>CM033696.1:21675180-22896081 GCA_019514585.1 Dendrobium officinale
ATTCATTACTTGATCACCCAACGTCACAATCCCTCCACTAGATCTACTATTACTAAAAATACACTCCATATATTCACTTTTAGATCTACTCAAACGAAAGCCTTTAGACTCTAAGGTTGACCTTCATAATTCAAATTTACCTTTAACTCACTCTCTAGTCTTATCAACAAGAAGAATATCATCAGCAAAAAGCATACACTAAGGTACAACCTCTTGCAAATGTCTAGTGACAATATCCATGACTAAAGCAAAAAGATACGGGCATAACTAGATTTATCTCAATTATTTAGATTGATCATCATAATAAGCTTTATCCCAATTATTTGAGATCAGCTTTATGAATCCTCCCAGCCACATTTCCAAAAATTGCAAGGGAAATAAAATAAGAAAAATAAAGTTCAAGAGGATTATAGGTTGACATAACTAGTTAAGATTTAAAATAAAAATGAATTCAAACACAAATAAATTAATATTTAAATTTGTATTTGCCATAAATTTCACGTGATAGTTAAATAAAATAAATGAAGGTTTTGAAATTTGAATTGTTTGGAATATAATACAGTAATTAACAATTTGATAAAGTAGCTAAATATACTGATTTTAAATTTAATGTCATGTGTAAGCCATTAAATATATTTTCACTCACCATGATATAGCTATAAAATGTACAAAAAGTTATATTCATAAGTCAGTGCACTCAATTTTTATATGCTAAAGGCTTGAAAGTTTATTTTGATAATTCTTTGAAGCTAATTTAAATTAAAATATGCATTTCTTCACATTAACTAAAAATCTTAGCATGTGTTTGCCTGTTGAAAGGACATATGGTTTCTGATTTTAGCTTTCCCTATTCTAATAAATATCACTTCATAATAAGAATTGTAGCAAAGACGCCAAATCTCCAACTCTTGGGGCATTGAACTCTCTTTCAAAATATATAATTGTTTCCTGCTGAGTATCGGCTATTTTTATACTAATTTTGCAAATCTAGTTGAAAACTTATATCCATGTTACGTTACATGCATTCCTTAAAAATCTTCCAACACAAACTTTATAAGTTTGTCAAATAGCTGCATTTTCTACACTTGTTGTGCATGCCCCCACCACGTAAGTCAATTTTCAAGTACCTAATCTTTAGTACATATCTCTATAACAGCTCCTCTAATATAATATTTCATTTAATTCTCCTTCCTAATTATTTCACGAATCATAGCATTCTCATTTCAGCCATCTGCAACTTAGTTGTCAACAATTCTTTACTGCCAACAATCAAATCCATATAATATCATCATCCTAGTTATTTTATAAAATCTACATCAAAATTTCAATTATATTATACTCCCATCACATACTACAATAGAGGCACTGCTCCAAATTTTATCAATGCAGCCAGAACTCTAAAAGTTATAACATATCTAAGGCTTTGTTTGGAATGGCTTTTTTACTGCTTCTTAAAGCATCTTTCTGTTTAATTTTTGTAACAGAAAGCTACTTTAAGAAGCAGTAAGAAAGCCGTCCTAAAAGGAACCTAAATCTTCATTCTTTTTGTCTAATAGATCCAAGATACTTAAACCTATTACACCCAAATATTATTTTATCTCCTTATAAAATTGAATCATAGTTCTTAAATCATACCCACTAAAATTGTATATTAAAATCTAAATTTTTTGCTCTATTAATTTTGGGTCATTTAATTTTAAACATTTTCTTCAATATTCTAACTTTTCAATTTTTTAAGTAGATGCCTCAGTAACTAGAAATATCATCTAATAGAAAACATAAACAAGGGAATCTCACTTAGAATACACTTTATAAGCATCCACTTAACTAATAAAAAAATTTGGAATAAATTTTGATCGTTAATGCATCACAATTCGGAACTCTTTGGTCACTTACTTCACAGCTACTTTTAATAGTAGTCAATGTATATCTTTAATAAGCTCAACATACCTTTAAACACATTTTTCTACCTTAATGTGCATACCAATTATCTAGGCACTCCAATATCTGTCATCTCAAGATCAATAAAAATCATATGAAGCTTATTTCTTTGCTCTCTACACTTTTCAATTCATTGTCTTCAAAAAAAGAAGCATTATTTAAATAGTAGATTTTCATGAAACCAAATTGATTCTCTCAAATTGAAGTATTTATTCAAAGCTTATAATCTATTCATCTATCCCATAATTTCATTGTAAAATACATAAATTTGATTCCTCAATAATTGATATAATCTTGAAAATTTTCTTCATCCTTAAATATTGTTAATAAAATTCTTTTAATCATTTGATATTCTCTTAATATTCAAATTTTTGAAAGGATTTCTCAACCAAATCACTGCAATATACCCCATAACTTCCCAAATTCCCATAAGTCTCTATCATCTTGACTTGAGCTTTACTTTTATGCATCTTCATCAAAACAAACACCAAGTAACAATCAATCTATAATATACATATTACATGATTTTGCTCTTCCCAATTTATTTCTTCCTGAAAACACGATTTAAATAATTTCTCATAAATAATAATTTTCTTATTACCTTCATCGTTTGCCTATGCTCTTACAATCTTTGCTCTAGAAATTTGAAGTGTTGAATGGGGATTAGGGGCTAGAATTGTAAGGTCCAAAATGAGTTGGGATGGCATGCAAATTGATCTAACTGATCCAACATAGCTTAACTGTATGGGTTCCTCGGGTCAATAGGAATTATAACCCTACTCAATTAGAGAAAATTTAAGGGTTTAACAAGGATTCGGGTCTAAAAGTGCAAGTTGAAGATTGATATTGGATGGTATGTGAAGTGTGAACTGATCTAACTTATCTAACATAGCATAAGTGGATTGATTCCGTAGGTCAAGAGAAAATCTAGATTCTAGAAGGTTGCCTAATATAATAAAAATATATAGTGCAACGCAACATTTAAGTTGGTTTAATTGTTGTTGCTACTTATTTGTGTAGAAGATGTCAGATTTATATTTCAAATACACATCATATTCATTTTTTGTGGAAAAACTTGATGTTTGAGGCTATGTTGAACTATTAAGGACAACTATTACCATGGAATGTGTAAACCCGTTGGATTAGTTATTTCAACACAATAAATTGACAACTATACCTAATTTTCTCATTCATGGGCTTTATTTAACACTGTAAAAGCAATCAACCACAAGAGGTACAAATAAAGTCTGGTTCAATCTAGATTTAGGCTTCATTTGGAACGATTTTTTTACTGCTTCTTAAAACAGTTTTCTAATACAAAATTTTAATTTCTTACTTTAACAAGCAATGAAAAAAGCCGTCCCAAATGAAGCCTTAACTAGGCCCTTTTGTTCTTGCAGTTCACAAACCCTTCAATCATTATTTTCAATTCTATGAGAATCCTGGGTGAATAATTAATAAATATTACCTCTATAGCATGATAAATTTGATTTTGGTCCATTAGTATGACCAAATGGGCCTAAAGTGATAAAATCGAGATATTTAAAAAAACTAAGTGCCATGTTTATTTAAGCTCGCACTTCCAATTAGCATCTATCATGCAAGGTATGAAGACTAACACCTCAAAAAATATAAATAATCAGTCGTCACAAAAAATTTTACCTTTCCATTTATAGCAATGTTTTTAAATAGGTTCTTGCCCCTTAATCTCATTTAATCATTCTTTTTTTCATATCATTCACCTCCATTATCAGACCCCTCAACTCAAAAATAAGATAAACAAATGAAAACTTAGAAGATTATTAGAATGAAGCAATTATATAAAGGTAACCTTTCAGCTCAAAGTATAATTTATCCAACTTTGTCCTTAATAAAACATGCAAGCTTAATCAAGGACATGTAATACAGTATTTAATATTAGGAAATTTGTAAAAGCCTCTCTACATATACCTTTTCATGAAGGGGGGGAAATAATTTTGAAGTTTGATATTAAAAAAATCACCTAGTTCCAATTTCTTGCAAATAAAATGTAAAAAAAGCAAGGTGATTTTTTGAATTCAAATTAGCCATCTTTCCCTAAATAAACCTTTCATAATTCCCTTCCAAATCTGAATTCAAATCAGTCATCTTTCCCTAAATATACCTTTCTTAATTCCCTCCCAAATCTGAATTCAAATCAGTCATCTTTCCCTAAATAAACCTTTCTTAATTCCCTCCCAAATCTGAATTCAAATCAGTCATCTTTCCCTAAATAAACCTTTCTTAATTCCCTCCCAAATCTGAATTCAAATTAACAATCTTTCCCTAAATAAATCTTTGTTAATTCCTTCCCAATTTTAATTTTCTATGGTAAGTAATTAAAGTGGAATTAAACCCCTTTGCTCTTCTTACATGCGGCCCACCTTAGTGGGACCCATAGGCTCAACTGGTCCATCATATACTTATTTGATTTTGGGAGAAGCCCAAGTTTTTATGTTGGGTGGCCTAAAACCAATGTATATTTATCAGGTTCTAATACAATAAATACATATCCACCCAAGCATGATGCAACAAAGATATTTAGCGCTAACTGTCTGTCACGCCCCAAGATCTAACTTGGAAAGAATGTCAATCTATTTCTCAAACAATTTACCAGAGTTATCTACAACCTTCAATTAGACAATCTATCAAACATCTATAAAATTTAAAACATCAATATACAAGTCGATTAATATCTCAAAAGGTCATGTACAATACTCATGAACTACACTACAATCACCAGTACTGAAATCTATCCTGAGTACAAAAGAATCAAAATCATCAAAAGACAAAAACCTGAAAAATCTGGATCAATTCCTATCTTCTGCTCCCTTGCCCTGACCTGAAAATATCAACCACATATAATGAGCTTTACAAAGCCCAGCAGGTCACCTAATACCTATAACTGAAATCAAAGCACGGCTATGCTATCAATATGCATGTCAGTCAATCAAATCCATATCAGTCAATGGTCAATAAGTCTATGCAATACGGAAGTCCATAGTCAATAAAACCAGTCAATGCAGCGGCAGGCGAATCGATAAATCAATTCAATAAATCCATGTCAATCTCGAAGAAATCCGTACACAATAGGAAATCGATCAATCCGTCAAATCAATCGCTATCAAATCCAATCAATGCGGTCTAATCAATACTATCTATTCAATGAAATCAAATGAGGAAAACAGTACGATAAATCTCAATCTATTCTAACAGTGAATCCATGCAGCAGTCAATACGGTGCAGAAACAGTAACAACAGTGAATCTATATGCAAGATCAATGAATCTATAGGCAGTAGTAACAATGAATCTATACTATTCATGTCCATGCTATCAATGCAATATCTATATCCATCCATTTCTATATTAATGCTCAATGTCGATGCACAACAATCAATCAGTGAAATCAATGAAATCGTACGATACAGTAAATCCAATCAAAGTCGATAAAGCAAGTATCTATAAAACAATGAATCCATAAATCAATACAGTAAACATGTAATTCCATCCAATGGTCTTACTCGACAAGCACAAACACTAGTCATGATCAATGGTGCTGTTGTAGAATCCATATTGCTGTTGTAGATATCCGCACGTTGGTTTCGATCAAGAAGAGTCGTCACTCTTTTGCCCGTCGGCCGCCCGTCGGCATATAAAACTCCTTATAACTCCCAATCGTTATATCGATGATCTATGATTTAAAGGAAAGCCCGTCGGCCCACCATCCTGTATAGGTCAAGTTCTATCTCCAACCAACGTTCAACCAGGTTCCCACTTGTCTTTCAGTAACAATCAATTCAATCAATAGTCAATGCAATAATCGATGCAATAAGTAATATGAAATAAATCTAGAACAATCATATCAATAGTCATACGCATATCAATTCAATCTATCAAATCCGAAAAAATCAGAAATCATACGAAAATCGGGCAGAGTAACGACAATCTATCAAATTTACACAAAAAATCCTGCAAAAAGCACAAATTCCAAATTTCTCCAAATTACAATAGAATATCCACGACATCAATACAAGACTATTATTCTATAGAATCCAAATCAAATCAAGTCCTGATATTTTTCTATTCGATTAAAATCGCGTAGAATCAATTCTGACCGGTAAAATCTTCATAGAAAATAGTCAAATCGTGTACAATAGTCATATCTATAACATACCAAAAGTTGTGCGGTGAAAGTTGTGTCAAATCGAAATCAGGTCAAAAGTTCGACTACGAAAACACAAAACAGTGCACAACTCGGTCAAAACTCAATATCTATGAAAACAGAAATAGGATTCGGAGTCCTTACCACGAGATCTACACTTTTCCCAACAGCAGCGTCGGACGAAAAGCGCTCCGCGGCCTCCGAAATCGGACTTCTTCCTTTGCTTTTCCTCTCTTTCTCTCTCTTCAAAATATCTGATATTTTAAAAATGATTTTCTCTCTCCTCAAAACGAGCAGATTTTCTTATATCATTAAGCTGATCGGCCCGGCCGATCGCCAAATCGTCCCGGGACGATCAGACCAAAATCATCGGCCTGGACGGTTCCCAGAACTATTTTCAGGCCGATATTTTGAACAGTACAGATCGGCCTGGACGATCTCACTATCGTTCCGGACGATCCTGGGAGGAAAATCCAAGTCAGAGAGGAACAGTAAGGGAACGAGGTCTCACACTGTCAACCCTATATTTAGTTATGATTCAACCTAATTATATTAATCAACAAAAAAAAAGTTCTGCTCAACCAAAAAAGTTCTACGATAAGTACCATTAGCCACCTAAAACTAAATTTAGTGGACCAGACAACAAGATCTTTGCAAGAGCTCTCCTACGATAGGATCCCATGTGTGGATCTCATGAAGGAACCCAAATCAACTAGCGAGAGAACTCAAATTTGAACACCTAAGATATGTTTGAAGGCATCACTTGTTTTTCTTCAAGCATTATGCTTGATTTTCTTCAAGCATCATGCTTGATTCGAGATGGAAACAACAGATTCATTTTGCTCTCACCATTCCTTGTTGATCCACTCCTGCCATTGGAAGAACCAAATGATAAGCATGTTGATGTCATGTAAACACGTCTGAATGCCGAAGAGAGCTTGGCAGCATAAATTCATCCAAAAAGCCATAGCACAGAAAATCCAAAGGAGAGTAGGGAACAATAATATTATAATATATATTACGGTTGGTTTTAGGAGAAGAACTTGACCATATTCTTTGCCCAAATGGGGAAATAAATTAACTTACAAGGATCCTAAATAAAGAAACTACCACTAATTCACTAAATCTCAACATCGAATAGAAAATAAAAAACCTAATAAAATTTTCAAAATAAGAAAGCAAATAATTAAAAACAAAATAAATATAAATTGAATTCTTCTAGGTAGGATTGACAAGGCCCTCTATCTTGGCCTTTTCGACCAACTATTAGATAGGGGTGTCAATATTTGACACGACCAGAAAACCAGACTCGAACCCGACCCAAAAATTATGGGTTAGGGTCAACCCGGACCAGAAATGGGTCAGGGTTCAACAAATCGGCCCGTTTCAAAACCGGGTCGGGTTGAACCAGAAACCCAAAATTGACCAATTTTGACGTGAAACCCGAGATTAACCCATTTTTTACCCAAAAATTGGAGATTAACCCATTTTTTGACCCGAAAACTAGCAATTTTTTGTCGGCCCCGGGTCATTCAAGTGGTGTTGAGTTGACCCGGACCCGAAGCGGGTTGGGTTCGGATCCGAAAAATCGACCCGTTTGCAAAAATGGGTTGGGTTCGGGTTGACCCGAATAGTGCCAAGTAAGTTTCGGGTTCGACCCGTGCCCAAAATTGACACCCCTACTATTAGGCAATGTCTTGCAATTCTCCGACATCATAGCTCCCCCTATTTATGCTCATTTGCTCCTACAAATTGGAGATGAGAGAAGAGTATTACTCTTTTAGAATTTCACTTACATGTTTGAGAGTTTATCAGTTATTGGCAGAAGTCTCCTTAATCCACCTCATGTCGAGATGATCTTCATATCCCTCATACAATTATATAATAGACTGCCCAACTGGATGTTAAGATCTTTCATAAAAGGAAACATCCATTTGTACTCCTATTCACTGTCTAACAATGAAGGCTCAAATATTAATTTGTTGAATTGATATTAGAGTTGATCTATATATATGGAGGCGGGTCCAATCAAAACACAATAACACTAGTTTTATGAATTACTTAGAACCCAAACCAAATTGGTTTGATTTTTCTAACCTCTATTTTAGATGTGACATTTTAAAACAATCCTCCATCTCCTAATGGATCTTTCATAAGCCTTTAAAGAATCTTTGCACTCGTCAAACTTATTGATTTGCTATCGACGTCTTCTAATAAAGCCACTGAAAAATTCAAATCGAACAAACTTTGAAACAGAAAGCTTAGGTAGGCCTCAAAAGAGAATTTTATCTTTGATATATGTATCATTGAATTGAAGGCCATCTATACTCAAAGGATATTATCATACCAAATTTCTTCCAATGCTGAAAATTATAGCCAAGAAATTTACAAATCATTCTTACATTCATTACTTTTATCTAACCATCAGCAAAAAAGGTAAAATAAGATGAAATTTTTTAGCTTCATGTTTATTAGCTCATCTTCAAAAATTACTCTAAAAGCAATTGTTCCAATTAAAAACCATATTGGTCGGCAATCTGAAGTATTTCCATACATGAAGAAAAAACAGGCATGTTGTTTACTTTCTTATGATAGTCTTTTTGCAAGAAATTTAAAACGCCATCTTACTGAAACCATCAACATTGATGAAAAGATAAATAAACCCTCATTTATTCTCCAATAGTCCTCCTAAGAAGTTCATTACTAAGATGGGTTCTCAAGCATGACTAGGTATTGGAAGGGTTTGCAAAAGCCCACCTTTCCATTTAACAGCTTCATAATACTGCAAAAAATGCAACTTTTTATGAATTGTTACGCATCAGAGCCATTTTGGCAAATAAACACAATGATTCAAATTTTGAAGAGTTTTCTCCACACCAAATTGTCATGCCACCTATCCAAGCGTGCATCTCTTATATCCATGTCAATCAATCAATATCCTACAGTATACATAGCTTATCCTCCTGGTAGATAAGCACATCCAAAGAACTATAAGACACTACTCTACCTTGGCCAATAACCTCCAAGGCTTCCTTAAAATTTAGATTTATTGAGTACAAAATACTGTACTCCACTTGGTACAAAGCCAAGACCTCCATAATAATGAAAAGTAATGAAGTGTTGGTGATACATCGAAAACATGTATGCCACCCTTATTATATTTGATCACTGGATTAAACTATTATAGTTAGTAGTTATACATATTATGTGCCGCACTAGCCACAAATTTAATTAAGTCGACATATAATATATTGATTGATGATTTATATGCAAGAACATCAACTAATATACCAAATTGTACATCCAATGTTTTAAAGCCTAATATGCATGGCAAACAAAATCCTTGTCATAGGTAGAATAATTTTGTGAGCTCCTTGCAACATCACCTAATGGCAAGCTACTAATCGGGCCTCTCAGACAAGGATGTGAAAATAGCATAACTAAATATATTTATCTCCCAACTCAAATGACCACGGCAAGTTGAGGACTTGTAATGGTAACTCCGTGATTTTTTTTAGCAATTAAAAGGAGTTAGCTTCTTCTCCCACGGGAAAGGGAAGCCAACACCTAAAAAATCCTGCAAATTTACAAACAACATTAAAAAATCATGAATAAACATGCACATATTGGCAAACTCCATTGAAACTTCAAACTTCAAAAGTGCATGTGTCCTATGCATCTTTGGATTGTTATCACCTAGTATGAATTTAACTGAAGTTAACCTCCACCTACAATGAAATCTAGACAAACAAGTTTAAGGCTCCAAACTCATATTTTTTAGATTAAGTATGAGTTTGGCATATTCTAAAAGCCTCATAACATACTCCAATTGTTATAAATGCTCCTCCCAACTTTTGTTATACACCACGATGTTGTCAAAGTAGGCAATAGCAAATTAATCTAGGAAAGGCAATATCAAGTTAATCTAGGAAAGGATGGAGTATAACATGCATTACTAACATAAATGTCACTAACTTTACAATCCAAATAGAATCAACTGTTATTCGCATAAACATTATCATATCTAGATAAATGTCTTCCAAGTATTCTCTTTTCGAACTAAAGCTGGTGGTAGCCAAGTTGAAATCCTGCTTGTAGAAATATATTGACAGTTGTAAATGGTTGATCATCTGACTCCTCGATATTGAGCAATAATTTGTTAGTGAATTTATTTAGCGCCCTATAGTCTATGCACATCCATCTATTGCCATCTTTCATTGGAACTAGCACTATTGGATATCAACATGACAAACGAGTTACCTAGATGGTCTCTTGCTACACCAAATTGGCTATATGCTATCAGATCTCTCCTCCAGTTCAAGTGGAGAATGTCGACACATCATCTAATTTCGTAGAAAAATTGCACCAACCAATGATCATTCATGTTCCACAACCTTTTTTTGTTGCATTCCCTTTACCTCTTGGGAAAAAGATGTACATATCTGCAATAATTGGTTGAGTTGAGTAGAGTCAATGGCAAAAAAAAAGCAATCTTCTTCAACCCCACTATCATTTCATGTAGGAAAAGCATAACAAAACTAAAATCAATAGGGGAATGATTCATTCCAAAAAGGTGTGAAGCATGTCATCCAAATTCTTCTAACTCTTTCAATATCCCTTCTGAATGTAGTAATCTTGTGAGTTACAATTTATGGTCTCTTGACTACTTGTTGATTCTTAATGTTGACTGGTCTCAAAATTTTAAGTGAAATTAGGGTAAACATTCGCTTACTTTTTTTCATGATTTCCCGTACTTCTATAAGCCAAAATCTATGCTCTAATACTAAATTTAACCCCAATCTCAACAATTCCAAGAGATGTTTAATGCATAATACGATATTCTTTAAGCAAAATCCTTACTGCAAATAAGCAAAACAAAACTTTCTTGATCTTGTTATCCCAGTTGATTAATTATTGCCTGGGAGGTCTCAATGACATTCCAAGAGGCACACCACAGATGACTCAATGGTTGGAAGTCATCTAAGGTTGTTGAATACATAAAACTGAAAGATGAGAAAGGGACGAACATAAATGTTGGGGCTAGTTTGAAAGAAATAACTAGATTACTTAATTGTTTTCCCTAATGGGAGATTAAACATACAAAGGTCATAAATAAGACAGTTAAAAGTAAATCTCAAAATAATAAGGCAAATAACACATCAAAATTAAGGAAATAAATAACAAACATCATAGCAATTCTCAAAAGAAGTAGACAAATCATAACTCCTTAAATCCTAACAATGGGAGATTAGACAAATGATCATAAAAAATTGAAAATCAAATCCTTCTTGAGGATTTATAGCCCCCCTTTCTTGCTTGGCTTTCTAGACAAGTCCATTGGAGCAAACTATGAGAACCTCTCAAATCATTACAAGATCCTATTAGCAATCTCTATATGATATCTTTGAAGGAGGTTTTGACATCAAATAGGCGAAGGGATTGTGAGGACAAAGGAGAGAAAGAATAGCATTAAAATAATATATAGCATATTAGATAATTTATATTGTCCTTGTTTACAAAGAAATTGAAACTAAGAGACTCTAAATATAAAACTTTTAAAAAAATACATCTTTCACTACAAAAAGGATATTGTACCTTCGAATATCCAATTGGTCGGATTCAATCCAAGTAGGCTCAGTTCAAGCCAAGTCAACCTGATTCAAACCAAGTCGGGCTGGTTCAAGCCACATTGGCCCGATTCAAGTCAATTCGATCTACTCAATCTCGGCTCAAAAGAAACTTACCAGTCTACAAATCAACTCGTTCCAACCAGATGAGTACAACATATCAAGTCGGCCCTAGCGATTACTCAAGTGGGAGACTTTCTTCATATGGAAAATTATTGATTGACTATCAGGCTACTCATCCGCCCATAAACACTTGGCCAGTGATTTCTTATTAGCCTGACAGAGAACTTCCTCAAATCAGATATTTTAATTAGGCTATCCGATATTAGTATTTTTCTCTTACTTTATGTATAGCCATTTATGTAGCTAATTTTATAATGTTCAATCCCCAACCCAAATCTATAAATAGGCAGTCAAGGGGTGAGCTCAGTTTAAGAAATTTCCTACACTAAAGATATTTTACAAAAATTTCAAAGCTTCTAAAACTCGAATTCTTGCTCTCTCAATTTCTATATTATCTTTTCGCTCAGCATAATTTGGTGTGTTTCATGGTCAATTTTAAATACAACATCCTAAAAGACGATATGAACACGAAGCATGCTACAACTAGATGAGTACTTCATGAAGTAGAGTAGCAACACAAAGGGGGAGAAAAATATGTTAATAAGGAAAACAACTAGAAATTCATTAAAATTAGGCAACTTGCTAAATTTGATGAAAGAATTACGAGAATGGTTCAGGGAGCACTAAAATTAAATTTCAAGAATCATTCATGAGGTAGAGTTGCCGGCAGATTCTTCTGATTGTGTGATGAAGAGAAGAAGACTCTTTGGGGGTGGAGCATTAAACTCTACTCCTGTGGCTGATGAGACTCGTCACCCAACAATGAGGAGTTCATCTCGACTCTTCATCAAGAAGAAAACGGGCTGAAAAAGGAAATTGTTACTGATAATGATTCTTAAGGGTGATTGTTAAGGTTTAGCCTCCAACAAAGTTCAAAATTCATCACTAGATTTATACAAGAGAAAAAAGTGTTCAGCCAACCATGTCGCATATTTCGAGTTGATAGCCTCATTGATCGACATTGATGATGCGTTAAAATGTAGATTATTCTTCACCACCTTAACAAATCGCCTCTAAAGTGGTTCTTGCATCTTCCAATCAACATGATCACTTCATTCACCAAATTCAAGAGAATGTTTATCACTCAATTTCTCATTGCAGGAAAACTTCTTAAGAATTCACAGGACTAGCTGTAAATGAGATAAGAGCCAAGCGAGTCAATGAGGAGCTTCATGACCTAATTCTAGAAAGAGATGAAGGATATGAATGATATAGAGCCGCATGTGACCTAAGCCATTCTAACTGAAGGTTTGCCATAGTGACATTTCAAATGTACATTCAACTTGCAATAGCTAGAGACTTCAACGAGTTGTTGGAATTTGCCAATAGTCATATCAATACAAAGAAGTATAATACTGAGATTAGTGCAGTTGCAACAACAAAAAGTAAGAAGTAGAATTATCTAGGAGAGAAACTTTGCAATTTTCTAAGGATTAGAAAAGTCACCACAACATTCATAGAAATGAACAAAGATTCTTCAATGATCAGATAATAAATGTGAACCATCAGCAACTTAAAATAGGTGATACAGTCGAATGGATCCATCTTCCTCTTATATGAGCCCAAGTGAGGAATCATGAATTTTGTTAAAGGGTTAGACTGGACAATCTCCCCTGAGAAAACATTTTACAGCAGAAACTTTCTCTTCCCAGCCTACCTTTCTTCTCACCGAACAATTAAGGTCAACTCCTAACTGTTTGAAGCATAAGTATCATCAACCATTGAAAGTGGAGGTCAATATGCTAGTTCCCGAGAGTCTTCTTGACAATTTCCTTTTATTATTTGTACTTTTGAATATAATTTTTTGTTTCCTTTGATAAATTAAATGAATGAAAAATAATGATACATAAATACAACTATAAATATTAAATCATTATGATAATGTCAATGATAATAGTAGCACGCCTTATATGACATTTCTAATGAAATAAATAATGTCAACTTAAATGTCAACCAATATGAAAAAAAAAATTAACCATTTTGAAACTCTCCCCGACAAAAATTAAATTGAAGATATTGTTACACCATTTCGCTCTCATTTTTCATTGCAAGAAAAACACAATGGTTTATTTGGTTAGTTGAATGGGAGACATATTATTATAATAAATTAATAATACATTTCTCTTATTTAATTTGATTATATACTATGTATGAAGAAGTTGCTATGAGAAGTCAATTTAAGGCTTGATGGCTAATATCTAGTTTTGGGGTAATTTTAAACAAGATGAAAAAAAAAAAAAAAAAAACTGCAATCTCTATTGATCATTCCGAATAGTACTTGCATCTTTACAAATAGCTACATTGGACTAAACAGCCAGTAATAGATTGAACAAATATTCAAGATGACAACACTTCAATCTAGATATTGTACCTTAATATTTGCACAAACTTGACGGAGCTTGTAAGTAAACCTATTTTTTTAAGAACCATAAAGCATGCGGAATGAATTCACCAATAAGGTGATATTATGATTTGTCTCTCACAAGTAATCCCAATCCAAACAAATCCATGATTGGTGCATCGTTTTGAATGCTTTTCCTATTTATGTTACCTTTGTAAATATGAAAAACGCAAAATTAAATGATCAATATTCCATTCTGCCATATTTCCGCATTAAACAAGAGATACATGAAGCGGAAAGAGAAAATACTGTCCCTGAATCTATTTCTTTTAACATCAACGCATCGATAGTACTTGCAAAAAATACAACCAGGATTATTTATTAAAACCTAGTCTAATTGCAGAATTCTTCATAGGAGGACAAATCAATTTAAAACCCTAATTTAACCAACGAAGTTCAAACAAAAATATCCAAAACCTCCCCGTACTCAGTGACCAAATCAACAAAAACCCTGAATTCGGTTTGCCGGCCAAAAGACGCTGAACCACCACACCATACACATATGAAAAGCTCGATCGCCTCTCAAAAAATATCAAACCGTCGATAAGACAACTTACTACAAAACGCAATAAAAAATAAACACCAAAGGCGCGCCCCCTTACCTTGGATATTCGCGATCAAAACCTCTACAACCGAACCCTTTTCTCGATCATATCGAACAAGACGATGATGGCGGAAAAAGAAGCCAATATAATTGCATCGGGGATTTTAAGCCGGGAATTTGGATCTGCAAGTAACCTAGCGACACATAGAGGAGAGGGGGAGGAGAGAGAGTGGGGGTGAGTTTATGCGAGGGGGCAGCGTGTAGGACAAAAGACCGACCGCACGCAATGGGCGTGAAGAATAACAGGAGGAGTCGAAACCAATTTAAGGGTATTTATGTAATTTCATATTCACACAGCGAGGTGGTTTTGCTCGCCTCCGCTGTCCCTGCGGTGCCTGTCGGCCGGGTTCAGAGATGGAGATTCGATCCAACGGTTAATGTTGTGCATGGGTGGTTGAGATAAGCGTGCCTGGTCCCCAGCGCTCGATTATTCGTTCCGACTGAATGGGCCGATTATGGTTGTCCCTCGACAAAATCGGTACAAATATGGGCACGTCGGCCCACATACTCAATGCGTGTGTACGATACTCGCTAAAGAACTGATTATAAATTCGATTAATTGTGTTTTTGGCTTATTGCTAAGATGGCTGAGATTAATTAGAAATTTATTGTGGAATTTTTTTTTGTAAAATAGGTTGGATTATTTGTAGACACATATGGCACTGATGTTATCTGAAAAATAAACCAAATTATCTTATTTGTTAAAACATTTTATATGTTGCTTTCTCTAGAAAGAGATATTCTTATTTGTCTCATTACATAATAATAAATTACATGATTGATAATTGCATGAGAGGTCATAGGTAGGGGCAATGGGTAGGGGCAATGGGGCCCAATGAGTGTAGATTTCGAGAGATTATTTTGTACGTATACCAGCCGGAAGAACCGTCTGGTTTACGTTTAGGTACCGAGTGCTGAGTAGTGAGTACCGCTCGGTATTAGCTCGGTACAGCATGTGGCGCATTTTTATTGGGATTTGGATTCCGCACAGGATAATTTTTCATAGATTTCATCAATTTGCATGAATTTAAAATAGATTTGATATGTCACAAAAAATTATCTTGATTTAGCATGAATCTTTAGACATTAGTTAGAAACTTCCTAAATTAAATTTGGGACAATCCAAACAAATTTCATTAAACTTATAATTAAAATGAACAACTTGACGAAACGAGCCCAACGACACTAAAATCAGTCCAATTCGAGCCCAAAATGGATCAAAATCAAACAACTAAAACATATTTAAAAGCTTCAAAGCATTAATTGGATAATAAAATAATATTCAAATATGGCATGCTTATAATCGAATTGAGCGGCACGACGAGACGAATCAAACAAGCCCAATAGCGCTTAATTTTAACATCATTATGGCACTTAAATGCTTGACAAACGCTTCATGATCGAGGGAAGCAACATGGGTTGTCCGATGGAACATTCTAAATTTGTCCCAAATCATTTTTATATTTACAGGACATGTCACTCTTAAAATATATAAATAAAACTCTTTTTTCTACATTAAATAGATGAGACTTTTATAGAAGGCTAAAACATTAGCTATGGATTTAAGATAGTTTTGAGACTTGAAGAATCAAGGAGCTCCACCCCGATATCATAGCCGATGAACCCTCGCAACTCGACCACCATTGCTCAACCTTCTCCCCACCATCGTCGTCAAACTTATGTCCAGCTGTCACTGTCGGCTCTTCGGCCAACTTCCGTCGCTTGCCGACTACGATTCTTTAGACCACCGTCGCCCGCTAATTACTGTCCATCCACCACCGTCATTGGCTTATGGTCCCTCCGACCTTTGTCTTTTGCGTCTATGGTCCCTCTAACCATTGTTGCATGCTTTTGATTATTTCGACCTCCATCGACTGTTGACTATGGTCTCTGCAATCATTGTCACTTGATAATGACCATTACAAGCTTCAGCGTCCATTGTTTATGGTCCCTCCAATCATTATCGTCTGACTGTGGTCCTTCCAACCTCCATCGCCCACCATCTACGGTCCCTCCCACGACTGTTGTCTAACTATGGTCCTTTCGACCTCCATCGCCCGCCATTGACAGTCTTCCAACCACTGTTGCCTAACTATGGTCCTTTCAACCTTCGTCACTTGTGGTCTACAGTCCCCCAATTTCCGTCACCTAACTACAATCCTACTGACCTTTGTCGCCCTCCGACTATAGTCCATCCAATCACTATCTCCAGATTACGATCTTTTCGACCTCCATCACATACTACGATCATTATGACCTCCGTCGCCCACTAATTACGATATTTCCAACCTCGATCTATCGCCTAAATACAATCCTACCAACCAAATGAACATGTCAATAATCTCTTGAGGATAACTCTCATATCATTTGATTCTTCCCTATATAGTATATATTTGCTACATTGAGCTAACACCTTCCCTCAGGGAAGGACATTATTTTTTGATTAACAACCAACACTAGTGGAATCATTTCAACTGGACAAGGTCCCGTAGTTTTACCCTCTATTTAGGGTTTTCCACAAAAAATTTTGGTTTCTTATGGTTGCTACAACCCTCTCTCTCTTACATGTATGTGAGTTGAATCTTCGTACAAAGCTATGGCGCTAAACTCTATATCTCTCTACCGCCGGTAATATTCGGGCACGCAACAAGATCAAAAGATAAATTTTTGAGGTATTTCAAACTTAGATCTAATAAGAATTTGTTTCTTAATAGGACAAAAATAGAGAAAAAGAATTCATGTAGCTAACCCCAAGTAGTGGGATAAAGACTTGATATTGTTTTTCTTGTTGTGAGGTATTTCAAACTATTCATAAAATTATTTTGCATAGGTTCTACTTTATATCAAATATCTTGCAAAACATTTTTGTTTTCATTTTACATTGCATCCTTAATATTCAAATCAAATAGCTTTAAAAGATTTTTTTTTTCTTCAAAATTCTTTCACATGCTATACCTCTATAAATATTGTTGTGGAGTAAGAATTTTTTTTTGTCTTTACACAAAGATCTGTACACATACATATAAGACAACCTCGCAAGTGACACAATAAATTTTATGTGAAAAACTCATGAAGAGAAAAATCTTAGAACCTAAACTAATTGAAGTAATCATTTAAATAGGTGAATATTACAGAAGTCTATACTTCCTCTTAATTATAGAAGATGCAATTATCAAGTATGTATTGCTAACTCTTCTATGAGTGTAGTGAAAAGTATTGGAGTAGTGAGAGATGATATTAATGAATGTTAGTTGTGGTTGATAAAAGAAGGCGAGAGAGATGACAATCATTGATGTCGGTTGATGGTGAGCCTCAACAAATGCGAAGTTAATTTCCAAAAGGCAACAACGTAACAATCCAAAGACAAAAGTCTAGAAAAGACAATCGGGTGATGATGATCGAGTGGTGATAGTTGTCGATGATGAAATCATAATGTTCATTTTGACTATAAGCATGCAATATTTGAAGCTTGAATGATCTATTAAACAATGTCTTAATGTTTCTTGCAATGTTGGAGTAATTGATTTAGGTCACTTCAAATTCAATTCAAGACACGTTTGATGTCAATTAATTCATCTCATCAAAAATTTCATTTTGATTATAAATTTGTTGAAAATAGAGTTTGAATAGTCATTAAGAGGATAATACAAAATTTAAATCATGTACTTTTATCAATATCCACCCTAGCTAGTTGAAAATTTTTATAGTGATGTAGCAAAAATGTTGTCATATATTATTTAAAACATACGACACTCAAATTTTCAAACAATTTTGATGCTCCATTGCGGAAGGTTCTTTAGTTTGTACTCTAAAGCTAGATTCTTCATTTTATGATTGCTCTTTATGTAGTTCTATTTTGGGCAACTTATATTATTATATTTCTCTATCAAAAAAATTTAAAAAATATTTACTTAATTATTATTTTGCCATTTTATTCAAATAATATTAATTTTTGTCATTTGTTTACCTTATAATAAAAAAATATATATAAAAGCTGGCCCAAATAAAACCTAAATATAAAATAATTAGCACTTTAATCAATTGATCCAAACTGAATAATCACCATTAGTTATGTCATTCTAGCAACTTGTGCTTAGCTTTGCAAAAGGTAAAACCTTCACTTTCTTACTCTGGTACATGATGTGCCTATTGTATTGTAAAATTTTTTTTTTATCATTTTTCGCTCTACCAATAATATTTTTTGTTTGTTCGAAGTACCATTTTTTCATATTGAGATTTTATTTGAAATAGTTTTCTTATAATATTATTGTGTAAAGCTACTTTTAAAAATATTTTGTTGAAGTTGTTGTAGAAAACAAATTTTTAGCACAAAAGAAAATTTATAAGTGATAAGAAGTTATCACAAATGGGACAACTTTTTTATCATTTTTTAAAATAGTTGTAGAGAAATTAACTTTTTAAAGCTATTATAGAAAACAACTTTCTAGTTTTTTTCTTTTTTTGAAATTAATGAAAAAAATAGTGACCAAATAAGAATTATTTTTGCAGTTTAAAAAGCAAAATAGTAAAAAAAGCAGTCCCTATCTAAACCTTGATGTTTGAAAAGTTGTTAGCAACATAAGATGTTCACTTATCATGTGAAAAAGGCTAAAATTTCATGCCTTCATTTTAAAGAGCCACCAATACTCTAAACTTTATTAAATTAAGACAAAATCTATAGCTAGTATTACATATACTAATAACTTTTTTTTCATTCTTTACCTCACATAGCGCCAACAATGGAGAGATTATTATGTGCGGAGTCTGGACACAGAGAACCGTTCGGTCTTATGACTGTGAACAGTAAAAGTGCAAGAGTGACAGTAAAAGTGTAGTGGCGAACAATAACTGTGATTTTACTGTTCATAGTCATAAAATCGAACAATTCTCTATGGTCGTATATAGCACATAATAATCTATCCCAATAATATGACATATAAAATGCATGGTGGATCACAACAATCAAGCATGAGTTACACCAAATCCAAACAATCATGCTTGAATTACAACATAAATTGGGTATTCATGGTAGAAAACCTCAATTTATGCACTCTCAACATGGCAAGTCCTACTTAAATTGTAGTATGTCTAACCTACACATCTAGACCATCTAGATGATAAGGATATGTTGAAACTCAGCCACCACTTGCATATTTTGTATTAATTAGGTTTATCAGTCATACAACTATATGCCCAAAAATATGAGAGCTCGATTGGTAGGATCTATTCAATCAAATCTGTTCTACTCCAAAATCACATGGAATCTCACTTGAATCTCCCTGCAAAACAGTATGAATATTGCAACTAGTTGGTTGATTTAGCTGCTAAGGGTATGCCACATCTCAATGCCTATAAACAATTTATCCTTGTACCTCCAAAGGAGACCAAAAGAGAGACACATTTTATATCAAAAATTATTATGTTTATAGCACATATGTATGTTATAAATTCTAAACTTATTCTAATTTAATCAACAAAAATTAAAATTGACAATCATTGACTCAAAGGTAGCTCACTTTAAATAAGTTTGATTCATCTTGAAATTAACACTTAATGCATATGTAACATCAATACATTTGAATGATATGAATTTTTAAATTTTTCCCGAAATTTGCCTCTTGGAGCACTGCGGTGTTGTGCTTTCGGGCGTAGCGTCGCTGAGAAGTGCCCCAAAAAGTGGTGCATTAGTGCTATAACTCTATGCTCTACAGTAACTCTGGAATCGCATACAGTGCTGTATCACAATGTCGTTAGGTCACTTTGGCACTGTAGCGCTATACAGTAAAATGAGTGTATATATATATAACACCATTCGCTCCACTCTCTCCCTTACTTGTCGGCTTGGCCAAGAAGGAAATTGGAAAGAGGAGAGGGGAAGGATGAGAGAGAAAAGAGAAACCTAGATTTTTAGTTGCTCGTTCGCTTGACTGCTTTTATCATACTTATTTAATTATGGTTTCATGTTGTTTATCAATGTGATATAAATTATTATGTACTGCACTTTGTCATTACATATGTATATCCAACATTATAAACTTAATTATTTTATAAATTTTATGTTGATATAGTTATATGATCTTATATATCAGGTTGCATGCTGAGTTTGACATTCTATATATTCTTATAATACTATGTGCATTATCATAAGAATTGTATGGCTTGTATTTCTTGTTGTATAACATTACCATACTTCTACTCATGGCATTCAAAAGTCATTGTTTGTCCACATGGTATTCGTGGATGCAGTGGCGGAGCCAGAAATTTTATTCAGGGGGGGCCTAAATTAAAATATATATTTTGCCTTCTCATCTTGAATATTAGAATATATTAAAATATTTGTCCATGAGTCTTTGGCGGTTCTCATTTTGATTGTCTTATCATGTTAAGACCACATTTTACTAACCAGAAGAACTATATTTGTCATTGGAAATATATTTGACAAACCTCTTCAAATAAATAATATGAAAGGTAGCATATACAGATTATAATGTACTTGATTGTGAACTATTTATTGGGCATTTGAATATTTTAATGATATCAAAATTTGGCGATATTAGGCTCATTGGGTTTGTCTCGTCGAGTTGATCGATTCGACCATAAGCATGTTCCGTTTGGAAATCGTTTTAGTCATCCAATTTATGGTTTGAACGTTTCAAATGCCTCATGGTCTTCGATTTGGACCCATTCGGGTTCGAATTGAGTTGAATTTGATGTCGTTGGGTTCGTAATTCTGAGACGTTCAGTTAGACAATAAGTTTGCTAAAATCAGAGTTCGGATGGCCTCTAATTGAATTTCGGAAGTTTTAGACTTAATTTTGCCTTGAGATTTGTCAGATCAAATAAATTTTTGATGACAAAAGAATACATATAAAAGCACTTTTGAATTTTGATCTTTTGTATGTTATTTTATTTTAATTGAGCTCTCTCTCTCTCTCTCTCTCTCTCTCTCTCTCTCTTAGAGGGATTTATTTTTTTTAGGGGGGGCACGTGCCCCCCCTTGCCCCCCCTTCCCTCCGCCTATGCGTGGATGCATGATATAAAAAATATGATGATGCTTTGCATGTGGATGACTTCTAATTTCATTCATTTCTTTTTGCATGTTGACACTTGCATTTTTTATGATTTGATAAGTCGGGTCTCTATCTCATAGTGGATTTCTTTATTTGGTTATAAATATTTTAGCTTACCTTAGACTTTTATATATATTGTTGGAAAAGATTTTGATACAACAAATTTGGTTTGAAGCTCTCAATCACTTTAAAGACTCAGAAGTGCCATGCAAGCTTATCAATAAATTATTGACATGGCTCAAACTTAAGTGCATTCTTCTTCCTCTCCATTATATTGGAATATTGCAATTTTTCTTTCTCCTCCTTAGCCCTATAATGTCTCATCATAACAGCACAACTTTAGACAACAATATAATGGGCGTAGGTCATTTGACCAAACCACTCTAAAAATTTCTTATATATTATTATTATAACATATAAACACTGCGTTTTTACTATTGTAAATTACGGAGTACAAACAACTTATAAACTTAAAAAACAAGCGGTTGACCCCTGCCACGGTGTGCTGCCCCTCGGACCCCTACCAGGGGGCGTTGCCCCTCGGACCCCCGACATACTAAGTGTACAAAAAAAAACTATTATTCCTCATTTATTCATTGGCTTTTCCTCCAAATCAGTATTCATCTTCATCGACTTTTCCTCCTCTGACCCAATCCTCATCTTCATCTACTTTTTCTCCTTCGAATCAGCCTTCATTTTCATTGGCTTTCCTCGTCTCTTATTTCTCAGTAGCTATGAAAAGTTTATTGAGCTAAATTCTTTAAAAAATAAGAACTTTTGCGGTTTTTCATTTAAAAAAAGAGCGCCAATCATAAACCCTAATTTTGAATAGGAAATTTTTGGACCGGGTTTGTCGGGTTGGCAAGGAAAAAACTAAATGCGAAATAGAATTATTATCCACGTGCACAATTCAGGTGTCGCAATTTTATCAGAGTCCAGACACAGAGCTATGTCTGAACACCGCACAGAATAATTTCTCATTTAATGGAGCTCTACTTGTTGAACTATGTGTTATTCTATTAAATGTAAAGTATCTATTCTATTATTATAGTTAATTATATGATAATATTGTTTTTTTTTTTATCACCACATATAATGTGCATTTTTATCATATTTTTTTGGCTATGGTGTTAGTTTATCTATTAATGTGGCATAAATTATTATCTGTTATACCTTATCATTGCATTCAGTTATCAAACAGTATAAACTTTATTAATAATCTTATGTTTGTTTAGTTGCATTCTTTTATAGTATACTTCATGTCAAACTTGATATTCTATGTATTATTATAGAGTATATATTATTACATACATTATCATACAAGGTATATGACATGTATTTAACTTAGTGCGACAATATTGTACTTTTAGAATTTAGGATGATTGTATGTCCATACTGACCTTGGATGCATGATTTGTGAAATACATACATACCTTGCTTGTGAATGTTTCATAACAAATATATATATATATATATATATATATATATATATATATATTGTCAATAAATTCATTTTATTGAGATATTTAGAAGTTGTTTGGTTGGCTGACAAAATAATGTCGTATAAAAGGAATACTTTGGAGTTGTTCAGAAAAATGTAAAGTGTGACTATTTTTTGTTATAAATAATGAATGTAGAGTAAAGTCTTAAAAAGTAATGACGGCAGCCTGGAGTAGTTGGCGGCGATAGTGGTTGTTG
This sequence comes from Dendrobium officinale, assembly GCA_019514585.1. Classification (NCBI taxonomy): domain Eukaryota; kingdom Viridiplantae; phylum Streptophyta; class Magnoliopsida; order Asparagales; family Orchidaceae; genus Dendrobium; species Dendrobium officinale. The sequence goes on from CM033696.1 coordinate 21,698,826, forward strand.
CCTGTGGTGGCAGTCGACGACCAACAGGTGGTAGGCGGCGGCGGCCAACTCCTAGTGGTGGTTAAGCAAGTTTGTGGTGTAAATGATTTTCACTCAAAATTAGAGGAGTTTTATTCACACTCAAAATCAAAAGGAGTTTATTTTATACTCAAAATGATCTAATTTGCTTTACAATATATTTATTATACTTTACTTTGCATCATTTTGTATTCCGACCAATGCCCAACTGTGAAAACCGGTTTTCCTTCCATGTTCGTCCGGACGAAGTTGAGATCGTCCAGGACGATCAGTTCAAAGCCTAGGGGAAGAGAGGTTCGTCCCAGGACGAATTTAGGTTCGTTTGGACGAAATTTTTCCAGAGAGCAAATCGTCCCGGGACCAATAGGAATCGTCCCGTACGATATTGTTTTATAAATATATGTTTGAGATCTTTTTGAAGAAAGAGAAAAGGCAGTAGAGAGAAAACGAAGGAGAAAGGAAGAAAAGTTGATTTTGGGCAACTTCGGTCCGTTTTCGTCCGTTGCCGTAGTTGGAAAAGTTGATCGACTCGTGGTAAGGCATATTATGTCTTTCTCAATTTTTAGAAATGTGGATTTTGATGACTTTTCTATTTCTAATTTTATTTCCGTTAGCGAATATCTGATTTCATTTCGTGCTGATAAATGTTTTACCGTGTAACTTTTGGTATGTTTATGAGATGGTGTTTTTGCACGTTTTGAGTATTTTCTGGAAGATTTTCACCGGGTATTTTGAATTCTGCGGGGTTTTTATCGAATAGTGAATTATCTGGATGTTAAAAATATTTGCTTCAGTACAATGAAAGTCTTGAAATGATGTTTTATGCTATATGTGGTAATTTGATAAATTTCTGAAATTGTGAATTCTGTGGAATTTCCGTATACTACCATTATGCCGCTGACGATTTTTTCTGACGAAATCTGATTTATGAATTTGATGATTTGATGTGTTTGTATGTTATCAAGGGAGTTATAAGGGGCTAGAATCCTTTGAGATTCTATAAGGGTCCGGGAATCTGAAATCTAAAAATAAGTTCTAATCTGATAATTCTGTATCTCTAATATGTTCTAGTGCTGTAAACAGAAGGGAGGCATAAGGGCCAGAATCCGTTGAGATTATGTCTGTGTTAAGGAAGGGAGGCATAAGGGGCCAGAATCCATTGAGATTCTGTCAGGGTCCAGGAATCTGATCTGATATGTGCATGATATGTGATCTGATTTGTTTTGACAATGTGCTTTATGATTTGTACGATTCTGTCTGTTCAGTGATTTGAATATAATTCTGACTTGAAATCTGATTTGAATATTCTGTTATACGAAATGAGTTCTTCTGTATCAGTGATTTGAATATTCTGTTAATCAAGTATCTGTATCCTGTCTGATTATACGATTTTATGTACGATCATCTGAATTATGTACGGCTACTTTTTTGATGTATTTTGGATGTGAGTTTCTAGAGATTTTGATTGGCTGGTGTAGTCTTGCTGAGCTGTTAGCTCATTCTTGTTATCTGCGTGGTTTTCAGGTTCTGGAAAAGGGAATGAGATATTGGACTAGCCGTTCAGTGTTTGATCTGATATTAGGTATTTTGTACTTTTGATTTTTGTAAAGTCATGACTTTTTTGTTTTGTTCTTTCTGTTGGTAGCCATGCACTGTAATGTACCTGATTAGAAGGAAGAAAATTTCAGATGAATTTCTGTATATTTAGATGTTTATAGTAGCTCTGTATTTTCTGTCTGTCTGTTTATTGGAAGAAAGTCTGAAAGCAAATTCCAAAGCTAGATCCTGGATTAATCCGTCGCGACCCGACGCGAAGGGATTCGTTCCGGTCAGGTTGGGTCGTGACACCAACTTTGTAAAATCCCTACATTTAGAATATTTAAACCCTAAAGTAATCCAACCAAAATTCCTTAGGTCAATTATATATAAATGTGTTGAAATCAAAATATAAATGGATTTGAATAAAAATATTAAAAAATTTATTCAATATTATCCCAAAAATTTTGAATAATCAAATTCTATTTTTTGACGTATGAACTATGAAGGCTTTTTCACCTGTTTTCTCCAACAAATTCCCCAACAAAATATAAGACCCTCCCTTTTTCAACCCGGATTGCCGGAACGTTGAGGAAAAACTTATTCGCAAAATTCACATGAAAGAGAAAATGTTATTTGATCTGCATTTCGGTCGATCCAAATGGCGTTGAAATTGCATTGAAATGGATCTCTTCTGTTAATTCGGGTTTCTATCAGTTAGATGCCAATGCAGATTCAATGGGATTTTCTCGAGCTTGAGAATTGGTAAGCGGGATTTTTTTTTTCCCGGGCGGTGCAGCTCTGAGCGTCTTAGCGACCAAATCCAAACACGGAACAGCTTTTAATTCCCAGCTTAGTGGGGCCACTCCTTCGGCTCCAACCCACGTTGATCTCTGATCCGCCCATCCTCTTCTCTGCCGATCTAGCTAGGGCTAAAAGAGCAAGGCCCGAAAAATTCAAAGAGAAGGTTGAGGCCGGTACTGCCGTAGTGGCGCCGGTGGCGGAGAGAAGCTGGAGCCGGAGATCTAATAACTTTGCCGAGCGTTCTCTGCCTCCGTAGTTTTTCTATTATTGTTTTGCTTCTTCGCCTTTCTGGTTATCTTCAGTGATACACCGTGAGTTTGTGGAAAAGTATCTAGGGGACAGTGAGAAGGGTAAGGGGAGATAATGATGAGGGAGGTGGTACTGCACGTGTACGACGTGACGAACAGCGGATCAGAGAAGACGAACAATACGATCCTGCAGATCAACAGGATCTTCAAAGATCGCATCGGCCTCGGCGGCATCTTCCACAGCGCCATTCAGGCACACCATCCAAACCTCTAACCCTATAATTTAACCTCTGTCGTTTGCGTTGTCTGAAAATATGTAGAAGTTTTTGCCCTAGCGTTTTTATGATCCCAACTGGATATGGTTTAATCGCTTTTATTCTTCGAATCGCTGCTTCCATTTCTATTTGTGTTTTCTTTTGTTTGAATGGTTGATGGATCTTGCGCGGGGAATGAAAACGTAGCTCATTCTGTGGTATTTGTTGAAGAATCTAGGGCAAGCAAGTTCTCCATGCTCTAGTTCTTCGACCTTAACTTTGTAAATTTGCAACTGAGTTTGTGCATAGGAGTGTTTTGCTTAGAGGAGCAGTGATTTTAGGAACGCTAATTCTTGTATCAATGGCATACTTTTTGCCGAAGATTTCTGAAGCTTTTTTAAGAAATAAGTAAACATATATGATATTTTAATCAGTTTCAAGGAGCTCTTGTTTTAGACTCCGTCCTCCTATTCTCCACAGAATTTTGCACGAGCAATGATTCTCACTTAAATAAGCCTGTAAATAAAAGAGCTTGGGCATTTTTTTAATGAGTAGGTCTGTAAATAAATTGAAAGCATCCCTAGGTGGCTCACATTTCCTTGTGGTTGTAGTACTAATAGTCCATTTTACTTTACTTACTTGTGCACTTCAGTTTGAATAAGATCAGGGCAATCTCTAATTTTGACTGCAGTTTTGATATCAATTTCATTCCCATCATGTTCGATTATGTTTTTATTTCTTGTTTTTATTTTCAAAAACAACTTCTTATATTAGAAAAAACATGTTTGATTAATGATTTCTTTTTTTTTGGCAAACAAATGAATGTGTTTTAAAAAAAATTTGAAGTTCCATATAAGGTGTTTTTATCTGTTTTGGATGTCAATTGGATGAACCCTTGTTGATGGTCACCTTGTTAATTTTTTTCTTTCTTATCCTCTCGAAATCACCTTTGAATTGCTCAATATTTTTTCTTGATTTCACCCTTAATGTTGATACAGAATTAAAAGGAGCATAGAAAGAGATCTTTTGAGAGAAAGAGATAGATTGTTTGGTTTAGAGGGGAATTCCAAGTAGAAGGTACGACAATTTGGGATGAATTACAATTTTGAATGTAGGAGAAGAAAACATTAGGGAGGAAAGAGGGGAGATAATAATGGAGAGGGAATATTTCTAAATTTTGTTCATAATTGGTTAATTCAATTACAAGCAATAAGGCCCTTATTTATAAATTTAGAGTTGCATTTTAAAATTAAATGTTAAAAAACTTAAATATAGGTGTGTCTAATAAATATTATGATTGAATTTGAAATAAAGGTAATATTAAAAGTTGATTGCATTAAAATTGATATGACATTCATAAAATAACCTAAAATATTAGATAAATCTAGAATAATTTTGATGTCTTGTATTGCATCATGATATAACTTTTGGTTCTATTTCATGTTTTTTCTGATTCACTATGTGCTTGCAATGGTGTGTTCTTGATTTAGTTATGATTTTGGTTTTGACAATGGTGGTGATTCAAAGAGGTTTTGATGAGGGCATCTGATTTCGACATGTGTACCATCGCCGGGGACGACGATCGACGGCCCTGATTCAGAGTCTTTATCTGTGATGATTTAGTTTTCTTCTATTAGTTTATTTCTTGTTTTCCGTTTGTACCCCTATGAGGGATGTATCACCTATTGTAGCCCAAAGGGCATTTTAGACTTTATGCTTTTATTTTTCAGTCAGCCTATATATAAGGCTTGTATCATTGTATTTAGATTATTGATGATGATGAATGAAAATTTCTACTTTTGATCTCTTTGTGAGTTCTTATTTTCAAGGATCTCTTAGTGAGTTCCTTTCATGAGATCTCTTTGTGAGTTCTCCGGGTATTAGTTTTCCTCGATCTACATTTCATCCACGAGCACGCCATCCACACCTCAATTGGAGTGAAGTCAGACCACTAGCCTTGAAGTTGCCGCCGCCCAGCAGGGTTTTGCTCAGATCCGCCGGCTACTGTGGCTGAAATCTCCCGCCGGCTAGCCTTCCTAGGTTCTTGGCCACGGGTCCAACCCCTCTCGTGCAGCCTTCTTCCCTCCCTCCACCGCTCCTCAACCCAAGCACACAGCCACCCGTGAAATCCCATCTCTTTTTCTCCAGATTACCGAAATTTCCATGCAGCCTGCTGACCGTTACATGCTGTTTGGTCCAGGCCGTGGATATCAAGTCTTCAATGCTTGAGCAATTATTCTTTCAATCAGCCATTACAGCACTTAACTCTAGCATATATTTGTAAATTGAAAATTCCACTGAGGCGTGATCACTTACCAAAAATAAACCCTTGATTTCAGCCCTTATCATTAAGGAATTTCACAGCCAAATTGAAATTCAAACCGTGGCTTTATACGGGTGCTCATAAAAGGAAGTTTCCTTTTATTGGGGGCTGAATTTCCTGCAGATTTTAATTTAAATCTGCTCCTTAAATCTGCTGGGGCCCACTTAATTAACCCCTTTAATTAATCCTGTCACCGCCCCACCCTTCCCCTTTTGGAATTAATTTGAATTCTCAAATTTATTCCCTCTTATTCACCCAATAACTGAAATAATTTCAGATTTCCTGCACTAATCTGAATTGACCTCCTAAGCCACTCCACCACACCCGTCCCTCCCCAAGTTCTACCGCCGGCTCCCCTCTCCCTTGCCCCAGCCGCCGCCCCACCTGCCCTCCTTGGGAGATTTTCCTTGCGGAGACCATCCGGCTCCACTCCAAGGATGCATGGACGAACCCGAGTGGAACTACGGGTTTGAATACGACGACCACGGACGAGTAGACATCCTCCGATCCCCTTTCTTTGACGTCGGATTCGACTTCGACGACACCGTTGAGGAGTATTTAGCCCGGATCGTACCCACTCTAATAGAGACCGTCGACGATCATTTTTCAGAGTACACTTGGATCATTGAAGGCCGTCATCTTCCCACCACCTCCCCCGACCCGCGCCGACCTCTTCCTCCCTACGGATCTACGGCGCCCTCGCTCTAGGAGTGATCTCATCCATCGTGTGGTTCTTCTTCTCCCAACAAGCCTAGGAGTAGGTAAATGAGAGCGGCCTCAAGGTGAGACGATCGCTTTGTTAACTTTGGGATTCTAGTTGTTCTCCTCATTTGCTTTACATTTATTAAAGTCGTTATTTTCTTGGTCTTGCTAATTTAGTTGTAAGTGCTTGCCTAATCATAGTTAACAACTAAGAATTTCTAAAAGCAAGAATTGGGAACAAGATTAAGTTTGCAATTATCATACTTGAATAATCCTTTTGTTAAATTTCTAAAACTCAAATCCTGGATTTACATCAGGTTTGCATTTTAATTTATTGTCATAATGCCCTTTAATTTTGTAGGTTTATGGAGATGAAGAATGGTCGTTTGGCTTCTGTGAAAATGGTCCTGGAGTTTTTAATTGCCCTTCTGGTAAAAACCCAATGTATACCTATCGCGAGAGGATTGTCCTTGGAGAGACTAATTGTTCATTGTTAAAAGTAAAACAAATATTGAGGGAACTTAGTCGAGAATGGCCCGGTGACTCTTATGATCTTCTATCAAGAAATTGCAACCATTTTTGTGATGTATTCTGTGAAAGACTTGATGTGCCAAAATTGCCAGGTAACATAGGCTCTAACTTTAAGGAATAGAAGTTTCTTATTATATGATTTACCACTGCCTAATACACTTTGTTACTTTATTGTTGTTTGGTTATCTATATTTATTCTTTATTAATTTGCATATTGTTTCAACAAGCTCATTTTTGCATATTAGCCTTCTAAATTAATATTTTTGTGGAAGGGTTTCAACTTTGATTGACACTTCATGTTATTGGTTATTGGGTATAATTCAGGTCATTCTAAATTAGATTTGTATCTTCTATAAATTATCTTTAGAACTTAAATCATTATTTAAGATTTTGGTATTTTTCTAAGCAGATGTAGGAATCAGTATCATGCTCTCTTATAGTATCATGCATCAATAGCATACTTTTCCTTTGATTATTCCTTGCCTTTTACCTGCAGAACGGATTAAATAGTTTTTGATGCCCATAAATCATTCTTCCTTCCATGCTTCCACATAGGCTTTGGAAAGGGTTTGGTGCACATTACTTGTTAATTTACTCTCTTGTTCGTTGGACGAGTTTTTAAGTGGACATTAGTTCCAATATGCGGACACTTTTTATTATTATCAAACGATGATGTTGTACTTCTTGAATAGTTATTAGATCTGGCACAATAGATGAATTTAGGACAACTAGATGAGACCAAGAAGCAGCGATGCTTAAAGCAAAGGAAAAATGAGGATGATGGAATCAACTAGTGCTATTCAGCTACCTCAACCAGTTCAATAGTTGTAAGAGAACATATTTTAGTTAAATGGAATAGGCATTCATTTATAGACACTCGATATCCATCTAGATGTGATATGGATTCATGAATCCTCTATAGCTCCCTCCACTAATTGGTAGATTTCGTAAATCTTTCTCATCTTTATTTCTCCCTAATCCTCTACTTTAAAAGAACTCATCCTCAAGCAATTTCAATTACTAAATTTCTGAGCAATGGGGTGCAATAAAATATTGATTCGTGTTATAGAATCCATGGAGTGTAATTTTAGTAGTAATAGATCAAGTGGTGCGATTATGACATTTGGTGATCAAGTTATCAAAGAGTACATGTTTTATATATGTCGGGTCTATTGTTCAAAGCAATGGTGAAATAGATGGGAATGCTATTAGTAGAATTCAAGTATGGATGGTTGAAGTGGAGGAATGCAATGAGTTTTGTTGTGTGATAGAAAATTATCCCTCAAATTTAACGTAAAATTTTTATATGATGGTGTTGAGACCTACAATGCTTTATGGCGCAAAATGTTGGCCATTAAAAGGGAATTAAGTTAAGTGCTGTAGAGATGAGGATGCTTAGGTTGTTGAGTGGCTTTGCACTTAGAGAGCGCGGAACTGGTATATACGTGAAAAGGTTGGTTTTGCTCCAATAGTAGATAAGATTAGAGAGTCACCTTAGATGGTTGATTACATAAAGTGCCGGCCTTTCGATGACCCTGTTAGCTGAGCAGATTTATTAGATCCAACCTATGTTAATAAATGTAGAGGTAAACCTAAAAAGATTAGGTTAGAATGTATTAAAAATAATATTTTTTATTAGATTTAAATCAGAAGTTGACTTTTAATATGTCACAATAGAGAAAAATGATTCATATAGTCAACCCAACATAATGATATAAAGGCTTATTGTTGTTGTATTCACTTTATAGGATTAATTGACATAAAACAATGCTTGAGCTAATTTATTGAGCTTTGAAATACTGCCAAGAAATTGTTTATATGCAGTGTCATCATTTTAGTAATTTTTTTTCTCATAGCTAGTTAGATTAATTCTCAAAAATGATTATATTATTTGGTTTGCATGTGTTTAATGCATTTTTGAGCAGGTTTATTATACTTTACTTTATATCATTTTGGTGAAAGAAATTAATTATTTGGTTCTTTTATCAAATTCTGTCTCATCTCTAATTTCTTGCCAATTATGACCAAAAAATCCCATCCCCTTCTTAAATTTGATTTAAAAGGTTTATTCAAATTTCTCCCATGCTCAGAGCATTAACTAAAGAGAAAATGACCAAAATGATTTTTCAACTTTTTGTGAGGGGCCAAAATAGTCTCTAGCTCTTTTGAGGGACCAATTTGATCTCTCAATTCTTTAAAGTAGGACATTTTTGGTTATAATATCTAATGTTGGAATTAATGATGTTAAATGTAAGGGTATTTTGTTCATTTTTTAATTAAATATTTATTAAATATAATTTTCAAGAAAATTATGTTTTTCTAAAATTTTTTATTACATGTTTCTTTAATAAAAAAATAATTTTAGTTTAAATTTAAAAATTAATTATATTTTATAAAATATGATATTTATTGATTTAAAGAAATCAAATGCAAATATATGTTATTTAAAATTTTGAAATTAAAATTAAAATTAAAATTATTTTTATTAAATAAACTTTTAATCATTTTTTTTTGAAAAAATTATAATTACTTGAAAATTATATTTAATAAATATTTAATTAAAAATGACCAAAATACCCTTACGTTTAATACCATTAACTCAAACATTGAATGCTAGGACAAAAAAATTTTCATTTTAAAGAATTGAGAGGCCAAATTGATCCCTCAAAAGAGCTGGGGATCATTTTGGGCCTTCACAAAGAGTTGAGGGATTATTTTGGTCATTTTCTTATAAACTAAATGTAAAATGGGCCTATATGTTAACTTCTAGTAAGATTATAGGTACTCTTCAACTCTTCAATGTGAAGATCCTAACATATATTATAGGTTAGATAATGATTAATAAAAATCCTAATTTAATTTAGTTAGTTTATGTGAAGCTCTATCACTATTTCTTTTCTTCTCTTCTCTTATTGATGCATCATGATTCTAGTGTATGAATTCTCAACCTGGATGTGGGTTTAGTTTCTGCTTTCCTTTATTTCTTGTAGTTCATCACATGCAACACAAATAGAATGGGCTTGAATCCTTACTTTAGAAACCGGAATAACCTACTTTGCTTGCTATTTTCCTAGTTTCCTCACATATATTTTGTACTATAATTATTTCTAATATCATAATTATATTTTGTCTTGGTGCAAACCCCACTTCCTGTTTCGAGCAAACTTATAAAAACAACTTAATCGATGCAGCCAAGTGCTATTTTTGATAATCATAGAAAATTCTCCACATTATTACGGGTTTAGCCCTACCTTCACTTCATTGCTGCTTTAGTTCACTCCATCACGTTCACTACCTCAAATTGTTTATCACTCTTTACTATTTCTTAGACTTTTTTAGATTGGTGTTGTGATTTCATGTTAAATTTTGAAAACAATGCTACTTGTAGAATTAAAAAAGTGCTTCCAAATGCTTTTGTGTATCCAATATTATGTTGCCTTCGATAAGCCATTACTACAAAGTTGCAGTGTATACTATTACTGACATGGTAAGATGTATTGCTTTCATTTTAAAACCATAATAATCATCATCTTCTTAACCTAACAATCTGGGATTGGCTAATTTGGTGATATATTGTGTGTTAACTTTATTTATGCTTTTTTTACAAAACTTTTACCATACTACCTTTAGTTTATCTATTTTTCTTTCTAATAATCTCTATTAATTTATTTACTTTTTTTTTGGTGCATCTTCTAAATATTACTGTAAACGGCCAAACTATTTAAATCTATTTTTCTCTACCTTTTTTTGATATATGTTATTTTCATTGTTCCTTAAGTATAATTTTTTTTTATTGTGTTCTTTTCTTTCTAGTTTTAGCATATGCCACTCAAAATTGCAATGACATCACTCATATCCAACAAAACATAGTATCATTAGAATTGACCTTTAACTGTATGCATGTTCTCGTAATATATAATACTTTTGAGGCACTTCTTAACCGCTTAAGGGCTATTGGTTTGTTAAAAAATGAATGCAAAGTAAAAGGAATGCTGTGTAAAATGAAATTTGGGTGTTTGGTTTGATGCAGAAGGAATGCAATATAAAGTTTTAGTTAATTACTTTTTCACTATCTAGTTGGTTTTTAATGTATTCTAAATTCACCCAGTTTTGACTGAATTCCTTTTTATTGCAAGCTAATTGAGTTGTCGCTGCCCGCGCCCACCTCATGGTGGGTGGCTGGCACCTAGCACTGGTCGCCTGTCATCGCCCATTGCTCATCTCCAGCCGATCAGTCGTCGATTGCTGCCATAAGTCACCACTGCTCATCACTAGGCGCTAGCAACTGATTCTTTCCATTACCGCACGCTGCCAGCCATCGATCACCAGTCACTGCAAAGCCCTACATGGGGTCCTGGTTGGGTACCCATGCTTTACTCGGATGGGATTCGCCCACCCACGCCCACCCATGATGACTTTCGGGATGTCATACCCATCTATACCCACCCACTTTCCATACTTTTGAACGCAATCTGCCACGGACTAATGGCCTTGAGGCTTGTTTCCCTTTGCTATGATTGCAAACTTTCAAGCCACATATCATAATTTACCGTAGTCGCAGCGTGGTTAAGTGTTGCACACTACGTAGTGAGGATTGCAATAATATAAGATATACGGTGATTAGCAATGCAAATCAATTTATCCCCCGATGTTGATTACCCAACTATACCCACCCACAAGGCCATGAGCGTACCTATACCCACCCACCTATACCCATTGGGTATGGGTGGATACATGGGTGGGTGTGAGTATGGGTACCCAATGCAGGACTCTTGTCCACTGCCACCAATCGCTGGCTGTCATTGCCGCTGCCGGCCACCATCATAATTTTACTTTACATTACATTCATTTTACTTTAAACAAAATAAAAATAAACTTTTGAATTCCTTTTACACTCATCCAAACAAATTCAAACATTTCAAATACATTACATTCCTTTTACACTACAATTCTTTTTCTTTGCATTCTTTTTTTAACAAACAAAACAACCCCTTAACTTTAACTTATAACTTATGCTGTTCTCCATATCTTTATATCTTGTTATTTGATTTCCAAGATATTTGAATTTTTTAAGTTTAGATGTCAGTTAATCATTCTATTACACTGACTAATAATTGTCAATCTCATATCTACCATAATCACATTTCATTTTCTTACTCCTTGGTGCCAACCTCTTTATGCTTTAAACTTCTTCTGCATTATTGTTCTTATTTTTTAGCTCTAGGAGATGCTGTTAGACCGGTCCACTGGACCGGTCCAGCCGGTCCGCACAGGACCGGCAAGTCGCAAAGAGCGACAGATCTCCGCCTCCTGCGGAGATCGATCGGCCCGACCAGCCCGTTAGATCATTTTAGGAAGCGTTTTTTTAGCGTTTTGAGAGGGAAATTTGAACGTATGGACTGTTTAGGGAATTCCTTTTGAATTGTATGCATTAAATAGTAGATTTTCCTAGGGTTTGATCATCTTGAATTTGGCTGAAATTTGAGATCTCTTAGATTTAGGTTTTCTTTGGGCTCTAGCGGCGTCTAGAGATTTGGGAGAGATCGATCATCCTCTCGAATTAAGGATCAATTGTATCTTTGCTGTTTTATTCATCTACTAGTGAAATACAAGAGTTTTCCTTCGTTTTTTCTCAGATTTCTCGTGTAAAACTCCTGTTTTTCTTTGTTTTTGGGCTGTTTCCTGCTGTGGACAGCAATAAATCTGCTGCAGTTTACTGATTTTGGCTAGGAACATCTACTATGTTGAATTAAATCTCTATCCTCTTATAGATTCTTTTAACCTCTTTCATACAGGTTGGTGTCATCAAGCAAGGCTATGACGTACAATTTTGAATAGACCACACATCCTTAGAGGATCCTTTTAAACTTTTAACCACAAGTTAGAAGACAAATACCTTAAGCAAACATGAATAAAATTTACTCAGTACGAATAAATACACTGGAATATTTAAGTCATATAACAACAAAACAATAATCCACTACTAAGTCAAAGTAGATATCACACAACAGTACAAACATCAGGTACATCACAATCGCTAAAAAAGACAAACAAATACAGACAACAGGAACTAGAAAACCTACTCAACATCTACTATCTCATAATCTGCATCAAGATCAAGGACCTTCCGCAGATCACTCTCTACCTCATCACCATCACAGCCTGAAGGAAAGTAATCTGAAGCCTGGCTAGGGGTCACCTCTTCGGCTGAAACTCCGGACTTTCGCTGCATCAGGCGAACCCCCTTAAAGAAGCCTTTAATAAATCCATCTTCAGTACACTGCTGCTCCAAACCCTTCACTTCTATGTCATAGATGTGATCTCGGGCCTCCTCAACGTGATCCTGAACGATAGTCTTGAAAGCTATGGACTTCTTAAAGTCTTCAATAACTCTTGAAGGTTCTAGGCTAGACAAGGCAGCCTCCTTCTCAGCTATAATGGCCTGGGACTTCTTATCCTTCGCCTCAAGCGACACTATCTTCTTTTCAGAAACTTTCTGCTCTTTCAAAAGCCTGGTGATCATCGCTTGAGCCTCTTCAAGATCTATCTGATGCCGATCTGCCTGTCGATTCTGGAGAGATACAGAGCGCATTGTGTTGGCCAGCTCAGTCCTGCACTCGCTCAACTCATCTTCAAGCACCTTCACCTCCTTAACCTTATGCTCATACTTCCGCTTGAACTCTCCCTGGAGATACTTGATCTTAACAAACTCACTGTTCCAGTTATTAATCTCAATCCCAAGACGTGACAGCTGAAAAAAAAAAGTTTATTAGAAGTCACCCAGAAGCAAATGAGATAAAAAATATTGGGAGATGTTACTCAGCAAATTACTGATCTTGTTATGTCCGATGCACTGATGATTCAAGACATCCTCAGGAATATGCAGCTTGGCTGGGGAGGAGCCAGGTAGGATTTTGTCAGTATTTGTTGCAGTCTCTTCCAATCTCTTCTTCTTCGAAACCTGGGGGTCTTCGCCTCTTGCCGGTCGTTTGGGAGCCGCTTTTGAAGTAGGGGCAGGAGGCTCAGGAATCCTGGATGTCGGCTTCAACATCATTGCATCAGACCTCCCAGCATGAAATGAAATCCCAACCTTGAATAAGAACTCTTCTTCAGTGTATTTGCTCATGTGGCGAATCTCAAATAGAAGATGATCGAGATCAGAAACCTTCAAGATTCTCATTATGTCTTCTTCGCTGACATGCAGAGGGGATGGCAGATCCCTCATCTTCCCCCACTTCTCTATCAAGCCCCAATTATTCTTTACAAAAAAGAAAGCACTGAGCCAGTTCTTTGAAGGATCGCGGGTACGCACATCCAACCAATTGGATCTAAAAGTTACACGCCCGGACGTATCACTGGTGAACCGAGCCATCCGTGAAAGGTGCTCCGGTGTCATAGTAGCTCCCCGATCCCGAAAGAGAGCAATCAATCTCACAGCCACAGACATCGCTCTAAATGAAAGTTGGGATAGGTTCACACCGCACCTTTGTAAGACTTCAATCAACTCGGTAGGAGGCGGAAAGCGTAAACCAACCCGCAAGTGGGCCTCAGAAACGGTCACGTACCCGGGAGGAGGAAGATTCGCTCGATCAGACCTCCTAGGGACCATCGTCTTCACATCATTCGGGAAATGATAATTCTTGTGGAAAAGGAATAGGAAGTCATTCAAGAGAAGACTGTTACAAATGACTTCCTATTCCTTTTCCGCAAGAATTATTATTTCCCGAATGATGTGATGACGATGGTCCCTAAGAGGTCTGATCGAGCGAATCTTCCTCCTCCCGGGTACGTGACCGTTTCTGAGGCCCACTTGCGGGCTGGTTTACGCTTTCCGCCTCCTACCGAGTTGATTGAAGTCTTACAAAGGTGCGGTGTGAACCTATCCCAACTTTCATTTAGAGCGATGTCTGTGGCTGTGGGATTGATTGCTCTCTTTCGGGATCGGGGAGCTACTATGACACCGGAGCACCTTTCACGGATGGGTCGGTTCACCAGTGATACGTCCGGGCGTGTAACTTTTAGATCCAAATGGTTGGATGTGCGTACCCGCGATCCTTCAAAGAACTGGCTCAGTGCTTTTTTTTTTGTGAAGAATGATTGGGGCTTGATAGAGAAGTGGGGGAAGATGAGGGATCTGCCATCCCCTCTGCATGTCAGCGAGGAAGACATAATGAGAATCTTGAAGGTTTCTGATCTCGATCTTCTATTTGAGGTTCGCCACATGAGCAAATACACTGAAGAAGAGTTCTTATTCAAGGTTGAGATTTCATTTCATGCTGGGAGGTCTGATGCAATGATGTTGAAGCCGATATCCAGGATTCCTGAGCCTCCTGCCCCTACTTCAAAAGCGGCTCCCAAACGACCGGCAAGAGGCGAAGACCCCGAGGTTTCGAAGAAGAAGAGGTTGGAAGAGACTGCAACAAATACTGACAAAATCCTACCTGGCTCCTCCCCAGCCAAGCTGCATATTCCTGAGGATGTCTTGAATCATCAGTGCATCGGACATAACAAGACCAGTAATTTGGTGAGTAACATCTCCCAATATTTTTTTATCTCATTTGCTTCTGGGGTGACTTCTAATAAACTTTTTTTTTTTTCAGCTGTCACATCTTGGGATCGAGATTAATGACTGGAACAGTGAGTTTGTTAGGATCAAGTATCTCCAGGGAGAGTTCAAGCGGAAGTATGAGCATAAGGTTAAGGAGGTGAAGGTGCTTGAAGATGAGTTGAGCGAGTGCAGGACTGAGCTGGCCAACACAATGCGCTCTGTATCTCTCCAGAATCGGCAGACAGATCGGCATCAGATAGATCTTGAGGAGGCTCAAGCGACGATCACCAGGCTTTTGAAAGAGCAGAAAGTTTCTGAAGATAAGATAGTGTCGCTTGAGGCGAATGATAAGAAGTCCCAGGCCATTATAGCTGAGAAGGAGGCTGCCTTGTCTAGCCTAGAACCTTCAAGAGATATTGAAGACTTTAAGAAGTCCATAGCTTTCAAGACTATCGTTCAGGATCACGTTGAGGAGGCCCGAGATCACATCTATGACATAGAAGTGAAGGGTTTGGAGCAGCAGTGTACTGAAGATGGATTTATTAGAGGCTTCTTTAAGTGGGTTCGCCCGATCTAAGCGGGTAGAGGAGTATTGTTAGACCGGTCCACTGGACCCGTCCAGCCGGTCCGCACGGAACCGGCTCAGACGCGTAACGTCGCGTGATCTCCGCCTCCTGCAGAGATCGGGCGGGTCGACAGCTCAAACGGAGCGTTTTAGGAAGGATTTTTGGGGGGTTTTAGAGAGAAATTTGAATGTAGGGACTGTTTAGGGAATTCCTTTTGATTTGTATGCATTAAATAGTTGATTTTTGCTAGGGTCTGGGCATCTTGAATTTGGCTGAAATTTGAGATCTCTTAGATTTAGGTTTCTTTGGGCTCTAGCGGCGTCTAGAGATTTGGGAGAGATCGATCCTCCTCTCGAATTGAGGATCAATTGTATCTTTGCTAATTTACTTGCATCTACTAGTAAAATACAAGTTTTTCCTACGATTTTCTCTCAGTTTTCTACAGTTTTTACACTGTTTTCACTGTTCTCCTGCTCCGGACAGCAGTATTTCGTGGAGATTTGCTATAAAGGTGAATAGGAAATACTTGATTTCAAGTATTTCCTATCAAATGCTCACCTGAATAAGTCTATATCATTTGCAAAACATTTATATATCAAAAAGCCTCACTTTAAATCTCAATGAGAAGTATGTCCATATCCAATAAAAAATGATATGAATACATGGTTGATTATTGATGTTATTCTATTGTGACCAAAACTTTGCTGCTCCACGACTGCTATTTATGCTATCTATTGTTGTATCATTCATATCTTTAAGAGAAAGGCTAAACATATCACAATATCTGCCAAACTTTCCACTAAAATTGATGAAGTTATTGCTTTATCCATGCTCTTGATTTCATGAATATCTAGTGTAAAAGTCTTTGGCTAGTTTTAATTATTTTAGATGTTTCAATAATATATTAGGGAGATTTTTTATCGTGTAATAGCATGTCTAATTATAATATCTTCTACAAGTTTTTTAAGGCTCGTTGTCTCTTTAACGTTGATCAAATCATTTCTGTTGTTACTTGATTATATGTTATGTTGTCAAGAATAATAGATATCATATGAAGATCCTATCATCACTTTTATTTCTCATTAACTGCCTTAGCACAAAAATCACCACTGTTGGCCCTGATCTTCAAGGTATAAAAGCAAATTGATTCTGCATACCAATTGATTTTTTTAAACTTATTTTTCATTATGTTCATATTGTTATTGTTTGGTTCATACATTTGGCTTATACATTTGGCTCCATTGTTTGGTTCATACATAATTTTAGTCGATCTCTTTTTTAAAAGGCCAATACCAAAATACTGCTTCTCCCATTATTTGCAATCTTAATATTTAGATTTTAGCAAAATAAGTTAATTGACCTCCTTGAATGTCCAATGTATTTGTCCCGGTCTTAATAGGATTCATCGAAATTTATTAAACTTGGGTTTCAGACGTGGCAAGCGATGCAGTCGTGATGACTTATTCATTGATATGTTAATTTAAATATGTAAACAATATTCTTGGGAAAACACATTTCATTTGATAGTTAACTGTAAGCAATATAATTTATCCAATCATTGTGGAGTGAAATTTAGTTTACATATTATATGTTGAATTTGACGAATTCCTATTATATATATCTTTTGTTTGAGGGGATGAAATCTGTGTCTGCTCTCTTTTCTTTATTAACTTCTTCGGGTAAGTTGAGTAATGCCAGTGTTTTCTCTAGTTAAAGAATAATTGATGCTCTCACAAACACTCTAATTTATTTGCAATAGTTATTCCTTCGTGTTGTAGAACTGTGTTTCAAATTTTCAATGATAGTTTGCATCCGTATAAAGAGCTAAGTTGGAATTTGGATCATCAACTTGATCACATAGTTTGCTTTTCGGGGTCTTATTTGATACTTTGTGAAGTAGCTTCTTGGTGTTGTATTATCTTTCACTTCCTTCATTTCAACCCCTTGTGTTGGCAATTCAAAGCTCACTTATTTGAGCCTAGTATTTCCAAAGATCTAAAAAATGTGGAATATTTGACATCTGCTTTAGCAAAAAAGGCCATTAGTATTGTCTATATTTTCTTATTTATCTTGCCATTCCTTTATTGCAACTCTTTATTAGGTTGGTATTTGAAATATCAATCCATTGAGAACACTGTCATTGTCATATCCTAAGTCCTGGAAGAAAAAAATAGAGGGGTGCATTAGGTAGTTGACAATCAGCGTAAAATTTATCGAATAATTATGACATGAATAGCTTACGTCACGTAGTTGGATAAATATTTGATGTTGTTGTTGTAGTATTAAGATTTAATATAATCAAAGATCTCATGATGGAGCATTTTTTAACCTGGTTTTGCACAATTTATGGTCAAGTTATTGTGGCTTATCAGTGTTTTGGATGTTTCTATTTGTTTATTTTGCTTCTTTTCTATGCTCTTTGATTACTTTTTAGCATGCATATTTGCATTTATTGAACTGAATAAATTTCTTTAGAATTATAGAGATCAAACTTTTAAGCTGAAATACTTTTAATTTCTATTGCTTTTCTATTTCTCAATTATATTTTAACTCTTTTTATACATTCGCAGCATGGGTCAATCGATTTGCAAATGCTGGTGATACTGCCATGATTGTAGCCGGAAATACTGCATTTCAGGTATGAAATCCTTCTAAAGTTCTTTGGTTTCATTTGTCTAGAAGTTTTTGTTGGGATTGGCAAGAATTTTTGAATTTCATAGGGCTTTACAGAGTTTTTATTAGTATGTTGTCAACATCTTGCTATACTCAAAAAAGGTTCCTGTGCTGATGCAGAAGTTTTTGGGGTTGTATTGTCCTAGGTGCATTTGGTCCGGCATCTACTATTAACTAAGCGGTGTTGTTATGGGGCCCTTTGAAAACTAATAGTACTATTTTTTTGTTATTGTTAACCTAAACCTCCAAAGAAATAAAGAGAGAGGAACTTTGTTCCACATCTACTAGCCTTCAGTAGGGTTGGGTTGGCCCAAGCTATAGAAAACATGCTTTGAATTTTTCGATCTTACAATAGTTTTCAAGATATTAACAAAGACAATATGACAAAAGGTCAAATCTTTTTTCCTTTACTTGAGATGATGTTCTAGGTATTCTATTTAAAGTGATTGCTAAGATATCAAAGTTACATGGCATTGGAAAAGGGGCCAAATACATACACAATTAGTGCTCGATCATTCTTGATTACAACTGATACTTATTTCAGAATTTTCTTTCAAATTTTAACCTTGGTATCAACAGGGAAGAACACCTTCCTCCGCATTACTGAAGTGTAAAACAAACTCAAGGATCTACCTAATAAGGAAAATGGGTTCATATTCTTACGTGTTAGAGTTCCTGTAGAATTGACGCAGACTTTTTGAATATCTATAAATCTGGTTGCCATTAAGATGACGATAAGATTAAAAGCATATGTGATGTAGTGGGAGATGGGGGAAGATCATGCTGGTTGTCTATTAGTAGTCATATTTCCTTTGTATCAACAGAGAATGGGCTGTAGCCTCCCCCCCCCCCCCCCCCCAGTGAGGCCTTTTAAGCACCTCTCTGCAGCACAGAAAGGGAATCGTTCGTCCTAGCTAGGGCTAGATATGATGCTAGGCCATGCTTTCTATCCTGCAAGCCACAAAATAAATATGTATTGCCCTTAATTTAAAAATAATAGGATATATTGACTTCGATAAACCAGCCCATAAACTTCAACAACATACTTGCTAGTTAGTTTCTTTTGTTGGATTTATTGTTACTTGTAATACACAAAATATGGTTGACTCCACTGACACGAAGAGTAATGAGTCAAATCTTACCATTGGAAATTCATTGCAACCCACTATCTTTCTTGGACAAACACTTTATCGTT
This sequence comes from Dendrobium officinale, assembly GCA_019514585.1. NCBI lineage: Eukaryota > Viridiplantae > Streptophyta > Magnoliopsida > Asparagales > Orchidaceae > Dendrobium > Dendrobium officinale. Next base: position 21,718,224 of record CM033696.1, read on the forward strand.
ACACATGGTTTGAGGATGGCACAAGGACTAAAACCATCAATAGCATAAAACAACTTGGATGTGAGAGAGAAACTAGTTAAGGATAAGATAAAAATAAACACAAGGACAAGTGACATGCATTTTTGGAGTTTTAATGCAATAATGCTAATTATTTTTAATCATTTTGCTGATGTTTTAGATAGATATTTTTTTGGGATGGATGGAGCTAGGATTTGTCATGGATTTGGTGGGTGATGAGGACACCGAATTAAATTTTTTTAAACTTTTAAATTTGTTTGTATTGCATCAGGTGATAATTTTTATAACATAAAATTTTAATAAAAAAGAAACTTGCTGATATTAATGAATTTTATGTCAAGGATAGTATAGAATTGATTAAAATAAGAGCAACCAACTGAACCTGAGACCAAAGAATCCTCTAAGACGTCGAATTGTTGACTCCTTAAGGCAAGACAACAAAAAAGTCAGAACCCAGGCTGTAGAAAACTTCCATTATCTCAGCAATCTATGATGACTCTAAAAATTCACACATAAGGTCATAAGGTCCTATTGATAGAAAAATTGAAGGCTTATTAAGTATAAACAAATTTTATCTTTTTTACATATAAACCAATCAAAATAATAATATAAATAAATAAATTCCCCAATAAATAATAAGTGCCAAGAGACGTGTGAAAGCTGGTCTGGTTAAGTTATATTATTATCTGTTTTGACTTCATGGATCTGGCCTATGAGAAACTTAGCCCTTATTAACCAATTTGCTAAATCTGCTGCATTAGAGGGAGTTAAGGGGAGAAGTTATACTTAAGCTAACACGAGTTCTTATTTGTCATCTTATTTTTCCTATTGGAAAATGAATGGCTTGGGATTTGGCTTACCTTTTGAAGAAATCCAGTTAGCGACTCCTTATGGAAGAAGGCATGCCATGCGAATGATATTCATGCGCAAGCATTAGGTGCTTTGAAGTTTAGCAGGAATTATAAGCTTCTAATAAATTGAGTTTCCTTCAACCCTAGAGCTTTGACACTTTTCTTGGTAGTTTTACTTTGAAGTGCATGAGAGGTTTAAGATGACTTTTCCACGATTAACAGTGTATTTAGACAGTCTTGACGGTGTGCTCCATGGATGAATGTGCCAGAAAAAGCTATAGATATAGAATGAGTCTGTTTCAGCACTACTTTTCCTCTGAACTAGTATAACTGAATCGTGTGCAATAGAGGGAGAAGGGGAGAAGCTAATTGGTCATTTAACACAGGCTTTCTTTCTTCATATTTTACATCTTTTTATTTGAGAAAGATACACATATGACATTCCTAATCTGAAGTCAGTAACTCCTGGTGGGATGGCATGTCAAGCAAAAGACAAGTTTTATTGATGCAATTAAATTTTAATTTAAGGCTTCGTTTGGGACGGCTTTCTTCCTATTTTTTAAAGCAATTTTTCAATACAAAAATTAAAATTTTTGTACTAAAAAGATGCTTTAAGAAACAATAAAAAAGCCATCCCAAACAAAACCTAAATATTGGATTTCATTGTGTTGCTATTATTCTGATTGGTAAGGCATCCATGCCTGAGTTGCTTTCTTACAGCAATTAGTCTAGAACTCTAGATTATATGGAAGGCATCAGTAATTGAAAATTACCTATAAAAGCTGTTGTTTTTCTTGTCCTTTAATGTGTATATCTATCAGTTAATGGGCTATATATCTTGGAGTAATCTTTTCCTTTTCTTTATTTCTGTTTCAGTTTTTCTAATTTTAGCATTTGACTAAACTTTTCAGCTCTTTTTATTTTTGTTTTAATCCCAGCTAAGGAAAGCAAAAGAAGAGATTGTCACAGCTAGCAAAGTGGCGTATAGATTCCTTGCAAGCAAAGCTTCAATATCTCAAGCATCTCCAGATCCTCCAAGCGACCCAAACAGAGAAGGAACTAATCCTAAACTCCAGGGATCATGGCTCAAGAATCTTGCAATCTTCGGTGCTAAGCCATCAGGTAGCTCATCAGATGTTTCTGAAACTAGCGATGAGACGCATCCATTTGAAAGTCGTTTGTCTTCAGAAAGATTTCAACATTAAGTGTAAAAATTGTTCAACATTAGACGTTGCATTTCGTCATTTACTTGCAAGTTATGTTCTTTGCAATTCTTCACAATCTCCCCACTGGGTTGTGAACGATTGTCTGTGTGCTTGTAGATTGAATGGCGTATTTATTCTCATTTAACAAGCAGGTATCTGTGTGTGCTAATTATGTACATCGTCAGAGTGGCTTTCATTAGAATTGCTGTAATCGTACAGTTCTCCAATTGCATCTGTCCAATTCACTTCGGAGGACGGGATTGATTTATACTAATCATGACAGTTTTTGAAAAATTTATTTTTCTTATAATAATTCTACAGCTATTTTCACACAAAGTAATCATCGCAGGTAAAGCTAAAGCTAATTTTGCTCGCCCATGGAGTGCTTTTGACTGATATGAGGCAGCTTTCACTCGTACTACCACAATTGGGTTCATTGAGATTGCTGTAATTAGGGGTGTCAATATTTGACACTATCCGAAAATCTGACTCGAACCCGGTCCGAAAATTTTTTGTTAGGGTCAACTTAGATCCGAAACAGGTCGGGTTTGGGTTAAAAAATTAGACCCATTTTAAAAATCGGGTAGGGTTCGGGTTGACCCTTTGACCTAAAAACTCATTTTTGATCCAAAAATCCGAGATTGACTCGTTTTTGACCTTTTTTTTACCCGAAAAACAGAGACTTGTTTTTTGACCCAAAAACTATTAATTTTTTCACGGCCCTGGGTCGTGTAGGGTTGCCCCGGACCTAAAGCGGGTCGGGTTTGGGTCTAAAAAATTGACCCGTTTGTAAAAGTGGATCGTGTTCGGGTTGATCTGAATAGTGCCGGGTCAGTTTTAAATTCGACCTGAATCCGACACGTGGCCCAAAATTGACACTCCTAACTGCAATGTTAATCTGAACCAGGCCCCGCTTTGCTATGTGCCGTCTCATGATCCGCGCTTGTCTTGGTACCCAATTTCTTTCGCTATACCTTTTTCTTAATGATTATGTAGGTAAAAGCATTACCAATTTTGTTGGCCTTAGGCATTAAGTCGCTGAAGGAAGAGAATAAAGGAAGCTGTGGATGTTGCAGATATTAGTTTATACCTTTTTATCTGTTCTCGGGCATATACATACAGGCCCTGGCATTTTTGGATAAGCATGAGCTGCGTTGAGTTTGAAAGGGAGACTTGTCCTGAAATTGAAATTAAACAAAGCTACCAATCAAAATAGGTCCTTTTGATAAGAAAGTCAAGTTAGGAGATTTCTTAGTTTTTGACCATCTGGTTGGAGAATTCCATGCTAAGCATTATAAGCACACGGTGGTGGTTTGACGGAATTCTCGGCCTCAGGTGGAGATCCGATCAAAGTCCGGGCCTCAGGTGGTGGTCTGATAGAAGTACGGGCCTCAGGTGGTGGTTTGGCAGAACTCCGGACCTTAGGTGGTGGTCCGGCAGAAGTCCGAGCCTCAGGTGGTGGTCCGACAGAAGTCCAGGCCTCAGGTGGTGGTCTAACAGAAGTCTGAGCCTCAGGTGGTGGTTTGGCAGAGCTTCGGGTCTTAGGCGGTGGTCCAGCGAAACTCCGGACGGTGGTCGAGGAGGAGTTAAGTGGCAAGAGCGATCTCAGATCTCTCTCTTGTTCTCTTACTTAGGGTCCCTCCTTCACGAGAAGTGGGGGTCATATTTATAGATTTTAGAGTTACATGACTTATAAATAGGTGGAAGATCAGTGATATGTTGGGAGTGGTTTTGATGGACGTCCGATATTGAATCTCATGACCATAGACCTTTTATTGGGCATTTGAATGTCTTAATGATATTAGAATTTTGCTATATTGGGCTCGTTGGATTCGTCTCGTTGATCCACTCGATTCGACTATAAGTATGTCACGTTTGGAAACTGTTTGATAATCCAAAATTATGGTTTGAACCTTCCAACAACGCTTCGGTTCTTTGATTTGAACCCATTTGGACTCAGATTGACTTGAATTTGGTGTTGTTGGGTTCGTATTTTTCGAGAAGTTTAGTTGGACCATAAGTTTGCTGAAATTGGAGTTCAGATGGTCCCAATTTTAATTTCAGAAGTTTCCAACTTGATTTTGCCTCGAAATTTGCGCCCGATCAAGATAATTTTTTGATGATTGATAAGTAGTAGAATATTTGAGTGATTAATAAGATAGTTAATAATTAAAATAATTAAAAACTGCTTAAAAAGTATTAAACTATTAGTAGGAGAAATAGTTAAATAATCAGTTATTTCTACTATTTAACTCTAATACTTTACTACTACTTTAATTATGAAGTTATTTGATCTATTTTGCTCTAGCACTTTACAACTTCTTTATCAACTACTTTAAATCTATCAACTGTCTTAAATCCTAAGTCTGTTATCAAACAATTTCTTCAAATTTAAAATGATTTAATATTTATCATATCAAATAATTATCAAAATTTAACATTCTCAAAATTTATTAAATTTAAATTTACAGGATTTACTAATAAATAACACTAAAATTAAATCCAATTCACTACCAAATAGCCCTAAAGTGCAGTCCCGTGGATTAGTTGCGCCGATGAACCGATAGCGGCCGTTCGCTCGACTCGCCAAGTGCCCCGAACCATAAAAATAGAAATTTAGAATCGAGCGATCTACCGAGCGCGAGCACTCAGTGAAGCCGAGGGAAAAAATTGAGTCCTCTAATCGCCAGCGTGGTGACCGAAAAAGGTAAGAAGAAAAATGTAACATCTCATTCACCGCCTTCTGAATCCTTTCAGTACAACTATCCCCGTGGATGGGCCACTAGATCATTTTGAACGGTCCACTTCATTCATTCTGTTTCTTTTTTTCTTTTATTTTTGCAATTTTGTTATCGCCTTCCGTCTCTTTCCCTCTTGCGAAAGTTTTGATGCCTTATCTCTTAAATAAATTTTTATTTTTTTCTACATCTAGGTTTAGATTTCGGTTCCGAAAAGGAGAGAAAAATTGTGTTTTGGTCAGAGGTTTTCAGATGTTGTGAGTGAGCTTTTGTTAATTTTTACCCGTTGGGTTTGCTTATTAGCTTATATGTTCTCTTAGAACTGTATATTTGAATGATTTTAGCTGTTATGTTACTGGGAACACTGTGCTTGGTGGAGTTATTATCCCCAGCCACTCATACCTTATCATTTTGGCTTAGAAAAATGCCCAACACACCGGACAAGTTAGCACATTTTTCAACACTATCTCTACCCAATATATCATAGAAAATGTGGTGTTGGCCCTTCACATTCTCTTACAACATGCTTTTGTTATATTTGCAACGACACATTGATTTGGGTGTAGTATTACTCATTTTGCTTATGCGGCACTAAATTGTGCCAGAATGTAAAGCTAGATTCCCTATTGATTGCTGAGAACGCTTGACCTCTACAGACTAATGGTTGGTTGCTATCTTCAGCCGAGCGAGATAGAGTGGCCTTGGTTTTGTTTATCATGTACCTTTACTTTCCATTTGGTGGAGTATTTTGATTCTCCTTTCCATTTTTTGGGTGAAGAACTAGCTCTTATACTTGTATATTTCTTTCTTTAATAAGTTGTGCTATCACCCTTTATTCATGCCAAAAAAAGTGGCTTTTAGTGATCTTAATTTGCATGTTTGTTTCATATATTGATTGGATCACATTTTTTTAATTTTGACTAAAAAAGGAGACAAATCTTCTAATTAATTCACTGTTTTGAGCTAAGGGCTGAACGGTATTTCTTTGAAATTGAGTTTGCAGGAAGTTAGGCTTCATTTGGGATGACTTCCTTATTGCTTTCTAAAACGACTTTTAAGTACAAAAAAATTTTAATTCAAAAATTTTTTGTATTAAAAAGCTATTTTAGAAAGCATCAAAAAAGCTGTCCCAAACGAAGCCTTAGTTCTTGCACAAAACGAACAAATATTATTGAAACATAGTCAATAAAACTCAAAATTTTGAACTCAGCTCTAATCTCTGCCAAAAACTTATGTCAAAATGAACTAGCTCTTATTAAATATAAGATAATGAAAAACATATTTAAATAATTTGAGCCGGTATGATAGGGTGCAAATAATGTATTTTGTAAGGCAGATAGATATATTTGATGTAAAATGAGTAGGTAGAAAAAAGGTGGATTAAAGTTGATATAGTTTGAAATAGGGCAAAAAGACTTTACCTTGTTTAACATCCAGTGTAAATAAATTGAGGAGAACTAATAGAGCCAACCATAAATACTTGGCAAAGGCTAAGGACAATGATTAATGCTTTCAATCTTGACCACCAAAGCTATCCTAAATGCCTACTGATGGTTTAGTCAAGGACCATTTGGAGACGATAGTACAACAACAACAACGACAACATCAAGTCTTTATCCCACTACGTGGGGTCGGCTACATGAATCCTTTTTCTTCATTGTGTCATATTAAAAGTCAAATTCTCATTTAAATCTAATAAAGAAAGGTCATTCCTAATATTTTCTAACCAAGTCTTTTTTGGTCTACCCCTACCTTTCTTAACACAAGTCAAATCTAATACCTCTACTCTCCTAACCGGGTCATCGGAAGGCCGCCTTTTTATGTGACCAAACCATCTAAGGCGACTCTCTCTAATCTTATCTTCTACTGGAGCTACTCCAACCTTTTCACGTATATGCTCATTTCGTATCCTATCTCTAAGGGTAAAGCCACTCATCCACCTAAGCATCCTCATCTCTGCAACACTTAACTTAGTATTATGCTTCTCTTTTAATGGCCAACATTCGGCACCATAAAGCATTGCAGGCCTCACTACCATCTTATAGAATTTTCCCTTAAGTTTGATGGGTACATTTCTGTCACATAACAAGCCCGATGCATTCCGCCACTTCAAGGACCATTTGGAGACGATAGTACCTGAAAGAAAATATTACAATGGAAATCTTATATCATTCTTTTAATTACATGATAGATCTCACCTCAAATTGTTTTTGCAAGTTATGATTATGTCATAATCAGTTTCTTCTCATTTATACTTTCTTATGTACATGGTTTTCTTCTTTCTGATCAATGGCATCTTACCTCTTGTTATGAGGTTCTGCTAGGAATAGAAGGCGCCCTTTTACCAGAAAGGTGCAGAAAAGTTACAGTTCTGTGAAGATAACTTGACGAAAGTTTGGCCATGTCAAGAGCTAGGACAGTTTTCCAAATTTGTTTGCATGCTGTGAATAGGCATGATTCTTGTACTGGATCTTCACAATTACATATGCACAGTATGAATATTTCAAAGTTGAGGTGGAATTGCTTTCAAACAGCATTATTTCTCAATGAAGGCAAGAATCAGAAGGCAAAAACCTTAACGTTACATCATTCAGTGGAGGAAACTGCTGCTTTGTTCCCATTCTCTTTTCATGAGATTAAGCAACGCAGGAATAGCTTTTCTAAAAAAAATTATTCATCCTTGAATTTACAGCATCGCTTTCTCCCTTGTGGTTCACAGTTTTGTTGTCGTTCCTACTCATCAGATGCAAGCAGCAAAGCAAATGGCCTTCAAACTGCCACTCCAAATGATTTTGCAAAAGAAACAGCAGAGAAAATTACTAATTCTGAGTGGAGTGATATTTTGAATGATGCCCATCAGTCTGTGGTGGGTGCTTTTTCTTATGTAGGAAGAAGGGCAAAGGAGGTTTCAGATGAAGTAAGTCCTTACATGCAACAACTGTATTATTCACATCCATTTCTGGAGAAAGTGATAGTACCCGTTGGTGGCACCATGGCAGCAACCTTGCTAGCTTGGTTTATCATGCCTAGGATTTTTAGGAAATTTAACAAGTATGCGAGTAGGAATCCTCTTGCATTATTATCGGGAGGATCAACTGTGGAAGAAATTCCTTATGAGAAAAGTGTATGGAGTGCTTTGGAAGACCCTGCTAGATATCTTATTACTTTCCTGGCATTTTACGAGTTGTGAGTTTCATTCCATTTAATCTCCATTGTATTTTCTATTTATCTCTTGATGAACATTTTATTTCTTTTATATTTATTTTTTCTGAAGTTGTTGTTCATGATGTAATCCATATTTCAATAACCATTTTCTCTTTTTATGTTAGTTTAATTTATCTGAGTAAATGCTTTCACTTCATATTCAAGACATTCCTGTATATCAGATTGTTGAAAGCATGAATTTTGCATTTTTGGTTTAGCCGATGAAACAAAATGAATTGATCAGTATTAAAGCTATTTTGTCTGGTGATATTATATTACTGACTATAAATTGATATTCTTCTATGTTCAAACATAAATTGATATTCTTCTTTACTCTATGTTCAAACATAAATTGATACCTATGCTCATATCAACTGCATGTGGCTTATGCCGATGTGGGTTCTAGGTGGGGTTGACATTTTAAGCTTTACTTTACATTACAGAGAGGCTATTTTCTTCAATTAAATCGATAGCTTCCCTGTCAATCAACAATCCATTGGTCTAGGGCTGCATTCATCAGAATTGATATCCTTAAAGTCCACAAATGTCTAGCACATCTTATGCTGAATTATGCATGATTTATACGAGAGAGTCTCTGGATTAAGTAGAAATCTAAATAAACATGGTTTTATGTTGTTCTGTTTGTCCTTGTCACTGTTTCTCCTCTTCTGATTTAAAAGATCATTAATGTCTCTAGTGGTAATATATTTTTGAAACTGTAATCTTTAGTCAAATGTTAATTTTTATCCTTTCTACCTTTGCTTCCCATTTTCATTGAGTTTTAGCTTGCCTGTAACTTCTTGATGATTATAGTTTTTCTCATGCTCTTTATGAAATGATACACGCTTGCCCGAGGGATAGAAATGTTCTTTTCTTTGGTCAGTTCAGGTACCCTAAAATCAGTCACGGTCATAAAAAACAATTATGATTGGCAAATGATTGCACGAACAAGCCAATCATCATAGCTGTTGTTAGCACTGCTGGTAAAATGCTCCCCCCACACATTTTGGTCTCTTTGTAAGGAGTCTTGAGGACAAGTTTGGCCTTTTTGCATAGCCTGAGACTAAAATGCCCCCCCACACACAAATTGTCAAGAGATCATTTTAATTCTTTTCTCTATATCTAGGATTTTTTAATTTGAGTAAATAAAAGTCTAGGTTAAGTTTACTTTATCTTAAGTTAAGAGAATTGAAAATTGAACCTCCAACTTTCGAATCAAACTCATGCTCATAGTTGGCTTCCAAAAGCAAGCCTCCTGTGTGACACCATTCATATTGTTGCGACACCATTCTTGTTGTCGCTACCTTACTCGCTCGCCTTTATGTCGGTTTCGTAGTCATGTTATCATTCTATCTCGGTCTCCCTCAATTTTCTCTTCTTATTGCTTTATCTGCTTTCCCTCTTGAAGTCTACCTCTCGCTTGTTGCTCCCTCTCATCTCACTCACACTTACTTTATTCTCTCGTTGCTCTCCTCTATTCAGTCGCTTGCTTCATCTCTCTCTCTCTCTCTCTCTCTCTCTCTCTCTCCCCCCTACCTCTGTCTCCTCTTCTCTCTTGATTAATAAACAGAGCTGACTGACGTCAGTTCAGTTGAAAACTTCAGAACTAACTAATGTCGGTTCATATCATGATGTTTATGATGTTTAGGTTTAGGCCATAATTTGTAATTATAGATAGCATGATATAAATCTAAACATTTGGCCCTTAACAGTTACTATAGTGGAATAATTTTAACTTTTCTCTATTAAGCATAGATGACTGACCATGTAGAACGCATATCTAATGAACTTAAGCAAAAACAATTATTGACAATAAGCTAATATATTGTTGTAATATCAGCGCTCTAGTAAGTTTAATCTTAAATAGAAGTTATACCTTTATCAACATCAGTAGTTTCCTTAGGCTCTTGTTGAGTCAGAGCATAGATTGGTGTTTGCATATTCTGTTGACATTGATTTTGCGTTTGATCTAAAGCAGTCAATTCTATCATCAATTTTTTTTTTATCAAAATTTATCTATGAAGATGCTTCACTTGATTTCAGTTTTTCGGGAAACCTTCTGACCAAGTGTAAGACAGTACCTTGTTGTGTCTCGGTATATAACAACAATAACAAGCGGTAGAATCTGACAAATATTCACCTTTTGAAATCTTCTATACTTAACATTAGTTTTTATTACACTATAGGCCATACCACCACGTCTAACTTCACTTGTATTGGCCTCAGGTTTTTTCCAATAAGAGTCTCCCAACTACATATCATGTTTCAGAGTGATATTTTTTTATACATATCTCTACACTTCAGAGTGATTTGAAAGTCAATTTTTATCAATATGGGCATCTCCACCAATAAAGAATAATCATTAATCCATAAAGGTACTAAAGGTTATCAGATCACATACTTTAAATTAGATATGATATGAATCAATGACATTTTTCTTTTGAAGTTGGCTTCAGTTGTGCTGCATACCATGATCATGTCGTAAATTCTTCTTCCTATTCTATAATCGATTTATCTCCATGTAATTGTCTTATAAACTTAATATGCATCTGCCTCTATGTAGAAAGAGATGCAAACTATATCTGGAAGTCTCTATAAAATCATCCTAATTAATCAACAGATTGGGTAGTTCTCCAAGGTTGTCTTGACATTGCCGTTTCCACCATCGTCCCACTTCCTTATTTTATGTGAATGTAGCAAGTGACGCCTTCATTTCATTGGGACATGACATATTATCCAGTATCTTCATAATTAATTAACATATTGGGTAGTTCTCCAAGGTTGTCTTGACCTTGCTATCTCCACCATCATTTTGCTTCTTTATCTTATCTGACTGTTGCAATTGACACCTTCATTTCATTGGGACATTATCCAGTATCTTCATAATATGTAGTAACCAATTTTTTTTTTCAATTGGTCCTTCAGCTCCTATAAATTGCGGTCATATATCCTGGAACAATTTCAAATATTTAGCCATTATGGTGATATTGTTACTTCCATTAGGTTGGGATGCGGAGCCTTGGATTATTTGTCATTTCTATCATCATTTGGGGAAGAGCATTAATATTCATAATAATATTTTGTTGTCCTTCATCATCCCTCATATTTTTGTCTTGTCATCCTTTTGATTATTCATACGCTTGAAATATAATGACTAAAAAAATCTCCTAAATATCTTTAAAAAATTTTCAGGATCATCCTAATGGCTCTTTGGTTATGATCAATACTAAATCCTTGAAACTTGCATATTGCATTACTAAATTAAAAGGGGAAAAAGTTTACAAACAAGTATAATATATGGAGTATCAACATTGGCTTTGATATCACTTTTATCGTGGCCCGATCTGAGAGATTCAAATACTAAAGCGGGAATAGATGGTCAAATGGAGTTTTTAAATACTTTTGTAGTTCTACTGATTGGAAACACTTGAAGATTTAAAGGAAATCTTACCAATCTTGGGAAAATAGCGAGAAAATTCTTCCAAACTCCAAGGAAAACAAGAAAATAATAGTTTTATTGCAAGAAATCAAATAGAACGGAAAGAAAATATTACAATATAGATGATCCTCAATTCGAGAGGAAGATCGATCTCTCCCAATGCCTAAACACCGCCAGAGCCCAAGACACCAAGCACCAGAACACCAAAACAGCCACCAATTCTTAGATACTTTTATAGGAAGTGGATGTAATTTCTCGAAATCAGCAAAAGACAATAAGAAATCTGGAAGAAAAACACACTAAAAATATTTTTATTACAAGATTTATAGAGAAAATAGCAAGATACAATTGGATCTTCAATTGGAGAGGAAGATCCAGCTCTCCCAAATCCCTAGCAGTCGGCTGGAGCCAAAATAACCTAAGAATAAACTAAATTCAGCAAACTCTCAAAACATAATTTGAAATCCCCTATTGTTAGTCTTAAATAGGCTCCCATAATTTTCTCCCGAATCAGTCCCCTTTCTCTAAATAATTCCCTTTCAGTTTTGAATTCAAATTAGATTTATTTCCCTAATTAATTCCCTCCCAATTGTAATTAAAACTTTATTTCTTCTTCCTTTTCCCTAAATAATTTCGTCTTAGATTTTGAATTCAAATTAGATCTCTTGCTTAAATAATTCCCTCACAATTGTTGTTTAAACATTCCTTAATAATTTCCCTTTGATTAAGAACCATCCTAAATAGCTCACTCTTGATTAGGAAACTTCTTGATTCCATCCCAATCAAATCGGTCGGTCCATCATCTACTTACACCAAAAATTATATCTAAACACAATTTCATAGATATTCTTATAATATCATCATCCAATACAATAAAAGCCGCTACTATATAAAGTTTATTCTAAACCAAAAATACAACAATTCTAATAATGTTTACCAATCATTCATATAATGTAAATACCATTCTCTTGTAACACCATGTTTAGAATATGCCAAAGTAGTATAACTTCCACGAATGAATCACTTTCATGGAATCTTTCTATGTTGGGCGAAACCATTCATTTGAGTTCCATTTTTTAGTTGCTGTTCTATAACAGCTGCTTTTGTCTTGCTTTCATATGTTATCATTGTGAGTTTTAAGCATATTTCTTGTAATAATCTTTTTCCAGTACTGTTTGACAGAGGCATAATTATTGCACCAACTACTGCACAATATCTACCTCAAGCATGGAGGGGTGCAGTTGTTCTTTCTCTTGTGTGGTTTCTCCATAGATGGAAAACTAATGTTTTTACCCGTGCTATGGAAAAGCCATCTGCGGTTGGTCTTGATCGAGACAAGCTCTTAACATTAGAGAAAATTTCTTCTATGGGCCTTCTTGTACTAGGAGCAATAGCTCTAGCTGAGGCGTGTGGTGTGGCTGTGCAGTCAATTTTAACTGTTGGCGGCATAGGAGGTAATAATGTCAATCATGTTTTTCTTGTGAACCTTTGAATGAAATTTGCTATATTTATCAACAATATTGTTGTAGATGCTAGCCTGGCAAAGCTGCTCTATATGTAGATTTCAGGTTGCCTCAGCCTGTATGCATCTTTAATTGCTAGTAACTCTTAAGAGTTAAGATTTAACAAAATGAGTTATACCCTCTGAATTATTTAACATTACTGGTTCTTATTATGGAGTTTCTATTTGCTGCTTGAACTGGGAGAAGTAGAGACATAAGGTTTGCAGTAAAGTCTGTGGGCACTCTTTTGGTTGTGATTCTAGGTGGGGACGATACGATACAAATGAGAAGGAAGTTAGTGGACTTCCAAGAGTGAAGGAGTCCAATGGGGACGGGCCTGCCAGCCAATTAAGGCAATGGTTTTGTAAAAAATTGTAGAAGTTGTAGCAGGCCCTATATGGTTATCAACTGGTGTTGGCAGAGGGAAATTTGGTAAGCCAATGACAGAAGGGATCGTAGAATGAAATAACTGAAGGGCGGGGGATGGCGAGAGAATGTTTAATATCAATTCATAGCTTCATTGATAGATGATAAAAATAAATGGCAAATTCAAATAACTGTCTTCTATACCTCTAGCATTTCCCAACATTTGCCTAATAATTGCCTGTAGAAATTTAAAGCCCCAAATTATCATTTACTCTCTATTCACCCATTGTTAACCCCCTTTGACTTGGTAATCCTCGAGACATGTTGGTTTCTTGTGCCTCCTTTGGCCTTGCTGCATCGCTGAGGTCATTGTTTGTTGATCTGGCCTTACCTTTGTATCAATTCCCTTTTCCTTTAAAAGAAAGACCTTGTCCGCTGAGTTCTGGTTGGAATATATGGCATAAAGATCTTTATAGTTAATCCACATCACTTCATCCGAGGAGATGCCGGCCCATTGGTTGCGGTGTTTCCATGTAGAGTGTGTACCATTGGAAATTTGACAAGAAATTAGAATTAGCTCCAGTTGGTTGATTGGTTGGTTTTTAAGTGAAGCTGGAGAAAGTGGGCTTGTATGTAAACTACATTTCACTGAATGGTTTTTCCAAAGTAGTCCTCAAATTATTCGTGTATGACCAATTTTTTTTCCTAAAGTATCACATTATTCCAATTTAGTCCATCTACCATACAAAATTTATCCAAAATGATTTCTTATGTTATAATTGTGATATAAAATTGATTATAGTTTAATCCCTAGACTATATAAAATTGATCCAAGTTAGTCCCAAAGGGACTATTTCAGATTGATTTTGTATAATCAAGTGATTTAATTGGAGTTACCTGATATTTTGAGATTGAATTGATCATATATAAATAGTTGGGGGGCTATTTTAAAGTAAACCTTTTCTTAAGATAGACATATGAAAAATTGGATGTTTTTGAGAGTACGCCGGAAGCTTTATATAATTTTTAAAGAAAGTATTGACCACTTTGTTAGATGGCCTAGACTTGCACTCGATTGTGAAACCATGACTGAGCTTTTTTTTTCGGAAATGATGTTGCTCCGACGTATGTATAACTTGATCCATATTTCGTCGATAATTTTTTGGTCTATCTGAATGATGAGGTGTGAGCCTAGTAAATATTGCATCCATCTAGCTATATCCTTCGTGATAGCGAACATCTTGTAACGTAAGTTGAGGATTGTTGCATTTTTCTGGTTGAGCTTCTTACCATCGAAAGTGATTGATTTGGAGTCTTGAATAACACCGATGTCGATGTCACTGATGTCTGTGTTAATGGCAAAAGATTTGATGAAATATGGTAGTGTTAACATAGGTGTTGCGAACATTTGTTTGAGTGTAGCAATGGTTTCTTCTGTGCAGTCATCCTTTGGAATTGGTCATGTTGAAAGATGGCTATGAGAGGTCTTGTGATGCTTGCAAAGCCACACTTTTTTTTTTAATATCAGCTGGCTAGGTCCAAGAAGTTACAAAGAGCCTTGACCATGCGTTGGGGCCGTTGGGCTAGTGAGGAATGTCCTTAATTTTTTTATTGTGTGGTTGGACTTCTGCTAATTAAACGGTGTCTCAAATATTCAATGTGTTTGTCCGAAGAGACATTTAAATTTCTTAAGATGGAATGCATTTTCTCAGAGGCAGCTGAAAACCAAAGCCAAATGAGTAGAATGGGAGTATAATGAAGTGTTACAGGATGTCATTAAAAAATGATTAAAAATTTTTTTAGGTTTGGTTTTAAAATTGAATAATGATATTTTGGAGGGTAGAAGATGTGTTTGTTAACCCAAAAGACATGATTGTGAATTTGTAGTGGCCATCATGTGTTTGAAAATTGGTATTGGCAATATCTTCTTAGGCCACAGAAATTTATTGGTATCCTGCCAAGAGATATAGTTTGGAGTAAATTGTTGAGCCACATAGCTCATCAAGAGTCTCATTCACTATCAGAATAGGGAATCATTGGGGAGTTGTCACTTGATTAAAGGCACGATGGTCAAAATAAAATGTCCACATGCAATCCATCTTTCTAACTAGCAATATGGAAGAGAAAGGGCTCTAGAACTTGGTCGAATCACACCGGTTTGTAGTATATTATCGTCAATTATTTTATGAAGTAAGAGATGTAGAAGGATGACTCGCACATCTTGCGAACTCCTCTTTTCTTTTACACACAACAATCCCATCAAGGCCTTCATTATTGTGCTTCTATCATGACTTTCCATTCATACGCAATTGGTCTCATTGATGTCTTCTTCGAAGAGCTCTTGTGCAAAACTCCACTTCTTTGTCGTTGAGGCTTTTTTTTTTTTTTTTTCGTTGGAGCTGGATGGGAGAGAGGCACGACTAGGGTTAGGGGTTTAAACAAGTCAAATTGAGCTCGAGTTTGAACTAGTTCAAGCTTGACTTGTCAAGTCAAAGATAAGCTCGAACTCGAGTTCGCGCTCAAGCTCATATAGTGAGCTCGAACTTGACTCACCTAAGTTGCCTAGAGCTCGTCTCCTCGTAAGCTTGCCTCACCGGAGAAGTTGGAACGTATGGTCGTCAGAGTTACAGTGGGCTTGGCTCCTCGGAGAAGGAGATTGGGAGTCAAACTTTGGATTCGTTGACGAGCTCACCCATTGGAGAATAAGAGCGTTGAAGATGAAAAATATGTTTTTCTATCGAGAGAAGAGAAGAGAAGTTTTTTTAGAAAAATAATTAATGATTTATTTTTTGAAATAACAACACCAACTGACATCTTTCCCAAAAAAAGCTGTTGGAAGGTGTAGTTTGCATTAATTGCAATTAAAGTTGTGTATTTTTGTGGCTACATTAGAAACAACAGATTTATTTTTTTTAATAATACAAGTTTTTTTTTTTTTAATATTTGATTAAACGAGCTGAGCTCGCGAGCCGACAAGCTGAGTCTCTTCAAACTCAAACTCAAGCTAGAAGCTCTACTCCAGTTCATAAGCTGGCTTAGCTCACTTACACTTCTAGCTAGGGTAATGGAGAGCGAGAGCTAGGCTAGGATGGAACTTCATGTTGATAAGATGCATGCTACAGTATGACGCGAGATTTCAGGTGTTCGACGAAGGTATAGGAGGATATGATTTTATTTTTTTTTTAAACTTAATTCTATTAGATTTAAAATTGATAATAAATTATTAATTAACTCGATGCAATTTCACTTGCTCACATATTTTAAATTCATGTTGTCATTGCTTTTTGAAATTTATGGTGCGATGGCCTAAGAATTATGGGTGTCGTTTTGAGCTATTTGTGATATCCTGGATGTGCCGGTGTGGTCCATTTTGTGAAACAGACAGTATGCATGATTCATTTTGAGTTGAATTTGCTAATGCGGTGTTCGCCAACCATCATTTTAATCATGTTCAATATGATTGAGTTATTTATCAGGCCTCTAATTCAACAGTGTGTTTCTTGAGTGATATCATGGTATCATAATTTTTGTTATTATGTTCCAATTGCTCACCATTTTTAACCAGCATGTTGATGGTTGGCGTGTTAGTTAGTGGTAACTTTAGAAACTCCTCAAAGAACCATCGAATAAAATTATGTGTTAAAGCGCTATCTATTAAGACTTGGTTATGGTGCCTGCGAGAAGACTTGTAACTCGAAAAATATGTGAGGTGTGCTCACCATCCAAAGCATCGAGGCCGATTTATGGAAGATGCAAGTCTTGCGTTGATGATGGCTTGTAGCATTGTTCAATTGTGGCATTGTTTTCTTTGAGATCATTGGCGGAGGATGGATCCTCTAAATAAGCAGGGCAAGTATCTATCCTTTGTTAACATGGCTCAGATGGAATTCTTTACCACAGCTATAGCTTAGACTTTTATCATGGTGATCATGAAGCTCAATTAGGCATTGTTTTCTGATGGAAATAGTGGTTTGGTGGGAAGGGTTTTTGCTAGCCTTTGTAATAAAGGAAGAAGTGAGGATGGTTTTGCTGTTCGCAGGTTGACCAATGAGAGATGAGTAGGATGGCCATCATGGAGCTTATCCCCAATAAGCTTTAGCTAATTCAATAGCTTGATCAAGACATGTGGGTCGGCGTATTCAAACCACTTTGCGACTTCTAAGTTCCAATCCGATTCAAAATAGCTTGCAGGAGGCTTAATCCGTGCTAGTAATTTGATTTGAAAGTTTTTCAAATTGAAGTTGGCAAGTACTTAACTGTAGTGGTTTGTTGAAGTTTTGCAACTTCACCTTCAAGATCATGATATTTTGAAAAGATCTAATCAATTACAGAGGGCTGTCAGAAATTCTGGCCAAGATTTAAGACATTTAATTTTTAAGTACCATAATTTTGCTAGTCTGTCCATATGTAATCACATCAAAGCGAGTTTGTCAATGCGGAGAGTTTGTGAAAGCCAAAGTATTGCTCTATTTTATGTATCTAGGTTTCGAGGTTGTGGCTGGCAAAGCGCTGCATAGCGAAGCGCATTGATTTGAAGGGTAGATTAGCGATGCACATTGATTTGAATAAATTAGCATTGATAAGATCCTTCATACTGGAATTGTAGTGGACGGTTGGCTATCGCTGAGTTTGTAGGGGTTGAGTTTGTGCAGAGGATGTTGTTTCCTATTTTACCTACTTCAATGTAAGGCTGAGCTAATTACACAAGGTTGCATTGATTATGGAGATTTAGGCTTCGTTTGGGAAGGCTTTCTTACTGCTTTTTTAAGCAGCTTTTTAGTATATAAATTAATTTTTTTTTATTAAAAAACTGTTTTAAGAAGTAGCAATAAAACCGTCCCAAACAAAGCCTTAATTGTCGATGGTGTTAAGGCAGTAAGCTACATGTATGTTTGAGCAGTTTTTGTCTACCATTTTGGATGAAGCTAAAGGAAAGTGGAAATGCTGGGGATGGAAGGACGTTTAACAAGAGCACTAACAATAGCAAAAAAATGACAAATTCGTGGAATGCCGGCAACTCCAAGAGCATTTTACTATCATTTTAACTGTAGCCCAAAAATGCAGGGAAGGAAGGAGGTTTAGGAAGAAGAAGCTGAGTGTATTTTCATTGATTTATCCATTCACATGATTCAGCTTATTATACTTAATATCCTAACGATGGAAAATCATAACTCTTTCTTGGCTTGAAAGTATTATTTTCCAACCATTAATTCGCTAGACTCAAGGTAAAAGCACCAAATTACTATTCACATTCATTCACCCATATCTATATCCCAGTTTGTTGGTAATCCTTGAGCCATACTGGTTTCTTGCACTTCCTCTGGTGTTGCTGCATCGCGGAGGTCACTGTTGGTTGGTTCAGTGATGCGGACATCCAACCGTCCATGCTTATCCGAGGAGCTGAAGATCGACGACCGAGATCACTTTGTTTTATTTTAGTTTATTAAGTGTATTTTGATTTAATTTTGCAATTTCCCTTTTTACCCTTTTGTCTTATATAAGCCCAAGGGGCTAATCTGTCTTTTAATTTCTTTTGAGACCTATATATAGAGGCCCATTCTCTTGTATTTGGTATGATGGATTAATAAAAAAAAATTGTGTTTTGCACTTGTGTTATTTGGGAAGAACTTTAGTGAAATCCCTATGGGAGGGAGTCGGAGTTTCCACCAGCCGTAGGATGGGTCCGGGCTCGTGGCGTGAAGTCCCTTGGAGAAGGGCAACGTAGTACCCGTCAGCCGCAGGATGTGTCCGGGCTCGCGGTTGTATCTTTTATATTTTGTTTAATTGCTTTTGTTCCTTATTGCTCTTCGTCATTATCTTCATCTTCTTCCTCCTCCCCATCTTCGTTTGGCCGCCGGATTCTAGCCTCACCCGAAAGCTCCTCTTTTCCCTGTCCAACACCCACGGCCACCATCCCACCTCTTCATCCCCATTAAAACCCTTGCCTAATTTGGATGAAAGTATTTTGGGACAGAATTTTGAATTCAAATTTGTTCAATTTGAATTTCAAAAGAACTTTCCTAAAATATCATGTGGGAAAAAAATTAAAACTTTCCTAATTTAAATCATCTTAACTTTGGAAAAAATTCAAAATTCAAATTCCAATTAAATTGAGTTTGTAATCCTTTCCTAATGAGATCAATTTATTTTTGAAAACTCCCAAATCCCCTCAAATCTGAATTTTATTAGAGATTTCTCTCTAATTCTCTTTCCACAATTAGCAACCTAAGTTTGGAAAGCAATTTCTAAATCCCCTAATTAATTCCCCATGTATGGCCGGCCCACTTCCTCTCTCCAATCCCCTTAATCTTCATAATTACTCTCATTAATTCCCCACCCAATCTCAACCTAAGCTGCCGCCCTTTGTTTTCCCTCCTACTGAATTAAATCCTCCCCATATACTCTCCAATTCTCCTTTCCAAACCTGTCCCAGCCACAACCGTTACCTCCCAATAGTTTCCCCACGTTCTCCTCTCTTATCCCTGTGATTCCTGCTGGCTGTCCCTGTGTTCCAGCAGGTGACGTGCTGTCTTGTATCCCTGAAGGCCATACGTGGTGATCCAAAGCTCCAAATGCTTTATAGAAGCTGTCCAAGCTGTTCCCCAACATTGCAGGTTGCTGTCTAGATTGCAAGGAACCAGAAAACTGCGCTCCTGGCTTCAATCTGCTATCCTCTCTTTGTCGGCAATCACAACGATCACACATGAGCTTCATGTCCTCCTCCGTTGGTTGCTGTCCAGAATTTCCCAAGTGTCAAAAGCTGCTGTTTGGACCTCACGAGTTGCTCTTCAAGACCCATAGGACTCAATCCTCATTTTTCGTTCTACATCATTCAACCTCACATTCATATCAGTAGAATTTATATTTCATAAGTAAATATGCCCGTAGAAAGGAGTTCCTGATTTTTTTTGCTTTTTAGTCGCGCAAAGACAATAAAGTGCTGTCTGTTTTTCTCTCCTCAGGTGATGTCTCCAAGTTTTTTGTTTCTCTCTCATTTTCCACCCTATCGCAAATTTTATATGGATCTTCAGTTTTTCATAATGAAAATCTGTTAAGATTACTTTTTCAGCTTAGACTTTGAATGCCAATCTTATTCAGTAACTTCTTCAATTTACAATCTATTGGAACTTGCTGCAGAAATTTATGCACTGTTTCTTTTAAATTGGCAAGAAGTTATTATGTACTACATATCTAGAGCAGAAGAATTTGCAGTTAGATTTTCACATTATTTAAAGCTCACAGTTGAACTTCTAGCTTGAAGTACAGTGAAATATTAATCATGCTGTGTTTTGCAAATTTGTTCATTTATATGTAGCAATATCTTTCATTTCTTGAACCTCCCTCCATTTGGAATCTTCGTCAAACTCTGGCTGTTGTACTTTTTTTTTTTCTGTACCCATCTTTATACCTCACCATTCATTTGGTAGGTTCAAAATAAAATTTACTGTTCTTTTGTTGCAGGAGTGGCCACTGCTTTTGCAGCAAGAGACATCCTTGGAAACATACTTAGTGGTCTTTCTTTGCAATTTTCAAAGCCCTTCTCACTTGGGGATTATATAAAGGTAAACTTGAAATCCATTATTGTGCGACTTGCATCATTCCTGTAATAGAGTTATCTCCATTTTATGTCATTTCAGTTTTTTTATTAAAGGCTTCTGAGCAGTTATCCATCCTTTCTTTGAGAAAATAAGTGGTTTTATGATTTATAGATTTAGAAAATTTTGTCTAAGTTTCTTCAAGTTATTTTGATTTCTTTACCTTTCAGGCTGGTTCAATTGAAGGGCAAGTGGTAGAAATGGGTCTGACAACCACATGTCTTATGAATCCTGAAAAGTTTCCTGTCATTGTTCCAAATTCTTTATTTTCCAGCCAGGTTTGCAGTATATTTTCTGGTTTTCTACTTTCCTTTCTCCTTTGATTTTCAGTTAGAACTTAGATATTGTGATGTATATGTTTGTTTAAAATTTATTCAGCCTCTCATATAAGCACAACGAAGAAATTATACACCAAGTTCCTCATGTTGACCTCCACACATCCGCCAAATCAGTACGAGCAAAGGCGATGAAAGTGAGGATCAACGAGCGCGATCATCGACAAGCGCGACGTTTCACTAAACTATCCAAATAACCTCCGATCGTCAAACGGATCGTGCCGATGCAATAAGAGCGTCGAATTTAGTCAAGAGAGGACCCCTCACAGTTTAATTGAACGGAAGGTGGTCGAAATCGTCAAATTATGGGTGCGATGTTGCGTGACATTGCCCGAATAATGTCCGTTTGCTAAACGAACATCGTTGTTGTGTCCGGAACATTGATAATACCAAAAAAATGACTGTAATATCGCTTGGGAGCTTGCTCGAGTGAAAATGCGAATTTTGCACAGGTTTTTTAGGCGAGAATCGCCTGCAGGATTAATCTATTCCCCCATTGCCGTTTAAATAAATTTTATAGTTTTTTTTAGCCAAATCTCTCCTAAAATCTTGCTCAAATCCTTTGCAATTCGGCTGCCCATCCCTTGCAATTTGGCGCCATTTCTGAACGCCACTGTTGACCCCGACGCTAAAGACGTGCAAGAACAAGGCAAATTTGGTGACTTAAGTGACGGTTGGCAGGTGTGACACATCACTTAAGTGGTCAAACAAATTCCGATTGCCAAACGGACTTTGATCGCCAAATGGACTGTGCCGTTGCGATCAGAGCGTCGAATTTTCCTAGGACGGACCGCCTTGCAATCAAATCGGATGAAACTGGTTGAAGTTGGCCGCCTATATCCGAAATTTATGCGCGAAACTGATAAAATGACATCCGATTGCGAAACAGATTTATCCATTGCGGCCGGAGCGTCCATGTCACCTAAAATAGACTATAATTTTGCCCAACGAAATCCGTGCAAAAAAGTTGGCACGAATCTAATAGCGATTGACACAAATTTTGAGAAAAGGGCATGCAAATTGAGGTGCATTGGGCGATCTATCTTTTCATGTAATAATAATAATGATATTATTATTATTATTATTATTAGTAATTTAAAAAAAAGAGAGAATCAAATAAAAAATACCTCAGATGCGCTGACTCCATTCACCTCTCCGGGAATCTTGCAAAAATCCCATTCAAATCCTTGGTATTCGGCACTGCCGTCGCGGCCCCTTCACGTAAATCCTGTGTTGGCCTCAATCCTAATTGCGTTCATAAAACGAGAAAGAAATGAAGACTTTCATTTTTGTTCTTCCACGCTTGAGCTTCAGAACTCCAAATCTCCCTCTCTTGTATTCGAGTTGACCCCGATCTCCACAGCACATTTAATCATTCGATCTCGTTACTCTTTCTCCCGTCACTTCACCGCCTCCCTCTATTCCTGTCACGGTCGAACCACTCCAACAACCCATTTGTTGCCGACCTCCCACACTACAACCGACCTCACAACCTCCAAATGATTTAATCCAATCTATGATATGCAGCCTCTCACATGAGCATCCCGTTTTCTGTGCCAAGCCGGTTGATCAGACTTCAGCTCCAATCCAACAACCAACAACCTCCCAATCCCTGTTGCAGCCTACCGCCATCCACCCGATCGCGCTAATCCTTCAACCCATACCCGTTCGAATCGAACACAAGCAGCCGGCCACGCCTCCTTCCTTCGTTGTCGATCTCAACCGTTTCCCCTGACCAATCGGCCCGATCTCCTCCCTGCTGCAAGCCTTCCGTGTCCGTCTCTTACAGCCGACCATGACCAGCCAAGCAAGCACCCTGCCAATTCTCCAAGCCCCAACCGAGATCTTCCTTCCGTCTCAAACTTCCTGAACACAGTCATCACCTTCCGTCGGATTGAACGGTTTGACCTTCCTGTTCGAAGACCTACACGATCGCAAACCGAGCCCCTCTTCTGTCTACAAGCTGCTGTACCGAGCCCATTTACCCTCCTCACTAGCAAACCTTACACCACTCCCTCTTCTCTGTTCATTCCACCAAATTATACTCACATAATACTACAACTAACTCCACTTCACAGCTAAACCAACCCATCTCCCAAAAAGTCAAACAACTACATCATTTCCTCTGTTTTCTCCCTCTAACAGTGGCTTCAATCTACACTCTCCTTTCTCTATATTATTATTATTACTTAAGAAAAATAAAAATAAAGGAGAAAAAATTACAAGAAGAAGGAAGAAATCTCAAAAAGAAGAAGAAAGTGTTTCTGAAAAAAAAAGGAAAGAAATGAGAAAAAGAAATTTGCGTGCCTCAATCCTTGTGCACATTAAGTTGTCCTGGTCGTTGTCCCGACATTGCCGCCGTCGCCTTGCTTGTCAAGGTATAATTATTTAAGAACTCAAAAAGCCCTCAAAATCCCATTTTCGGTGCTCGCAATGCTGTTGTGGAGGGTGAATGGGTTTTTTACTTCAAGTGTTGGATGGTTTTGATTTCAATTTTAAATATTTTTGGATTTTTGAATTTTTGGATGTTTGGGTTTTTTGAATGTTTGGGATGGCATTTGAAATTATTTGAATGGACCCCTCAAGTTGAGATTTTCATTCGACATGGACATCATCGGGGTGAAAGGGTCATTTCCATTTGAAAATATTAGCATTTTATGGATGAACCTTGTCGACTCTGCGAGCTGTCGATAGAGGATTGGGTTTCATAGTCTTTATGTGTTTGTTAGTGAATTCTAATTGTTATATAGGCCTTGAAGGCCTAATATGAATGTATTATGACAAATATACCGATTTTCATAACCGTATATTTGTTTGATAGTTCAAACCCTGTCGACTCCTATTGATCCGCATAGAAGAATCGGATTCGAACTTGAATTTACTTATTGGCCCGCGCATCATCCCTATGTGTCACGTGTGTACGCACAACACACTTGTCAGGGCCCATGCGGTGTTGGGGGCATTTTATAATTATACCCTATCGACTCCTTTTTACCTGCTTAGGAGGATCGGGTTCAAATTTAATAACCCGCATAGCGTCCCTAGACGTGTGTACCAATAACACGCTCGTCGGAGCCCATGCTGGTTGTATTATACATTGACCCCTATAGTGTACCTATGTGTATACAAACTATGGTGCACGTGCGGGGGTATTATAATAATATTTATAAACGCCTTCTGTCCGCTTGTATGAATGTTGCGGATCCGGTGGTGTGGCGTTGTAGACTACACCATGCCACCGGATTTGCAACCTTCGTACAAGCAGATAGAAGGCGTCCATAATCTACAACACCACGTCACCGGATCTGCAACCTTCGTACAAGTAGACTGAAGGCGTCCATAATCTATACAACACCACGAAGAAATCTATGGGCTCTGAAAATTCGGCCCCGGCCTCCGCCTGCTGATTGCTTTTTATTTGGCGAGAGAGTTTTAATGGAATAAGTTCCGAGGTAAATTTTGGAAGGTAGATGGGTTTGTAGATAAGACACTACCCAGAGATTTCGCCCTCATTTTACGAGGACTTTATGATCTGAGTTTTGGTTTCCTATAGGCGCAAGCCTCTATAGTTAATTACCCCTCCCGATAATGAGAGAAAACTTTCGATTAAGGCTAGTCATCAATCAGATTCGTAGAGATATATATTATCTGACATATAGTAGTAGCACGTCGGAGGACCACTTATACATGCTTTTCATAGTGTGGTGGGAGAAAATCTGGTGCGATGCTTGCGGCGAGGCGGGTAGGTCCTATACACGATTTTCTTAATGTGGCTAGGGATACTCCTAAGGAACATAACTTAAACTTGTAGGGAACTGAACTTGTAATCATAAGGAACTGCTCCTAATATTCATCATAAAAATGCAAATCACTAGATAACAAATTAAAAATACAAATGTAGAAGTAAGAACTTGTAATGAACATTAATGAGCAAACAAAAGACTCATTGCATGCGTAGAACAATACATACACAAAGGAGAACAACGACCCGCACGTGAGTGTGAACCTGAACATAATGCTTGCACAAATACAATAACTTATTTGTGGGAGGGAGATTTGTAATGAACACACAAATGGGAGGCATGATGAGTGCAATGGATGTTATGTTGTGTTCATGAACGGAATGTAGAAGGTGCACAACAAATACAACACACTATTCAATATTAATATACAATCAAGCAAATTAAACCCTGCAAGCAGTAGAGGGATTTGACATGCAATGAATACAATGACATTCCTGCAATCAACGTCAATCCACTCATGAATGAATACAACAGTTCCTTGTGAACAACAGTCGGCATGCAACGAGTATGATAACAACTTCGCATAAACACGACTTGCTGTCTACGAAGAAAGGTAACAAACTTGTAATGCATGCAGATTTTAACAAGCAATGGTGACAATAAATAAGTTGTGAACGCAGTAGTCTCCCTATGTTCAATATTAGCCAGCTTGTTTAACATCAGCCAGCTTACACAACTGCTTGGTGAGCAATGACAACGGATAAATGTGGTCACCTACAAGCCATTGTAGGAAATCTGTCATGTACGTAGCAATATGCATACGACGACACACATGCTATGGCTAACAACATATGGATATCTACTGATAACCTACAAGAAGATTTAACAAAGCTTGCAATGCATGATAACTTGCATGTAAGAAATCACGAGTGATCCGTAGCGCAGCATTACGACCCATTTACAAGAAAAATATATGTTTATGTAGTCCACTTGCATGCAACAATGGACAACTTTTGGACGTCTGTTGACGGCGTACTACCAACGAACAAATCCAACAAAGCTTGTAATGCACAATAGCTTGCTTGCAAGATGCAATGAGTGCCTGTGGAGCAACGCTTCGATTCACTTATAAGTAAAAGCTGAGAATCTATAGTAAAAATTGTGGATCACTAGTAAACTGAGGTAGCAAATTTGCGACATTAGGCTGTCATACTAGATAAATAAGCTCATTTGCAAGCAATGGGTGAAAAGTTCCTGATGCATCATACATGTTTGCAAGCTGAAGTACACTCTCACAGGCTGAATATTGAAGAAAATGACATCATGCATAAGACAAAATAAGCAAAACCACATTGCTGAAGCACGACAACTGAAACCCAGCGTAGCGCTAAGTAACACCACCGAATCCGCAACGCTCGTACAAGCAAACAGGAGACGTCTACAGGCATTTAAATTAAATATTATGCACACTCAAATATCAATCATTCGCACAGCTAATTAGTGTCAAACACTTTAAAATGTCCTCCCGCATGCAGTACAATAGGTAGAATGTTTCATTCAAGAATGACAGCCAGCATTACAAGATGCATCATGCTGTAGTAGTGCATCATACTAACATGAAAATGTATAAATAACATATGAATGTATTGTACATAAATGACTAAGATGCAAATATATATGTAAATGCACAACTATGCATACAAGTGTGAGAGTACACATGTAAATATGCAACCATGCGAGTATTCATGTACATGTGCATATACACATGCATATATATCATGCATACCCACTGCATATGTATGATTACCATACCTACATGTCATGCAAAATACATTCAAAAGCATATACTCGCATGGTCCCCAATGAGCGTGATGTATACACACACGTGGCGTCTGAGAATGTTGCATGTGTCAAGAAATGAACTTAAATTTGAGCCTGATCCTTTTATGTGAATAGATAGAAGTCGACGCGGCTCAAACATTCGAACAAATATACAGTCATGACGTCTATCGAGCTATTTGTTTTATACGTTTATATTAGGCCTTCAAAGTTTTTAACAAAAAAAATTCACTAATAAAAACATAAAGCCGATAACGAACCCGCTCCTCTGTTGGCAAGTAGACAAAGTCGAAAAGATTTGACCAACAAAATTAAATTGCCTAGATATACCTCGATGATGGCTATGTTGATAGAAGATTTCAACCGAAGGGGACCCCAAACATTCAAAATGCCTTCAAATTCTTATGAAATACATTTAATAATATAAATATTTAAATATGAATTAAAACAACAATATACTTAAAGAAAAAATACTCATCCATCATTCGTAACAGTTTGTCGATGTGGACAAATATGAAAATTACTTCTAACTCACAAATAACGAATGTATGGTCGAGAATATTACTAGGATTCATTTTCAAACCATCTCCTGGCAGTAAGCACGTGGCACGTGTCATCTAACTACTGGTTTCTCCTCCAAATGGCATCACAGGAAACGGTTATGACCGAGACCCTTTGACTGGGTGGTTTTGTTGCCAAATGACACCATTAAATTACAGTCATGGTCAGAGCCCGTATGTTCCCCAACGACATTAAATCCTTAAGTAATGAATCAATATGATATAATTGATAAGGCACAAAGCCCTCTGTCAGCTAAGGTGGATTCAAATTTATCCTCATAGATAAATATTCACCCCCAGTTCCATAAGATACCTTTAAACGAAGTAAACCATGATTGTCGGCAAGGATCTTTCTGCTAGGTTGGGTCGACTACCTTGTCTTACTAATTAGATCAGGGATCATGATCACTAGAGATGATGGAACCATGAGATCTTGATCGGGTCTATCATCATTCCCCCACCATCCGCTTTATGTACAAAGTGGCGAATTTCTGATCTTAAATATTAAATTTTCAAATCCCTAATCACGCTGCTACTATACGTCGGATACTAAGAATTTGTTTGACGACTAGCTTTAATTGAAAGTTCTCTCTAGTTATTGGGAGGGGTAATTAACTATAGGAGCTTGCGCCTATAGGAAACCTGAACTCAGGTCATAAAGTCCTTGCAAAATGTGGGCGGAATCTCTTGGTAATGTCTTATTCAAAACCCAATCTGCTTTTTGAAAATTTGCCTTGGAACATACTCGTTAAAAACTCTTCTCGATGACCCGAAGAAAGAAAAATGGGCCGCGGGGAGGTCAGGGCATGAATTTTAGAAGCTCACAACCACGCTCCTATTTCTCATGTGACTTCCTCTCCATTTCATGCAGACAAGCTGATCTTCTTGCATATTTTGCTCTCTGATCTCCACCCAAACTCCCCTTCTTTACTCGACTACACAACCACAGCTCCTATTCCTCCAACCCATCGTAACTCCACATTTCTGTTTGAAGACCCTGCCCGACTCACAAACAACCCGACTCAATCTCGTCGTCTGAAGGCTCTTCTCCTCACGATCCACACAGTTCGGACTCTGCAAGCTCTCAGCCGAACACTCCCCCTCTCCCATTTCTCCTCTCCGTCCCCTCCAAGCTGCACGCAGCCCGCCTCTAACACCATACTCTTATTTTATACCATTTCCATATATACTTGATGATTGTGGTTGCGTTCATGGATTTAATCAAATGTTTTAGAAATTGGATTTATTTGATCGTTCAAATCTAAATACCAGCTTTGCTTAAATGATCTCAAATCTGTGATAAATTTTTAATGCAAGATCTTCTTTGGTAAATCATTGATTATGTGGGAGCCCTAATTCACACAGCGTTGATCGTTTAGTATGTTATATGCATCATAAGTTTTAATTGTTTTTATTAGATTGTTTACTTATAAAGCAACGTTGTGTGCCAAATTCGCATTGTTTAGCATCTTATTAAAGAAAAAAAAAAAAACCACATTTTACAATGCATTGCAAGCATAATCTTTTTTATTTAAAGTTGCATACACATCTAAAACTCTAGTCTTTATACATTCCTTGGTCACTTTGCTTGGTTACTCTTCATGTTGTGGTAATAGTATTATACATGTCACTGTAACAGCTTTCTCCATAACCGTGTGTTATGGTATTCTGGCTATGAATTAATTTGATGTGAAACAACCAATGGAATTGCAGGATCTTATTAAGAAATTTGTTTCCGCAATGAAATTATAACATTAATGATTCACTAAGTTTAGGATTTTCAGTTTTCGTAGTTATTGACTTGCCTCTAGCATGCGGTTATACATTAGATTAACAGAGCGATTCAAAATAATGACAAGAAAATAGTAAACAAATATGCGATTAACAATAATCCACTACTTAACAATTAGAACTTTCACCTTAGAGTTTCCCTCTCGATCGTTCTTTGGAAGTAGGTTTAGCGGAGGACAAAAGTAAGCAAGCCCAGTGATGCCACTGCAAGACAGAGGATGCCAGAGATTTTGATCAACGGAGAGTTGGCCGGAGTTGGAGAGACAGGTGGTCGTCCTACAATCTTCCAATTTCCTGTAGGTTGTTGTTCTTCGATGACGTCCGCCAAGGTAAAGAGAATATGCTCCACGTATTCTTCGACGGTGCCTTCGGACCCAAATCCGGGATCGAAGAACGATGATTGAATGATGTCAACTTCCTCTTGAGAATCGTAAACTAATCCGTGATCAACTTCCGGATCCGCCATGCATTCTTGTCGGGAGATGAAAGGGCACCAATGTCAGGAAGAGGGGGAGGAGAGGTGGAAGTGGCGGTTTGGGAGGGGATGGGCTTTGCCGTGAGCTAGAGGGAGAGGGAGGGAGTGGGCCGTGAGGGTGGACGGGTTAGGGCTCGGGTGAGGATGACTAGGGGCGAGTGGAATGGGTGGAGGGAGGGAATTATCCTGAATTTAATTTCATTTATCTTTTTGGCATTAGAACAATATAATTTTATTCAGTGAAATAAAAAAAAAACCTACCCAACCTATATTCAATTATCTCTTCATCATCAAGAGCTTAGCCTTAAGTTCTATTTGAAATTTTGTTGTCTCTGAGGAATGGATGAATGTGAATGAATTGAAATTTTAGAGTTGGTAGTTGCCTTGGGGAAACCATAAAAATCTACTCTTTGTTTTGCACATTCAATAATCCTATTAGCAGTTCTCTTTTTATTTTCTTGTTAGTAGTGAGCGAGTTTAAAGAAACAATTGCATTTATCTTTTTATATTGAAGGCCTATTTTCTGTTTTTTTTTTAGTTATGAGGAGCTTTTTATAATTAGATCTGTTAGAATGTCATAACTGTAAGAAAATTGATATATATCTTTTTCAGAATAGAAAAGACTTATAATACTCACATTTGCTTCAAAAAAATTTATTTCCCTCGCATCAGTCATACAACTACTTTTACAAATACCTGAAGCTTCCCCAAACGAGCTCTCATGAGTTAGATTTATTGATTAAGCTGTTTACTGTTCTGAAAGATGTACTAATTGGTTCATTTTTTAACACATTATTCTTAAATTTTGCAGGTAATTGTGAATAAATCACGTGCAAAGTTACGTGCCTGCATGAAGAATATCGCTATTCAAATTGATGATTTACAGAAGGTTCCTTATGTCACTGAGGAGATAAAATCAATGCTTTGTTCTAATCCAAGTGTATCCTTGGAAAAGGATACCCCATATTGCTTCCTCTCTCGCATTGAAAATTCGTTCTTTGAACTTACTCTTGGATGCAATCTCAAAAATATATGTAGGTTTTCATTCTTCATTTCTTATTCGTGGCTTCCATTGAAGTTCCTAATCCACAAATATAATATAATGGTTGATGCGCACATTTCTGGCTGCATTGATAAAATCATAATTTATCTGAATTACTACAATTTTAGATTAATAGGAATGGATGCACTGTATTCTTTATCGTAGTTGCTGTTAACCCACAAGAACAACTCAATTGAAAACGCAGATAAATTCACTGTACCGCAGGAATAACTTACCTGCATCTTAGTAGGTCTATATATACTTAACTGTACTAAGTTTTTAGATGAATGAATGAAATCTTTCTATTTCGGTTTTATGCTTCTTGTCTTTCTGCTTGGTCTCGCCATTCATCATGATATCAGAGCACGGTTATTTTTTTTTCCTTTTTCTCTCCTTTCTCTCCGTCAAAGTTCGTCATGGAGTCATCTTCTACCTCCCCTCCAACCATCGATTCATTGAATACATTCAATTCTATCACCATTCCCTCACAGCTCAAGTTCTTGATGGGTAACATCAAGAATCTTGTCTCCAATTCTCTGACCTTTGACAATTATCCCATATGACGTTTTCAAATCGATAAGATATTTGCTGCAAATGGTTTCAAAGGATTTCTTGATGGTTCAACCAATTTTCCACCACAAATTCATCCTGTCGACAACTCCAATTCGGTTTCACCTCCGTCATATGATGCCTGGCAGCTTCTAGATCAGAATCTGGCTGCCGCATTACTGTCAGTTGTTTGGCCCTCCATTCTACGGCTTTATTCAGATTCTCTTCAACTAACTTCATATCTAGTCTTGGATTGGGCTAGGGATCAAACTTATTGAAAATCAACAACTGGATAATGCACTTTTTTGGATTTTTCAATCGTGTCATGGAGTGTAAAGAAACAAACTACAATCGCTAGATCGTCTACAGAGGCAGAATATCGTACTCTCGCATCTACAGTTGCTGAAATTATCTGGACTAGTCAACTCCAAGAGTTAGGCTGTTATCAACATGATCCCACAACGCTCTTTTGTGATAACACATCAGCTATCGCATTAGCTAATAATCCAGTATTTCACGCATGTACTAAGCACATGGAAGTGGACTGTCATTTCATTCGAGTGTGTATCAAAAACAAATCTATACAAGTTTATCATATATATCGAGCAAGGATCAAACATCATATATATTCACCAAAGCATTACCCATTACTAGATTTCTTCATTTATCCAACAGACTGACATCTATCGACTCATCAATTTGCAAGGGGGTGTTAACCCACAAGAACAACCCAATTGAAAACACATATAAATTCACTGTACCCCAGGAATAACTTACCTGTATCTTAGTAGGTCTATGTATACTTAACTGTACTAACATTTTAGATGAATGAATGAAATCTCTGTATTTCTGTTTTATGCTTCTTGTCTTTGTGCTTGGTCTCGCCATTCATCAGTTGTGTGACGCTTTTTGTAACAGTTCATCTTTGAATTAAGCATATCCAATAATAATTTATAGTAAGTAATTGTATGTATCTTCTGATTGGTTAGCTCTTTTTAGGGAGATTTATGGCCTAGCATTCTGTAACATATATTTCTTGGTTTTAGAAAAAAGATGAGCTATATGCAACAGAGCAAAATATTCTGCTGCAAGCGGCAACAATTATTAATAAGCATGGAGCTAAAATTGGCTGCAACTTATGATTTCTACAGCAACTGATTTGGAAAGAACAGTTTATGCTCAAGAGGTATGGATTATCACCTATTATGAGTAAACATATATTTTTTGTAAGTTGAAATCTTCATGTATATGATAGTTACATGACTTGGAGGTCATGAGCTTGAGTCATGGGAATAGTATCATTGCAATGCATGAGTGGTTATGTACATCAACTGCTGGGGAATAAAGCAAGACCTCATTCAAATCAATGAGAATAAGACTACGTTTGGGATGGCTTTTTCATTGCTTTTTAAAGCAGTTTTTTTAGTGTAAAAATTTTAAATTCAAGAAAAATTTTAACTAAAAAGTTGTTTTAGAAAGCATTAAGAAAGTTGCCCCAAACAAAACCTAAATAAAAAATTAAACAAAAAAAAAAAACACACACAAGATATCAATAATTTTGCAGAGATTCGCCCAATTGGGGAACATCTTATTTCCCTTCAAAAAAAAACACACAAGCCTAATCCATGATGGAGTGTGTAAGAAATTTCTTTATAGTGCGTTAATTAGACTCACAACTTATCATCAATTTCTTTATAGTGCGTTAATATCTCTTTTTTGTGCTAACAGTTCTCAAACAATTCTGCTTTGCAGTCCTGATGTCAGTAACCAGATATCACTATTTTGTGATGCAATTACATAGGCATAAAAAAAATTTGTTTTTTGTTGTTCAAAATCTCATCTTTGAACATACTGAAAACATTTGAAAAGACTTTTCGTTAAGAATTTGTGATGCAGTTTTGTATCTACACAAGCCCTGTCTTCTATAAATTGTTGGAGTTTGCTCCAAATCTCGTCTTCCAAATTAATTTTTATAACTGCACCTGTAGTTAGAAACAATCCTTATGCCTTTAATAATGCAATTGATTTGCTCATAATGAAGCTCCATACCTACAGGTAATATGTAGAAGTTTTTATTATCATCAGATGGTCCTAGCTCCTGAGTTTTAACAAGAGCTTTCGATGCTGCTGCTCTACTGTGGAGCAATAACTTAGGTGAGTAATGGTTTGATTAGAATTTTAGTGTGAGATGGAATTTGTATTTTCAATCCGTTAGTTTTATTCCTAATTATCGTCATTAGTTGTTTTTTTTTTAAATTTTTTTATTTTTTATAAGCTCCCCCTAGTTTTCATGCTGTGAAAGCAACTTACAATTTTCTGTGATCCCCTACTGTTGCCAATGAAAGCTGATAGTGAAGCTAATGCTGAGCTTTTCCACTGGAATGTTGTGCATGTAGTTTGCTGAAAATGACACTGGAATGAATGTTCCGTTGTAGTTCCACTTATTCGATTGATTGTTTCTTTGAATTTCTTGAAATATATTATGTAATTTGTGGTTTATGGAGAGGGCTGTTGCCTATTCAATCAGCTGACCCTGGCGCAAGCTTGGCGAAAGTCATTAGATCTGATCTTGAGACGAACCAAGTCAGAATAAACTTTGGCTTGATCCAAACTCGATTCAACTCAGGCATGGCTAGCTAAATTTGATCCAAGTTTCATTTGAGCCAAACTTTGATCCGATCATTATTAAATCTCTCTCTCTCTCTCTCTCTCTCTCTCTCTCTCTCTCTCTCTCTCTCATGCAATGGTGCTCACTTTGGAAGGCATGAAGGAACCAACATGTGTAAGGAGAAGAGGTGGTTGGGGAAGGCATCTCAACAGAGCCCTGCATTGGGTACCTATACCCACACCCACCCATGTACCCACCCATATGTATAGGTACGCCCATGACCTTGTGGGTGGGTATGGGTGGGTACTAAATATTGAGGGATAAATCGATTTACATTGATAATCACCGTATAACTTATTTATACTACTACAATCATCACTACGTATTGTGTAACACTTAACCACACTACGAGTACGATAAATTTTGATATGCGACTTGAAAGTTTGTCATCATAGCAAATGACAATAAGCCTCAAGGCCATCACTTCGTGGCAGACTGCGTTCAAAAAACATGGAAAGTGGGTTGGTATAGGTGGATACGAAATCCCGGAAGTCACCATAGGTGGGTGTGGGTGGGCGAAGCTCGTCCGAGTCATGGGTACCCAACCAGGACATCATGTAGGGCTTTGCATCTCAAGATCATGCCTGTGATGGAGGTCATTGGGGAATGCGTTGTGGGATTGATGGTTGTGATGAAAGAGGTCATTGGGGAAGGCACCTCTTTTCATTAGTTTGTATTGGGTTTTGTCGCGTAATACAAACTAATGAAGGGGTACTCCTCACTTGAGAGGGTTTCTTTCTTTTTGTTTCTGTCTGCGGCTTGATTTGGGATGCTTATCTAGTTGTTTCCCTTACCTTTTTGTCTTTGGGAAGTGGTAGTATTTCCCCCACAAGCTTGTTTCTCTCAGTGTATCCTTCTTTCATTTTAATATATTTGTGAGTTAACCCAAAAAAAAAAAAAGGTTATTGGAGAAGGTATCGCTTGAGATGATATTGCAGAGGAATGCATAGTTTGGCCGACGCATAAGAAGAAGAGAGGAGTTTGTAATGAGAAGGCACTGCACAATCAATGTATGTGAAGAGAAGAGGTCAGGGTTGGTGATGGAACTCGTAGGGGAAAGGCGTCGATGTGATTGTTAACATGTGGAGGGAGGGGGTTGCGATGTTGCGATGTTGGAACATGATTTGATTTTAGCTTTAAAACTAGTTTGAACTTGGTTTGAATTTGTGCTTGACTCAAGTTTTAAATTCAAATATGTTTGAACTAATTTCAAATGTTTGGACTTTTTAAAATATGTTCGATATTACAAGAGGTTATTGTTTATTAGGTTTAAATTTTTCCAAAAGGACTTCTAGGAATATTTCTTCAAGAAAAGAAATATTAGGGATATATTTTCAATTATATGCATTATGAGTCACACAATATCAAATATATATATTTGCGTCTTGGAGTATTCGCGAGAGTAGAGAAATATAAAGTTTAATGTCTTAACTTTGTATGAAGATTTATCACATAAACAGATGAAATATAGAGGTATAATGGTCATAAGAAATATTATGATTTTCACGTGGAAAATATTAAAAGGGAAAAAATCATTGGGCTGGCCCATTTGAATGAATTCACTTATGTTTGTAGTTGATTACAAATGAGGCTTTTCTTTATGGGGAAGACCTTGGCTCGATGTAACCAATGTACATCATATACAGTGCATTAAATGGTGGGATTTAGAAGAATTAGTGTTGATATTTTTGCTTGCTCGGCAAGACTTTAGTTGATGAGTGATGAGATTGAAAGGACAGTAGTTTGGTGACGGTGGCGGAAGGATCATAGTCGGATAACTGAAGTCGAAAATATCATAGTTGAATGGCGACGGAGGTCAGAAAGATCATTGTCAAGTGACGACAGTTGGGGAGACTGTACTATGGAGGTGATATTTTAAGAGGCTGTCTGCAGGTGACGGAGGTCGGAGAGACTTTAGTCGGCGGGCTTCGATGGTTAGAAAGACTGTAGTTAGGGATGGTATTTAGGAGGAAATTTAGCGATAATCAGTGGCCAGGTATAGGTCCAATGATAGTTGATGATTGGGCAAAAGTCGGCAAAATCCCGATGACAGTCGACGGTAGAGCGTAAATCCATAGTCAATTGGTGGCCGGGCGAAAGTCGGTGGCCTGACATAAATCTGGCGTTAGTTGGGACCCGATAGAAGTCCGACAATAATCGATGGCTGACTTAAGTCCATTGACAGTTGGTGACCGGGCGAAAGTTCGACAAAAGTCGGTGGCCGGGCATAAATCTTGCGTCAGTTAGTGGCCGAGTGGAAGTTTGACGATAGTTGTTGGCTGGGCAAAAGTACAGCAATAGTTGGTGTTCGTGCAAAAGTCCGGCGACAGTCAATGGCCGGGCAAAAGTCCGGTGACAGTCAATGGCCGGGTGGTGGTCAAGGAGCATGGTGACTAGAGGGATATCAGATTTATCTTCATCTCTCTTCTTTCCTTCCTCCTTTTCCTTGCTTGGTCCTCTCCTTAATGAAAAGTGAGTGATTTATTTATAATTTTTTTGGGAGTAGCATGCCCATTAAATTAGGAGAAGATTAAGAGCATGTTGGGAATGTTTTCAATGGACAGTCGATATTAACTCCCTTGATCATAGACCATTTATCAAGTATTTGAGTGTCTTAATAATATTAGAATTTGGCAATCTTGGGCTCGTTGGATTTGTCTCGTTGAGCCGCTCGATTCAACTATAAGCATGTCACATTTGGAAATCATTTGATTGCCCAATTTATAGTTTGAACCTTCTAAATGTGCTTCGGGTACTTGATTTGAGCCCATTTATGCTCGGATTGAATTGAATTTGGTGTCGTTGGGTTCGTTTTTTTGAGATATTTAATTCGATGTCAAATTTGTTAAAATCAAAGTTCAGATGGTCCTGAATTTACTGCATAATCGCAAATTGAATCAATCAGATTCAAATCCAATTCAAAATTAGCACAAAGATCTAGTCAAGTAAAAAAACTTGAATTATAATTTTGCGATCTGCGCTAAAAATTAAATCAATATTATACCAATTTTCTCTCTTTGAGCTAAAATTTCAACCCTTTTCATGATTGACATAAGCTCTAATTGATTTCTATAGTGTAAAGCAGGCAATAAAGCCGAGAGAACTTTGTTCTTTTCTTTTCCTTAAATATTCTCTCATAAAAAGTTGAGATATTTTATTCCTGGAATAAAGCTATCGTACCTAAGGTAACCTTCCTTGTTGCGCAAGGATTGATTGGAAAAAAAAAAACTGCAGTTTGATATTCTGTTGAATTTATATCAAAATAAAAATATTAAATTTTAAATTATAAAAATGAGAAAAGAATTCGAATTAGTCCCCAAATTTATTTTAAAGGATCAAAATAATCCTTTGATTGCAAAAAAGTACTAATTTGATACTCTTTAAATAGAAATCAAATTAATTATTTTATGAGATCATTTAATTTTATACATAAAAAAATCAAATAATTAAAATATCTAGCTTTCATGATATTTTATTATTTTAATATCTTATCGTTATGTATAAAAAATTTATCCAGTTAATTTGATACAAATTTCTTTCAAAAGATTTTGCCCTTTTTTTTAAACAAAACATAAAATATATTAATAGCAAAAGATACACCACAAGATCACAGTAGGGCCACAGCAGGAGAATTACAATTAGAGAAACATCTAGTTGTCAGGGAGGGGACATTCAAGGAAGGCCAAATAAACTGTCAGCAAAACCAAACCAACAACCCACACCGAGTCACCAAGGTTGCCAACCAAATCCTGGCGCATGCAGTAAGACTGTTTCCTCATAGTCCTGTTCCA
The DNA here is from genome assembly GCA_019514585.1 of Dendrobium officinale. Taxonomy (NCBI): domain Eukaryota; kingdom Viridiplantae; phylum Streptophyta; class Magnoliopsida; order Asparagales; family Orchidaceae; genus Dendrobium; species Dendrobium officinale. Next base: position 21,755,935 of record CM033696.1, read on the forward strand.
AAACAACCAAATCAATTGAAATCGAAATAAACCTAAATACCACAATCACAAAACAAGCAAAAGTGAAAATCATTTTTTCTTAGATTTCCTTTTATGATGTCTAATGTAATTATCGAGCGAGCCAGTTTTCAAATTGTTTTCAATAATATCCTCCTCTCCAGCCGACGACATGTCATCATGTAACCAATCACATTACCACCGAACACTATCTCTAGCAAGATAAATCTTAGAAAATAAAATAAATAAAAAGTGGGATTGGGTGGGTCGGTGAAAATCCAAGAAAAAAAAAAAAGAATACATTATTTATAATTTGATTAGAATTAATTTATATTCTTTTGATAAATTTTGAGATTAATCTAATATATAAATAATTAATTAAAATTTATCTCACACTCATTGTAAAATAAATCGAATAACATTTAAATTCATTTTGATCAAATTTTAATAAAAAATATTATCAATTCTTAATCGAGCTTATTCACGGGTTATAAATTTGAAATAAATCGAACGTCAACTTGTTCAAATTTGTTCATTTAGTAATTGAGTATTTATAGAAGTGTCAAATTTATCTTCTTAGTTCATATCACAATCATGAATGAGTTTTAATCGAGTCGAGTCACCAGCCGGCAGCAACTTGCTAAGCTTATTTGTTCATTTGCAGCTCTAATGGAATTGTGGCCATCCTGGATTTAATATCACAGTATTTTAATTTCCATGACTTCTCTCTAAATAAGCCACAATCCTTAATTTAGGGAAAAAACTCCACAATCCTTAATTTGTTACATTATATTCTGTCCTTTTGCCTTACATTAATTATTTTTCTCTCTTTCTATCAATGACTTTTCTCAATTGCTTGACAAATTTTGCCAAGGAAGATTAGGATTTTGCATCCCTTATGATAATACACATCAACAAGTTATAGCATATGTAGGGTCTATTCGAAACCGCTGCAATATTTTATGAATTTGATTGTGAAGTTGCTGTGGGGAAATCAACATAGTTATTATAGTTACAAAAAATAACTTTTCATCATAAAAATTTATGAAAAGTAATGAGAAAACAACATTAAAATATTGACCAAACGAAATTATAATTGTTGTTTGAAAAATAGAGCAATGACAAAACCTTCCAAAACGGAACCGTAGTTTGAATTCGGACAATATTTAACAACTTGAGTTTTTGAGGCTGCGAGTTCACGAACTCGTTAATGAAGTCGAGTTATGCTCATATATGAATCAATTCTATGTTGGGCTATGTCTTCATTTCTTTGAAGTAGCCAAGATCTTAGACTTCTATATATTACTTAGTGCCTTCTAAGGTAATGCCAAGAACTTTTGTCATTGTAGTTTTTGTAGCATCCTACAAGAATAAAAGGTAAGATAGAGCTTATACTTGTTTGGGTTTATATTTACCTTCAAAGCCTTTCATGAAGGTATAAGTATTGTTCCTTTTTCTCCAAAAAAAAACATTAAAAATATAAGGTTTGGACACTAAAATCAAAGACTGAAATAAGTATTTCTGAAGAGAAGAGTGAAGGGCTGCAATTGTCTGAAGCATGCACTAATTTATTTATGAACTTGCAAAAATATAAACTTGATTGCCTATTGCACTTCTAATGATTATATTGATGTAGATATGATTCTCGGATCATCACTAAAAAGCAAGTCGATCATCATGTAAGTTTATTATTGTTTACTTGATTGTTTTCTTGTGAATTTTATGAAGTTATTTACTGCTTCGCAACGCCACCTCAGCATCGTTGCGCTAAATTATTTTTTTAGAAATTTCAAAGAGCTTAGCACCACGACGGTGCTTTCCTGATGACTCCTAGCGCCGTAGCGCTCTAATTTATAATTTTCATTTAAATTTTTTTTTTTTTTTGCAAATTTTAGGTTGTTATAGAAGTGCTGAAGATTGAACTGCAGGATGTTGGTGGAGAACATGGGTACATGTTTTAGTTTATTTGTTTTATTTAGTAAGTGGGTAGTTGTGTTTACTCCATTCATAAAAATTCTGTTTTCTGAATTGTAAGATTCGTTATCCATGAAGAAGAAGAGACTGAAGGTCCGTTTGGGATAATTGTAATTTTTATAAAATGGTTGTAAAACTGATATAGAGAAAATAGCTTTTTTGAAAGCTATTTTAGAAAGCAGCTTCCTAACACAAAATATTTTAAAAACAGTGAAAAGCGGTGGTCAAATTAAGGCTTCATTTGGGACGGATTTTTTAGTGCTTATTAAAGCAAATTTTTAGTACAAAATTTTAACTTTTATATTATAAAGCTGTTTTAAGAAGCACTGAGAAAGCCAAACGAAGCCTAAAATTATAATTGTGATATGAAAAATGATGCAATAAAAAAGCTGTTACAAATGAATCCTAGTAATGATGAAGCCGAACAAAGTCCATGAAGAGATCCAAGAAGATGTCTCTATTTATGCCCCCATAATCATCTTCAGTTGTTATCGCTAGCATTGACCCGTTTTTGTCCAAGAACATAATGACTCTTACGACTTTGATCTTGTTTGGTAGCTTTTGATCTTGACCAATCATCAGACTTTTGCTCATTTGTTGACGACCACCTCTGTACTCTTCCTGACCATCGATCATCATCGGACTTCCGCCCGTTCGTGGGACGCCACTTGATCTCTTCACAATCATCAATTATCGTCGAATTTCTTCATATTCGTTGAATATCACTAGATTTTCGACTGTCTCCTAACCTATGTTGAACATTCTCCTAACTGTTGATACCAGATTTCTATTATCTGTCAATTCCATCCGAAGTTTGACAAGATCTTCAACATATTGTATTCACATTATCGCCGAGTTGAAAAATTGATCAATGTTTGTAACCTATTCAAATAATGGTGAAAACTTTTCAACTGGTTGAGGCCCCGTGATTTTTCCCTTTTTCATGATTTTCCACGTAAAAATTTTGATGTTTATTTATCGTTTCAATTACCTGTTTGTGTGTGCTGAATTTTTATGCATCACTAAAATCCTTCCTAAGATGTAAAATCCTTCCTAAGATGTAAAATCCTTCTGCTCTTCGCCATGAATTTCTCAGCCCATAACAGCTTAGTTCTTTTTTTCTAAGCCAATGATCATGAGAAGCCCGTCGCCAAGAACATTGACTTAAGAGGTGAATTGCAGAGTGTCTCCAAGAAAAAGAGAATATATTAACAGCTTTTAAGAACAAAAATATTCTTTTGAAGAAGGTTTAAATGAGATATAACCAAATACTAACGAGTCAAAATAAATCAATTTTAGCTCATATAAAAATGTGGAGCCTAGATACATAAGTACTCTAGTGAGTACGCAAGATGTCATAATTTTAATTTAACTTCTTTCAGAGTTAAGGATTGCTTCATAGGTTTGAATTAAGTTTTGTTTGGGATAGCTTTTTTAATATTTTTGTTGCGGGCTAGAATATACGTAGTGATAGAGTTAGAAAATTTCACGTCTTAGTCTTGTACGGATATCCATCACATAAACAAAATAAAAAAGGAACACCAAAATTTTTATATGGAAATCTTGAAAAAGGTAAAAACCATGGGGTCATGCTCAGTCGAAAGGATTCAACTAGTGTTTACTTAGATTACAAGTGGCTGACTTGTCCTTGAAATTGAGGACGATCAAATTACAATAATCAACTCTCGGATTGAAATTCAGTTACAAACGAAGATTAGAAATCCGGTGACGTTCTGGTGGTTGAGCAGAAATCCGACTTTAATTGACGGTCGAGCAGAATTCTGGCGATAGTTGGTTGTCAGGTAGAACTCCGGCGCCAGTCGACAGTTGGGCTGAATTCCTGCGTTAGTTAGAAGTCGGGTGGATGTCCGAAGTTGGTCGAGGAGGAGTCTCTTTCTTATCTTCCTTTTCTTCCTCCTCTTCTTCCTTCTATTCTTTTCTTGCTTCCTTGCTTAATTCCGGCGTCGGTTGGTTGTCGAGTGAAAGTCCGGTGGTGATCGAGGAGGAGTTTATTTTTTATCTTCCTTTTTTTTTCCTTCTTGCTTGGGGTCCCCTCTTAAGAGAAATGAGGGGTCTATTAATAGTTTTCTGAGAGTGACATAACCAATAAATAAGAGGAAGATCAGGGGTAAACTGAGATTGATTTAAATGGACGGCAGATGTTGAATCCCTTGATCGCGAACCATTTATTGGGCATTTGAAGCTCTAATGGTATCAAAATTTGGAGATCTTGGGCTCGTTGGATTCGTCTCGTCGAGCCTCTCGATTCGACTATAAGCACGTCATATTTTGAAACTGTTTGATTATCCAGATTATAGATTGAACCTTCCAAATGTGATTCTGGTATTTGATTTGGACACATTTGAGCTCGGATTGAGTTGAATTTGGTGTCGTTGGGTTCATATTTCCAAGACGTTCAGTTGCTAATATTGGAGTTCATATGGTCCCAGATTTAATTTTTGAAACTTCCAACTTGATTTTTGCCTCAAGATTCGTGCACGATCAAGTTAATTTTTTGATGATATATCAAATTTTAAAACTAATTTTTTAATTATAGAAAATTGTAATTTAAACAAATTTTATATAAATTTTTAATTTTAAAAATAATAAAAAATTGTATCTTGTCATATACCACAAACCATTGGCGGAGCTAGAAATTTTTATTTATGGGGGCACAAAAAATTGACTTTAAAAATACCCTCAAGCTTATTTTATCCTGAAATTGACATTGTGGTTTTAATTTTATTATTATTATTTTCAATTATAAGAAGATAAATTTTATGATAATGAAAAAATTATTGTCATGCTTATCTAAATTAATTTCAACACAAATTTATTTAAATTATATATTGTCATACTAATCTATTTCAATTACTCTTCTACTGTATATTTCCAAATATAATTTAAATAAAAATATAACTAAAAAATATTTTACATTGAGCAATAAACATATAAAAAAGTGCATCTTATTATTATAAAAATATATTTAAAATATAAAAAAAATTATAATAAGTATATTTTAAGGTGCTTGATTTAAATTTGAATATTATAATTCTCCTCTAATATAATTTGTTGGCTTTAATTACATAAATCTCCTATAAACTTGAATTTGGAGTTAAAAAAACTATTAATATGAACATAAAGAGAGAAAAATAGTCTCATCGCTCATGGAGAGAGAGATAAAAGGAAAGACGAAGAGCTAAGAATTAGTGGAAAAGGTTGTCATCTATAACAATAAAATGAGAAAGAAAGAGGTAGAGAGAATATATATATAGAAGAGAGATGGAAAAAGAGGATAAGAACATAAAAGAAAATTTTTATTTTCCCCATATGCAAACAATCGGATGAGAAAATCGACCCGTTACCGTCACATCTTCATCTAGCCAGCGACCCAGTACCGATTCCCGAACCTGAAGCGCGACCAAATCGAAGGGGGAGCCTGAAATCAAAAGCTGGACCAAACCCTCTGCATTATGGTAATTTCGCGGTATTCGGTAGCCCACAGCACCCGCAGCCTGATGCTCTAAATACGTGGTCGTGGTGCGGGGAGGTCTTTCACACATAGAAGGGAAGAAGATAGCGGTCCTCGAAGAGGAAAGAAAGAGGATCGGCGGAAGAGAAAGGATTAGCGTGCTAGAAAAGGAAATGCGTGGAAGGAAATACTGCAAGGAACGAATCTCGCTACCTCAGTAATCTCCTAAAGATCACCGGAAACGACCGTAGAAGAAGAAGATTAGGGTGGTAAAGAAAGAGTCAGCAGCGAAAAAGGGGAAGAGGAGTAACAGGAAGCGGATCATCGCATTAGAGGAGCAAACAAGAAATGGAAAGAGAATCCCGCGGACGGGTCTCTTTTCTGTTAGTCTGCTAACCCTCGGTTGGATCCAGGTATTGAAACCCTAGCTTTGATTTCTGTTTGTTTTTTGGCTGGTTTGTCATCAGAAGAGATGGATGCGCTTGGCTTGCTTATTTTTCGGCTGATGGAAAAGTTTAGTGTTCTGCCATTCCGATCACAGGGGATCCACTGGTTTTACTGCGGAGATTGGTCTCCTTTCGCGATCTGGGGTTGGTTTTGTAAATGAAAAAAATGAAGATGGAAACACAGGTGTTAGGGTTTGTTTTTCTTTCTCAGAGAGGGAGGCCTTGGTCCATGGTCTTTAGATCTATTCCTTGTGTTAGCGGCTGTAAGTTTGGCTAAGAAAGTTCAAGGTTCCCGCGACAGAGACTCATCTGTTTTATCTTGGGCGAAGCTGTATTTGGATTTGATATTGCTTATGCCAGGGATTTAGGGTTAGGTGCAGGATCTGGTCAGGAATGATGAACGAAGAACCTGTATTGGTGTACTTCTTTTGATTTCTCTGCCGCAGATTGGCGCCATCCGCCTCCCTTTATGGAGTTGAGCATGATGCGCTCCTTACTTGTCATGGGACTTCCTGATTGTTTTTTAGATAATAGCTTTTGATGATTGATGGCTTCTCCGAGAGATAACTGTCTGGGTCTTTTTTCCGTTGCTTCTACGAGGGATCTTTTGTTGATGTCATGATATGCTTCTTGCTCTTGACGATATCTTCCCTTCTTCAATTTGAATATAGATTCATCTGCTTTGGGGCAGGTCTGCTGTCCGGATAAATCATAAACTATCTATATCAAAATGTTTTTGAGGTTTTATGATTAAACCGGCTTATGGGAATTTTGATGATTGCTGCAACTTGGAATCTCGCTTCTCCTTTTAGTCCAACAGTACGTTTTTTGGCCATTGTATTTATTTCATTTTTGATCCATTTGAGAGGAAGTTGGCTTCAGGAGATTTGGTCCAACCTCCATCCCTAGCTGCTCTTATGATTCTGTAGGGTGCCTCATTTGAGGTTGGGATAATTTGCAAACTGAGAATGGCGCTGGGCGTGATTGATTTGTGGATTGTTGATTATTGTTTGTTGAGTATGATAATGGATTAGAGAACCCATGCCTCATACCCCTGGAATGAACTTCCCTCTATTGATGGCTGATCAAAGTGTTCTATTTTTTTGTATTGTGTTACTTGAAGGTTTTGCAGGCCCTAAAACTAGGTTGACATGAAAATCTTGGCTGTCAATGTTCATGCCATCTAATTATTGAATTTGAATTAAGAGATGCGCTTGATTATCAGTAGGGGTAGTTTAGCATGATGCATCTGAAGGGTACCCTTGATGGCAAGGGCGGAGGCAGGAAATATTTTTAGTGGGGGTGCAAATTGATATCAACTATTAAGTTACCTTTTCCTAATCTCTCTTTCTTAGAACAATCACAAATCATAAGATAACACTTTCATAAAATGTTAAGAGAAAAATCTACATGTAAAATTAGAGCTATTCCAATACATGATGGTAGTTGTGTGGTAAATGATGGCTCGATGATGGGTGTGGGCGTGAATGCGAATGCAACACCTGGTGTGAGGCATATGTGTGCAGTATGCATGGCCGGTTGGGAGTTTGTATAAGAAGTCCAAACCTTAAATCTTAATAATCGGTTTTGGGTCGGGCTAATGGGGGCACATCCCTAGTGGTACTTTTGTGGATCTGACCATGCTTGATGGATCATGTCAGCATTTGTTGTTCAGCGCTTTGAACTGTTTGTTTATCAGTTGATTTTGCTAGAATATGGTATATATTTGGGGCTCTTTGAACTCACACATTGAATTCTCTTGTTCAGCGGCTAATCTATATTGTGTATATTTGGTATGCAGAAGGAACATAATCATTCGAGATTTTGGCGATGTATTTTTTACAACCCTTTATTGTTCTGTTAGAAACATGATACGATATTTCAGTCAATGGTCAGTTGAACAATTATTCCTGTGTTTATGGCATAATGCCTCAATCAGCAGAGTGGATAAATCACTATCTTTTGCTTTTCTATTACAGATTCAATTTTGTACCTGCAACAAGAGGATTGCCTCCCCTCTTGAGATTCCAGAGGGCCAAGAAAATCCAAAATCTTGCAAGAGCTGTGGTGGAATTATATCAGTTGGTAAACTTGGTGGCTTATCAAGAAGGACCTGGAGCACTATGGGACCAGAGTTTTCTGGAGTGATTGATCCTCAGTTGAAATGGAAGACTTCTTCAAATGGTAAGCACAGGGCCTTAAGGAGAGCACGAACTTTTACTCAGGATAATGGAAGGAAATTCACTGCCAAGAATAAGGAAGATATTAAAGATTTTTTTGATGAAGCTTCGAAGAAAAAAGAGGACATGCTGGTCTTGGAGTCTGAGAAGGTTTATATGCATTGCTGTACTTTACAAATGTTAGTGCAGGTGTTTTTTTTACATGATTAACAATGTTTTTCTTCTGGCAGTTAGGTGTTAGTGTTCTTGGTCAGCGCTTCAGTGATAACTTAGAAAGTGTTCCAATAAAGAAAAGGAGATTTTCGTTACTTCCTCAGTCAACATCACATATACTATCATCATCTGGCTTTCATGATCATAGTCATGGAAGACGCCTCGCTTTATTCCAAAATAACCAAGTGTCTCTTAAACAAGATGAGTTTGGTGTATATTCTTCCAAAAGTTCTGCTGATAAGAAAACGAGCTTGGAGGACATTGATGAGCATTTAGATGATTCTGCAGATTTTTCTGGTATTTCTATCTTGGCAGCAGCTGCTTGTTATAGTAGCATAGAGAATGGATTAATGGATGGAAAGGGCCCAACAGTTAAAGGGCATTCATTTGAGGAAAACCCCTCATCATTAAGGTTTTCAGAATCACTTGAAGGTAAGGGCCACCCATCCCAACCTGAACTTGGAAGCATACCAAAACCGTCAGTGGTAACTTCTGTTGCAGGGGAAGCATTTGATAGGGAAACAGGTCAAGTAAAGTTTGATGGATGTAAGGAAGAGCATTCTCTTGGTTCCTTGCAGAAATTTTCAAGGAAAAGGAATTCAATGCCCTCTCTTGATGATAGGCTAAATTGGGATCTCAATACGGTAATGGATGTATGGGAAAGCAATGATAGTCATGACATCGAACATAGATGTCAAGGACTTGGTGAGGATGAAGCTGGTTTTGGAATTGACAAAGTTGGATTGAAAGCTGCTGATAATCAAAATATTTCATATTGTTTCGAGAAGATGGATGGAAAACATGCTAATGCTGTGGCAGATTGTGACGAAGAAAAAGTTGGCTCACCCGAAACTCAAGGCTGTGAACCTTTGCTAGAACAGTGCCATTTTAAGGGTGCTAAAGTCACGGTGGAAATTGCTCCTGAGAAAACAAATCCTGCGGGTGGTGGTGAGAAGAGTTGCGTTTTTACTAGAAATACTTATCCCATTGAAGGTATTGCACAATCAGATAAGGTCTTCTCCACAAAGGTGGTTGATGTGTCTGACAAAGATAAGTATGAAACTGATAATGTAAACTTTAGTGTGGAAGTGGACACTCATAATAGCCTCCCTTCTCTGATTAGTGCTGGGAATACTACTCTTGGCCTAACGATGAATGCCTCTGATCCATTTTCTGAGGACAAAAATGTCAATGAATTGTTCCATGGTGATAGCTTATCCATTGCTACCTTAGATAGTTGTAATGATCATTCTGGGGAATGTCACCCAGCTTATCTTGGGAAAAGTAATCAGCTGAGGAGCCCTCCTGCTGAGAAGCATCAGTTTGTATTAGCTGATGTAGTCAGTATTACTTCACAAAAATCACCTGCTGGACAACTTGATCAGAGCACTTCTGGAATTATAATTCATGGAGATGAAAAGATTTCTCAGGTATCACTTGATGGAAGCAGTTCCAAGAGCATGACGACTTATGGCGTCCTGGCAGATGAGACTGCATATATTGATGAATTTGGAAAAGCCTATGCTAATTCAAATCAATCAATTGTACATTTCAACTTCAGAGGGATATCTGCTAACGAGCTCCTTCTGCCAAGAAATACATGCAGCAATCAATATAAAGAAAGTTCTACTGATTTGAAGGTTGATGAATGTAAATCTAGTATTTTGAGTGGTGAATGTTTGAATGCTAGCACAGCTGTTCCAATTCAGACTTCTCCGAAGTTTCCCAATTCTATTTCAGAAGTTTCAATGCTGGAAAGAAATGACATTCCGTTAGCTGATGATATAGTGATTTCTCATGAGGAATACAGAACACCTGTAGATGGTCATGTGAGGAGCTCAGTTAAGGATTCATTAGAGGAGCATTTTGATTCAGGCCATTTTTCAGATCCTTGTCCAGTTGACACTGATCATGCTATTGGATTGGAGAAGTTTGAGTTCCTTGGAGAAGATGATTCTCAGTATGAAGATGGAGAATTGAGAGAATCTGTTCTGAATAGCTGGGGAGAAGATGGAGTTGAGGAATTGGAAACTGAGCATGTGGACTATGGGTCTGACTGCAGAGAAACAGATTTTTTTGAAGCTGATTCTGATTTTTGTTCTCAATCTGATTTGGTTGTTGTAACTACAGAATGTAAACATGAAGGGAAGCTGGTTTCTACTTTTAGTGATGGAGATAAATTAAGGGTTACAGAGGATGAGTTACAGCCCAAATGTTTCCAAAAACACTCTTTGGTAAAAGATGCTTCAAATGTCAGTTATGGCGAGGGAGATGCGAGGGAAAATCTGGATGTAACTGATGCGAGTGAATTGCCTGCAACAGGTGAAAACAGATTGCTTAAATCGAATATACCCACTGACAGAAGTGATGATCCTGGGAAATCAAGTCAACCAGAGAGTTCTAGAATGAAGTCTTCAGGATGGGACAAATTGCCTAGAAGAGAAGTTGCTGCTGTCGATTCTCCTTGGAATCACGACAGTGCTTCTGTCACAGCATCTGTTAATGGTGACTACGCAAGAAAAAAGGCTGTTTCATCGCTCAAAAGGGATTCATATTCAAGATTAGAAAGATCAAAGTCTTCCGAAGCATCATGTAGAAAGGAAGTGTCTTATACTATGGAAAACAAGTAATTTAATTTCCTTTTCAAGGCTTCAGCATACAAATTATCTTTTGTCTTGTTGTTCAGTTATCATTTCATGTACTTAATATGTTTTTTATGTCCAGGAAACTTGACCACTTTGATTTAAATGCTGAAAGGAGTACTAATGGAAGCCGATCAATCGGAAGGAACAAGCTACCTTTCCGTTCACATGATAGAGGCAGGGTTGAATATTGGGTGGGCTCTCCAGATCATCATGGCAGTTGTCGTTTTGATACATCTGGCTATTATTCATCACCCAATTTTGCACCCAGCGGTGCAAGAAATGCAGCTGCAGCTGCTGTTGCAAAGGTGGAAAGTAATGGCTTCGTTGTTGCACCTGATGGCACAATTGTTAGAGCTGGTAGTATGGGCTCTGGGCCCAATTTATCAAGTCGTTCAATAAATTCTTCCTCTCATTTGCAATCTACTAGAAGGGGATCCACTATGGAGAGTGATGGAGCATTTGACATGTCTTCTGAGCCAAGCAATTCTACTAGAGAAGTTAGCCCTGACAGATTCTTTAATGTTGGTAGGGGAAGGCCTAGTAGACATGGCTCTAGGCTTATCAGCCTTGGCCATAGAAATATGTATCAAGGTCCTATACCATTGCAGCCGCCTTCATCTAGGAGGCAGCAGAGTTTTTCTCCCCACAGAAGAAGACCCATACATTTCTCACGTGAGCATACAAGATCGCCATCAAGGTCTAAAACCCGGTCCCCCCATACTTGGACATCTCCAAGAGGAAGAGACAATGGCCGCATAAGTGGTGTTCATGATATAAGGAGACAAAGTAGGTCTCCTCAAAGAAGGATGCCGAGACAGAGGTCGCTGCCGCGCCAAGGCATTCTTGCCGAAGAGTTGGCTTCGTATTCCCCTTCGTCGAGAGGTCATTCAAGATGGTTTGACAGTGAGAGGATCTTACAAGGGCAACCTAGATGTCCAACAGGGAGAAGCTCGCCTGCTAGATTTTTTTCACAGAGCGATAGATTTGATCACATTGATTCCCGTGGAAGGGCGAAGCCAGATGAATACTATCAACCAGTTTATTCTGAAAGGTTTCATGAATATGATGGCTATGGCAGAGATGATGGCAGTAAGGGGAGAAGTAATAGATATGAATTGCTCCATTCTGAAGGACATGGCAATATGAAATGCTTTGGTTATGGTGAAAATGGCATAAGGGCTCACAGCCTTCATCGAAAGGCCTCAGGGTTTCAGCGGAGGGAGAGTACAGTTATATTTGATAGGAGCATTGATGCTCAACGGAAAGATCCACATCGAAGAATCAAAGGAGAGATGGTCCATTTCAGACGTGGTAGAGATGTAAAGTTGAACACTGAGTTCAACTCATTTGAGGTTGAAGATAGCAGCAATGATATGGCCTTGCAGAGAAGACCTTCCTGACTGGTTGTTTCTATCAATTTCCTTTTTCAATTGGACGGAGATGCTGTACCCAGTTATTATTTTTGTGATGGGAAGAAAGCGTCTTAATCTTGCGGTTTATCCCATTTTAAGCCACTTGTAAAAAGTCTACATCGTGATTAGGATTTTAAATTTTCCTTTTTTTTTTTCTTACCTCGCCTTTTTGTCTTGTTTTTTTCTTTCCAAGGCAGTAGTAAGATAGAGTCTTTATGAGGCCCATCAAGAAGTGATTAATTAATGAAATTGATGATTTGGTCTCTCTGGACTTTGGTTGTGGAGTCTGATGATGTGCAGAATGAAGAAATGCCAATCAAATGTGTAGGAAACTATGATCGAATCGATCGAAGCATCCAGGAACGTTCATAACACTATAGGTTGCCTTTGGAGTCTCAATTATCATGGTAGAAGCTTGTAGAAATTAATATCCACAAATTTATTTTTTTTATTTACCTTCAATAGATGCCATTCTAATCTTTCTTATAACATAGTCGTTCCTTAATTTATCATTTAATAGTGTTGCCATGCATCCAGCTTAATTTTCTCAATTTTGCCTCGCTTAATTTAGATATTAGGGACTTTTTTTACTCAACATGGGTATGCATACAATATTACCGATCTAATTGTAGTTTTATAAAAAATTATCTTTAAGCCTTCATGATATTATCTTAGCATACAAAGCTTCCAAGAAATTTTTCTGTTTTGATCTTATTATCTCAATTCTAGAAGTTGTATTTTTATTTAGAACATCATTTTTTTGGATAATACATGCCTAGATATTACTTCATCTTTGCATTTTCCACTAAAATTATAAATCATAGGTTCAGTTTTTGTTCTGTTAACTCTAATCTTTTATAATTTAAGTAGATATCCCAACAATTAAAATTATATCATCTATAAAAAATATAATCATAGCATCTTGCTTTCAATAAGTCCTGTAAGAATCTCTATGACTTATAAGAAAAATATAGACTCAGGTTTCGTATGGGACAGCTTTCTAGAAATTTTTGTACTAGAAAATTATTTTAGAAAGCAACAAATAAGTTGTCCCAAACAAAATATCAATTGATCTTTGCGATAATCGGCAACTTGTGGGTCACTAGAATTTTTTTCTTACCTCGATTTAAACCTAAGGTAACATGCACTCAATGTCTTGAGGCTCTTTTGGCTCAAGTAAAACTCATTCAACTACTGGTCAAGGCATATTTAGCTGTGGTACTATACCATCATTTCATTCTCATTTCTTCTGTTATACCGTTCTTTTAAGCAATAAAGCCTTTTCTTAGAATGCTGCGAATGAAAAAGCTCATCACATATTTCCAAATAAACCTCATTTTGTATGCCATTTCTGGTTGTCGTCTTCCTATGCCAATTGAGCCTATTTTGTGTTTTATGCCTGTAAAGTTGTTTGGATGCTGATGCTCAGAATTCTTAGGGTGTTCCTGCTTTTGAAATTATTTGTCTTCAACAGATTTTTATGTTTAGTTATTGGTTTTGTGATGGCATCTAATGTTTAAAATGTGGCTTGTTGTGGGCAGGTGACGTACAAGTTGACAGAAGGGAAGGAGCATATAGGCTGCAAAGTTTCTTTGTTAACTTCTTCATTGATGGAATCTTGGTAAGCTCACTTGGGAATGTGTTAGACTGGTCCTTGGACAGGTCCAGCCGGTCGATACAAGACCGACTAATGTAATGGAGGCGGAAATAGAAGAGCCGCACGCTCCATATTCAGTTGGCAGTACGAATTGGGAAAGATTTTGGAGGTATTTAGGAGAGAAATTTTGAAGTAGGAGCTGTTTAGAGAACTTTTGTGGATACTCACTGTTTTCTAAATATTGATAGAAATTACTTGAGATCTATCAGTATTTTCTATCAAATTGGTATGAGAGAAACTTTATGGGTTGAAATAGAAGTTTTCCTCGCTGAATTTTGATGTGTTTCGTATATGATCTTGTTGTTTTTGCTGATTGAAAGCCATAATTCAGGTCAAACTTGTTGCTCTTTGTTATTAGAGCCTAAATCTAGGTTCCATGGCATGAAGAAATATAGAAAGTGTTGGAATTGGAGATTGGATAATTGAAAGCTGAAAATTTTGATCTCCATAATTAACTTTGAGATGTCAAATGTCGAATTTAAGCCATCCATGAGAAGATGGATGAGATTTTTCCAGTGTAATAGTTTGTATGTTGATTCTGTCACATATTTTTTTTTTCTCGTGTCAATATAAGTCCAAATCACAAACCGCATTCTCCATAGCATTGTTAGTGTAGTATTTTAATCGCACGTTTTTTTTTTTGTAATTTTTGGGCTTGGTGAAATTTTTGAAGAAATTGGCACCTGTCGGTATAAGTGAGAATTTTTAGATCATTAGGTGTTCGTATTTCAAACCAATTTCATCAATATTTTTTAAATAAGATGATTTATTTTATGGATATTTTTTATAATTTTCAAAGCCCCAAAAAAATTTTTATGAAATTTTCACTAAAACAAATTGATTAAATTAGTTATATAATATTAAATTATTAATTTATTTAAAATATCCTAAGTAAAAAGCTTTTTCCTATTGAAATCGGCTAACAGAGAAATGAATGAGAAAATAATAGAAAAAGTGAGGAGAGAGAAAATAAAACTTCAGATTTGGATGCTGTAGAGGGATTTTTGTCCTTCGATGTTGTTGGGACATTTTCTCGTCTAGTTGTAAGAAATCTTTACCCTATTTTTTATTTCAAATATTTTGTGTTTTTGATATTTTTTCGATCAAATTTTTATTTTCGTTACTGAAAAATGAAAATAATTTTGCATTGGTAAAACTTTTATCCCATAAATTTTTATAAGTTATAAATATTGAGATTATAAACTTTTTGAGTATTTATTTGAGATTTTTCGTCGTATGATTTTAAAAATACAATAATTTTTATCTGCTAATAAATTTATTTTGATATTTATAAATAATGATTTTGTTCAACTAAAGATTCAAAATATTATTTTATGAATTATTTTATGCAATATTTTATTATGTTTTTAAATTCTGAATTTATAAATTTTTGCTCAATATAATTTTTGTCATATATCACTAGGACATTTTGATACTTTCTGAATTAAGCTCAATTATATTTTATTTTCTGCAATGCATTGAAAATGAATATGAATATATAATTGAGTAATAGCTAGTTGATATTATTATTATAGTACTGTGATAATAATGTGTGTGTAAACACTGGCGGATTTAAGGGGGGGCCTAGGGGGGCACGTGCCCCCCCTCCCCCCATCCCTTCTTCTAAATATTTAAATTACTAGCCATCATGAATTGTGTCAAATATCTATACAGTTGATAATGGAGGGCAAAGATGAATACATAAATTGATAAATATACTATTATTATAACTCTTTTAGTATATTCTTGACCCCAAAAATTACCAAAAACCAAGAGGTCTTAATTAGTGGAATTACGAAAAACCAACAGGTCTTAATTAGTGGACCACATGAGAAGCTAAGCAGTAAAACTCATATGGTTTTAAGAAAATAATTCATAAATTCCCAAGTAAATTTATGTTAAATTTTTTTTTTTGTTGACATATTTGATAATTAAATTACAAAGATCAAGAAAAACATTTTAGATGATAGGGTTAAAATGCAAATTGAAAAATTAGAAAGGGCTAAAAACGCCAAAAGTTACAGACCAATTAATTGATCCATTAAACCTCTAAAGTATTCATCACATAACTCATGAGATCCTCATCATGAAACTTACTTTTAAAGCAAAAAAATATTTAGTTGGAGTCATTGATCAATACATGGTTGTTTTATGGTTCTCTCATAAAAGTTTTTTTAATATATATTTTATTTAATTTTAAATTTTTGATTATCTTATAAGTAATATTTTCTTTTTAAGAATAAAAAAATACAGCAAAATTTTTTAAAATTTTCAATATTGAAATGAAGGTCGAATGAAAAAAAAAATTTAGAATTAAAAAAAATTATTTAGGCCCCCCCTATAAAAACTTTCTGGCTCCGCCACTGTGTGTAAAAGACAAGTAAAGACTGATTGACTAATTGGTTTGAGACTTATTAAACTGTACATGATGGTGGGCCGATAATTTTTTTTTTTTAAATATTATAATATGATATTATCCTTTACTGATTTATGTGATACTAATTGGGAGATTTAAAGAGATGGTTAATGTGCTGACATATAAAAGGTGATGACTATGTTTACTGAGATAATAATTTATTAACACTTATACATTACTTAAAAATACGTGATAGTTAGAATTCTTACCAAGATTAATGTGACTACTGAAATAAATGTTATTGGATATTATTCATATTATTATATGAATTTATTATTAGCACTATTACTAATTTATTCATATAAAAAATATGATATATTTGTTGAGCATGTGATATGTAAGATACAATGAGCATATGATTAAGATTTTGATTTAATACTGATATAGAATAATTGATTTGCATGTATACATTTATATATAATTTTTCTATATTGATTTAATTTCAACATTCTTTACTGATATTTTGATTATATGCTTTTATCCAATTTTTGTATTGATTGGTGTCGCTGATATGATGATTACTTTATAGATTTCAAGCTCGTACTCATTTACTATTTTAATGGCTTCCATATTAGAGTGTTTTACTATTTACAATTCTTTCATTATTGCATGTGCATTTTACTATTTATGAATTAATTCAATAATCATATGAATGTAATTGCTATGATTTGACTATTTATATATATTTATTGCTCATTTATTGTGTTTTTAATTCAATTATTTATTTTGGTGACCTGTTAGGCTTTTTAGCTCATTATATGTGGTTAAATGATTTCAGTTCATGATAGAGGATCACGAGTGTGAGACTTGTTAGGATTCTTCAAGTTATGTTTTTTTTTTAGTTATTCCTTTGTACTCATGACATAATAGTTATGATATGATTATATAGATCATGGGTAGTGTATATTATTTCTGAGAATTGAATACAAATATATGTATTGATATTTTGACCGATGATTTTATTTTTATTGCTATTGATATTAATAAAAGAAATAAGACAGCTCTGATTATTGTTTATTAAAAGATAAAAAAATAATTTTTCTGAATTAGATTCTTAGGCATCACTTCCAGCTTGGGAGAGATGCTGAAGAAGTTTCTCGATGACCAATCCAAAATGATGTCGTTAGAGGCGAGGGCAGCCTCTACCAACCCAGGAAGTGAAAAAAACTCTAATCCAATAAGGTAAAGGGAAGTTCAAGAGGTGGAGACTATAAAGGAAAAAAGTGAGAATACCTCTCACAAAGCTTGTTCTCAGGAAGGAGCTGGGTAGAGGGTATGGGGAGAAGCATGCATAAGGAGTTGAAGCATGAACAAAGGGTGCTGAATTTAAGCAGAGAGGGGCGGAATTTGAAAGGATAAGGTGTAATTTGAATTGACATTATCTTACACTTAATAACTACCGAATATAAATAAAAACAAATATACAAACAAGGTATTACATTTAGAATTGAAATGAAATTAAAATTCATAAACAAAAATAATTATCCACTTTGATTCTTTCAATTCTTCGTAGGGGTGTCAATTTTTGACACGACACGAAAACCCGACCCGGACCCGCCGGGTTGGACCCGACTCGATTTCAAAACGGGTCGGGTTCGGGTTCCAGAAATCGACCCGTTTCAAAAACGGGTCGGGTTCGGGTTGAACGGGTCAACCAGCCAACCAGTTTAATTCAAAAAATTTCGAAATCCCGCCCTCTGCCCGCTGCCCCTGCCCCCTGCCCGCTGCCCGCTGCCCCGCTGCCCTGCTGCCACGCGCCGCTGCCCGCCCCGCTGCCCCCGCCCGCCCCCGCCGCTGCCCCGCTGCCCGCCCGCTGCGCGCTGCCACGAGTGACGCGCCGCTGCCGCTGCCCCCGCCGCGCGTGCCGCGTGCCGCGCGCGCTGCCCCGCTGCCCCGCCGCGCGCTGCCCCCGCCGCTGCCCCGCCGCGCGCTGCCCCCGCCCCCGCCGCTGCCCCGCTGCCCCGCCGCGTGCCGCGCGCGCTGCCGCCGCGCGCTGCCGCGCGACGCCTGCTGCCGCGCGCTGCCGCCGTGGCGGTTCCGGGTCGTGTCGGGTCAACCCGGCAACCCACCGGGTCGGGTCCGGGTTCGGATTTTCGACCCGTTTCTCTACCCGGGTCGGGTTAGGGTTGACCCGTTTTCCACCCGGGTCAGTTCGGGTTCGACCCGAACCCGACCCGTGACCCGAAATTGACACCCCTAATTCTTCGATCCTTCGAAATAACCTTCCATAATGCAACCTAAAATTACACACACAATTACATAAACTATTATTATCTTTAACTTTCATTAAATTTCAAATCCTTGATTCTTGAAAATAACCATGAATATTTACTTTTGACTGCAGTAAGATTAGAATATAGAATATACTCAATCCCGACACAGCCCCACATGCATGCACTCATACATGCATGCATGGTTGGTGAAGCATTAATGGAAACTCTATGAATGGATTGAGAGAGAAAATTTTGCTCGCAAAAGGTTCCAGGAGTGAATTTTAAAGCAATAAATGGAGATTATAAGTTTGAATGAAACAATAAAATCTGGAGATAGAAAAGAAAAAGGAACAACCGACGTACTGAATGTAGGCAATGTGCTATTTAACTTTTAATCCAGCAGGAGGTTGGTTGTGTCAACCAGAATGAATCAAGAAGCAACTCCAGCTCACG
Source organism: Dendrobium officinale (assembly GCA_019514585.1). Taxonomy (NCBI): domain Eukaryota; kingdom Viridiplantae; phylum Streptophyta; class Magnoliopsida; order Asparagales; family Orchidaceae; genus Dendrobium; species Dendrobium officinale. The sequence continues at coordinate 21,775,013 of CM033696.1, forward strand.
CCAGCTCAGACGGAACGAACTCCGCCGACATTACTGTTATGAAATCTGTAAAAGGGAAAAACTATAAATACCGGTGTAAGGAAGACAAAGAAAAATAATAAAATTTTCCCATTTTCCACTTCTTGTTTTTCTTCTCTAAGCTGAACGCTTAACCGCACTTCAGCTCTTTCATGGTATCAGAGCACGATCAACAGAAGACGAAGAATTTTTTTTTTCTTTCCTCTCGTCTCTCTTTCTTGCTGTGATCAACTCATCTGAAATCAATGGCGGCATCATCCATTCAATCTCAAACGGCAGCCTCCAAATCTTCAATCGTCACTGTAACCATCCCGCCACAGCTGAAGTTCTTGATGAGCAACATCAAGAACCTGGTACCAAACCCGTTGACAGCAGACAATTATTCCATCTGGAAAAGTCAGATTGAAAAAGTTTTTACAGCAAATGGATTTCGCGGTTTTATCGATGGAACATGTACCTGTCCACCTCAGTCATCTTCCTCGGAAGCATTATCAAGAACAGACGATTCAATCTCATACAGCGACTGGATTCTTATTGATCAGAATCTCTCAGCGGCATTATACTCGGTAATTACTCCATCCATTCTACCGTATGTCCTCACACTTGATCACTGTCAGGAAATATGGAATACTCTCGCTCATCGTCTCCAAGCAACGAACCGATCAAGAATCATTCAATTGAAGAATGAGCTGCATCATCTATCAAAAGGAAACAAAACAATGACTCAGTACCTACTAGAAGTAAAATCAAAAGTAGATGCAATAGCAGCAACAGGACATGTGATCGATGCGGAGGATGTGATTCTGTACACGTTAAATGGACTTCCCTCGTCGTATCAATCATTCTGTACAGTCTGTTGTGCAGCGAAGAACAGATTCAGATAAACGATACAACAAGAGATCTTCAATCTCTAAATTTAACAGATAATGCTGCCGCATTAGCAGTTCATCGTGGTCGAGGAAGAGGACGAAATAACAACACAAGAGGAAATAGAGGTCGCAGATCTGGAAGGGGCGACAGAGAAGACAGGAACCTGCACAGAAATACATTGTGTCAAATATGCAGCAAGACTGGTCATTCAGCAGTTCGCTGTTGGTACAGAAATGATCCGGCCTACAATGATGCAGGACATAACACTGCACTGATCACTTCATCTGGTGCTAACTTTCAAGCAGAATGGTTTCTTGATAGTGGAGCATCAACACATCTTACAGCTGAAGCATCACAACTGAGTGCAATTGAACCATATACTGGTAATTCGCAGGTAACTGTTGGAAACGGGCAACAACTTACCATTCACAACACGGGACGGGGCATTCTCCCTACACCTACAGGTAATCTTTATCTACATAAACTTCATCATGTACCAAATCTATCCTTTAATCTCTTATCAGTGCATCAACTCACAACTGATAATAACTGCACCATATCTTTCTCATCCGATGGATATCAAATAAAGGATTCGAAGACACAGCGTCTTCTACTCAAAGGACCCTTCCATAATGGACTGTACAAAGTGCAAGCCACCTCCCCTCCATTGGCTCTTGTTTCCGTTGAATCTGTCCCAGATCTATGGCATTCTCGTCTTGGGCATCCCAATACTTCCATTTTACGTTTACTAGCTAATAACCACTCTCACATTTGTACCACTATATCAAAAACATGTAACAGCTGCTGTCTTGCCAAAAGCAAGCAATTACCATTCCAAAACTCTGTTACAGTCACCACAAAACCATTTCAATTAGTACACTCAGATGTATGGGGGCCTTCCCCGACTACATCTATACAAGGTTATCGATATTATGTGTCTTTTATTGATGACTATACCAGACATACTTGGGTATTTCCGTTAATTCAAAAAGCTGATGTTACTGTTACATTTGTAAACTTTCATCGATTCATTCAATGTCAGTTTAATTGCAAAATTCAAACCATAAGAACCGATGGGGGTGGAGAGTATCTAAACCATGTTTTCAAACTATACTGTACAAAGCACGGCATAAATCATCAATTCACATGTCCTTACACACCTTCTCAGAATGGTGTTGCCGAGAGGAAAAACCGTCACATTGTAGAAACATTGAGGACATTACTCATTCACTCTAACTCTCCTCACTCCCTCTGGACCGAAGCATTACATACAGCAGTACATCTAATAAACCGGCTACCAACTCCTACCCTACAAAACAAAACTCCTTTTGAAAAACTGTACAACAAACAGCCTACATACATGCATCTAAAGATATTTGGATGCCTTTGTTATCCTTGGCTAAGACCTTACAGCAAATCCAAACTGTCTCCGCTCTCTAAAAAATGCGTATTCATTGGTTATGCCCAAGCACAAAAAGGATACAGATGTTTGGACTTCACTACAAACAGGATCTATGTATCCAGACATGTTGTGTTCAATGAGAAAATCTTCCCATTTCAAGATATCTCATCTACCAACACATACTCCACCGCACAAACAAAAACCAATCATATTCCCCCTCTTCTACTTGTTCCCACATCCAATCACATACATCAACAAATTGGCTCAACAACATCAACATACCCTTTGTCAGCTACCTCCTCTCCCAACACGCAGCCAACCAACAACTCAACTCAATCCCGTTCTAGCCCCTCTCTACCAACAACACCTGCATTACCAGTAAAAGTTCAGCAGCATCACATGAAAACAAGACTTCAGACAGGCCACATTAGACCAAAACAAATTTTTGATCTAACACATCAACTAAGTGAGGAGGATCCGATCACATACAATCAAGCTGTTAAGTACAAACATTGGAGAGAAGCAATGTCACAGGAGTTTCAAGCACTCCAATCACAAGGTACATGGAAATTAGTACCTCCAACAACAGAACAAAATCCAATTGGCTGCAAATGGACCTTCAAGTCCAAATACAACTCAGATGGCACTTTAGCTCGTCATAAAGCAAGACTGGTAGCATTGGGCTGTCATCAACAGCATGGATGGGATTACAAAGAGACATTTAGTCCAGTGGCCAAGATACCCACGGTACGCATACTACTGGTCATAGCATTACACCATAACTAGGCAATACATCAACTAGATGTATCAAATGCCTTTTTACATGGACAATTATCCGAAAATATATACATGAAGCAACCAATTGGATTTATTGATGCAAACCATCCCAACTATGTTTGTAAACTCAACAAGGCAATATACGGTCTCAAACAGGCACCGAGACAGTGGTTTGAGACCTTAACTGGCTTCTTACATGAGCAGCATTTCATTACCAGCCAGTCGGACTCTTCATTACTTATATACAAGCACAAAGGGAATATCATATACTTTCTAGTATATGTGGATGATATAATATTAACAGGCAACAATGATTCTTTAATCAATGCATTGCTAAATAAGTTGAATCAGAGATTCAACATGAGAAATTTGGGCTCTCTCAAACAGTTCTTGGGTATAACAGCAGAAAAGACATCAACCGGTCTTATACTACATCAAACACGATACGCAGAAGACATCTTAGATAGAGCAGGGATGCCAAATAGCAAAGCAGTTTCGACTCCAATAACCATCAAAACTAAGTCATCAACAGAATCGACTCAGTTTGAAAACCCAAGACTTTATCGTCAGATAGTCGGAGCACTACAATATCTCACCCTCACAAGACCGGATTTATCCTATGCAGTTAACAAGGCATGTCAGCAGATGCATTCTCCCACAAATGAAGACTTTGATTCACTCAAAAGAATTCTCAGATATGTCAAAGGATCTACACAAACAGGAATACCTATTACAGCAGACTCACTTATACTGACATCTTACACAGACTCAGACTGGGCGGGCGATCACAAAGATCGGAAATCGACGACAGGGTATTACAATTTCTTAGGTTCCACACCTATTTCCTGGTGTGCTAAGAAACAATCAACGATTGCGCGGTCTTCCACAGAGGCGGAATACAGAGCAATGGCAACAACTGCAACCGAAATCATTTGGTTGCGCAGAATTCTACAGGAACTTGACTGTGAGCAATCTAAATCGACAATATTGTACTGCGATAACACTTCTACGATTGCCCTAGCCAATAACCCCGTTTATCATGCCAGAACTAAACACATAGAGATAGATTGTCACTACATACGGGAATGCATCAAAAATCAAGCCATTCAGGTGCATCACATCGCATCGCAAGATCAAATTGCAGATCTGATGACAAAACCTCTCTCTCTCTCCAGATTTCGTCAGCTAGCAAACAAGCTAACTGTCCCAGTAGAGACATCAGCTTGCGGGGAGATGTCAACCAGAATGAATCAAGAAGCAACTCCAGCTCACGCCAGCTCAGACGGAACGAACTCTGCCGACATTACTATTACGAAATCTGTAAAAGGGAAAAACTATAAATACCGGTGTAAGGAAGACAAAGAAAAATAATAAATTTTTCCCATTTTCCACTTCTTGTTTTTCTTCTCTAAGCTGAACGCTTAACCGCACTTCAGCTCTTTCAGGTTGTAGCGTTGGGAAGGGATCAATGACGTTGATAAATATTTTAATGATCTATGCCTGCATTTTTACAGTTCTAATTTACCAACATTAAAGACTTGAGCCTAGTTGTCTCTTAACGTCGATAAAGACTGCATTTTTTTTTAATTTATGCACAACAAAAAGGAATGCATTGAATTCTTTTCATGATGGAAATTTTTCGTTCTTATCATTAAGCATGAATGAATTGAGAATTCATAAATGAGCCATCTTATTCTGTGCGGACTCCGAACACAGAGGATCGTACGAATTGCTGCTTATTTGTTGAGTATTTATTTATTTTAAATACCCAATAAATATTCAACAAATAAGCAGTAAATTAGCAAAAATCCGTTAATACTCAATCCATAGTCAGAAAAAACTCATCAAATACTCTCTAAATACTCAGCAAATACTCACAACTGAGGATTTACTACGTATCTACAGATACGCAGTAAATACTCAACAAATAAGTAGTAATCTGAACGATTCTCTTCGTTCGGAGTCCACACAGAATAATTTCCCCTCATATATTAGGAAAAGGGTAATGTTTATGATGATTACTATCAAACGTTTCAAATGAGTGATGATTGCTAGTAGTAAAAATTTCTCCTCTTACCTGGGCTAAAGTAGAATTTTTTTTTCTGTCTAATTTATTTGTGGGTTGGACCAATTTGGTATGGGTTCTCCCATCTGCATTTTTCTCAAATAGTCCTTTTTCTAGTTCATAAAGTATTGGTAAATAAATATGAGTCTTCACACGGAAAGACTTATGCTTCTTTTGGGACGGCTTTTTTACTAATGCACTTTTTTAATAATTTTTTTTTTAAATAATAATTTTATACTAAAAAGTTTCTTAAGAAATTGTTACAAACGAAATCTAAATGTGATTTTAAATTAGTTTAAGTAAGCTTTATTTTTTTCCTTTTTAATTTATGTTTCCATTGTCTTGTCCTCAATTATTGCTTCCTGTTTGAGACTTATTATTCCTGGTGTTTATTGGCATATATGGCTATTTAATCTGAAATAGTTTTCATAGAGAAATGAAATCACACTGAGAACACTACCTATATTATAATAGTAGGGAAATTTACATACATACTACTTTATATCATCCTATTTACATATCTAATGCTCAAAATATTAATATTACATATATACCATCATATATTATTTAATATCAAATATGCCACTCATATTTCTTTTCTACCACTCATTTATTTCATTTCTACCACTCATATTTGATATGAAAATAAACTATGAGCTGTATGTATGTAATATTAAAATTTTAGGTATTAAGTATATAAATAGAATAATATATGGTGGTATATATGTAAATCTCCCAACTTATATAAATGTTTTCCAATAGTAAGAGTGGGAAGCTGAGTACCTCGCATATGGTAGTTATTTTTTCTCTTAAAATCAAGGTGAAGGTAACAAACTAGACATGTGGAGCAGTCCAACTGAACCTGGTCATAATTTGTGGCCATGCAATTAATTGTTAGGGACTGTCCGAAGTTTTTGAATATGGGGTGGATTTCATTTCAGATTCATGAACAATGTAATAGGAACTTGTAATTGATTTGCTTAGTGGAAGGCTATTTAGGGCGTGCAGTGACATTCTAGTAAGTTAATATAGAAGAGGTTGGCTTTTTTGTAAATTTAGGTCAGGTTTGAAGTAAATATAGTTTGCCTCAAATTCATTATAAATATCTGGTTGCAATATGTTTTTTCTTATTCACTCCTTTTAATCAAACATATCAAATGCTATACCCTTTTTTTATTAGTTAGGGGACCTTCAGCCACTTGAGTGAAACTATATTTAATTTATTTTTGAGGGACTTACATATATGTCATAGATTATTTATGTGGGTGTATATTTATATTTATTCAAATAACACTAGTATTTAGGGGTGTTAAATTTCAAGTCATACCCAAATATGTCTCATCAATCCATTTTGACAATCTTATTAAATTTTATGAAAAGATATACATAAAAATGTGCATTTCATTTTAGATAAGTTGAACATAGTGATGTTTTTTATGTGAATTAAATATTAAAATATTATAAAAGTAAAAATAAATATTTATATATTGATATATAAATAAATATAAATGATTCATTTGTTTAGATCAACTTACACTCCTTGTCGGTCCCCCATCATTTATTTTCTCATCATAATAGATTATATCATCGAATATAGCAAGATGTCCATCATCTTTATCTATTGCTTGCTTAATAGAAAGAAAAATTAGTAGTTTTCATTAGATCAGATTGGGAGAAACTATCTGAACTGCTCCATATTCAAGCGCATAATACAAAAAAGAAAAGAAAAAGGGTATATTGAACTTGCACCCAATATGTTTCTCCATTTCATGTAAGCTTTACTAGAGCTAGCTGCCGTTGAAGGAAGGAAATGAGTTATGGTCTTAGATCTGGTGTAATGAATTTCAGATGAAACTGCCTGTGGGCAATTATTGCTAATCTTAAAGGCGCTAACTGGTCATAAAATCTTGTCTGGCCGATTCAGAACAAATGCTCATTTGCAGAACTGTAGCACACATTAGCAGAACTAATGAGACTGAATTTTTTTTTTTTTTTAAATTTGGACTATGCCATTTTATTAATAAAAAAAATTACAAAAAGAGAAGAATGGTGAGAAAACCTGGAAGAGTTACAGAACAACATAAACGAAGAAAAATGGAAAATAATAAAAAACACATATCAGGAACCGAAGCAGAACCAATTTGAAAACTGCACTGAACTCAAGTAACGAAGAATTATTCAGAAAATACTTCGCTGGTTGTCCGAAAACCTTTCAAGAGGATTCATAATCAGGCTAACATCGTTCAGGCATTACGAGCATCCAAAAGCCCGACTAATATTCAGCGACTCAAAATCGTTAATATGAAGCCTCCGTGCGACCCAATTAATATAAGTAAGATGTGCAGTAATGCCAACTTCAATGGCATTGATCAGACAAGTCCTTAGCAGTAATAAATACTCGCTACATCATTACAGGAGACGGGAGATAGGATTCGGTGTTAGAAATCTAGATTTTTGAGGTAATACGTGCTGCCCAATTGAGAAGATTTCACTATTGTTTGAATTGGTTACAATGGCGATCCGTTTTTCAATTGGGAAACAATGTGAATATAATTTGTTGATGATCTTGCTAAACTTATGATGGATGCTACATATATTAGAAATCCGGTATCAACAATTAGGAGAAAGTTCAGTGGAGGCTGTGTATTGTTGGAGATCCAGCATTATCTAATGAACAGCTAAAAGTCTGATAATGATTGATAGTTGGGAAGAGATCAGGCAGTGGTCAATAAACAAGCGGACATCTCTCGAAGATCGATGGTCAGGAAAAGATCCAGCAATGGTCGACGAATGAGCGGAAATCAGCGATGCTGGGTGGTCGAGAAAATATCCATCGATGATCGGCAACAAGAGAACTCTCCAAATTTTTCGCCTTTTTCTTCTCATTCTGTCATATAAGCTTAATGAGGATGGTCCCAATTTTAATTTTTCACACCTTAATCTCATTCTTGCCATATCAAAACAAGTTTTTGGCTTCATATCAATTGCATTCTTATTTTTGGACGTCGAAGCTTGTAAAGTCCAACAATATATATCAAAGCTTTTGAACGGTTAATGATGCTAAATTACAAATTAAAAATAACTTATATAACACGAACACTTCCTGGCATCCATATGGTGTATTAAACCAATTTTAATATTAGTCCCTTAAATTATTTACTCGAAAGAAGTGATTTATGCTGTATATCATGACTATTCTGTGTATGTTATAGTTTTGTAAAATTTAGAAATATATGACACTCATGATGATTTGGCATAATTATGCTTTGATGGTGCTAAAATATTTCATTTAAATTAAAAATAAATTTCAGCACTGATAGAACAAAGCCTAATTTAGATCTCTGTGGTCCACTAATTTAACTTACCTAAAACTTTAATTTTTAAAATAAATCAGAAGATTAATTTAAGCTTTTTAAGAGAACTCATGTAGAAAACATCTATAGGAGGAGATTAAGACACCGAGTCTTTATCTTATTACAGGTTTATCATCATAAGATGTGGCCTTTTTTTTTCGAATTATAGAAGATAAACTTGTTGCTGTGATCAGCTGACAACAGAAGAGAAGGAGAAAGAAAGAAAGAAAGAGACTAGAAAGATTATTTTCAGAAAACTGAAAATTCTCTATGATAAAACTTGTTGTTTATTACTTTTGGAGTATCGTATTCAAACACAATAGTCAAGAAGATCACTTCGCCTCTCCGTAGCCCTTCAGGCATCTGAAGATGACTTTTCAATAGATTTTATGAACTGTTTGAATTTGTGCGGCTGAAAATGAATGAGAGCTTATTTCTGAATTCTGTAAGATCAATGTGCTCAGCAAGTTTGTGTGAATTTTTTTTGTTTCCACCATTAGCAGCTGAGCCGGGGTCTTCATTTTTTACCCTTTTTTTTATTTTTTAAATGATTTTTATTATAGTTTTTAATAGAAATATTTAATTTATGACCTATAAAATTCCGAACAAAAGTATTAAAAATTAAAAAAACAATTCAGAAAATTCTTAGCTCTCTTGCCGCTTACCATCGCCAGATTTCCGCTCGTTCGTCGATCACTGCTGGATCTTTTCCCGATCATCAACAGTAGTCGGATTTTTGCTTGTTCGTCGACCACTATTAGATCTCCTCCCAACCATCGATCTTCATCAGACTTTTGATGTTCATTGGATAAAACTTGATCTCCAATCGTACTCAGATCTCCACTAAACTTTCACCTTAGATTTCTAATATCTATCATATCCATCCGAAGTTTAGCAAGATCATTAACATATTGTATTCAAATTGTCTCCGAGTAGAAGAACGGGGATGACTTTCGTAATCCATTCAGACAATAGTGAAATCTTTTCAAGTGGGTGAGGTCCTGTGAATGTTCCCCTTTCAGGTTTTCCAAGTAAAAAATTTAGTATTTTCCTATCTTTTCAATTATATATTTGGGTGCTGAAGTTTCGCTTACCGCTAAGGCGTAAAATTATTCCAGTCTATCACTAAATTTATCAGCCCACAATAGTTTGACACCGTATGTGGGAAATGCTTAGCAACTTCCGCTATTGCAGGCTTTCATATTCCTGTGAAGATTGTCTTATAGGAGTTGTAAAACCATCAATCTTCGGTAAAGGCTCGGCCCTCCACTGTAGACTCCCATCTTCCTATGAAGATTGTCCATAAGAAGTCACAAGACCATCAACCTTCAACAATAATTGATCTTCCACGAATTTCTCAGCCCGCAACAATTTAGCACTTTCAATTTTCCATAGACGATGCCAAACTATTGCAGGTTGAAGAATTCACAATGATAGAGTAAAAGGATTTTATGTCTTAACGATGCATGCAAATTCAACACATAAATAGATAATTGAAATAATAAAGAAACACCTAGATTTTTACGTGAAAAAAAAGGAAAAACCACATGATTTTGTCCAATCGAAATGATTCCACTAATGTTTTAAGCAACTTATAGTAGACGAACCACCCCTTAACTCTGGATCAATATAAATACAATGTGTTGAAGATATTGTGGAACTTCATATGGATATGTTCAGTTCTCTCAGTTCTTTTCAAATTTAGCTTAATATATGCTTCATGTGGGGTCTATTATAATTTTTAAGAGTGATATTTTAATTATTTTAACCAAAATCACAAAATACTTTATTTGATGGTTTGTGATGATTTTTTTTTTTTTAAAATCTTATATCATTCTTTTGGCATTTATGTGACTGAATGGTTTCAAAAACATGTGATTCTAGTTACAGTAGATTTCTCTTCGTTGACATGCTCGCTTTGAATATATGCATGCAAGATTTGAAGATCATTTTGTCCTTCTATTTATCTCACAAAAATTCTTTTGTTGTAAGTTTGTAATTGTTTACAGTACATTGTTGTGGTTTAAAAATTACTTTGAAGCATCAATAAATAAAATTTTTCGGGTACTTGATGTTCTTGCAATGAGAACTCAATGATTTATATCTCTTAATAATTATTTTTGGGTACTTGTCATGTTGTTATGTATTTTTTTAACCTTTGTTGTAATATTATATTGATGTGTTTATATTTTAAGTACCGTTAAAAAATGAACTTCATTCTTAACTTGATATCAATGTTGGGTATCAAAAATGATAAATCCAAACATCTCAGTAATTGGTGACACTAGTGATGTAAGTGAGCTTAGTCAGCTCAAACTCAACTCATTAATGAGCTCGATATTGGAGTTTATTGAGTTTTGAGTTCAAGCTCGAGCTAGTAATTGAGCTCGTTTACTCAACAGAGTTGAGTTCCAGCTCAGTCAGACACGACTCGTTAGCTTGTCAAACTACTTGATTTTAAAATTTTAATATATCATTTTCTTAAAAATCTTTTAAGATAACAAAAATTCAAGCTACATAAACAAGTCGAGTTCGAGCTTTTCAATTGCGCCTAGCTCAAGCTTGAATTTTATACAATGCGTAGAGTTTGAGCTCATTAAATGAACTCGAGCTCGAGTTCGAGCTCAGTATGAGCTGAATGAGCTCAACTCGATAATGCCACTACTCGACTCGACTCGTTTATCCCCCGAGGTGACACCATTGAAATCATTTGGAATGAGCTACACTTGACATGGAAGTTACATCATTGCAACAAAATTTTATGGGGGAAGAAATCCATTAAAATAAGAGTTTGAAGGTTAAAATGCTTTAGAAAACTCCAAAAATTTTTGTCCATAGTGATGAAGAGTGTATCAATATGAATTAGGTCTAATAGTTCTTTATGTGATTTTTAAATAAGATTTTTTTTTTCAGCCGGTGAATATATTTTTTTATATGTATTAATATGTAAGTTTAATTGATATTTATAATTAAAAAATTAAACTTAATGATAATTTTCATATAAGAGATTCATATTTTTGAGAACTTATCCCCCATAGGAGATTAACCCCGCCAGATATTTTTGAGGTATATTTGAAATTTTCAGGCCTTACTAAAATTTCAATTTTGTACTATTTGAATAAATGTAGTTGGGCTCACTGTACAGTGGAGCCATCCCATATGGATTCAGACAAAATTATGCACCAAATTCATTTTTTAATAGATCTTTATTTGAAATCGTCTAATATCTCCTACATCTTGGCCAGTTGCTTGTATTTTGCTAGTTGCTCCGACGTTTCCTTGAAGGTGCCATCTGTGGGCAAATTATTAGACGCGTCACATCACCCAAATACACTGGGTCCCGGTGTATTTGGGTGACGTGGAGCGTTTGGATTGGATGTCCGGACGTCCGGTAACCGGACATAATAATTCGCCCCATCTGTAGAGTGTTGAGTGATTTGTCTAGCTAGTACTTAGTCAAATAATTTACATTCTATTCTCAGTGTTTTTTCTGATAGGAGATCCATTCAGCCAATTAACTGAAACTTGGGTTTTTATTTAATTTTATTATGCCTTAGGCTGAATTCGGCACCATTTCCTTCGTAGTTGGCTACTCAAATGGGTTGTATTTTGGCGCAACTTGGCCTGAAATTTCATGTGATTATTTGCACATGAAGACCAAAGTTGGTACACAAGCGGGTTCGACGAGTTCGACGATCAAATATCATATCGGGTTATAGGTCGAGGCTAATCTAGGCTTTGTTGGGGACAACTTAAGTTTTTCTGTTTTTTGCTTTTTTTAACCCCTCTTTCTCAACCACGGTTTCAAAATTGTTTTTTCAAAAGCACTTATATGAGAGTAAAATTTTGAAAAAACAGTGAAAAAGATGTTTTTCAAACACATTTTTTTATGAACTCCTTTTTTTAAGACCGAAAAAAAAAAGAAAAAAAGAAAATGTTTCAAATAAAGCCTCGGTTAAAATAAAATTATGCTCAGTTAACATGTATTTGTTCATATACTATAAGAGTTATTTAATATAATTTAAAAATTTTGATTCATAATTTTTTTTGTTGATTTTATCGGCTTTCTCATCTTAATAGATTATGGTTTCATTTGGGTTGATTTTCTTACTACTTTTTAAAGCAGCTTTTTAATAAAATAATTAATGTTTAAGAAGCAGTGAAAAAGCTGTCCCAAATTGAGGCTTCATTTGGGACGGCTTTGTTGACCTCGATTTTGGCTCGAATGTGCTCGAGCCCTTTTGACCGATTTAATCGAAACCCGTCGGACCTGATTCAAGCTCAAATCGACTGGACTCGAGCCGGATTAGATTCGACTAGGTTCGATTAGATCGGTTTATTTTATTTTGGTTGTGTCGAGTTCGATTCGATCTAAATAGATGTTAATTTTTGAACTTGATTTCATACAATTGAATTCATCTAGCCGGCTCGAGCCCGAACCGACTCGAATTGACTCAAATTTTGGACTCGAGTTTAATTTGGTTTAACTGAATTAGATTGGATTAGTTCAATTTAATCACATACAAATCTATTGGACTTTCTATGCGTTTTGAATTTACTTCCTAAAACAAGAGGTCATCTCAACGGCTTCGATGAAACGAAATCCTCGTTTCAGCCTAAATCCCGCATTTCAGAGATCTTCTGCGATGGGGGCAGACATCGAGCACTGAACTAAGCTATTCGTGGTAATTTTGGGAAGATGGAGCACGGGACGACGCTTGGCGGGCTTCCTCTCTCGTCAATAGATTGTGATTTACTCAGAACGAAGCCCTTTTCGCTGGGCACTTCTTCCGAATACGCTCTCGCTCCCTCCCTCTCGTTCTGGCTCTCTTTTTCGATCGGAGCCAGAGAAGGAACCGAGCCTCCCCCCCATTTTTCTTCTTCACTTCCCCCGTCTCCTTGCTGGATTCGTTCGCCTCAATCAGAGCCGAACACACGCCCTCTCTCTGTTTCGGACCGAACCGAGAGACCCGAACCCCCGCTCCCTCTTTCACGTCCGATCTCGCTCTCCCTCTCTCGCTTTCCCTGTTGTTCGTGAAATCCAGTCAGAACCGACGACTCCAGTGCTCGACCTATCTCTTCCTCTTCGGCTCTTGCTGCTCGACGGCTCCAGGTCCGTCTGAACCCAACAGCCACCCGACTTCCCTTGCCCTCGTCGCCTGGACGGACCCCGACCCCTCCGGACCGAGCCCGAGCTCCACGACACCTCCCAGCTCTCAGTTTCGTACGCTTGGACTGAGCTCGCCGCCTTCTCTTCTCTTATAGCAGCAGGTATGTCTTCTTCACCTCTTTCTCCCTCACACTCTTTTTCTCTTCCTTTCCCCTTACTCATTCTCATCGCCATGACGAGATAGATTCGGTTGGTGGAAAATGAAGTTGTGTCTTCTTTTTTTTGCGTAGATAACTCACGTGTGTGAATTTGTTTGGAGTAATGCTCATTTTATGAAAGTGATTGTTTAATCTGTGTTATTTTTATAGAGATCTTTGAATTTGTGAGAAGTCCTTGTGCTTCGTAATTGTTGGACGATGAGATACATGCTATGTTGAATTATGTATAACCATGCTTTGGACGAATTGTGTTGAGCAACTTGACTCAAAATGCCATAGTTATATTTTAGCTAGTCCATGTAAAAGGCTATGATTTAATAATACTCTCCTTCACCTTAAAGTTCCTAGTGAAATAGGTGGAGATTGCTTTGCTGTGAAGTTACGTAAGCATGAGGATAGATTTAAGTCTACTTTTTGTTAAGATATAAAACGTGATTTCACTTTGATTGATTCTATACATACCTGCATAACAACACATGTTAGTTATTTTCTCATTTGAAAGGATAAAGGGGTGAACTTGTTAAGTTTTGGTTGTAGTACAGATTAGGAAATCATATCTTCTCTTCTTGTGTTTTTATAGTTTTGCTTGTGAGATCATGGTTGTTTGAATGTATACATCAGTTGACTACAAATCAATGTGAAATGCACTGTTCTGATTTTCTTTCACAATCAAGCATTGAGACCTCTTTCATTTATTTTGAAAGTGAGGTTTGTGTGTGTGCGAAGCTCATCGGAATGTCACATTTTCTCACTTGTCATGCCAATATATTGGAGAGTGAAATATATGTCGAATATCAAACGGGTTAAATGATCGATAGAGAATCTCGTATTGGGTTGTAGTGATAAAATTTAGAAGATTTATTAGAAAAAAAGAAAGATTTTACGAGTTGCTTTATATAAAAGATTCTATGATTTGTTTTATGTTGAAAAAGTTTCATGAATGTTGAGAGAAAAGAAGTACATGTGTTGGAGAGTTCGCATATTTAATGTTTCAAATATAAGTTTGGCATGAAATTAATTTAAACATTGTGTTGAATAATTGAAGTATCTTCTTGGGATGTGGAAAGGGGCTGATTGTGTTAAATCTCCTTTCTTATGATCACGATTTGTTTTAGATTTAATTTCAAATAGTTTATTTTCTAGTTACTCGGGTTGGAAAAGCATGGTTTTGGTTTTCATTCTCGAAACGTGTATAGTTTCATGAATTGCTGTGTTGAAAATTTTCATGAGTTACCTTTGGGATAGAAGGTTTTATAGGTTTCCATGTTTGAAAGATTTATGAGTTGTTTTTTTTTTCATGTTTGGAGAGTTTCATGTAAGGTTTCTCTTTGCTTTTATTGAAACTTTCTTACAAGTCGTTTTGTGTCGCTAGCTTGAGAAGTTGCTTTTGATTGAAAGAGGTCTTGATTGATTTCGTTTAGCACAATTTGTTAAGGGTTTCGGATTTATTTTGAAGGCTTTTATACGACGTTTTCTTTTTTTGAAAGCTTTACAACGAGGGGTTGTATACAACTTTCTTGTTGGAAGGTTTTGGGTTTTCATATCCCACTCCAAATGAAAGGAGGTGCTTGATTATGGGTTGTCGGGTAGAGTTTTGTGTCGAAACAAAATGAAAAGAAAGGTGATTTTGGGTAGAGGGCTTTTGGAGAGTTTTGTGTAGTAATTCTCTTAAGAGTTCTTGTGAGCTATTTTGGAATGTATGATTTTTGTAGATAGACTTATTCAGTAGTGCCTTTGGGAGTGAGTGGGGCTTTCTCATTTGAGTTTGATTCTAGTAGTCCTTTCCGAAAGATGAGTTTTTAAGGTTTAAAATATTAGTGAGCCTTATGTTAGAGGTCCATAATGTTCTTTTTAAAAGCCAGAGGTTCTTTGTTTATTTGAATTTTCTCCCTTTAGTATTAATTCCTAAAAAAAAAAAAAGAAGAGAGAATTGTTGGGTGAATATAAACAAATAGAAAGTCTAGATTTTAGATTGGGTTTTAGAGGTTGGTTTCACTTAGTTGTTGTAGGTCTTAGTAGAGCGCGTTGCGAGTAGAGGTGTCGAAAATGTATCAAGTGCCTCGTTTGGAGTGGGAACAGCAAAGGGCATCGTTGCTGTTATAGGATGCACTTGACTTCTACGAAGTGTATCCAATAACAACGATGCCTACACCCCTTTTTGTATTTGATTTTCTTTCGTTGTTTTCCCCCGTTGTTTGTTTTATGTTTTTGGTGCTATATGCTTGCAAAAACAAGGAGAACCTAAAGAACAAGTGGCTCAACAAATAACAAAAGGTACGTTCTAGTTTTATTTTACTGCATTTCTATTTCTTTATATTATTATTTATAGAACTGCTCTAATACCTATCTTTCTTTTGTGCTGCGAGGTCCCTTTTGGAAAGCAATGGACAAGGAGCACTTGGAGCTGGAGCTAGGACAATGGGATCCTAAGCATCAGTCGTCCCTACTCATCTAGTAGGGGCGCTACGGGCGGAACCACCGGGTCGTAGCCCCCGGTGCTGTAAGTTTACTAAAACTTAGAAAAAAACCTCTAGGGGCCTAGATGATTGTGCGCTTCCCACCCTTAGGGCCTTAGAAAACTTCAAATTATATATATTTAGGATTGTTTTTATCTTCTTTTAGATCCCTAAATCCTATGACATCCGTATAGAAGTCTTAGGAATTAGAAGAAGAACATCATTTTCGATCCTACAACATTAGTGACATCTAAGGACAAAAATTAAGGACCGAGTCTTAGAAAATATAGACTTAGGATGCATGCTCCTTATAGGATAGAAACATTAAAACAATAACTTAGTGACACGTTTTCCTAGATTTAGATTTTATTTTCCCTAATTCACTAATAATCAACCAACTAATTTTAATCTAATTCTTAAAAATCTATTAAAACACTTAACTCTTAACTAAGTTTTAATTAACATTCATAATCATTAAATTATAATTCTAAATCATAAACTTAAATTAATTCTAACTAATCTAATAATCAATTTCTAACCCATTTTAAATCTAAAAGAGGTAGATCTAATTAGGATATCAAATTTTAAATTAAAATTCATTAGGACGAAAACACTTCTAAATATCAAACTTTAGATTAACTCCTAAAACCTATCAACCAATTTGACTAATAAAACATTTAATACACCTTTTTTTCTTTTCTTTCAATAACAAACTAAATCAATAACAACAAAGTTAATTATCACTGGGTAACCCAGGCCTACGAGGCTGTTAAATCAGCCCCAAGGAGGGTGAAATAAACCTCACGGCCTCGGTGTGAAACAAAGGTGGTAATTAATTAAACACTAGAAATAAAATACCTCTAAAATCAATCCCAAAACACTAAGATTTGAAGTTTAATTAAAATCTCTTCTTTGTCTCTTTCAACAAACAAATCAAATATACATACAACTCTAACTAAAACTACCCTATATAGGACCTACCAAGACCACACAGCCAACACACACATAGATGAGTTTGCTAGGACACGACTATTAGCTTTAGGTTAGGCTTTTGTTCTGCCTTTTTCTTTTCTGTGCTGTGTTGTGACGCTCTGCATGTGACTCGTGTGCTGGTTGTTGTTTTTGCTACCTGTTGTAGCTTTTCTGTGATGTGATTTCTGTACTGTTTTTTCTAGCTTTCTTTTCTGTACTGTTGCTGTGACGTTAGAATACCCATAGGTTAGGTACGTTCTTTGATACTAATGCTGTCTTCTTGCAGGTGGCCGTGCTCATATAATGCTGCTAAAGGGGGCTAAAAATTAATAAATAATATATAATTGCTTTAGGTACCTGCTTCAGCTGCTTAGCCCCCAATAATCAGAGCACGGCCAAGTGATTGATGTGCGCATTTTCATTTACATATATAACTGCTTGGGTGAATTTTTCTTATTATAACTGCTTAGGATAACCCCTGCAGGAGAGTCTAGATTTTCTCTTTTATGATGTAATGTATTTGAGATATAGTAATTTTTGTGAAAATCTTCAAAATAAGGCATTTTTAAATAGATAGGAATTCAAAGGGAAAAGTAAACCCCTACAGGGGGTTTCCTTTTTTCATTTGGATATCCTTTTGGAGCACTCACTACGAGGAGTCCAAAGGGAAAAGTAAACCCCTACAGGGGGTTTCCTTTTTCATTTGGATATCTTTTTGGGAGAGTCACTACGAGGAGCCAGAAGGAGAGATCGAAGACGATCCAAAGACGAATCAAGGAAGAGAAGAAGAAGACTGAAGAAATATAAAGATGCCTTATTTTAAGATTTGCGTCGTTTCCGGGTTGTTGTCGGTGGAGCCCGGCCACCATTACTTACTGTACTTTGAGATGTAATATTGTATGGCACTTGCCATGGACACTCTTTTCCGTGAGATTCTGTTCTTTTTTTACTGTTGTTTGTTTACTCTGATTGCGCAGTAGAACCAGCATGCTTTTCACAGGTTTCTTTCTTGCATGTGCTTGTGTCTGACCGTTAGGCTCTTTAGGATAAAAATTCTTCTACTCGTAATTATTTAATAAAATTTAAGATTAATTCACATAGAAACATAACGACTCTAGGGAATAGCCGGAATCGTCCGGGGTGGCATACATGCATTCTCTCACCTCCTAGACAAATTTCCCCCGCCTGCGGGTAGAGTCCGGATAATCTGGCCTATGAGGATGAAGTGCCGGACCTGGGGAAATTTAGTCATTCAAAAATTATTTTATAAAGCCTTTTTAAAATTCATACATATCTGATTTGGAGACTTTAACCAGCATAAAATTGCATTAGTAACTAATTAAAATTAAGATTTAATTGCATTAGTTTTAGGAACATTATACCACTCATAAGTATGGGATCAATTAGGAATTTCTCTAGTTTGTCGATCCCAAATTTCAGCGTCTAAACTACCCTCCCATCTTTCATACAGACTGGACAGCATGGATTTTATACGATTAGGTGGTTTTAGCTGGCTTCCTTTGTCAGACAAGGAGTAAGTCCAGATTGCATTAGTTAGGTCGTAGATGTTAGTGTTGTGTGTGCAACACTACATCTTTTATAGATTTAAGGTCTAAAGGTGAGGGGTATGAGTGTACTTCTACACACCTTATTGGTGGGTGAGTTCTCCATTCTTTCGGAGACTATAAACCCTACTCATCTGCGTCACACAGATGACGCCACTTCCTTCTTTCTCTCGTGCTTGTTTGAGATGCTTCGCCTCTCTTCTTTTTTTTCTCCAGTTTTCACTTCTCTTAGCCGTCCGGATGTTGATTGAACCTTGCATGACTGATCGAGCCAAGTTGGGACATTCCCCTTTGATTAGGAAAACCTAGAAATCCCTTGCACTAAACCCATTCAAGAAGATAATCTAACATCCTTAATCGAGAGTTTTCCTAAGTCAAGGCTTAGGATGTAATTAACTACGGGGGCTTGCGCCCGTAGGAAACCGATCCCCACAATCAAATAAACCTCATTCGAGCTGATGTATCGAATGGGGGAAATCTCGTGAACTTAGGGTTATAGATATTATTATCCATCGAGGTGCGTAGGTGAAAACCCGCTATCCTCCATGGCTAATCGTATCTATAACTCCATCTGCTCTTCCATCGGCCTGCTTGTGCCGGGTGTAAAGGCCTACGACCATTTTGTCCTACGGGATAGTGTGATCGTACTCTTTGCATTCGAACCACACGAGCGGAATCCTTTCGGAGACCCACAGATTTCTGGCGACCACGGTGGGACAGGTTTCTCTCTCCATCTTTTTGATGTTAAATTATCTTCTTTGGTGTGCACTCCGGGTTTAGTGTTCTTTAGTTAGGTTCTTCCTCTTCCAGCCTTTATAGGCTATTCCGTCCCTTTCTCTCTCGTTCCTTCCGATGGTTTTGTTTACGCTAATTGTTGCAGTTTGTGTTAACAGACAGTGCAATGGCGTACTCCGGCCCTTCTGTTACTTTCTGTTTTGGCTCTGACTCGCGGGTGACACTCCCTGAGTCCCTGTTGACGAGCCCACCGGCGGGGGGGATTACCTTTGGATCCTTCACCGATTCGGCGTACGTCACTCTTGGCGGGCCGACCCCCTCCGAGGCTGCCGCATTCTCTCCCCCTCAAAGGAGAGGACGCGCAGCTATGAGACCTTTTGGACGACCCGTTGCTCGGCAGCCAGCCCGGGCACCCGTTCGTCCAGTTGCTGTTCGTGCGCAGCCAGTGTGCGCCCGGTGGTTAGGCAGCCAGTGCCTAGGCCACTTCCTGTTCACCCTGTTCGTCCAGCAGTCAGGCGGCCAGCGCCTGCTGCTCCAGTTGTTCGTGTGGCTCCGGCCCCTCAGCGCCGGCAGCCAGTCGTACCTTTACCTGCTGCCCCGGTAGAGGCCCCTCGTGCTCGAGTTTCCCCTCCTCCTTCCTCTTCGAGGAAGAGGGTGGCTCAGGCCGAGCTTCCTCCACCTCCTACCCGTCGGGTTTCTGTGTTCACCCGGCTCTCTCACCCCGAGATTGCCGAGGAGACCCCGACACCCCCCTCAGTCAGTAGTCCCTGTTCCTCCAGTACCGTCTGTGGGTACTGATATAGCGTCTTCTTCCACCTCCGGCCTTGGGAGAAGGGCTAGGAGAAATAGGAACAGGAGATTACGCTTGGCAGCGTCCGATGCAGCAGTTCAGCGGATGGCAGATTCTGTGGCTCAGCAGGAGCCGGTTCAGCAGAGGATGGTTCCCTTACAGCGGGAGCCACGTAGACGAGTAGTTACCCCAGTTCCTGATGTTGTAGTTGCCCCTGAGATCGACGCAGTCCAGGGAGGACGCTTTTCCCCTCTAGTACATAGTGGTGATGAGGAGGATGCTGCCCACATTGCAGCAGTCCCTCCTGTCCCCACTACTCTTCCTCGCGCTCGAGTCCCCAGGGATACTGTCACTCGGACCCTCACTCAGAGGATCCGAAGCATTATCCGTTCAGCGCGCGGTAGAGGTCGTGTTAGTGAGGAGAGGTTACTCCATCAGATCTCTCAGGTGCATTCTCAGTTGCAGCGACAGTCAGTTAGGCAGAGTTACCGGTGGCAGAGAGGACAGCCACCACGACAGCAGATTAGAGTTGTTCCTACTGATAGACCTCAGGCAGGTGCCCCTACTGCTGGACGACGCCCACGCCGTCATGGACGTCGCCCACAGTTAGAGCCTGTCCGATCCCAGCTTGAGTCAGTTGTCGTTGCCCCCTCCACTCAGTTAGATGTTCCTACCGGGTCCCGTCGTAGTAGATGGGTTTGGAGACGTCGGCAGGTGGATGAGCCTGTTGAGACAGAGCAGACAGTTGGTACGATTCGGCGAGTTGATACAGTCCCTTCAGTATCAGTGCCAGTTCAGATGGATGTTGATGCAGTAGATGTTGATAGTAGTGCCCCGACTCGAGTGGAGCCAATTGCTGCTTCTAGTCCCCTTAGGATTTCTTTTCCTATGGGTCCGTACATAGACGCCCTTTGTCAGACCCTCTCCGATGATGACTTGCTTACAGAGGAGTCAGACGAAGACATCCCCGTTCACCGTGTTTGTGTTGTCACGAGACGAGGTACGTCAGACGAGCAGCATGAGCAGTACGATGATTTAGAGGAGCAAGGGGAGGCTGATGTACCTTCCACCTCAGCTCAAGGTGGACCTCCCCGTTCAGTAGACACGGATGTTACAGTTTTGCAGTTACAGACTCAGATGGCGGAGATGGCTAGAGCCATGGCGGCGATGACCGCCCAGTTGACGATGTTGGGGGCTACACCCCATGTCATGGATGTAGTTACTCCTACTGCATCCAGAGACGAGCCAGTAGCGCCACAGTCGCCAGCCCCAGAGCCTGTTAGAGTCGATAGAGTTCAGAGGGCAGTTCCGATGTCTCCACCAGCAGTACAGTCGAGTGCACCAGTCCAGAGTCAGTCAGTACAGTTGTCACCAGTTCAGATTCAGGACATGATTGCACAGAGGGTTGACCAGGCTATTGCTTCTAGAAAGTCTGGGGATTCTGTTAGTAGAGGCCGCCCCTACCCGGTAGAGTACGAGCGGGAGCCTTATCCCGCTGGTTTTGTTCCTCCTCGTTTCCGAGTGTTTGATGGGTTTGGAAACCCAAGACAACATGTGGCTCAGTATCGGGCCATATGTTGTAACATTGGAGGAAACGATGCTTTGATGCTGAGACTGTTTGTCAGTAGCTTAGGGGGAGTGGCATTTGAGTGGTATGCCGATCTCCCCAACGATTCTGTTCGCACTTTTGCTGAGATGGAACAGTTGTTTGTGCAGAGGTTCATTAGTACAGAGCATAGAGTGACTGTTGGTGAGTTGGTAGTGACCAGGCAGCGTCCCCACGAGTCTCTACCTAACTATATAGTTAGGTGGAGGAACCTTAGTCTTCAGTGTGAACCTCAACTGCAAGAGCAGCATGCAGTTGAGATTCTGTTGAAGAATATTGATGGTCCTATCGCTCCGTACCTGAAGGGTTTCAGCATTCGAACCTTTCAGAAGTTGTTAACCAAAGTCACTAGCCTGCAGGACAGCATACCCAGTGCAGTCCCTCCTAAGGTTGAGAGTCAACCCCCGCGTAGACCTCAGCGTTTGGAGTTTTCCGGGGCACCACCTCCTAGGAAGGGGGAAGTGCATAGTACTTCTGATGCTCATGATAGGGGCCAGAGGCCCATGGTTAGTTCAGTACCACAGCGCCCACCACCACCACGACCTCAGTTTCAGCCCCGACCTCAGTTACCACCACCAGTACAGCCTCCTGTTCAGTCTCAGCCACGACCACAGAGTCAGCAGCCTAGGCCCTCTTATAGAACTCCAGAAAACCAGCAGTATTTGCAAGAGAGGCTTAGCAAGGAGTATCCCTTTAAAAGGGAGAGTGTGAAGAAGATCTTCAAGTTTTTGGTTAAGAAGAACATTTTGACATTTCCACCCAACAGGAGAGTGGAAGAGGAGGGGCAGACAGAGCATCCTTTGTATTGTCCATTTCATAGACATATTGGCCATGTGATTGAAGATTGTTATGTGTTCAAGGACAGAGTGGAGAGCCTTATGGCTAGGGGTGAGATTCACTTGCAGGACAGCGACCTGGTGAATCCTCAAGGCAAAGTTGCTCAGATAGTTCAGATGATTACTAGCTCCAGTCAGTGTGATAGTCAGTGTGGTGTTCAGAGCAGTGACAGTAGAGCACCTCTTAGTTCTGGGGAGGAGTGGCAGCTTGCACTCTCTCGCAAGACAAGGGGTATGATCAGACGAGCAGTTCAGAGTTCAGAGGCAGTTGAGAGGAGGCCCCCACAGGCCAAGTCGACAGTTGCCAGCCCAGTTTCTTTGCCAGTTTCTTTTTCTTCTTCTGTTGTAGTGCCTACTGAGCACATTTCTTCTACTTCTACTTGTACTAGAAAGATGTATGAAAGAGAAAAATTGGTTGTAACTTCTGAGGGGAAGACAGGATCTCTTCCAGCACTTACGCTGAAGGATTTTGTTCTCCCTTCAACTGATGATGAATTAATGGAAGAAAATGATTCTGGCTACTTTTGGTGTCTTGCTCCTTCTAGTTTTTCTTTTCCTAGCACTTGTTCTTCTTCTGTTTTATTTATTTCTGAAAATGATGATGATCATTCTTTTGGAGAAGAGTTTGAGTGTGAGGAAGAGCCCGTGTTTGCTATTCCTGAAGGAGGTTGTTACATGGATTCAGAAGATGAATCCGAGAACACTCCTCAGTCACTTCTTAATGAACCAACACAAGCCATGTCACCTGAACCAAGTGAGTCCTCTATTGAATCTGATTCAATACGAGAGATACAGTTGCGTTCAGGTAAGGTCCTACCACCTAAAATGGCTAAGAATAATAAAGAAAAAGATAGAAACATCATTACCCAACAGGATGATCCTATCCCTCCTCCTCAAGCACCTGCTAAGGAGAAGGGAAAAGGCCCTCAGTTGGATGTTGATTACAATGTGTTGGCTCATTTGAGGAAGATTCCCTCCCTCCTTAGTGTTTATGACGCACTTATGATGTCTTCTGACTTGAGAGAGACTTTGGTAAAAAGCTTTGCTTGAACCAGAGTCTTATCAAGCCTTCTTTGCCACTGAGTCAGTTAAGGATGCATGCTATTTGAGAGAGATGCCATGCATTACCTTTTCAGACCAGGATCTTCTTTTGGGAACTTCTGATCACAACCGTCCCTTGTACGTCACCACTGAAGTAAATGGTTATGAGTTGAACAGGGTCCTCATTGACCAAGGAGCTTCAGTTAATATCCTTAATCATGCCACCCTAGAGAGTCTTTCCCTTGGTCACTTAAAGCTCACCTCAGATAAGATTATGCTGAAGGGTTTTAATGATCAAGGTCAGCGAGCTCTAGGTTCCATCACTTTGCCTTTGCGTTTTGGAGATCTTTTGACTGAGGCGAAGTTTCATGTTATTGAGGCAGATACCTCATACAAGGCTCTCTTAGGAAGGCCTTGGATACATGAATATGGAATGGTGCCCTCTACGCTGCACCAATGTATGAAGTATATGAGGAATGACGTAGAGTTTTCCATCCTTGGAGATATTCAGCCTTTTGCCGTGCATGAAGTCTCCATTTACGATGATGCCGAGCATTACATGCCTCGAAAAGCTCGTAGACCTCCCCCTGCCCAGTCACCAGTGATACCCACTAGTGTTGTACAGGGTCCTATGCAGTCACTTGCACAGGGTCCTATACAATCACTAGCACAGGGACCATCACAGGTTGGGATTGAGGCAGATGTTTCCACTACAGACATGGATGAATCTTTACGGTTTGTACTTAGACGCGATGTTCCCCCTGGTAGAGGTAGAGGGTTGCGAGGTAGAGGTCGAGGTAGAGAGTCAGTTCGCCCTCCGAGGAACTTTGATACTCGAATCCCTCCTCCCTCGCACTTGTACACTTCTTCTTTGACTGTTGAGTCTGACTCTGATGATGAGATGACTGATATTCCTCGTCATTCAGTCCCTTCGCCCGCCTTTAGTGTTGATCATAATTCCTATCCCACTTTTCATAGGAATTTGATACCTCAGGGTGGTTTAGTTGTTGATAGTGATTCAGACGACGACGGAGATGTCGGACGTCAGACTACTAGTCAACAATCCCTTTCTCGCCAAATGTATGGGATGAGAATTGAGGAATCTCCTCCTCAATCTTCCCCTACATTTTCCGCTAGTGTTCGTGGTGCACCACCCTTAGATAGGCGCTCTGTACAAGAGCTACACACTCTCTATGTGCCACCACAATCCGCTTGGCATGCGTCGCTGTTCCATAGTGTCGGTGTCCCACAGAGTACTGACATACAAGATTCTGTGGAATCCACTGTGGATGATGAGATCGTGCTAGTTCCCCGATACTTTTCCCCTGCTGTTGATAACTTTGTTGAGCGAGGCATTGTCCCTTCGACTTGGTCAGGTAGACAGGCCCAACAGCAGGCCCGAATTTGGCGAACTGATTTTCCCCGAACTGGGCAGGGTATAGGCTATTCTCAAGAGAATCAGTCCCCTTCCGCCAACATTCATGTTGTTTCTCATTCTTATCCGGTTGTTTCCATCTCCGACGACGCAGACCCGGAGGAGAATGAGGACAGGGTCCTTGAAGCTCCACGCGAATTCGAAGATGGCGCCAGTTCTGCCATGGATGAGTTGTGTGAGATTAATCTGGGCACTGAATCGGATCCTCGGCCTATCTTTCATAGTGCTTTGCTATCCGAATCAGAGGCTCAAGAGTATGTTGCACTCATTTCCGAGTTTAAGGATTGTTTTGCCTGGAACTATACGGAGATGCCCGGTTTAGATCCGGAAGTAGCAGTCCACAAGTTAGCCATTAGTCCTGATGCAGTCCCTGTTAAGCAGTCACCTCGTCGGATGAGGTTAGAGATTGAACAACAGGTGATAGCCGAGACTAAGAAGCTTATAGAAGCTGGTTTTGTTCGCGAAGAGAAGTATCCCACTTGGCTTGCCAATGTTGTTCCAGTCCGGAAGAAGAATGGTCAGATCCGTGTCTGTATAGACTTCCGTGATTTGAATAAGGCATGTCCTAAGGATGATTTTCCTCTTCCTATTCCTGAACTCATGGTTGATATTGCTTCTTCACATAGCATTTTCTCCTTCATGGATGGTTCATCTGGTTACAATCAGATTAAGATGGCCCCTGAAGATGAGAAATTCACTGCTTTCCGCACCCCTATAGGTGTGTTTTGTTACAAGGTGATGCCCTTTGGTCTCAAGAATGCCGGGGCTACCTATCAGCGTGCCATGACTATCATTTTTGATGAGTTGATTCATGAGCAAGTTGAATGCTATGTGGATGATTTAGTGGTCAAAAGCAAGGTCCGTAGTGATCACCTCCGAGACCTACGAATCGTTTTTGAGCGCTTAAGAAAGCATGATTTGAAGATGAATCCCTTAAAGTGTGCATTTGGTGTCACTGCGGGGAAGTTTCTTGGTTTTATTGTTCGCTATCGTGGCATTGAGATTGATCCCTCCATGATCAAGGCCATAGTGGACTTGAAACCTCCTAGGAGTCTTACCCAGTTGAGGTCCTTTCAGGGTAAGCTGGCTTTCTTGCGGAGATTTATCTCCAATCTCGCCGGTAGATGCCATCCCTTTGCTGCTCTAGCGAAGAAGGATGCCCGCTTCCATTGGGATAGGAATTGTCAGGAGGCCTTTGAGAGCATAAAGCGCTACCTGACAAATCCCCCAGTGTTAGCTGCACCCATCCCTGGTAGACCGTTGATCCTCTACACTACTGCCTTGGATGAGTCACTTGGTGCACTTTTAGCTCAAGAAAATGAGGAAGGCAAAGAGAATGCCTTGTATTACCTTAGCAGACGGTTGATTCCTGCAGAGCTAAAATACCCGGCAATGGAAAAGCAGTGTTTGGCTTTGATCTTTGCTGTGCAGAAGCTTAGACACTACATGCTCTCACACAAGATCAGTTTGATTTCTCGAGTCAATCCTTTGCAGTACCTGATGACCCGTCCGACTTTGTCAGGTCGTTTAGCACGTTGGTCTATGATTTTACTGCAGTTTGATATTACTTTTGTCCCTCAGCGGGCCGTCAAAGGACAGGCTCTAGCTGACTTTCTTGCCTCTCACCCGATCCCTGCGGATTCTCCACTTAATGACGACTTGCCCGATGAATTAGTCATGAGTGTAGAAGAGCAGGAGTCCCCTACTTGGGAGTTTTATTTTGATGGAGCCTCTTCCATCAAATCACTACGATCTTACGAAACTCCTGTTGTTAGGGTAGGTTTGGGGCTTGTTTTTGTGTCTCCTGAAGGCCACACCCTTCGTTACTCCTACAGTCTTTCTGAGCCTCGTACTAATAATGAAGCTGAGTACGAAGCTTTGATTGTAGGACTTGAGTTGGCCATTCAGATGAGTATTGTGCGGGTGAAAATCTTTGGAGATTCCCAATTAATTATTAATCAAGTGGCGGGAATTTTCAAAGTTCTCAAACCCGAGCTCTTGCCTTACCACGACAGGGCAATGGAGCTCTTGTGTTTGATCCCTGAAGTGACCTTAGTTAGAGTCCCTCGATCTGAGAATGGTAGAGCGGATGCACTAGCTAAACTTGCTAAGGAGTTGGCTGACCCGAATGGAAATCCGGTGTCAGTTGTTGTTCAGTACCGACAAGCCTTGTGTCCCGCGGACTTGTCTTCCCCCGATCAGACCCTCGCAGTGTATGCTGTTGAGGAAGAGTCAGATTGGAGAGTCCCCTTCGTCGAGTACTTGAAGCGTGGAAAGCTTCCGGATGATCGCTCTCTTGCTGCTCAGATTAGAAAGAGAGCTTTATCCTTCTCCTATGTGAATGAAACCCTGTACCGACGCTCTTTTGACCAGATGTGGTTACGTTGCCTCAACAACGAGGAGGCTCGTAAGGTCATGGGCGAAGTACATGAGGGTCTTTGTGGTGCTCATCAGTCCGGACCTAAGATGAAGGTCAGAATTAAACGCCTGGGTTATTACTGGCCGACAATGATCCGTGATTGTATGGAGCACGCTAGGAAGTGCCACCAATGCCAGATTCATAATACTGTTATCCACCAACCTCCTAACCCGCTACACCCCACTGTGTCTTCTTGGCCTTTTGAGAGTTGGGGTACGGATGTAGTGGGTCCCATTGACCCTCCTTCCTCTAAGGGTCATAGGTTCATTCTGGCTGCTACTGATTACTTCTCTAAGTGGGCAGAAGCTATCCCGCTTAAAGAAGTCAAATCAGAGGATGTGATGCGCTTCTTCCGCGATCATGTTGTCTACCGTTTTGGTGTTCCGCGCCGTATAATTTCGGATAACGGCCCGTCTTTTAGAAGCACCAAAATTGCTAGATTTGCCCGCCGCCATAATATAAATTGGCGATATTCCTCGATTTATTATCCTAGGGCTAATGGTTTGGCTGAAGCATTCAATAAGACCTTAGTCCAGTTGATAAGAAAGATTCTTGTGGCAAATAAGAGAGAATGGCACGACAAATTACCTGAAGCATTATGGGCTTATAGGACTACATACCGTACTCCTACTCAGTGTACACCATATGCTTTAGCTTTTGGGGTTGAAGCTGTCCTTCCGCTAGAGGTTGAGCTCCCTTCGTTGCGTGTAGCAGTTAGCCACAATTTATCTCGTGAGGATAACGCCCGACTCCGGTTGGAAGAACTTGATGGTTTAGAAGAGCTCCGTTTGCAAGCTCATCAGAACCTTAAGTTGTACCAGGCCCGGATGGCCCAGGCTCATGATCGCCTCGTCCGACCCCGTGCTTTTCAGGTCGGTGAGTTAGTCCTTGTCTTGCGTAGACCTATCATCTCGCGTCGTCGTCGAGGTGGTAAGTTCGAGCCCATTTGGGAAGGCCCATTTGTTGTAGAGCAAGTATATGAAGGTGGATCTTACTTGCTAGTTGATGCGAATGGCGTTCATCCCATGCCCGTCATTAATGGGCAGTACTTGAGAAAGTACTATGCTTGAGTTTGCACATCGCAAGGGGCATCCCCCCGCCACTTGTAAATATCCCTCTGTATAGATATAACTCTAAAGAATTTCTTGTATTTTTCGGCAATCCGTGGCCACGACGATTTGTCCTCTACCACGTGATGTTCGCCATGCAAAATATGAGATTGTCTTTAAATGTTGTATGTAAATACGTCGTAGGGATGTTTGTGCTTGCGTTCACATTCACTAGTCACTTTGGTGTTGTTGCACAAAATCACCTTTCCAATCCTTGTGAGAGTTGACTTTCCCCAGTTTCACTTGTCACCTTCAAGTGTGGTCTGGGATACCAAAACTACTAACTCGAATTTCTATGGAACGTGATACTGGGTCCATCCTTGATCTACACTAGTCAAATATAGTGATGTTGATTCATTGTCACTTTGTGAATTTTCCTACAAATCGTTGTAATTTTTCTCTCTCCCCAGTTTTACTCATGTGGCGAGTATGGCCTGGGATATCAAAGCCAACAATTTTCCCCTCTTCATGTTGTGGTGTTCTTGATCTATATCTAAAAAAAAAAAAAAAAAAAAAAAAAAAAAAAAAAAAAAAATTTTAAGGGGAAACTCTTAGTTGAGTAGAATCGGTTGCCCTTGTCACAGGCGGAACCCGGTTCTACATTCCAAGAGCTCGAAGTCCCCCAAAAATTCTCTTCTTGCGAGAGGGAAGCTCTTAGTTGAGAAAGAATCGGTTGCCCTTGTCACAGGTGGAACCCGGTTCTACACTCCAAGAGCCCAATGTCCTTTAAAATTCTTTTCTTTTGAGAGGGAAGCTCTTAGATGAGAAAGAATCGGTCGCCCTTGTCACAGGCGGAACCCGGTTCTACGCTCCAAAAGCCCAAATTCCCTTCTGCCTCTCTTTGAAATATTTCGATGATCGTGTAGGAGATGACTGTATGTTCATTTCTTCGATTACGATTTTTCACTTTTAAAGAAATGTTATTCTCCCTTATTTGTGATGTGGTACATCTGGTTTTAGATGTTAACATCACTTCTTATGTGGATTTTGATCTTCGAGCAGAAAGTCGATCCGCTACTTCTTTCAAATGATATACTCTCTCATTGAGATCTTGCTTTTAGTTATAAGAACAACCTCTCTTGAATACATCAATGTTTCTTGTACTTTTCACACAGGGTCCCCATCAGATAGCATGGGTGTTACCACTGTGATTTCTTTAATAATCATGAATATTTTATATGATGATTGTTGTTCTCAGTGGCAAGTGTGTTCCCTTGTCACTTCTATTACTGTTCCCTTAATGTGAGCTTTTTTTCTTTCTACTCGGTTGTTTGTATGTTTCTCTTTTTAGGGAGATATACATCAGTCGATTGCTTCATGATATGTGATTTTAATTTTACCTAAAGAAATTCTACTTGTATTTTGATTACTCATGGCCACGACGATTTGTCCTCTACCATGTGGTAACTAGAATATAAGTTTGGGATTTCTTAGACGATGGATTACTTACTTCTCTTTCCCTCACAGCACCACGCACATGTGCGTTGGGTGGTTGTAGAGGTGACTTTTAGTCTTTTGTTTTGCTGTTGCGATCTGGGTCAGGCAGACATTAGACCTTCTGGGAAGCTCTTTATTCATTGTTGCGAATATGGTCAGATGAATATTGAGCTGTTCTCATTCGCCGTTGCGAATATGGTCAGGCGAATGCTGAACTCCCTTTCTCTTTTCCCCTTTGTTTCGCCGTTTCGAATATGGTCAGGCAGACATTGGGTTGTCCTAATTCACTGTTGCGATCTGGTCAGGTGAATTTTGGACTTTCTTCTCTTGTCCCACCGTTGCGATTTTGGTCAGGTGGACATTAGAAGTTTGGGAGGGCTCATTATTCGCTGTTGCGAATATGGTCAGGTGGATTTTGAGCCATTTTCATTCGCTGTTGCGATCTGGTCAGGCGAATGTTGACTCCCCTTTCTGGTTGGGTGCCCGACAGAGTCCCTGGGAGGCATACTTCACCACCTCTTCATTCCCCCTGTTTTATTTCCTGTTTGGGGGTTGTTGAGTTTTCTTCTGATTCTTTGTTTCGCCATTTCGAATAAGGTCAGGCAGACATTGAGTCATCCTCATTCACTGTTGCGATCTGGTCAGGTGAATGTTGGATTTTGTCTTTTGTTCCACTGTTGCGATTTTGGTCAGGTGGACATTAGACCTTTCGGGAAGCTCTTTATTCGTTGTTGCGAATATGGTCAGATGAATATTGAGCTGTTCTCATTCGCTGTTGCGATCTGGTCAGGCGAATGTTGAACCCCCTTTTCTTTCACCCTTTGTCTCGCTGTTGCGATCTGGTCAGGCAGACATCGGGTCGTCCTCACTCACTGTTGCGATCTGGTCAGGTGAATGTTGGACTTCTTTCTTTTGTTCCACTGTTGCGATTTTGGTCAGGTGGGCATTAGACCTTTCGGGAAGCTCTTTATTCGTTGTTGCGAATATGGTCAGATGAATATTGAGCTGTTCTCATTCGCTGTTGCGAATACGGTCAGGCGAATGTAGAACTCCCTCTCTCTTCTTACTCCTTGTTTTGCTGTTGCGATCTGGTCAAGCAAACCTGGATTTGTCCCCATTCGCTGTTGCGAATATGGTCAGGTGGATGTGAGACCCCCTTGCTTTTCTCTATTCTGCTGTTGCGAGGTGGTCAGGCAGATAGATGATTCCGTTACTTTTGATCATTATTATTTTCCTGTAATTATTACTCTTATTATTGCTTTCCTTTGATTATTTCTCTTTGATATTTCTTTTGATTTCCGACTATTTCCCTTCTTTCCGTATCATCTTAGATCTTTGTCGTAGGTGATCGTTGAATTCTTCTTGGTTCTTTGAGATTTTCCTTCTCTTATCTTCCCACTTTGGTTAGGCAGATGATTGGCTTGTTCTCTCCCTTCATTAATTGGGTTCTCATTAGTTGACTGCATTTTCTTAAGGATTTTCTTTAGTCGACCTTAAGGTTGTATCTTCCTAGAGTTAGGAAGGTCAACGCCAACATATACGGTTCACCTGTTGTTCTCCGCATATGTTGGGGGTCCGTTTGTTGACCTCGATTTTGGCTCGAATGTGCTCGAGCCCTTTTGACCGATTTAATCGAAACCCGTCGGACCCGATTCAAGCTCAAATCGACTGGACTCGAGCCGGATTAGATTCGACTAGGTTCGATTAGATCGGTTTATTTTATTTTGGTTGTGTCGAGTTCGATTCGATCTAAATAGATGTTAATTTTTGAACTTGATTTTCATACAATTGAATTCATCTAGCCGGCTCGAGCCCGAACCGACTCGAATTGACTCAAATTTTGGACTCGAGTTTTAATTTGGTTTAACTGAATTAGATTGGATTAGTTCAATTTAATCACATACAAATCTATTGGACTTTCTATGCGTTTTGAATTTACTTCCTAAAACAAGAGGTCATCTCAACGGCTTCGATGAAACGAAATCCTCGTTTCAGCCTAAAATCCCGCATTTCAGAGATCTTCTGCGATGGGGGCAGACATCGAGCACTGAACTAAGCTATTCGTGGTAATTTTGGGAAGATGGAGCACGGGACGACGCTTGGCGGGCTTCCTCTCTCGTCAATAGATTGTGATTTACTCAGAACGAAGCCCTTTTCGCTGGGCACTTCTTCCGAATACGCTCTCGCTCCCTCCCTCTCGTTCTGGCTCTCTTTTTCGATCGGAGCCAGAGAAGGAACCGAGCCTCCCCCCCATTTTTCTTTCTTCACTTCCCCCGTCTCCTTGCTGGATTCGTTCGCCTCAATCAGAGCCGAACACACGCCCTCTCTCTGTTTCGGACCGAACCGAGAGACCCGAACCCCCGCTCCCCTCTTTCACGTCCGATCTCGCTCTCCCTCTCTCGCTTTCCCTGTTGTTCGTGAAATCCAGTCAGAACCGACGACTCCAGTGCTCGACCTATCTCTTCCTCTTCGGCTCTTGCTGCTCGACGGCTCCAGGTCCGTCTGAACCCAACAGCCACCCGACTTCCCTTGCCCTCGTCGCCTGGACGGACCCCGACCCCTCCGGACCGAGCCCGAGCTCCACGACACCTCCCAGCTCTCAGTTTTGTACGCTTGGACTGAGCTCGCCGCCTTCTCTTCTCTTATAGCAGCAGGTATGTCTTCTTCACCTCTTTCTCCCTCACACTCTTTTTTCTCTTCCCTTTCCCCTTACTCATTCTCATCGCCATGACGAGATAGATTCGGTTGGTGGAAAATGAAGTTGTGTCTTCTTTTTTTTTGCGTAGATAACTCACGTGTGTGAATTTGTTTGGAGTAATGCTCATTTTATGAAAGTGATTGTTTAATCTGTGTTATTTTTATAGAGATCTTTGAATTTGTGAGAAGTCCTTGTGCTTCGTAATTGTTGGACGATGAGATACATGCTATGTTGAATTATGTATAACCATGCTTTGGACGAATTGTGTTGAGCAACTTGACTCAAAATGCCATAGTTATATTTTAGCTAGTCCATGTAAAAGGCTATGATTTAATAATACTCTCCTTCACCTTAAAGTTCCTAGTGAAATAGGTGGAGATTGCTTTGCTGTGAAGTTACGTAAGCATGAGGATAGATTTAAGTCTACTTTTTTTTAAGAAGATATAAAACGTGATTTCACTTTGATTGATTCTATACATACCTGCATAACAACACATGTTAGTTATTTTCTCATTTGAAAGGATAAAGGGGTGAACTTGTTAAGTTTTGGTTGTAGTACAGATTAGGAAATCATATCTTCTCTTCTTGTGTTTTTATAGTTTTGCTTGTGAGATCATGGTTGTTTGAATGTATACATCAGTTGACTACAAATCAATGTGAAATGCACTGTTCTGATTTTCTTTCACAATCAAGCATTGAGACCTCTTTCATTTATTTTGAAAGTGAGGTTTGTGTGTGCGAAGCTCATCGGAATGTCACATTTTCTCACTTGTCATGCCAATATATTGGAGAGTGAAATATATGTCGAATATCAAACGGGTTAAATGATCGATAGAGAATCTCGTATTGGGTTGTAGTGATAAAATTTAGAAGATTTATTAGAAAAAGAAAGATTTTACGAGTTGCTTTATATAAAAGATTCTATGATTTGTTTTATGTTGAAAAAGTTTCATGAATGTTGAGAGAAAAGAAGTACATGTGTTGGAGAGTTCGCATATTTAATGTTTCAAATATAAGTTTGGCATGAAATTAATTTAAACATTGTGTTGAATAATTGAAGTATCTTCTTGGGATGTGGAAAGGGGCTGATTGTGTTAAATCTCCTTTCTTATGATCACGATTTGTTTTAGATTTAATTTCAAATAGTTTATTTTCTAGTTACTCGGGTTGGAAAAGCATGGTTTTGGTTTTCATTCTCGAAACGTGTATAGTTTCATGAATTGCTGTGTTGAAAATTTTCATGAGTTACCTTTGGGATAGAAGGTTTTATAGGTTTCCATGTTTGAAAGATTTATGAGTTGTTTTTTTTTTCATGTTTGGAGAGTTTCATGTAAGGTTTCTCTTTGCTTTTATTGAAACTTTCTTACAAGTCGTTTTGTGTCGCTAGCTTGAGAAGTTGCTTTTGATTGAAAGAGGTCTTGATTGATTTCGTTTAGCACAATTTGTTAAGGGTTTCGGATTTATTTTGAAGGCTTTTATACGACGTTTTCTTTTTTTGAAAGCTTTACAACGAGGGGTTGTATACAACTTTCTTGTTGGAAGGTTTTGGGTTTTCATATCCCACTCCAAATGAAAGGAGGTGCTTGATTATGGGTTGTCGGGTAGAGTTTTGTGTCGAAACAAAATGAAAAGAAAGGTGATTTTGGGTAGAGGGCTTTTGGAGAGTTTTGTGTAGTAATTCTCTTAAGAGTTCTTGTGAGCTATTTTGGAATGTATGATTTTTGTAGATAGACTTATTCAGTAGTGCCTTTGGGAGTGAGTGGGGCTTTCTCATTTGAGTTTGATTCTAGTAGTCCTTTCCGAAAGATGAGTTTTTAAGGTTTAAAATATTAGTGAGCCTTATGTTAGAGGTCCATAATGTTCTTTTTAAAAGCCAGAGGTTCTTTGTTTATTTGAATTTTCTCCCTTTAGTATTAATTCCTAAAAAAAAAAAAGAAGAGAATTGTTGGGTGAATATAAACAAATAGAAAGTCTAGATTTTAGATTGGGTTTTAGAGGTTGGTTTCACTTAGTTGTTGTAGGTCTTAGTAGAGCGCGTTGCGAGTAGAGGTGTCGAAAATGTATCAAGTGCCTCGTTTGGAGTGGGAACAGCAAAGGGCATCGTTGCTGTTATAGGATGCACTTGACTTCTACGAAGTGTATCCAATAACAACGATGCCTACACCCCTTTTTGTATTTGATTTTCTTTCGTTGTTTTCCCCGTTGTTTGTTTTATGTTTTTGGTGCTATATGCTTGCAAAAACAAGGAGAACCTAAAGAACAAGTGGCTCAACAAATAACAAAAGGTACGTTCTAGTTTTATTTTACTGCATTTCTATTTCTTTATATTATTATTTATAGAACTGCTCTAATACCTATCTTTCTTTTGTGCTGCGAGGTCCCTTTTGGAAAGCAATGGACAAGGAGCACTTGGAGCTGGAGCTAGGACAATGGGATCCTAAGCATCAGTCGTCCCTACTCATCTAGTAGGGGCGCTACGGGCGGAACCACCGGGTCGTAGCCCCCGGTGCTGTAAGTTTACTAAAACTTAGAAAAACCTCTAGGGGCCTAGATGATTGTGCGCTTCCCACCCTTAGGGCCTTAGAAACTTCAAATTATATATATTTAGGATTGTTTTTATCTTCTTTTAGATCCCTAAATCCTATGACATCCGTATAGAAGTCTTAGGAATTAGAAGAAGAACATCATTTTCGATCCTACAACATTAGTGACATCTAAGGACAAAAATTAAGGACCGAGTCTTAGAAAATATAGACTTAGGATGCATGCTCCTTATAGGATAGAAACATTAAAACAATAACTTAGTGACACGTTTTCCTAGATTTAGATTTTATTTTCCCTAATTCACTAATAATCAACCAACTAATTTTAATCTAATTCTTAAAAATCTATTAAAACACTTAACTCTTAACTAAGTTTTAATTAACATTCATAATCATTAAATTATAATTCTAAATCATAAACTTAAATTAATTCTAACTAATCTAATAATCAATTTCTAACCCATTTTAAATCTAAAAGAGGTAGATCTAATTAGGATATCAAATTTTAAATTAAAATTCATTAGGACGAAAACACTTCTAAATATCAAACTTTAGATTAACTCCTAAAACCTATCAACCAATTTGACTAATAAAACATTTAATACACCTTTTTTTCTTTTCTTTCAATAACAAACTAAATCAATAACAACAAAGTTAATTATCACTGGGTAACCCAGGCCTACGAGGCTGTTAAATCAGCCCCAAGGAGGGTGAAATAAACCTCACGGCCTCGGTGTGAAACAAAGGTGGTAATTAATTAAACACTAGAAATAAAATACCTCTAAAATCAATCCCAAAACACTAAGATTTGAAGTTTAATTAAAATCTCTTCTTTGTCTCTTTCAACAAACAAATCAAATATACATACAACTCTAACTAAAACTACCCTATATAGGACCTACCAAGACCACACAGCCAACACACACATAGATGAGTTTGCTAGGACACGACTATTAGCTTTAGGTTAGGCTTTTGTTCTGCCTTTTTCTTTTCTGTGCTGTGTTGTGACGCTCTGCATGTGACCCGTGTGCTGTTTGTTTTTGCTACCTGTTGAAGCCTTTCTGTGATGTGATTTCTGTACTGTTTTTTCTAGCTTTCTTTTCTGTACTGTTGCTGTGACGTTAGAATACCCATAGGTTAGGTACGTTCTTTGATACTAATGCTGTCTTCTTGCAGGTGGCCGTGCTCATATAATGCTGCTAAAGGGGGCTAAAATTAATAAATAATATATAATTGCTTTAGGTACCTGCTTCAGCTGCTTAGCCCCCAATAATCAGAGCACGGCCAAGTGATTGATGTGCGCATTTTCATTTACATATATAACTGCTTGGGTGAATTTTTCTTATTATAACTGCTTAGGATAACCCCTGCAGGAGAGTCTAGATTTTCTCTTTTATGATGTAATGTATTTGAGATATAGTAATTTTTGTGAAAATCTTCAAAATAAGGCATTTTTAAATAGATAGGAATTCAAAGGGAAAAGTAAACCCCTACAGGGGGTTTCCTTTTTTTCATTTGGATATCCTTTTGGAGCACTCACTACGAGGAGTCCAAAGGGAAAAGTAAACCCCTACAGGGGGTTTCCTTTTTCATTTGGATATCTTTTTGGGAGAGTCACTACGAGGAGCCAGAAGGAGAGATCGAAGACGATCCAAAGACGAATCAAGGAAGAGAAGAAGAAGACTGAAGAAATATAAAGATGCCTTATTTTAAGATTTGCGTCGTTTCCGGGTTGTTGTCGGTGGAGCCCGGCCCCACCATTACTTACTGTACTTTGAGATGTAATATTGTATGGCACTTGCCATGGACACTCTTTTCCGTGAGATTCTGTTCTTTTTTTACTGTTGTTTGTTTACTCTGATTGCGCAGTAGAACCAGCATGCTTTTCACAGGTTTCTTTCTTGCATGTGCTTGTGTCTGACCGTTAGGCTCTTTAGGATAAAAATTCTTCTACTCGTAATTATTTAATAAAATTTAAGATTAATTCACATAGAAACATAACGACTCTAGGGAATAGCCGGAATCGTCCGGGGTGGCATACATGCATTCTCTCACCTCCTAGACAAATTTCCCCGCCTGCGGGTAGAGTCCGGATAATCTGGCCTATGAGGATGAAGTGCCGGACCTGGGGAAATTTAGTCATTCAAAAATTATTTTATAAAGCCTTTTTTAAAATTCATACATATCTGATTTGGAGACTTTAACCAGCATAAATTGCATTAGTAACTAATTAAAATTAAGATTTAATTGCATTAGTTTTAGGAACATTATACCACTCATAAGTATGGGATCAATTAGGAATTTCTCTAGTTTGTCGATCCCAAATTTCAGCGTCTAAACTACCCTCCCATCTTTCATACAGACTGGACAGCATGGATTTTATACGATTAGGTGGTTTTAGCTGGCTTCCTTTGTCAGACAAGGAGTAAGTCCAGATTGCATTAGTTAGGTCGTAGATGTTAGTGTTGTGTGTGCAACACTACATCTTTTATAGATTTAAGGTCTAAAGGTGAGGGGTATGAGTGTACTTCTACACACCTTATTGGTGGGTGAGTTCTCCATTCTTTCGGAGACTATAAACCCTACTCATCTGCGTCACACAGATGACGCCACTTCCTTCTTTCTCTCGTGCTTGTTTGAGATGCTTCGCCTCTCTTCTTTTTCTCCAGTTTTCACTTCTCTTAGCCGTCCGGATGTTGATTGAACCTTGCATGACTGATCGAGCCAAGTTGGGACATTCCCCTTTGATTAGGAAAACCTAGAAATCCCTTGCACTAAACCCATTCAAGAAGATAATCTAACATCCTTAATCGAGAGTTTTCCTAAGTCAAGGCTTAGGATGTAATTAACTACGGGGGCTTGCGCCCGTAGGAAACCGATCCCCACAATCAAATAAACCTCATTCGAGCTGATGTATCGAATGGGGGAAATCTCGTGAACTTAGGGTTATAGATATTATTATCCATCGAGGTGCGTAGGTGAAAACCCGCTATCCTCCATGGCTAATCGTATCTATAACTCCATCTGCTCTTCCATCGGCCTGCTTGTGCCGGGTGTAAAGGCCTACGACCATTTTGTCCTACGGGATAGTGTGATCGTACTCTTTGCATTCGAACCACACGAGCGGAATCCTTTCGGAGACCCACAGGCTTTCTTACTACTTCTTAAAATATCTTTTTTAACAAAAAAAACTATTTTAAGAAATAATAAAAAAGATGTCACAAACTAAGGCTTCGTTTGGGACGGCTTTTTTATTGCTTTCTAAAATGGAGTTTTAGTACAAATTTTTTTACTTTTTGTACTAAAACGCAATAAAAAGACGTCCCAATCGAAGCCTAAATCTAAATCTAATCATCAAAATTTAGCAAGCTAACTATCATATCCATCACCTCCATATACCTCTTGCTTTCTAACTACTTGAAATCCTGACTGAATCAATTAACTCAAATCCAATCCACAACTGGCTTCAAGTCTACCCAAAAAAACTATGAAATTTTCTTTAGCAGAACCTCATTTACAGAACTGTGGTACGCAATATCAGAACTGTGAGTAATGCACCCATTAGAGCGTGAATTTTGACGTATGGGCTCATCTGACTTCTCAGTGGAGCCATGTGACCGTTACTACCGTCGCATGTTCAAGCAAGGCATGCACAAAAATTGTCATGTAAGATAGTCCTCAATATTCAAACCAATAGGCAAATTATTCCAATAGAATTTTACATCATGGCCATTAGCCTATTTTTCTCAATGGTTCTACACCATATTGAGGCAGGATGACGATCCAGAGATGAAAGGAACTTTTGTCATCAGAATCACCTAAAACTTGTGAGCTCTAAAAGCTCATGCTCTTCTGAAAGATATTATTAATGATATATGTTAAATTGAATGGAGTTCGAGCATATTAGCTGCATTATTGTAGATTGTAATTAGGCCTCGGTATATATAGTATTTATGTTTTTCAGGGTAGAAAAGTTTCTCTCAAACTTACATAGAAGTTCTATAAGAGGGTGGTGAGGTATTTAATGCTTTATGACACATAATATTGGTCATTAAAAGAGAATCACAATATTAAGTTAAATGTTATAGAGATGAGGATGCTCGGGTGCATGAGCGGCTCTCTTTTTTTTTTTGGAGCGAAATATCCACCTGTTGTCACCTTTGAAAGGTCGCTTGACAGCGTGACTAATCCTCGGCTAACCCGCACTTGACTGGATTTCACTTATGAGGTGTTGCCCACTACAGGAAAAACGTCAAATACCGGCGGTTTTTTCCGACGGTTAGGAAGGTAAAACTGGCGGTTTTTCGGCGGTTTTTAAACCGCCGGAATAATTGGCGTAGGAAACTTTTACCGGCGGCTTATTACCGAAGGTTATTTTAGGCGGCGGTTTTCCGGCGGCATACGCCGCCGGTGACTACCGGATTTGTAACCGGCGGTTCTCCGGCCGTTAAGCCGCCGGTTAGTGTATCTAAAACTAAATATATAAAGTGTAATTTTGGGCAACTAAGTCATTAATAAGAGTACACATTTTAGATATCTTGGATCTATTGTTCAAAGTGATGGTGAAATAGATGAGGATATTATCAGCATAATTCAAGTTGGATGGTTGAAATGGAAGAATGCATCGGGCTTGTTGTGCGATAGAAAAGTCCCCCTCAATCTTAAGGGAAAATTCTATAAGATGGTGAGACATGCAATGCTTTATGGTGCCGAATGTTGGCCATTAAATGACAAGCATAATACTAAGTTAAGTGTTGCAGAGATGAGGATGTTTAGGTGGATGAGTGGATTTACTTTTCACTCTCTCTCTCTCTCTCTCTTGTTCTCTTTCTCTCTCTCCCTCTCCCTCTCTTTTCACTCTCCCTCTCTTTTCTCTCTCCCTCTCCCTCTCTTTTCTCTCTCTCCCTCTCGATCTCTCGCTCTCTCTAACACTTGCTATCTATCTCTCTCTTGTTCTCTCTCTCTCCCTCTCCCTCATCTCAATGCTAGCTCTTGTTCTCTCTCTCCCTCCCTCTCTCTTCTCTCTCTCTCTCTCTCTCTCTCTCTCTCTCTCTCTCTCTCTCTCTCTCTCTCTCTCTCTCTCTTGCTCTCTCATATATCTCTCTATCTATCTATCTCTCTTGTTCTCTCTCTCTCCCTCTCTCTCTCTTTTATCTCTCCCTCTCCCTCTCTTTTCTCTCCCTCAATCTCTCTCTTCCTATCTTGCTCTAACCCAAAGTCACAATCAACAAATTAGATCTACCCTAAACTAAAATAACACTTAATAAAAAAAATTTAGATATACCCAAATGATTACAACATTACCTCTTGCATTACTACCTAAATCATCCAAAATATCTCTAACACTTGCAAATGTCTAGTGAGAACAAATAATCAAAGAAAAACGATAAAAAATTACCTTAAAATATGAAATCTAGGGTTGTCAGCGGCGTGAGATCCCGAGTGAGATCGATGGCGGTCGGAGCTAGGAGATACGGCGTCGGCGGTCGGATTGGGGTCGGCGGTCGGAGATGCTTCGTCGGCGGCGATAAATGGAAGTCGATCGCGAGCGGAGGCGACGACAGAGCGACCGAAACGAGAGAGAGAAGGAAAGAATATAAATGAAATGCGCGGTGCGGGTCTGTTCGTATTAGGGCATTTACCGGCTGTTTTCTAACGGTCCGGACCGCCGGCTGAAAATAACTTATCAACGGCGGTCCAGACCGCCGTTAAACCGCCGGTTTATATTGATGTCTGGCGGTTTACCGGTGGTTTATGGACCGTCACTAGTACCGGCGGCTTAACGTACCAAACCCATCGGTCAGGCCGCCGTTAAAAGCCGACGGTCAAACCGCCGGTGTGACCGGCGGTCCATAAACCTCCGGTTAGAACTTCCGGTAATAGACATTTTTCCTGTAGTGGCCGCTCGAGAGGAATCGAGTACGGGTTGGGATGTTCCAAACCGTACTCGCCTACCAACCAAGCTAAGCATCGATAGGTATGGGGTTTAGGGTCTAGGGTATATACAAGATTTGAAACGAGCATATACATGAAAATGTTAGAGTAGCTAGCTTCAATTGAAGATAAGATTAGATAAAGCATCCTTAAATGATTTGATGACATAAAGCGACGGCCCTCTGAAGATCTGATTAGGAGAGTGAATGTATTAGATTTGACTTACGTTAAAAAGTTAGAGGTAGACCTAAAAAGTTTTAATTGAAAAATATTAGAAATGATATTTTTTATTAGATTTAAATAAAAATTTGATTTTTTATAGGATATAATGAAAAAAAAAAATTCCTATAACCAACCCCCATTTAGTGGGATAAAAAATTGATATGGTTAGCGTAGGGTGATATAATATGTTTCAATTTTGAACCATCTAAATACCTATGGTGAGCCCAAATAACAACAGATTATTTTTTATATTTTAACAAAAAAAATATTCATGTAAAAATATCCCTGAACGTTGATATAAATATATATTTTATCTTTAAAATGATTATAATAATATAAGTTTTGTTTTATAAATTTTAGCATTATTTAATTATTTAAATACCACATGCCTGACGAAAAATTAATCAGATGCTCCTACAACGCAATTTATTCAGAGCTATAGGCTATGAACAGTTCAGTTCAGTAGTTTACCTTTTCCAACACTTTAGAAGGAGAGATTACAAAAGTGCCGAGTCGGACCGTCGGACCGTCGGACCGAAGTTATGTACAGTGTGCGCAGTAAAAATATTGTGTTGAATAGTTACCGCACCACGGTGCTTTTACAGCACAAACAGGGCGATTCTCCGATAAGAACTGCACCTAATAATCTCTCCTTTAGAAGGCAGGAGAACAAAACTGACTTTGGAGGATTCGGTGTCCTTAGCAACAATAGATGAGAAGAAAGGTTAATATACGCAAGAAGCAAACATCATTAGTTTAATCAAACCCGAAACACCCCAGTCAAAAGCAAGAAAAAAGCAGTGAGAAAATCCTATGATAATAAAAGCTGTACCCAACCCTGTCTCTTCAGTTTTTGCCACAAATTTTTATCTCGAAATCACGGAGAAAATCGACATTCGATGGACGGATGCACTTTTACCATCAAAATTGATTAAGATCATTAAATGTTTTCAAGCGTTCAGTCAAACGCAGAAGGAAGCTCATAAATTCTGATCCAAAACTTGAGTAAATTGGAACTATACAGAAGGAATTGGAAACTTGCCAACTAAATTTCAACATTCCTTTTCAATTTCCTACTTTCAGTGTTGTCAATCTTTGCCTCCCCTGGATCTATTTACAGTCACCGAAATTAAGCTGGTAGATCGTCCCATTTCCAACCTTCCGCCGCCGGCTAAACAAGAGCAGGCGAAAGAGGGGGAAACGAGAAGGGAGAGGGGAACGATGATGGGGAAGGGGAATCGCCGGAATAGGAGTCTGGAATGCCGGAAGCGGCCCACAACCGGAGATTGAAGGTTTCCTGCATCTCCTCTGGGATGAGTGGCGTCCGGCAGAGAGGGCAGGTTCGCTGATCGTGCTGCATCCACCGATCGAGACAACAGCGATGGAATACATGGCGGCAGTTGCTTAGACGCCGTACCTCCTCCCAAGGTTCGATCTCATAAAGGCAGACAGCACAGCCGTCCGCCATTGGCCGCCGATCGATCTCCCCTTCTCCGGTGAGGAGGTCCTCAAAGCGAACCACGGGGAGGATCTCCTGGATCAGCATCGCTGAGACGGATTGGAACTCCGGGGGTTGGTATCTGTTGCTGCGGTGTGGAATTTCGGTGGGTGGATCGGGCCATGGAGCGTCGGAGTCAAGGAGGTCGCCGAGGCCAACAGCGTCGAAGGCCGACGAGATGATTCGCCGCAAGAAGCCGAGGAAGAAGAAAAACTGGAGTAGGAGCTTTGGAAGCAGAAGCTCCGAATAACCAACAGGAAACCCCATGGAGGAGGAAGAGAGATTTGGTGGTTCGAGAATCGCCTTTCACCGCTCTCTTTAAAGAGAAAGTCTAGACGGTAAGACTTCTCAATTTCTAGGCAGCGAAGGCCGATTGAAGCTGCTGGGCTTGGCGTTTATATAGCGGACCGCGGGGGCCATTTTCTTTAAAAAAATGCTTTTAAGTATTTGTTCTCATTAAAATTTAAAAGGAAAATTTACATACATATCACTTTATAATATCTTATTTATATATCTAATACCTAAAATTTTAATATTATATGCATACCACCATATATTATTTTAATATCAAATATACCACTTATATTTCTTTCCTACCACTCATATATTTCATTTATACCACTCATATTTGATATGAAAATGAACTATGGATGGTATTTATGTAATATTAAAATTTTAGATGTTAAATATGTAAATAGAATAGTATTAAGTGGTATGTATGTAAATCTCCCAATTAAAAAATTACTTTTCAGCTAAAATTTGAATCCTCTTAAGTTAAATTTTATCAAGCTAAAATTTATAATTATTTATATATTAAGGGTGTCAATATTTGTCACGACACGAAAATCCGACCCGGACCCGACACGAAAAATCCGGATTGAACCCGACCCGATTTCAAAACGGGTCGGGTTCCAGAAATTGACCCGTTTAAAAAACGGGTATGGTTCGGGTTGACCCGTCGGGTTGCCAGGTCAACCCGCGAACCCGTTTAATTCAAAAAAA
This sequence comes from Dendrobium officinale, assembly GCA_019514585.1. NCBI lineage: Eukaryota > Viridiplantae > Streptophyta > Magnoliopsida > Asparagales > Orchidaceae > Dendrobium > Dendrobium officinale. The sequence goes on from CM033696.1 coordinate 21,819,124, forward strand.
TTCAAATCCTGCGCTGCCCGCCGCTCTGCCTGCCCGCGCTGCCCACTCGGCCGAGCTGCCCGCCGCGCAGCCCACCGCGCACACAGCGCCCCCGTTTGCCTGCCCCGCGCAGCCCCCGCGCACGCGCGGAGATGCCCGCCAGCGTCTGCCCCGCTCGCCTCCTCCCCCGCAGTCCGCCTGCCACTGTTCCGGTGCCGACAAAACCCAAAATCGGGTCGGGTCAACCCGGCAACCCGCCGGGTCGGGTTAGGGTCGACCCGTTTGAACCCGGGCCAGTTCCGAGTTCAACCCGAACCCGACCCGTGACCCGAAATTGACACCTCTAATATATAACCACTTTTATTCTAATTGTGAATAATCCTATCTTATTTATTTGTGAGAAAGAAAAAATTATTGTTTCTCCTATTCTATAATAAATTTTTACAAATAGGTTAGGCCATATAATTTTTTTCTTCTTAAATTTTCCATGAAAAAAATTTTTGTTTATCACAATTTTTTTTTTTTTTACGTTTTGGAATTTTAAAAAATGTTAACATATTTAACAACAACTCTATTGATGTAAATTTATACCTAGTAATAATAATAATAATAATGTAATATTTTTTTGTTAAAATAAATTAATATCAATTTTTGATTTCATTTAAAAATTAAAATATTTGATACATAAATATAAAAAATAGATATTTGATACATAAATATAAAAAATAGATATTTGATACATAAATATAAAAAATAGATATTTGATACATAAATATATAAAAGCTTAATGCATATATAAATACCCTTTATATTCATATGAGAATGCTGCCTCGAAGGATAAGAAGTTAGGAATCTGTAGTACCCTATTGGGTGAATTAAAGTGGGGCACTTGGAACCTGCGGTACAACACACCGGGCAAGGCTGACGTGCTGTAGGGAAAGTTGCGAGAAGAGGCGTTGCACGCTTTAATAATTAGAGTGATGACTGATGAGGCTAGTTTACTGAGAGCGACCACGGTCCACGGCTGACTAATTAGGCCGGGCGTGGAACATGAAGGGCTTTCGACTTCTGGATTTTGAACCCCTTAAAGTGAAATTTATGGCAGATACATATTTGTTATTAATTATTTTTCCAGCAAATTTGTGAAAATCCAAATAAATATACTTGAATAATGCTCGTTTTTAAAACATAAAATACTAATATTATTGTTGCGTGCTAGAATATACGCGGTGGTAGAATTTGTAAATTCGTGTCCGAGCGTTATACGAGTATTCAGCACACAAACAGAAAATAGAATATGAACACCAGAATTTTTACGTGGAAAATCTAAAAAGGGAAAAAACCATGGGGCCTCGCACAGTTGTAAAGCTCCACTAGTGTTTGTTTGAAGTACAAAGGTTGATCCGTCTTACAAATCAAGACAATCAGTTTACAATCAACTTCTCACAAAGTTAGAAAGTTCTGCAAATTCCCGGCGTTTCCCGAAAATCCGGCAGAGTTCCGGCGTCTTCAGGCGGCGGGAATAGCTCCGGCGGTGGTCGAGGAGGACCTTCTTCCTTCTCTTCCTTCTTCTCTTCTTCTTCTCTCTCTTCACTTGAAACCCCTTTGTGAAGAATGATGGCTCTATTTATAGTTTTTCAAGAGTGGCATGGCTTGTAAATAGACATATCAAAAAATAATTTATTTTATCATTTTTATTATATATAGGTGCTTATAGTCATATTAGCTATATTTTATGATTATATATGTATTCAGGTGCTAGTTCATTTTCAAACTGTAAAAACATCAATGTTCTAAATAGGGGGTCAAATAATATATCATCTTGATCAAGTTATAACCTCGACATACATTTGAATTCGAAATTTTCATAATTAAATTTGGGATCATCCAAATTCCAATCTCAGCAACCTTAAAGTCAAAGTGAACGTCTCGATAAGACAAACCCAATGGCATCAAAACCGGCTCAATCCAAGTCCAAAAAGGCTTAAACCAAGAGACTGAAGCATATTTAAAATTGTACATATTTCAAGGAAATAATTGGATGACTAAATAATCTTCAAATATAGCTTTTCTAGCACCTAAAAATTATATATAGATGTTTGCAATCATATAAATCATGTACATATTGACATATAAGATATATGTATGTTTAGAGCTTCTCCAGCCGAACTGCAGTCGCGTGTATGGAGTGGCTTTTTGCTCCAATGGATCGCCAAAAAATACGCCAATGGCATGCGGATGAACAGTCCGACGCTAATATTGGCGTTGGACTGTTCACCTACGCCAAAAAAATCGCTCTACTTTTTCGCTTCGAGGGAAAGGCGCGAAACAAGAGAGCGCGGGAAAGAACGGAAAAGAAGAGAAATGGAGTTCCATTGGAGATGAATTGCGGCATTTTGAAGTTTTTCGCCATTATAGAGTGAAAAATAGAGTTTTCGGTTGGAGATGCCCTTATACAACTCCGCTATAATTTGGACTATATATAAGTGTATATAGCCCTTTGAATTCAATGATCAACTCTTCTTATTTAGCACATGTAATCTATGTATTTTCTAACTATATAGTTTGCTAATTTTATAGCACTAATTTTGTCCTTGTCTATTAAAAATTGTTTAATGATTAGGTAGGCTTCTATAAATCAATTCAAATTATCCCTTATTTTTACGCAGCTCATCTTGAGTTGTTGGTTGAGAGCTTTGACAATAAACCAAAAGATTTTGAGTTCAAAGCTTGCGTATGTGAGTGTGTGTGAGAGTTTGTCTTAATTAGCTTAAATATATTAAAAAAAAAAACTTATCTTTTTTTAATTTTGAGCGAGTTTAGTTGCATTCCGCGTACGATAATTACTGAAGGGTATGCATCTTCGAACGAACTCCTCATTTTTCACTTCTTGTAGTAATAGACATATCAAAAAATAATTTATTTCCAATCGAACTCCATTTCAAACACCAAAAAAGAATATTTCATATAAATTATTTCTCATCTTCATATATTTCACAAAAAAAGGTTTCTGTGAACAGCGTGACTCCAATACTGACGTCGCACTGTTCTTAACCCCAAGAATACGTTTCTTCTTGAGGTTCTGGAGGAGGCTCGTGGTCGCTCCAAACTGACGTTTGCGGTTTGGTTGGAGATACCCCGAGGGATTAATTTGAGACCTAATTTCTCACTTTTCTTTTAATATCTTGCGCATAATTTATTTCTCTAATAAAATGTTGATTTTCTCCTTGGAACAAATTGCTTACAATAATGCAGATGAATTTTACATAAAAGTTATATTATTTTTCAAAGTTAGAATCAACGGATAGTTACTATAACTGTTGATCACATTTGTTTAATATTATTTGGCACTAATCGGTGGTTTGCTTATACAGTGCTAAATGAAGTATGGAGCAAGAAAACAATAAATTCAACCGCACTTTTGTTTGGAGAAGGCACTAAGGAAAAGATATTGGACCACTTTGTCAAATATGAGAAGTCCTCAATAGAGACGATATAGTCGATATGTATTTATCTATATTTCTTTTTTATTTAGTATTTTTATCGTTATTTTTTATTTTAAAAAATTATTATTTATTCTAAACTTTTTTTTTTTGCTCCTACAAGAAATATTAAAAATGCATTTATAATAATCGGATTTAAAGAACTAATAAATATTTTCAACATTCAAACAATTAGATTCATATTTATCAATTTATAATAATCAGATGTACCAATTCCAAAATATATCATATTTAGACTTCGTTTGGATGGCTTTTTTATTGTTTTTTAAATATCTAACATTTAGGCTTTGAATAATATAGTTCCTTCAATAGTACTTGATATATCATCAAAAAATTATCTTGATGGGGCATGAATCTTGAGGAAATATCAAGTTTGAAACTTCCGAAATTAAATCTGGGATCATCCAAACTCCGATTTCAACAAACTTATAGTCTAACTGAACGTCTCGAAAATACGAACCCAACGACACCAAATTCTACTTAATTCGAGTCCAAATGGCTCCAAATCTAAGATCGTAAATGCATTTAAAAAGTTAAAAAAAAAATGGATGACCAAACGCGACATGCTTATAGTGGAATTGAAAATATGAAACCAAGGAAGTGGAATATCGATTTCCGCTTACAGTTCAGTTCAACTTTGCTTTTGATTAGGATGTGGTGTTATCAGTGCCTAAATGCCTTGAGATTATAAGGCATGAAATTCTATAGAGAGAGCATGACGACATTCAAAATGTTTATTAGCAATAGAAAAATAAGTGGTTCTAGTAGAAACAGTATGATGAAGATCAAATATTTGGCGTGGTTTGAGATGATCAGTTTGAGAACGGGTAATCATAGGATGATGCGGCGGAGCTGGAGGAACTATGGGAATGGAAGGTCGAGAAGAGGATGACGAGGAAGAAGAAATAAGAAGAAGGAGAGGCTTGAGAGGTTGACATACTAGGTGGAGGTGAGGGAGCATTTTTTTGGAGGAGTATTAGGTAGCAAAAATGGTGGGTTGTGAAGAGCCGGAGGTAGAAGATGTGGAGAAATGGAAAGGGATGAATCTGGTGGAATGGAAGTGTGTATAGATGGAGAGGATGAATTGTTGAGAGATGATTCATCAAAGAGTCCATGACTAGAAATAAAAAGACAACCTGTAGAGGGAACGTAGAATCGTTAGCCTTTTTGAGAGGAAGGGTAACCAAGAAAAATATAGGGGAAGGATCTTGGTGCAAGTTTATGAGAGGAGTATGGTTAAAGCCAAGAGTAATAACGACACCCAAAGACTTTCAGATGTGAGTAATATGGAGGTTTGTTATATAGAAGCTCATAAGGAGAAAGATTGTGGGTGTTTGGGGATGATAAGCGATGATAGTGTGTGTGTTCTGCGACTCTATTTTATAATGGGGTATGAGGGCAAGTATATTGATGATGAATGCCATGATGAGCTAAGAAGTGTTTAAGATTGTTGTTGAGAAATTCTCCTCATCCATTAGTTCGTAAGATTTTAATGAAAAGGTTAAATTGATTTTTAACAAGCTTTTTGAAGTTAATGAACTTAAGTGTAGTTTCACATTTATGTTTCATAGGATATAACAAGGTGAAGCATGTAAAATCATCAATAAAGAGCCCATAAAACTGAAAACTAGCATTTGAAGAAATAGGCTAGGGTCCCCAAACATCAACACCATTTGAAGAAATACAAGATTTAAAAAAAAAAAAGAAAGGAAAAAAAAAAGTTAAACTTGATAACTTGTTGTTATAGCTTGAAGAGTTGAAGAACAGGGATGGTCGGGATGACGATGCCAAAGAACGGAGCTACAAGTGGAGAGAAGGGTTGATGCATATGTCGATAAATTTGAATAAGTAAGGTCGGCAGGATAGAGCCCGCCACGAAAAGAGCCGCGAAAAAGTGGTTGGAGAGTCGTCCAATCATTTATGACATAACCAGAGTGATCAAAAGAGATAATGCAATCAAAAGAGATAATGCAATTATTATCAATGGTTAGTTTGGAGAATGAGAGAAGTTTATGCGAAAGATTTGGAATATGTAAAAGAGGTGTTAAAGACAATTTACGTGTAGGGGTTAGAAGAATTCCTTTGCCATAATTAACAAATGGGGAGCTGATTTCCATTGCCAACAAGCACATGATCGAAACCATTTGAGTCCAAAAAAAAAAGGTGGCTGCAAATTACGGAGAGTAGAATCATTTTGTCATTTTTTTTTTTTTTTTGCAATAAGCTACCTAAACAATTGCAGATTATCATAAAAATAATTATTTCGGAAGATAGAATCAACTTATCGATAATTTCCTGTTTAATGCAAATAACAACTAGTTGTTTTAATAAGTTGATGGTATTGATCGGGAAGCTTCGTCAATTCATTTGCTTACCCATCCCAACGACAAATTTGGGGTCAAAGCGTGTAATCAACCGGCCAAGGTCCCCTCCCATTATTGAACCTTTTTATTACGATTTTTATTAATTAATTAAATTATTAAATAAATCTATAATTTAAAGATAATAATTTTTTTTTCTTTATATTTTCTGGCCGGACGGGATAGGCCTCTTATATGCTATCGTGTGGTTACTACGGTAATTAGATAAATATTTTGAATTTTAAGACAATTACTATAAATAAAAAGATATTAAAACGCTTTGTTAAGACAAAATTAATTCATAATGTTTAATTTTGTTTAAATATCTTCTAATTTGATTTTAATTTTTTTTTTTTTTTTGCTAAATTTTATATTTAGGACTCTAATAAATTATAATTCTTTCTCAAGACAACAAACAGGACGCGACAAAGTGCAATATACTGTTGAGATCTTTGAGATAATACATAATTCGATAATGATGTGTTTGAAGAGAGAGACATCGAGTTAAAGTGTAGTTTTTGGGTACCTAGCGGTATCCAACGATACTGAGTGCTGGTACCACTAGGTATTCAATACTTGTGTGGACGGTTCTCTCCGTCCGCACTCTGCACCTAATAATCTCTTATAAATTTGAAGTTAAAATCTATGTTGTTTGAAATGATTTTCTAACTATTTTTTTAATATACAAAATTTTAATTCAATATTTTTATATTAAAAATTATACAAAATCATTTCATTGATTAATAATTTGTTGGTGATAATGTATACTAATATATTATTCATCAGTAATTCATCGACAATTACTTAATTTGGATGTCAATATATCATTCGTCAATTATTCATGAAAATTTCAACAGAATTTTCAGTCTAAAATCAATGCAACCTTTTCTAAGAAAAAAATATATATTTCAATTAACTTGAATTACACAAAGAAAGATCATGACTAAATCAACTCATTTAAATTAAAAAAAAAATGAAAATCAAGGAGAGGATTTAAAAAAAAATGATCTAAGAATACTGAGAGAGAAATGGATACTAAATTTTAGATTTTAAGTCAAAAGGGTGGTAGAGGAAGAGCTTCATAATAGCTGTTTCATACAAGTAAAAGGTGTTGAACGTGTTGTGCTTAATGATTTTCTGGATGTTCCAGTGTTTTATATGGATCCTAAAAGCTCACATTATAATGTGAAGGATAATCGTGCGTTGACCTTAGAGTCCATTTGGACTGGCTTCATGACTATAGTTCTGTATCTGAATCTGAGTCTGGTTCTTATTATGTTGAATCTTTGGGAGATGGAGATCCTGGTAATTCGTTCAATCTGTTGTGCGATAATCCTTTGGTGACTGCTGCTTCTCGGGGCAGATCTCGTGGGAGGGGCAGGCGTGGTCGTTGATTGCTGGTTGTTGCCATGTTTCTGTTTTTTGTGCCATTAAGTGTGGTTCGTTTGCTGCATTGGTTTGCATTTGTGGTTGGTGGGTTGGCCGGTTTAATTGGTTCGTTTTGGACGATGAGGAAGCAGCGAGGCTGCAAGCGTCGTGGACGGTCAGGGTTGGTTGGCAACCTGGTTGACCCTTCGATTTAGTTTTTTACCAGTGGATGGCCCCGCCCTGGCAACCTGATGCTGGTCCGAGTCCGTTGATTTCAACCTTCATTATTCTGTTCTCTTCTTTGATTTCACTTTTTTGATTGTAAGCATCTGATGTGGCCCTTTGGGGGTCTTCCTTTTGTAATTTTCTTGTTCAATATAGTTGGTGGTTATTTAAAAAAAAAAATACAAGTAAAAGGTGTTGGTGTCAACCTCAAGAAAGGGTTAGAAAATTTGAAAATGAGAGGGCGGATGGGAATAGGCCATAGGGTTTGGGCTAGAGGTACTATCATGCATGCCTGCATGTAGGGATGTCAGTATTTGACATGACCTGAAAATCCGACTCGAACCCGATCTGAAAATTTTGGGTTAACGTCAACCCATTTATTAAACAGGTTGGGTTCAGGTTCAACAAACAGACCAATTTCAATTGGGTCGGATTCGAGTTAACCTGGAAACTCAAAAATGACACGTAGTGACTTGCATTGACTGCTGCTGCCCGCGTGACCTTGCTGCTCGAGTGATCAAGCAGCATGACCGTGCTGCCCGCGTGACCGCGCTGGCATCGCGTCTCCCAACTGCGCGCAATGCCTCTGCCTGCTACCCCGCCACATTGTGTGGCCTCGCATGGCTCCATCGATGTGTTGTCCGCCGTTCGTCGTGTCGGGTCGGGCAAATTACGGGATTTGACTAAATAAGTGTGCAAACGGTAGACTTTATGGTTGTAACTTAAAGTCGTGCTACTATATTTGAACTTATTCGATCTTCTTGACCAACCATTTTGGATATTAGAAATCCACTTGTGTGACAATTTTTTCATTCAAAAATCACAGAATGATACTTTAAAAAAAAGGTAAAATGGAACAAAATCCCCTGACCATCAAGCATAAAATCTACAGCCAGAATCCTGCCTACAACAACATTCATTAAACAAGTAGTAAAGCAGTAACCAACTAAAATAAAAATAAAAATCTGTACGTTGATTCCTTCATAGAAAGAATCATTCCTCCTTAATTAAAAAAGAATAGGCATTTCCTCTCTCATATGACACAGTTGCCGTTCAAATTATTAATAAAAAGACTTTGCCGCGCAGCTGCTCACTGATAACAGCAAAGCAATCCAATCCCACCGAGCATTTTGTAACGTAGCGGCTGTAAAAACATCTACTTGCCATCGATGTCGCGCAAATCGCAGGCACGAGCACGCTCCCATGTGACTCCCTCGCCTTATTTGCCACTGCAAACCTTACACGTGCCGAGCCAGCGATGAGGTCATATGCCGGTTCGTCACACGTACGGTAAGGCTCGGGGAAGGACGGCCGGGCTGGGGATCTGATACATCGGGCCGGGGCCCGGGGCGGCCTCATCGGTGCCATGTGGTGCTCCCGAGTGGATCGGGTAAGATGTGGGTGGTGGCAACCGACGCGTGGCTGGCTTCCAGAGCGTCTTTCACTTTCTATGAGGACGGGATGCCTATTCGTGCACATGGGTCGGGACTGGGCCGGTGCTCGCCGGCCAGCTCAGGCGCCTTTGATTGAAATATTCTTTCGGGAGACTACGGAAGGAGGTGTAAGGTTGGCATTAGTTTAGGGAAAATGTTTCACTCGACTAAAAAAATGTAGATGTATGATTTTTTTATGTTATTTTGAGCTTAAATTATTTGATTAATAAAATATTAATCTTATTTTAAAGAACCTTTTTTTTATTGAATGAAGAATTAATTTAATTATAAGAATGAAAAATTAATTTAATTTTAAATATATATTTCCTTTAAAATTGTAAAATATTATGATTGATATATTATCAAAAAATAATTTTGATTGAGCATGAATCTCGAAGCAAATTTAAATTAAAAACTTCCAAAATTAATTCCGTGACCATCCGAACTTCGATTTTAGCAAACTTATAGTCGAACAAAACATCTCGAATAGACGAACCCAATGACACCAAATTCAATCCAATATGAGCTCAAATTGGCCAAATCGAGGGTTTGAAGCGCATTTAAACATTTCAAAGCATAATTTGGATGACCAAATGATTTTCAAATGTGATATGATTATAATCGAATTGAGGGGCTTGACGAGAAGAATCCAACGAGCCCAAGATTGTTGAATTCTGACATTATTAAGACACTTAAATGCTCGATAAATGGTTTGATTAAGGGAATCAATATCAGTCATCAATCTGAAATACTCCCAACCTATCATTAATCTTCTCACTATTTACTAGCAATGTCACTCTCGAAAAACTATAAATAGAGCCTCATTCTTAAAAAAAAAAAATAGAGGAAGAAAAAAGGTAAAGAGAGAGGAAGAAGGAAAAGAAATATGAGACCTCTTTAGCCACGAAACTCCTCCTCAAGCATTGCCCAGCCACCGTTGGACCACTAGTTGTCGTCGATTATATATTATATATTTGTGTATGAATTAATATAAATTTATATCTCCTCTAAAATTTTAATGCATTTGTATATCAAATATTATTTTGCTGGCATCAATATGATTTTTATTAAAACATTCAATTTATGTGCTTTTCAATATTTTAAGATTTAAGATTATAAATATCTAATAAAAAATATTGATGGTACTTTTTTAATAAGTAATTTATGCATTGATTGAAAAAAGGCTCCTGTAAAATATAATTTTTTTAATTTTCAATATAAATTTCATGGCTAATAATTTAAAATTATGAGTTGACTAATTTTTTTCATACAATTTTAATTTTTAGTATGTATAAAAATAAACTTTTACATGTTGCATGAATATGCAATCTTGTTACATACGTGAATCATCATTAAATATATGTACTATTAGTTCCATGTGTATTAATTAAGATAAGGACAAAAAAATAATAATTCTTTACTTAATCAAGACTTTCTTTATATTCAATAGTCAATCAAATTGCATTACTTTTTAATTAAGTTAGCTTAGATAAAGATACTACTATTTGTGCAAAGCATTTTATAAAATTTTTATAATAATCTATTAACTATTTAAAAAGTTATTGATTTTCTATACATTTGTAGATCATAGGCAAACTATTTTTTTTTTTTTTTTACGTTTTATTGTGTATTGATCTGTTTAGATTATATTGATTTGTGAACTATCACACTCCTCATAAATAAATGCCTATAAATATCATTGTAGTTGATGTAATGAGCCCCATCTTGTAATAAGACATTAAGGCCAAGGGATAAAGAAATTTCCTAGATCTTTGCTCCCTCTCCTCCCTCACTTTCCTCTCCCTCCCTCTCTCTTGCATTCAAGAATTCCTCCAAACCATAACAAGTGGTATTAGAGCCTCGTTGAGGCAATCTCAAAGTGGAGGAGGATTCTTGTCCAAGAAAGGGGAGAAGAGGCAGTCGCTACCTTGCGGGCTTGGTGTCTAGGACGGTTTGATTGCACAAGAAGTGTGCTGTGATTGGCATGCTTGAGTGATCGCGCGTGAGAGAGTAATCCAGGGCTTGGATCGTGGGCTGGGTCCGAACGACTGGAGACGCAAACAGATCTCATGTGTATGGTTCACACGGGAAAGTCGGACATGGCACGATCAGGGCATATTAGGGCTACCACACGAGAGTGCATGCGAGCTAGAGTATGCAAGCTAGAGTAAGCTGGCCGGAGCAGGCTGCACAGGCATGCGGGCATGGAGTGTGATGGGGTTATGGTTAAATGCAAATTTGAATTATATTAATGAATGCTTAAGACTCTATCCCCCTAAATAATGCTTATATTTTCTTTAATAAAAAATAGCAACATTTAATATACTCAAGTATACATATCGATTCAAGTAGTAAAGCGATAGAGTAGAGTGTCAAACCCACAAGAAAGCATATTTTATAACAATAAACTACTAATGTTTAATCTAATTAAGTTTTCACTGAAAATATAACACATAAAATAACACATTATTTACACTTGTTAGTGCACAAGGTAAGGGTAGCACGGAAGTGAGTTCAATTTGCGAGAAACTGATGGGAGTTTGGAACCTTCGGTTCATCCATGTAAAGGATTGAAGCACTCGAGCTGGCAGGTGCAAGCCGGGATAGAGACCCGATGTTCTTGAATGATCATGCGAAGTAGCCGAACATGCATTATCGTGCAGGACTGAAGATTGGAGGCAGTATTTTCCCGTTCATGAGTAAGAGGTTGGTATAGATCTTTGAGGTAGAGTTAGGTTGTTCTTAGAGAGCAACGCCGAGAATGAAAAACAAGAGTTGGTTCCATGAGCTAGAAAGGGATGCAGAGTCGGGATCAGGTTCATGAGAGGTTAGCAAGTTTATAAAAGGTGGAATTAAAGATTGTGCTTGAGGTTCAAAGCGGGTTTGTCCGTGTGTGGGAGGCCAAGGAGCAGGTAGTGCAGATGATCAGCTGCATAATCAAGAATCTCAAAGAAAATCATACAGGAGTGCGTAAGAAGTGAGCATCGAACTCTGGATTGGACGTGTGGGTCATGCAAAGTTGCAAGCTGGAGCGCGCACAAGTACCTGGAGAAGACTAGCGAGCTGGATGTTGCTCATTGCTAGAGTTCGAGTGTTTTGTGCGGGAGCAGGCAAAGCACAAGGCATGAGCCTGCAGATCACGAGAGAAACAGCGAGGGACATAAGCTCATGTAATTTATAACACATGGTAGCATGAGCTGGAGCCGTGGATCGAAACAAACATTGGAGGTCATTTGCGAACCGGATTAGGCTTGGTTCGATGGGTTTGCTCGTGGATTTAGTGCATGGAGCTAGTCAAATCGTAGCAAGCGCACATGATTCTTTGATCGTAAAATCGAACCAAAGTGGAGATTATTATTTATTGGTCCAATTTTAGATTAGGTTGTTCTTTCAAGACACCACACCATGTATATATCCCTATAATTAAGTTATAGGTTGATGTATTTAGATACCCCTGTAAGCTCCAAAATGAATTAACAAATCCCTCTTCCTTTTCCTGCCTCTCTCTCTCTCTCCCTCTCCCTCTCTCTTGCATTCAAGAATTCCTCAAAGTTTTAACAAGCTCTGTCTTCCAAGAATAGCCTAAACAGTTAGAGTTTTAATAGGCTTGGTTTAACTTATTATATGTGGAGAAAAGGCTTAAGGATAGAGTATTTATAATTGTTGGGTCACCTTAAGTCAATTAGGATGCATATCGTCATATGAGAGCCATTAATAATTATTTCTAGCAATGACGTGTGAACCATTTAGTAGGCTGAAGAGTTATCAAACTCTAAGAAAAAAATTAGATGGTTGATTAGCTGATGGAGGTTACTTCTGAATAGTTACGAATATTATTAACAAAAAGATGTTATGACATTATAAGGAATTTTTATTGCGTCCTCCCACCTGACGTAGAGATACGTCCTCCCACCACTAAAAAATTGGGTTTTTGCTCGGTATTGCTAGCTATTATTTGGTATTAACGAAGAATATTATCATGTGAAGACCAATACCGAGTTATATCGAGCTATACCGAGCAATACCGAGCTATACCGAGCAATACCGAGTTTTTTCTAGGAAAAATTAGGTATTTTTTTGTATTGCTCGGTATAGCTCGGTATTGCTCGGTATTGCTCAGTATAACTAGATATTGGTCTTCACATGATGATATTCTTCGTTAATACCAAATAATAGCTAGCAATACCGAGCAAAAACCCAATTTTTTAGCGGTGGGAGGACGTATCTCTACGTCAGGTGGGAGGACGCAATAAAAATTCCATTATAAGAGATCTTCGGCACATGCATAGTTGTTGCTCTCATACATAATGTACCCTTAAAGAAGTTCTCAGTGACTTGAGCCAGTAGTGATGATTATTATGGGGTTTTTATGAAATTAAAGTCAAAGTCTTTTGATGAAAATAATAATAATTTGGTCAAGGTTTTGAATATTTTTGGCAGCTTAGTCAGACATTAATCTTATCAAAGGCTCCTACATAATATGATTATAATATGTTAAAAATTGAGATTTGCGTGACATTGGTTAAAAAAAGATGCATTTTCTTATCTAATTAACAAAGGGAAAAGACAAATAATCATTAAATAAGGCCTGTTTAATTTCTGTTCCAGTTTTTCCTATGTTCTCTTTGGAATTTGAATGAAAGAGGTTATATAGCCCAATTGCTTGAGATATCAAATATGCGGCACACAGATTGAGGTGTTCACCCATGAAAACTTCCTCACCTGCGTCTATGATCATCATTAAAAATTTGTTGTATACGTGGAAGGGCAGGTTCAGTCTTATTTTTTAGGGTGGACAAATTCATTATATAAAAAATTAAATACAAAAATTAAGAAAATATATATAAGTTAAAATTCTAAGCAAAGTCTTGTATTATATTATAGTTTATGAATAAAAAACTAATTGCAAACTTTACATTCTACTTTACATTTTTTTTATAATGTTGTATAATAATATCATCGGAAATACAATGAAATACTTTTTTCTCATTATTTGGCAATAGATAGTCATTGAGTGAGATCATCCATTTTGCTACGCAACCGATGCTTAATAATCTTCATTACAGAAAATATTTTCTTTACTATATATGGCAATATCAACTAATGAAGTCAATGTCGGGATGGAGACCTCAGAGCGATTTAGGCAATCTAAAATAATGCATGAATAGGGTTGGCTAGGACAAAAGAGCATAATATGAGATATAGAGGGGCAAATTATCAAAAAAATTCTCATCATGAAGGGCAAATTGTGGGTCCGCCTATGTATGCATATACAACAAGGATTTAGATAGGGGTGTCAATATTTGACACGACACGAAAATCCAACCCGAAATTTTCGGGTTGGACCCGACCCGTTTGAAAAGCGGGACTGGTTCGGGTTCATGAATTCGACCCGTTTGAAAAACAGGTCGGGTTCGGGTTGACCCGGCGGGTTGCCAGGTCAACCCGCCAACCCGTTTGAACAGACCTGCCCGCGACCCTGCCCCGCTGCCCGTGACCCTACACCAGCTGCCCGCCCAACTGCTCGCTGTCCGCGCGCGTAACGAGGTCGCCCGCGCGCCTGCCGAGGCCGCCTGTGCATTTGCCAAAGCACGCGACCACGGTCGCGCCCGCTCGCGCTCGACCGCACGCACGCACGCGCCCGCTGGCCACGCGCAACCGCGCCCGCTCGCCTGCTCGCCGGTGCTCACACCGCGCACACGCTCGCCGGCGCGCACCTGCGGTCCGTGTCGGGTCGGGTCAACCCGGCAATCCGCCGGGTCGGGTTCGAGTTCGGATTTCCGACCTGTTTTCCTACCCGGGTTGGGTTAGGGTCGACCCGTTTGAACCCGGATCAGTTCCGGGTTCGACCCGAACCCGACCCGTGACCCGAAATTGACACCCCTAGATTTACCTAAGAAACTGGAATGAATTAATGGGCATCACGTTTGTAGGTATTGGGGGATTGACGAGAGAAATTATGGCTTGGTGAATTGCTACCGCCTACATTATTCCCAACAATCTCGTCTACATTTGACAACCTAATGGTACTCGATGGGTTTCTTATTTGATCTTTTGTCCCAAATTGCTTCATTTTCAAATTGAAGGGCAAGCCCACTTTGAATGGGTGGGAAAATAATAAGTATGTGTTAAGTACTACTAATTGTACTGAATAGTTTAGATTATATTAGTGGTTAATGAGTACTCCCAAATTGAAAATAAAACAAAATGAATGAACTGTTCCCTCTATTATATATTTTCTCTTCTCTCACTAAAGTTTTAGAGTTAAGACATGCTAAAAGGTTTCATATAATGAACGCTTTATCAGGCTTAGATCATATCCAGCCGAATGCCTAACACTGGTTTGGCTTCCGTCGTTCAAGATATGGGCTCAATTTCGCTGACCTGGTTATTCGTTTTGGTTTGCACCAATTTCCAAACAAGCAAGCTGACTTATCCGTACCTATTAGCTGGAATTTTTGAATAATTAGTTATCTTAAGCGCTAGTCTATTAGGCAAATGAAATTCATTTCGGAACTCATAATTCTTTATCAGTTGTGTGGCTCAAATGTAATTATTAGTGAATTACATTTATCTAATGATTAATTAAAAATATTCATTTTCATTAATGAATTTCTACTAAATCTTAGGGGTGGAAAGGGATAACTTTTTTATTTGTATTTTATATTATGTATATTTTATAACTTTTCTATTTTATTTGTGGTGAGGGCGACAATCACCTGCAAAACAATAATTGTCGCGAGCACACCCTTGGAGGTGGTTGCTAGTCGTGGATGGAGTTATCGACTCATAATGCAAATATGATATACATTCATTTAGTGGCGGAGCAAGAAAATTTATTCAGTGGGGGCCTAAATTAAAATAGTTTTGTTTATCGTCTCATTTGGAATGTTAGAATACATAAATATATGTCTTAATGAATGACAATCAATCCAAAAGAAAAACCCTTAGTAAGTGCTTCTATTGTTTGGTCCTGCACACATGAAAGAAAAATCAGCTCGAGATCACAATTCGCAAGAGAGGAGCAAAGGAAAAACAAAGCATATTCCACAGGCGAAGGAGAAAACGAAACAGTGAAGGGGAAAACATTCCATTTTTTTAAAGAAAATTTTCGTAAATTAATCATGATTACACTCTTTTCCTAAATAATTAATGAGAATAGCATTCATCATTTTTTTCATATTTGTATCACAACGCATTATATGATAATGATTAGATTACAATATTACATCATTTGATTGAATAATAAAAAAATATTTGTAAGAAAAAATCATAATTGTATCAGGGTAGAGTTATTTTTTAAGACTTTTTTTAAAAATTCATTAACAAATAGATTATTTTTTTCGTATTTGTATCACAACATGATAATAGGTGCTGGTGTTTGGAGGTGGTCGAAGTGGAGCTTCAAGTGGAGAATGAAATCAATGACAATTGTTTTAAAAACAATAAAAGTGATTAAAATTAATTTGAGTGTTTTAAAAAAAAATCATTGAATTTTCCCTCAATCAAATAATTAGAGAAGTTAAAAAGTAAAATTTAATTATTTCGTATCCTTTTTTTCTATTTCCTTCAAACCAAAAACAATTTTAGGCCAATGGAAATAATAATATATGAAATAATCGTTCTATGAAATTGAATGATTCTGCTCACGTACAAAAAAGCAATAATTTGATGCCCGAAGGGCTGACCACTAAAGCAATGCAACGCATGTGGACTGTCTTGTTTCACTCCCCTTACCCATTTTTAAAGCTTCTTACATTACCAAAGCTATGGTGTACTAACACTACAGCCACACCCTTCCTCCCAACAAAATCCAATGAGGAATAATTGGTGTCCACCTTTATTCAGTGACACCTATCATACTTTTTTGGCCTTTTTGACAATAATTAACTTTATATTCAGTATTTAAATTATTTCTATGGTACGGCTCAGTTGCTGTACGCAACGCATGCCTCAACGATGAAAAACGTGCCTAAGTCTCTATCAGTAAATATATGTTGTGGATAGGAAATAATTATGTTATAACGTGCCCACCATCAAAGTCATGGAGTGATTATTGTGTCCGGACATCGAACGTGTCCAGAGATATCATTGGGCACTCT
This sequence comes from Dendrobium officinale, assembly GCA_019514585.1. Lineage (NCBI taxonomy): Eukaryota > Viridiplantae > Streptophyta > Magnoliopsida > Asparagales > Orchidaceae > Dendrobium > Dendrobium officinale. Next base: position 21,836,094 of record CM033696.1, read on the forward strand.
GTACTGACCGCAGTTCCCTAAGTATGCTGTCCGGACAAAATAATTTTTCCAAAGTCATGCAAGAGAGCGAGGGGATCGAGATACTTCTAAACTGTTTTCTTATTGCTTTATGGTGTAAATGAGTCGAGCCGGGTAGTAGCATTATAAAGCTGAATTTGTTTAGCTTATAATGCGCCCAAACTTGAGCTCAAGTTCAAATTTGAGAACTTGAGCTCATTTAATGAGCCCGAACTCAACTCGCTGTATAAAAAATAAGCTCTACTTTGGCTCAATTACTCGAGTTCATTTAAAAAGCTCGAAATGAGCTCATTTATGGAGCTCAATTTTTATTATCTTAAAAAATTCTTAAGAAAATTGTATATTCAAAATCTTTAAAACATATTTTTAAATTGAGTAGCTTGATGATCTAGCAAGACAAGTCAAACTGAGCGCAAACTTGAGCTCAATTACATGCTTGAGCTCGAATTCTAAACTCGATAACTTGACTCACAAGCTCGTTAGTGAGTCGAGTTCGAGCCGGCTTGAGAGCTGCCTTGGCTCACTTACACCCCTATTAATTTGAATTTTTATTTGGTCATAACTTTTTCATTGTTTTCAAGAAAATTTTATACCAAGAAGTTGTTTTATATAAATTTTTTTTAAAAAATTATTTTTCTTTAATGACTTTATAATTACCTTAACAATATATTATAGTCGTTCCAAACAAAGACTAAATTTGGGAGAATAAAGAGAATATTTTCTTGGTGTTTGGCCAAACTAGCACATGTTTATAGTGCATTATCTATTGTTAAGAAAAAAAAAAATAACAGAGGCGGAAGAAAGTAATTTAAGATGGTCAAAACATTTGTGTTGGACTTAGGAGCCTCTTAAATTAAGATTATATTTGAAAGATATGAACAAGTTAAAATTTAAAAAAATGTTTGAAAATAACTAAAGATTTTTAAGATTTAGGCTTCGTTTGAGACAGCTTTCATGCTGCTTTTTAAAACAATTTTTTAGTATAAAAAAATTTTAAATTTTTGCGCTAAAAAACTGCTGTAGAAAGCAAGAAAAAAGTCGTCCCATGCTTCGTTTGTGATAGCTTTCTTATTGTTTTGTAAGGCTGTTTTTTTCGTAAAAAATTTTTTGAAAAGCAGAAAATAAGTAGTGATATAAAGTTGTCCCAAACAAAGCCTTAAATATATTTTTTACTTTTTTAAAAATTCATTCAAAATTTTAGCTTCTAACATTTTATGATTTTTTTATTTACTAATTATTTTTATGTATGGCTGCTTTCGCTGTTAATCTATCGTTTACAAATTCTCATGATATATATATATATATATATATATATATATATATATATATATATATATATATCTGTTTTTAATCTTTTTTTATGTTAATTGATATATTTTATATTATTTACTACATCAATCCAAAACTCACACACACAATGCATATACAAAGACTCGAGCATATAAGACCTCTTAGTTGGAAGCATAAGCTCTCAACCAACAGGTCAAGGTGAGCTGCTTTCACAATTTATTAATATAAAAATATTTCAACTTATTTTTTGAAATTTAATAAAATATTTATTTTAGTAATTTTATTTTTCCAAAGTAATATTTACATTATATAAAGAATAAAATAAAATGTCATTAATAATCTTTATCATAAATATAAACAATCAAATATAAATATTATGTTTTAAAGGCTGTGCAATTAAATGTGTTATGTGTTTGAAAGTTGTTAATATTGGAGGGCTGAAAATGATGGATGTTTTATCAATATGGGGATTTATCACGAATCAAACGTGTGGTTTATTCCATTTGCACGATGCAATTCATTTTCACATGTTTTTTTAATAGAATTTCTCATTGCAAGTGCTTAAAAATAGCATTTCCAAAGAGCAATTCTTTCACATGGGCTGCAACTTTACTCAAATTTTCACTTAGGTTAATTCTATGCCTTCTAAAACCATTAAGAAGATCTTTCTTCTAGCTATCCATGTTACTTATTACTATATTTTGGGTGAAAAATAACAACATGGTTTTTCAAGAGGTTTGCACCCCACCTAAAATATTAATAAAAAAAGATTTAGATTTCATTTGAGATAGTTTTCTTCATGTTCTGTAAAGTTATTGTAGAGAAAATAAATTTTTGAATTTATTATAGAAAAAAGTTTCTAGTACAAAAAAAAATTTAAAAGTAGAGAAGAAGATATTGCCAAATAAAAATTATAGTTACATTTTGAAAAATAAGCAGTAAAAAAGCTCCCTCAAACAAAGCCTTAGGTCGTTATTGGACCAAAAAAGTAGAAAGTGGAAGTTCAAAGGCTAATTCAATAACTATGCTTAATAGTGTAGTACGCGCTTTGAGAGGAAGGAGCTATTCCTCTTGAGCTTCTTGAGAGAGGAGGAGAGAGAGATGGAATGGGATAGATAGTTGAAATCATAATTAGGATTCTATGTCTTTTGAGAGCTTAACCTGTTACCTTATTACAAACTATTGGTGTCTATGTATAGACAAAAAATTATAACAACAAAGGCTACACAAGAAACTAATCATTGTATCATAAAAGGTTATAAAGAAAACTAACTAAAAGAAAGTACAATATAATAAATCTTGGATCAATCACAACAAACTCCATCTCGGTCCTAAATTTACAAAACATTAATGTCTTCATCTGTTGCCTCGACTATGTTGGCATCATCCTTGGGTCCAACTCTCTTTTGCTTTAGCAAATCCAGGTTTTTTTTTTTTTTTTTTGAAGTGTCATTCCTTATGGCAGTGGAAGCACGTGACAGTGGAAGCATGCATATGTTGATGGACTCGCTTCTTCCCCACGCTATCAGAATGTTGTCAACACTTTCATCTTTGTCTTCATTTCAACCCTTGCTTGCCACATAGTAGTGTGTCCACTATATTTTTTTATGACTTCAGCAATGAACTTAGAGGCTACCTTGATCTTCTTCATCAATCCATACGTCTACAATCTTAAGATCAAGAATTAGTTTCATCAATGTTTTTTTTTTTTTTTACCTTCTTCCATATGCAACATATCTAGAGCTTTATTTAGGTATAGACGGCTGGCCAACAATCTTTTCAGGTATAATGACTCTAGTTTCTCCCAGACTTCTATGGTAGAATCTTCTTCAGTTACTTCCCACAAAACTTCATCACTGATTTACAACAGGATTGTACTATGAGCCTTCAACTGCGTTTGCCTTGCCCTTGCTCTATCGGATATGGCATCAATATATTCCGTGGAAATCGCCTCGAATGTTCCTTCATGAACAAGGAGGGTCTTCATTTTGATTCTCCATAATTTGAAGTCATTTTCATTGATGAATTTATTGATTTCAGTTTTTTTTCATTGGCAAGGTCAAGAACTTCGCTCACCATTCTAATCCGACTGCAAGAAATACACCCGAGCTACAAATTGTAGCCTCGCACTTGCTTGCACTTCCACGATCTGCCCTGCATGTTCTTGCTTATGCTCACTCAGCTCCACCTCTTGGTAGATTTGCGCCTGCTGCACTATGTTCCACATATCAAACACTATGCATCTTGTGCACTCCACTCGCAGGCTCCACAATCTTAACCCGTGCAACCACGAACACACGTGCCCTGCTCAATGCTCCGCCCGTGCCCGTGTGCTCTGCTCTGCGAGCTTTGACTCTACCATAACCTACGATTTGCCCGCGCATGCCTCCACCGCCAAAATAATCAGCCACATCTCATGTTATATGCTTTGGAGGTAGCTTTCACTTTGCCAGTCTTCTACAAGCATATTCAGGGTTCATTGTATCGCTACCATTCATTTTCTCCGCCGCTTGTTTGCTTTCGGTTCAATGGTTAGCACTTAGAAACTTTAGCATTCTCTTGGACCCACAAAAAGGTATGCTGTTCAGCAAAAGAGAAGAATATTATTACCACAATCCAGCTTATGTGCGCGGAAAAAAGAAAAAAATAATATTATAAGAAAAGTTGTAAAAATTGGTGAGGAATCTCTCTTCACTCTCTTTCTTTTTTAGATTAATTTTATTTTTTGTATTTATGATTTTTAAATCATCAATTAAGAAATTGGATTCAACGCAATCGTCATTTGTTCATTCAGATGAAGACTTGATCATATAGTGACATTCTTAGTGATGAAAAAAAATAAAAAATATTGCTACGCCATCAAAAATTCTTCCTCGTGCATGAATCTCCAGGCCTATTCAATTTGGTATTAAATAACAACAACAACAAGCCTTTATCCCACTACGTGGGGTCGGCTACATGAATCTTTTTTCTCCATTGTATCATATTAAAAGTCAAATTCTCGTTTAAATCTAATAGAGAAAGATCATTTCTAATATTTTCTAATCAAATCTTTTTAGGTCTGGCTCTACCTTTCTTAACATAAGTCAAATCTAATACATCTACTTTCCTAACCAGGTCATCGGATGGCCGCCGTTTTATGTGACCAAACTATCATTTCAATTTGGAATTAAATAATATTCAATCAAAATTAATTTTAGTTAATAATTTTCTCAAGAATTATTCTTGGTCGAGCTACGTAAACGGGAAGAATTTCAATCTCTACCATGAAGGTAGGTTTGAAACTAGGACTCTACCATGAAGGTAGGTTTGAAATTAGGAGGAGCTCACGGTGGACATTTTTTTTCCCCCTTAAAAGAATAAACATCTTAACTATTTTGCCCATCTTCAATAAACACAATTTTCTAAATTTTAAGAAAATAATTTCTTTTATATTTCATACATAAAATCATGCATTTCACAATCATATTTAACCCTCCATTAAAATAGAGGCTTATGAAGAGCTCGAACGATTTTGAAATGCTAACAAAAAGAGTGTTTTTTCTCATCTTTTTAAGATTTTGCAAATGGAGATTTATGTATTTATTATTAAATTTTTTTCTTTTTGTGATCATTAAAATTTAAGAACTAATTAATAAAATTATAAAAAATATAAAAATATATTATATATTTTTCTTGTTTATGAGCATATTTTTTCAAGTTATATGTTACCCCTCAATATAACTTAGTTATTAGATAATACAATTGAATTATTAGAAAAAATAAGATAAAATTATTAGAAAATATAATAAGTAAATAATATTTTTTAAGTATAATTATGACACAAAAAATTATGAATATATGATAGTTTAAAGAATGGTCCACCAAAGAATGGCCCAATGAGGCCCAATGAATGCCTTAATGGGCTTATTTAGGTATGCAGTTGGGCTTATACCCATGTAGGTAGGCTGGCCATTCCGTCGATCAGCGCTGCAGGTAACTAGGTAAGCAATGTTTGTGGCACATGCATATAAATATATAATTTATATTTTTTATTTTAATATTAATATTTTTCCTTTTTAAGAAAACATATTTCAATTATTCCTATTAAATGCTATTAAAATGATTAAAACTATAAAAAATTGCAACAAATAAATAAATAAAAATTTAAAATTATTTTAAAAAAAACTTCATAGTTCTTTTATTTTCCCTCCAACCATTAAAATCTCCTATCTTAAAAAATAAAATAAAATCTCCTATAAGATTTGAAAAATGACATAAATTTTCTGATTAGGCTTTGTATTTCTAAAAAATGAGGCTAAAAGTTATCTGCATGAGGTATGATTCTAAGCAATGAATTAGGTTTCAAATTCCACTTATGAAAATTTGGTCTTTCTTTGAAGAAGAGGATGATTGTCTTCTTTGGATGGATTGAGTTGAAAAAGATATCTAAATGATATTTTGAGGTTTAAATCTCATTCCCAAGAGGAGTTAGTTTTTTTTTTTTTTTAATTTAGTGTCAACTATAAAAGAGATGATGGTACTTAATCAATATGAATCATGAGGTAATATTTGGATTGAAAACTTTCAGAATTAAATTCATGACCAATCAAACTCTAATTGATGCAGATTTATAGTCGAACACAATGTCTCAATGAGATAAACTCATTGACCCCAAAATTGATTTGATCCAACTCTGAATGAGCTTTAATTAAGCACTTGCAATATAATTATAAATTTTTTAACATTAATTGAAAGACTGAATGGTCTTAAAATCTAGTGTGCATGGAGCCATGGAGTCAAATCTAGCAACTCAATGAGAAAAATCCAACGAGCCAAATATCATTTGATTACAATATTATTAAGGCACTCAAATGCTGGATAAATAATTTATAATCAAGGGAATTAATCTGGAATGTTTGATGGAGTGTTTTGGATCTTGTTTAGCAAAATACCCTTATAATAAAATTATAATTATGATTCTATTTTTTATGTGAAGGAGATTCAAGAGCTGGGAGAAGAAATTTATCACATTTTCCTGATGATCACCATTTACAATCTCCACAACCAATACAAAATTTTCGTCGCCTCACTATTATCATTTGATTATTAATTTCTAATTATATTAGGCTTTAACTATCCACTTGTAGATACTTGATTTATGTAATTTCTATAACAAGAAATAAAAATCAACTCTGAACTTTGTATACTCCTATATTCTTTAATTATGAGGAAAGGATGATTATTTTATCTTTTATTATTTGGTATGGATTCATTCCACTGTGAAGAGGTTAGTCATACCTAGAATGAGCGATCATAGATTCACCAAATAGCGAAAAACTTAATGACACTTGAAGTAAAGAGGAAAGCTCTCGTGATAGAAAAAAGACAACTTGACCATCTATTAAGTGATGAGACTTCTCTATTAGTGGTTGAAATTGAGATTAGAGTTACATAATTAATGGTTGTAGAAGTCTTTAAGTGCTACATCTTTGAAGGTTTAAGAAGACTTACAAGTAATCTTGAGCATATCATTTTTTTTTTTTTTAATCTTGAGCATATCATTATTTGATCATTAATCATATTTAAGAAAATTATAATAAGATATTTGAAGTAGAGATAAAGGACCTGAAGTATTAATGTCTTGCAGAAGATTTTATTCCTAATATTTTAAAGAGATTCATATGGTCTATCGTAAGAATGGAACCAACATTAGAGGATTGTCTCTTAATCAAGCATCTAAAGTATCCACTTTCTATGTTAACAATGAAGTATAAAATGACCTAATTTAGGAAATTTCTATTATTGTGTTGAATAATATACTTAACTATCTTCTTTATATATTCTCCTAAATACAACATGAGGATATTGATTTATGAGTCACCTTTAGAATATAAATGATTTAAATATATGCACAATCAAGGTTACTATATTGTTTTAGCAAATTTTAAATAAAATTTGAACAAAGTTCAAAGGATTTGAAACCAAATTTAAATCAAAACCTAATATGGATCAATCTATAGTTAAAATAAATTCAAACAAGATTTTAACTATGTTCGAATATTTCTGATCGTGTTTAGACATGATAAATAATCTTCGAATAAGATATTTATCAGGTTCAAATTTAACAAGGATTAAAAGAATCCTGATTCAAATAAGTTTCACATATTTTTCATACAATATTCAATTATGATTCAAATTTTCAAGTATTGATTGGGCAGTTTCTTTGATTCTCAATCTTGTTTGACATCCAATCTTCATCAAAATGATCTAAAATATCTTTCTTAAATTCAATATAAATGAAATGAGTGTTTGACCAGCTACTCATGGCACGACTCAATAAGAGCTCGTTTATGTTCGTTTGATAAAATAAACGAACAAGTTTGAACAATTTTGATAAATATTTAATAGCTAAATAATGAGCTTGAACATATTGACGGTTATCTAATTTTATGTTCACAAAAAGTATAGTTTAGATCTCATGAACAAGTTGTCTAGAGCTTTAAAAATAAATATTATTAAGTTTGATAATTATAATTTTTTTTTTTTTTTGGGTAGACGATAATTATAATATAACTTTTTTTTTTGGGGAATTAATTATAATATAACTGAAATATTAAAAAAATAATTCATAAATATCTAAGTCAGATTTTGTCCGATTCAAATTCAACGCCATGGTACTTATCATGATATAAGAATATAATGATGATATTAGCAATGAAAATTACTAGAAATGTATGGAATAATTGATTATATATATTTTAAAATATTTCGAATCAAAATTGCACAGTATTTTAAATGTTTTGATCCGAAATAAAATATAATGAATATATTTATTTAAATATGCCAATTAAGAGGTGTAATTTTAATGAATAGAGCGTGATATTATTCTTCCAATAGGCATAAGAACGTTATCATTCAGTGACATTAATATTGTCGTTATGCGTTACCCCAGCCTGCGTACTGCCTATTATCAAAAGACGACAAGTTCAGTGGCAAGAGTTTACTTAGCAGCTACCCTATTCATTGATGGCTGCATCTGCCCACTTCAAAAGCCTGTCGTCTTCCCAGTCGCACACCCAGTCCCCCCACCCGCCTCCCAGATCCAAGCGCCGCAAGAACACCACCAACCTCTCCGCCAGCGCCACCATTCCCGACGTTGTTTCCTCCAATAGCGCCTGGTGCTGCCCCGCCTCCAAGTCCTTTACCCCGACACCTTCCGCTTCATCTTCGCCTTCGCACAATCTCCGCCGGAGCTCTACTCCCACTCCGTCGCTGCCGCACCCTCCAAACAACCCGGATATTTCACCCTCTTTGGAGGAGGCTGGAGCTTCCCCTCCAATGGACGCATCTCCCGGGGCGGGATACTCCGTCTATCCTTCCTGCTACAGCAAGTTCAACTCCGCGCTTAATGCCGGCCTCCTCAACCCCATGTCACCTCCCCCTGTCGACAAGACGCGATCCAGTCCTACCCTCTTTGACATGATGGCCAGCGAGCAGGAATACCATCCCAGGACTGGTGCTATGTCTTCTGCCGGTCAGATCCTTCCCCACGGGAGGACACCTGCCGTCTCTGCCCAGGACCGCCAGATCCTACTCCAGGAGCGCGTTGCAGAGATTCTTGGCAGCTGCAGTCCTGGAAACCAGTTCAATGATCAGGACACCGGTGACGTTCGCCTCACCCTCAGCTCCAAGGATGGCCTCTCCGTGTCTCTCAGCGTCCACCGTCACATACTTGTTTCGCATAGCCGATTTTTTGCCTCGAAGCTTTCAGATCGCTGGTCTAAGCAGCAGCGCTCCCTACCTCACCTCGTTGAGATCTCGGATTGCGACGATATTGAAGTCTATATCGAAACTCTTCGACTTATGTATTGCAAGGACCTCAGGCACCGTCTTATGAGAGAGGACGTTTCTAAAGCCCTTGGCATTCTAAAGGTATTTAAACATGGAAATGTCCTCATGTTTTTGACCCAAGTTTGATCTCCATTTCGGATCCGCCGGCCTAATAGATTAATTTCATGTATAGATTTCGGCGGCGATCGCATTTGATGCCGGGGTTTTGTCTTGTCTTGAGTACCTAGAGGCTGCCCCATGGACGGAAGACGAGGAGGAGAAGGTAGCTTCTGTTCTTTCCCAGCTCCATCTCGAGAGCTCTGGAGCAGGGGAGGTTCTCAAAAGGGTCTCCCTCGAAGTAGTCCCATCGTCAGTGGAGGAAGCGAATGGGAATGTTGCCAGCGGAAACGGCGAAGAGATACTGCTGCGCCTCCTCCAGGTTGTTCTGGAAGGGAAGGACGAGAAGGCTAGACGGGAGATGAAGGGCCTCGTCTCCAAGATGCTGCGCGAGAACAACAGCGGGCGGGGTGGCACCGGGGACATTAGCAAGGAATCCCTCTTCTCGGCCTGCGAAGGCTGTCTCCGCCTCCTTCGCTTGCATTTCCTCCGTGCCGCCTCTTCCGACCTCTCCGACGCTGCCCAGATTGCGAGGCAGGCCGATAACCTCCATTGGATACTGGACATCCTGATCGACCGACAGATCGCAGATGATTTCCTGCGAACATGGGCAGCCGAGACAGAGCTTGCGGAGGCTCACCAGCAGGTGCCGGCCATCCACCGCTACGAGGTGAGCCGGATCACTTCAAGGCTATTTGTGGGCATTGGCAAAGGCCAAATTTTGGTATCAAAGGAGGCAAGGTGCCTGCTGCTGAGAACGTGGCTGGAACCCTTCTACGAGGACTTTGGGTGGATGCGGCGTGCCTGCAAAGGACTCGACCGCCACCTCATTGAGGATGGGCTTAGCAACACTATACTGACGCTGCCATTGGCGATGCAGCAGGAGATTCTTCTGGCTTGGTTTGACCGCTTCCTCAACTCTGGTGACGATTGCCCCAACATCCAAAGAGGCTTCGAGGTGTGGTGGCGGCGGGCTTTCTGGCGTCGGAATGGTGAAACCAGCAGGCCACCCCAGCTTAGGATAACAGCTGCTTGCGAGAATTCTTCCTGATTTCACTGGCATAGTTGTTGATGTTGTTTCAGCTTTCAGGTTTTTTTTCTTCCATTACTTATTTTTCAATCATGTACAATTTTCTCTTTTTGTTCTTTTTTCGCGGAATGCTACAAAGGGTTTTGTCCTATTCTTCCTCTCTAGGTGTGTAGTTGTGTAGGGGGGTAACTGTGAGTGGAAATGGAGGAGGAAATGTGAGTTTTCTAGTATAGTAGGATGGAGACTGTTTTGTGTGGAGGGATATATCTCTTATAACAGTAATGGAGTCATCTAATGCTTCTGAATGGAATGCCAAGTTTCTTTATTTTAATGCTTAGATTTGGCATTCTTTCACTGCTTTTCCAATTCTCTAATTTATTTTGTTAATTTGCTCTTGTGCTGGGAATTGAGTGTATTCGGAAGTTATAAGTGGACACAACCGGACCAAAAACTTTGAAGAATTTGAATTCGCCAATTTAGCATAGCCATGTGTGTGTGCCGTTTGATGATTTCAAATATTGGATGACCAAGCCTGATCTTAGTAGCTGTGATTCATTAATATGCACCACATATTTTGACAAATAAAAAACTGAATCCTTTGATTAAATAAGAAGCAACAACAAAAAAAGAGAGAATTTTTTTTTTTTGGAACCTAAATCAGCTTAATGCAGGTGAGGCAGATGACATTGGAAATTTTGATTGTCAGAATTCTTACCAGAAAGAAATGCCTATGATCTTAGATTTATCAACTTCACTCGGTTCATCTTTTTTATGGGTCAATTTAGCAAATATAGCTGTCCTCACAAATTTAAGGCGTGAAACTACTTGTTAATTAAGTTACATGTTACTTGCCCCATATGAACTTTGCGAAATGGATACATTTGTTGGAGTAAGTGGTCGAAGGAAGTGAAACGGTAGATTTTTTAATGCTTGAATAGTGAGAGGAGAAAGAGAGAATAAGAGAAAAGAAGTGGGAAGAAGAATCAGGCTCATGGCCAAAGAGGGATAAATTTGACAAACATCATTTTTATTGCAGTAATTATAGTCTGCAATACATGATGCTTAGGTGCCTTTTATAATAAAAGATCCTGAAATTGACAAATGATATTATTTGAAAAAAAAATTGAGCATTCTTTCAAAATTTTTGAATGAAACAGTGGAATTTTATGAATGCCTCTATGTTGATATTTATCACAATTTAGATCACCTTGCTGTGGCTGAGGATGATTTTTATGGGCTAGGTTGGTTTTTGTTATTAATTGATGTGGAGAAGTGCAATAGGAGATTTGTGAATGCCTTAAATAGTTTAAGAAGGAGAAAGAATAATAGAGAAGAAAAGGGAAAGAGGAGAACTAGGCTAACAACTGAAGGCAAGGAGAAGCATGCCAAACGCGGCCTTTATCATGAATCAGTGTTGACCTATAACCACCAGTCAGCCCCAACTACCCAGCAGATCGGAGCCCCCACGATCTCACGATCGTTCAAAACCAACTCCCCACGCTCACAATAAAATTGCAAACCCTCTCCCCATTCGGACACATGCACACAGACGCTCTCAGTTACGCACATAGAGAAGAAGAGTTCGAAAGCTTACCAAAGACGATTGAAGCCTGCTCTCGCTCAACGACTGATCTTGCCAACCCGACCTTCCTCCAGCCTCCGACTCCTACCCGCGATCAAGGAGAAGACGACTTAGGCCACGACATCCATCCTCTTGATCTCCCGTCGGCAATTTCTTGCTCCCGCTCGAAAGCCTTGACTGGCTCATGCCCTAGACGGCCAAACGATCTCCACAATCGTGCCCTGGACTTGGATGGACCAGCCTCACCGGCCGACCCTACTTATAAGACTTTCTAAAACGCTTCAAATGACATTAAATTGTAATGAAAAATATAAAATTATAATATCCCACACATGTATAGATGAAAAAATGGCTCTACTTCATGAGAAGATACTTGAAACTTACTTCAACCATTTGCATAAAATTTAGAGGAACACTGCTATATTCAAAAGTTTTCAAACACTCATTGTTAATAATCAAATTCATAAAGTTTATGCAAAGATTTCTACCAAAACAATGAGAAAGGAACTTCATCATAACATTTTCTTTTAAAGTACATTCCCATAAATAAATAATGTGCAACAATGTGAAACTAATCAAGCAAAATGATGTAAAGGTTATGCTTTATAGCTTAAAAGAGAAGTGATGTATCCACATATTAAATTAAACTCATTACAATACATGTTTATATGAAGTTCATTATGGGCCTTAAAATAGGAGAAAATATATGATATTAAACTATTGTATTCCAAGCCAACTTGCCTAAGTGTAGTCATAATATTTTAAACTTGAATTTCTTAACACAATCTACCCATAACTCAATGTTGTTTTTATATCATTGTCTAGCAATTACAAAAGCTGAACAACTTCTCATAAGCAACAACAATTTAAGGTTTTCATAAGAAATCTTAATTTAAACAATCACCTTTATAAAGTAAACCTTGCTCCAAACAAATCCCCACATGTATTAGCATAACAATTTAAAAGGCATTTGTTGATGAAACTCAATGTAATCATCAAATACCATTTATGTAAAAAGTCTTTGAATCGAAACTCAATGTAATGCTCTATGTGTGTACATAGAAATTTCATATGCAAAATTATGAATTATGAATCATGATTGAAGTGCCACAAATCCATATTCAAATTTTGTGCTTCATGAGATGTATAAATATATAAAGAAAAGAATTTGTTCTATTCCACTTTCCCTTTGCAAATGTAGATGAAATAATGCATGAATATAACTTCCAATGGTTTCCTCTTCATAACTAAGCAAAACTTCAGCCAACAACGAATCATGAAAGCCATGTAAACATTTCGGCAAATGCTACTCAAAGATTATAAGCTCTTTTTTTTTTTTTTTTTGAAATGACTATCAACATAACATATAGCAAATCAGATTTGTTCATGCCAACAAAATAAGCCTGCACAACTAAGTTTATAAAACTTGACTAATGGATGACACTTAAAATAAAACTTTGGATGTGAACTAACTCATGTAATTTCTAAGGAAAATACCAACTCATGTTCAACCTTTTTTTTTTTTTTTTTAATAAGATCTATCATGCATATATACTACATGAGATAAGACTTCAACAACTACACACCATAGAAACAGCATCACCATAATCTATATCAATTATATTTGTCTTTGTTATCACGTTCTTATGATGATTATTACTTGAATTCTATTTTGTTTCTTCAAATTCAATATTTGTCATTAGATATGACTCAGATATAAGAGCAGCACCAAGAAGTTAATCATTAACAAACTCAAGAATCTCGATTCTATGGTAGTTTGGGTAATTCATTAAAAATAATCTCTGGCTATCCCTTTTCCATAGGCTCTCTCCAAGCTCTTAGAACCCGATTCAGAATTCATGATGCATGTCTGACAGCTATTCCATAACAACTTGTGAGCCTGAATATAGAGGATGTCTGGTGCTTTACCTCGTAAAAACAAAACTCAGACTCCTCAAGTAAATGAAAGATATCACACTTCTGAAAACAACCGATTATAGTAAAGCGTGATGAGCTAGTCGATGCCAAATATGGCATTGAAACTTTGGAATGGCAAAATAATAAAGTTAGTAGTAAGAGACCTATCAAATATGATCACACCATAGTCAACTAACTTGTGTAGCCTTCGTAATCTCTCAAATCAAAAGCATAACAAATATTTTAGAAGTTACCACTACATATTTAAGGGTAAACACATAACAAACATATTAAACATAAAATAATGAGTGACACCTGAATTAATAATGTTGTAGAAGTTACCACTACATACTTATTATCACATTGGGGAGGCTCGAGTATCGTGTGTTAATGCATATAATATAACTTGGCTTCTTGTTATCAATTGCTAAAATTCTAACCAGCATCATTGAATAACTTTTTCCCCAGAGACTTGACATTCCTAATGTCCTTTAATGGAGGGTAATGGTAATCCCTTGTCTTGCGCCAAACCATCCACATTTGAGACAAGTGCTTGTGGCTTTATAACATTAATCATTATGAGAAATTTTGCAACTCATGCATAAACAAAATTGAAGGAGCCCCGCCCTTAGTCTTGGGAATAAAAATTAACCTTTGTTGTTGCCATTAAACAGAGGCCTTCCTATGACCTTGTTAGGAAAGTTGACATATTAGATTTGACTCATGTTAAGAAAGATAGAGGTAGACCTAAAAAGACTTGGTTAGAAATTATTAGAAATGATCTTTTTTTATTTGATTTAAATTAGATTTTGACTTTTAACAAGCACAATGGCGAAAAAGGATTCATGTAGCCGATCCCACGTAGTGGGACAAAGGCTTGATGTTGTTGTTGTTGTTGTTTTTGTTTTTGTTGGTCACTATGTTGGGCTTCATATAGTTTTTTGCTGCTCCAATGAATGATGTTTTTTTTTATGTTTTTAACCACCATCTTTTTAGTCATCTCCAGCCTTCCTTTTTTCTTGATCCTTTCGATCAAGCATCTTCTCCTTATCATATTATCATGAACTTAGTGATTCAAACTATTAGGTCAAGGTGTTATCAAGTAGTTTTTCATAAGAGACATGGCGCTAGGAGTTAACACCCTTGATGGGCACCCAAATGGCCAATCAAGTTAATACTTGATAACTTTGCATCTGATAGCTCTCGCTTTCCACACCTATTACTTTTGACCTCCTCTTCCTCATCTTCCACTTTGTCCTATGCTGACCGGACTCTTGGAGAGATAGCAAATGTTAGAAATGTTTTGTGGGAAATATATGAAATAATAATGGCAGATGCCATGATGTTCATAAAGTAAGATAGCATAACAATGAATATCTTGATAAGCTAACAGTATGTCAATAAGCAATAATATAGAGCCGTTGATAGTGTTAACATGATCATTTGATTGGTCATTTCCTAGGTATTGCTTCCTGGTGAGGTCGTACCTGGGGACTCATAAGGTCTCTGTGCGGACTCCGCACGTAGAGAATCTTCCTGATTGTTGAGTATATGTTGCTTATTTACTGTGTATTTGTACGTAGTAAATACTCAGTTGTGGGTATTTGTTGAGTATTTGGTAAGTTTTTGTTGAGTATTTATTATATTTTGCTGATTTGTTGCGTATTTGTTACTTATTTATTGCGTATTTTAAAATACACAATAAATAAGCAAGAAATACTTAACAATCCGGACGATTCTCTACATCCGGAGTCCGCACAGAATAATTCCCCCCTTGTTACAGGGCTTATACCGACTTAGTGTTGCCAGCACCATTTAGTGAAAGTGTTTTCACTCGAATCTATTGGCTAACTGTAGTATATTTCATTGATTATTCTTTAAACTAGCACCTTTTTTTCTGCAATCACAGAATGTTGTTTGCTCATTCATTTCTTGCTTGTATTAAAAAAAGTAATTGACCATGCTATGATGGCGGTAATATGAAGATTGGCAGACAATTATAATATTAGGCTCAACTCCAGCGTAGTGTCCATTTTTGGTCCCGAGCCATCAGGCTTCAGTGCTATTGCGTTTTAGTCCAACTCTAATGTTTAGAGTAACCTTCCTTTAGGGGTGTCAATTTCGGGTACGGATCAGGTTCCAGTCAAACCTAAAACTGACCCAATACTATTGGGGTCAACCTGAACGCAACCCGTTCTTGTATACGGGTCAATTTTCTGGGCCCGAACTCGACCTGCTTTAGGTCTAGGTAACCCGACACGGCCCGAATGACTAGTGCCCACAAAAAAACTGCTAGTTTTCGTGTTAAAAAATGGGTCAGTATTCGCTTTTTGGGTCAAAACGGGTTTTTGGGTCAATTTTGAGTTGATTTTTGAAACGGTCGAATTGTGAAACCCGAACCGATCCATTTTGCGTTTGGGTTGACCCTAACCCGGAATTTTCGGTCGGGTTCAAGTCGGGTTTTTGGGTCGTATTAAATATTGACACCCCTACCTTCCTTTGTGGGTGACTTAAACAAAATGGCGGGGAGACAGCTGACATGTTCAAGCGATAACTCAAATATTTTCGAGTGTTCTCTACCTGTTGCTTTTTTCCTTTGTGTTACTTTACTAACAGCTTGCTTTATTTTTGTTCTTCTTTGACTTTGACTAGCATGATAGAGAGTGGCCATGGAGAAATTATTATGTGCGAAGTCCGGACAAAGAGAACCGTCCGGATTTGCAGCGTATTTACTGAATATTTTTTGCATTGTGTGGTTAATAAACTCCAACAAAGTGATGATTGGATAGGATTGTACATATTTGATAACGTTATTAAAGTTTGAAATACCAATTTTCATCAAGTTGACTCGATTCTTATGGAAGATAGCACAAGCTCACCTCTTAAAACTAGGTTCTTCATCTATATCACTATAGGAAATTCGCTGAATACCGGAGGTATTTCCAGCGATATTTGAGCGCCGGTATTTTCTTTAGATGACGACTTTAACCGAAGGTTTTGCTGCCGTTTGTCAAACCACCAAGAAAACACAACACTTATGTAACTTTTGGAAACCAAGTGATATTTCTCATGAAAATTATTCATTTTGAACAACATCATGCCTTTATTAGAACATGATGAGTGCAAGCTCCATAAATGCTTCATATTAATGCTTATTTTATAACTATTTGTTTTGGGGCTCTCAGCTATTTACCTTGATATTGGGGTTATCATTATTATTAATGATTAGTAAATGGACTGATATTTGAAGATAAAAGAACATCGTAAAAAGAGTGATGTCTAGCATAATAAATGTCTGGCAGTATATATTAAGAAAGAAATATTTGACTTAATTTACAATGAAGTTTTAATATAACATTATCACCCAAAAAAATTTACTAAGGTTATAATCATTATTTAATTCATCAATTATTATGAAATATAATATTTTACTTTAAATTATGTCTTATATATTTTTTTATTTCTTATATTTTATTATTTATATAATAAGATAATATCAATTAATTAAGGTAATATATTAATAATAATTAAAAGCATAAAGTATTGTATGAATAATTCCAAAATTTTATGATTAAATTTAAAATTTGTGATGATCCCAATAGAAAAGTATATCCACTTGTATAAAGTAGAAAGATAACACCCATATCATTTAAATTTTTCATATACATAGGTTAAAAGCTCCATTCTTTCTATTTATTTCATGATCATCCACTTTTTTAAATACATATCACTAAAATTTTATATGTTTATACATATAATATTTAAATAATTATATTTACTAAGATAACATCATAAAATCAAAGTTATATAAAAAAAAAGTATGGCAAAATGCATATTTGATTTAAAATCACTATTAATAAGATTTTGATGTGATTTAAAAATTTAGGCGTTATTTGATAAATTTTTAAGAACTTAGATGTTAAATATAAAAATAATATAAGAAATCAATGATTTCTTGAAAAATAAATTGGGTAAGATAATTCTAAATTTGATCAAAACAAAGTTTATATTCATTAAATTTATTCTAAAATAAATAACATAAAATTGATCTAAAAAAAATTCAACCTGATTAACTTCTATTCAGAACTTTCTGCAGAAATTTTTTCCTTTCTCAATTACCTTTCATTAACTTCTTCAAAATTAGAGAACACAAATTAAATGTTTATTATTAAAAATATCAAATAATAATACCATATCAATATATACTTTCTATATATAAATATATATCAAAACTTAAGGAAGTCACAGTGATATTTTTTCTGTCATTTAAAAATTTGAATGACATTTAGAGTTTAAAAAAAATTTAAATGTTAAATATATAAATAATAAAAAAATTTTAAAAGACATTGGTGTAAATCTCACTATATATAAAAAAAAAAAGCAGTACATGTTTATATGTATTTTTTTTGTGAGAACTCTTATTTATAAAAGAGATTATTAAATCGTTTGGTTTTGTGATTGTGAACATCAAAAACATAATTATTATTTACATATGTGCAATATTGTACTTTTAATGTTCACAGTTAAAAAACCGAATAATTCTCTGCATCCGAGCTCGGCACGTAATAATATCTCCAATCATAGAGGTTTGAAATCTGCATTGATCATTTCTATAATTCCATCAGCTTCATGAGATAACATAAGCATTATCTAGATGGAATATTGTTTGATTAGAAAAAATTTGAAATCCCACAGAACAAATATATTCAAAAATTCAAATGAAATAAACTAAACAAACAAAGCAACAAACAACTACTATAGACACCCAACTACATGCACTCCACTTCTACTCCCAAAAAATAATAATAATAATAATCAAATCAGAATATCTTGAGCCAAATTAAGATGAAAATGGCTATATTTTTCTAAATTTTGATTTTTTTTCACAGAAGAGTTGATGGATAGAGAAATTGTTCTTCATCCCAATTTGACTCAGAGTACTCTGCCCTAAATTTTGTATCATATCCAAATCCCAATCTGTTACTTATTGAATACACCAATTTCCATTTCCATCAAACTTTAAGTACTTACTAAAATCCTCTCCAAATTAAGCCCAGCCGGCTCTCTGCCCGCCCAAGTCTTGCAGCAACTGACCTCTCATCAAGCTCCTGTAAGTAGGCTTCTGCGCCTCGCCGTGGATCATGGCGAATTCCTGATTATTCGCCGGCGAAAACGAGAAGCCACCACTGTCGTGGCGGCTGCTACCTCCATTGTGATGCTGCAAGCCAAGCGTTAGGGAGACTCCATTGCCGCTGTAGCTTTGGCCGCTGCATTCGCTATAGGAAGAGAAATCGAAGTCCGCTACACCGAAATGCTCTGTTCTCTGCACCTGATTTTGGTAGTTGTGGAAGCTTCTCTGATTCGAATGGTCTCGGCGGTCGGCGTTGATGATGGAGTTGAGGGAGTCCGGGTCGGTGAGCAGTTTGACCGGCTCTTTGGGATCAGTGGAGAAGCTAGGGTTAGGGTTCCGATTGTCTTGTTGGGCTGGGCGGGTTGGGTTAGCAAGCTCGTCCTCCTTGGTTTCTTCCAAGTATATCTCTTCGATCATTGGCTTCCATAGCCTCACCCTTGCGTTGATGAACCAATTGGTAACCTGCAAGTACAAGTACTGTTTTTAGCTTGTTGCTATTTCGTAAAGGCCATTTTTAGGGTTTTTTTTATATATAATTAAGACTAATGCTACGTATTTCAATTTTTTTAAATTAAGACTAATGCTGCGTATTTCAATTTTTTTAATTAAAATTTGATAAACTATCATAATAAAAAATAACTTATTATTTCCCAAAATTACAACTCCGTTATTAGCTCATATTTAACCATTTGAATCGCACTATAAATTATTACTATTTAAAATATAGCTAATTTGTCATAATTAATAATTTTTTTGGAACATTTAGATCAATTAAAGGCAAATTCACACACATCAGATACGTAGGATTCAAACCTAAGACCTCTTGAAAAATGTTGGATGCTAACGATAATGTGTGTTAATATTGGTTGATGGTTGATGTTGAGTAATAGCGATAGTGAATATTGATATGGGTGGACGACTAATTTTGAATAATTCTGACAGTGGACATTAATATTGGTGGATTACCAATGTTTCATGGTAGTGATGATAGATGATTAAGTTAGTCAATGATCAAGATTAGATAGAGTTTGGGTATCCTTAATGAATCTCAAAATTCCCACTTGAAATCTTTTCCTAGATGTATATAAATAAGATTTATTTATGAACTTTAACAGTAGACATTCCAGCCATTTCTAAAAAGGAGAAACTTAGGTACTCCTGCAAATGATCTAAGGCTTTATTTAGGATATTTTTATATCATTATTTTTTCTCTGTTTTCAAGAGATTTTTGTGCTTAAAAGTAACTTTACAAAGCATTAAGAATGACATCCCAAATGAAGCCTAAATATGTGTTCATTGATTATTTATATGCTTAGGACATTTCTATGCATTAGGGTTATTTGATTGCAAGTATTTAGGATCCCAATGCATTTCATATACAATATAAATTAGGTACATTGCTTTCTTAAGGTTGTTTGATTGAATGTTGAATAAAGCTATGGTTTTTATTTTTTGTGTTTGATTGGATGTAAAGTAAAAAAGAAAATATGTGGTATGAACGTACTCTAAAGTAAGTTCATCACTGATAGAGATCATTATTGGAAAGGAAGCCGAGGTGAGGACGAGCATTGAACATTGCGGTTGTAGTGCAAGTGCAGTATTGGCTCAATGTGGGGAGGTCATGACCATGTGTAGTGTGGGGAGGTCACAATCAAAGTTGTGTAAGGAGATCACATCAAGGTCAAGCATAGGAGATCTAGGGTAGATTCAAGCTATAATTATTAAGGTCGTTATCGTAGATGTTGAGGTTGAGGTTGCTAACAAGAGTGAGATTAAGGCTTCGTTTGGGATGGCTTTCTTGCTGCTTCTTAAACCTACTTTCGAGTGCAAAAATTAAAATTTTTGTACTCGAAAGCAGCTTTAAGAAGCAGCAAGAAAGTCATCCCAAACAAAGCCTAAGTGTCAAGATCATCAGTATAATCCATGAAGAATGAGAGTAGATTCAACATTGTTGTTGGCACTAGATAATGGGGTGCAAGGGAGGGTGTGTGAGACAAGGCATTCCAAATTCACTCAATTCGAATGAATTGAGAATAAACAGAAAAAAGGCTGATAGGGATATTTCAAATTTCTTAAAATTTTTCTTCATAACAATGACATTTGAATTTAATTTATATCACTTTAGCAAAGCCTATAAGTTTCATATCATTCTTAAAGACATTTGAAGGGTTTAGTCTTCTCTTGCGAGTAAATTCTAAAAGATCATAGTTTCTCTGGAATAAAGTCTATCACCTATCACACATAATTTGATTTTTGCATATATTCCAAAAGCATGCCATTATTGGAGATATTTCTTCATTGATTAAAAACTTTGAGAATCTATTGTTACTAGTGCATTTATTGTAAATGGTCAATTTTTTTATATATAGAATTATTTCTATTCTCTTAGTTCATTTTAAGATTTTTGGAGTGGTTGTCGTTGTCTTCAAGATATTTTTGTTGAGTTATTGAACATAATTTCTTGCTCTAAATTTTTTAGAAAGCAAGGCAATGCTAATTTTTTAATTTAATAAAATTTATTTCGCTCGAGATATTAGGATGGACTAATTTGACAATTTATGGAAGACTACAATAAATGGAAAAATAATGTAGTTTTTAGTATTTAAATTATGTATTAGGCAGATGTCATGACAAACTTTATTGTAATATCAAATTCTTTCCAATTTAATTCTTGATTATTAACATAAACTCCAATTCTTGGGAGTGATATGTATAGGCATACATATTTGTTAGCATGGTTAGAGAGTTGTAATTATTTTTGCAGTAAACTCTTTTTTTGTTAATAATTTGGCTTAACAAGTAATAAAATGATCCATGATTCTCTAAATTGGATATTTCATTTAATAAATATTAATTTTTTTAATGAAATTTTGTATTTCTCCTTAGCTTCAAAAAATTATTGTCATGCTTTAATAGAAATACTTATTTGAATTTCAATCGGATTATAGTACTATTGGAGGTGATAAGAGTGAATAGAAGTTTTTTAGGATTTATCATCTTGAGAAGACTAAACCCTTTAGACGTCTTTGAAATTGACATGAAACCTATATATTTTCTTAAAGTGGTATAACTTCATATTGTTGCAGCTAGATATTTTACCAACTTTGGCAAGTTAATATTTCCCTTAGTTCAAGTAGAGTAGATTTGATCTATTGGTTTGTGGAGTAGGACAATTGTTTTTCAACAAATCATAAAATAATAAGCCTTTATAGGGGATCTTCTAGATAATGACAATTGCATGTCCTCTTGAGGTCCATATATTATAGAGCTCTCATAGATGTCTTTAGATAAATATAATTTAATATATATACCTGTTGCGTCCAGGAGTATTCGCGGCGGTAGAGAAATATCATATTTAGCGTCTTAGCATTGTACGAAAATTCGGCACGCAATCAGATAAGGAAAGAGGGTCTAGCATTTATGAGACACCAAGATTTTTACATGGAAAACCCCTGTAAAAGGGGGAAAAACCACAGGGCCTAGCCCAGTTTGAATGAATCCACTAGTATTTGCAGTCGATTACAAATGGGGCCCTTCCTTGGGAGAAGGCCTTAGCTTGATGTACATCTTATGGAGTACATTACATGATGTAAATACAAAGAGCTACTATCAACGTATTCGTTTTGTTAGAAGGACTGCAGTCGGCGGGCGACGTAGGTCAGGAGGACCGTAGTCAGCTGGCGACTGAGGACTGTAGTCGGCGGGCGACGTAAGTCAGGAGGACCGTAGTCGGCGGGCGACGGAGGTCGGAAAGACTGTAGTCGACGGGCGACATAAGTCAGGAGGAACGTATTCAACGGGCGACGGATGTCGGAAAGACTGTAGTCGGCGGGCGATGTAAGTCAGGAGGACCGTAGTCGGCTGGCGACGGAGGTCGGAAGGACTGTAGTCTGACGACGAAGATCAGTAGGACAGCGTCAGATAGAAGTCCAACAATGGAAAGAAATGCATCTTCTCATAGATGTCCAGTGAAGTTCGATAATCGGTAGAAGTCTGGCATCGGGTAGAGACTTGGCGAAGAGTGAAGGCCCGACGTCGGGTAGAAGTCCGACGTCTGTTGGTGGCAGAGGAGAAATCCGGGCTCCCTTGGGCGGAGTTTCGGCGTCAGGAGGGAACTCTGTCGTTAAATGAGAAGAATTTCAGCATCACGTGGAAGTTGTGCAAATTCCCGGCGTTTCCTGAAAATCCGGCAGAGTTCCGGCATCTTCAGGCGGCAGGAAGAGCTCCGGCGGTGGTCGAGGAGGTGAGGAATCTCCTTTTCCCCTTTCTCCTCTTCTTCTTCTCTCTCTTCACTTGAGCCCCCTTTGTGTAGAATGAGGGCTCTATTTATAGTTTTTCTGGAGTGGCATATCCCGTAAATAGGCGTGAGATCAAGGGCGAACAGGGAGTGGTTTCAATGGACGGCCGATATCGAATCCTTTGATCATGCATCGTTCGTTGGACATTTGAAGGCCTGAATGATGTCTGAATTCGATGATCTTGGGCTCGTTGGATTCGTCTCGTCGAGCCGCTCGATTCGGGTATAAGCTCGTCAAAATCGGAGACCGTTTGGTAACTCAAATTGCGGTTTGAATCTTCCAACAGCGCTTTGAACCCTCGATTCGGACTCATTTGGACTTGGATTGGGTTGATCTTGGTGTCGTTGGGTTTGTATTTCCGAGACGCTCAGTTTGATTGTAAGCTCGCTGATATCAGAGTTCATATGCTCCCGAAATTAATTTTTGAAGTTTCCAACTAGCTTTTGTCTCGAGATTTGTGCCCGATCAAGATAATTTTGAGATGACGTATCAATACCTTTGTGCTTTCTTGGGGACTCATGAATAAGGATATTTTTGTTTATTGCATGCACTCCAAGAATACATGCAATAATTGGTCATCATAGTGAATTTTTATTAATGAAGGTGTGGATGTAGAGATAAGTCTTTAGCCTATGGTAGAAGATAATTGCTTAAGCATCTTCAAGTTGGTAGTATTATATCTATAATAGAGGAAGATTGAATCTAAAAATATTTTGATATGATGGTCCTCGATAATAGGATTTATATAGAAAACATAGAATATAAATATATATGAGATTCCTCCATATAACAAATGCATATAGTCTTCAAACAAGAACTATGAACAACTTCATTAATAGAGTTCCTTTAGTTAGGAGTTGAATAAGCGACAATTTAACCTGATTGCATGAAAGGGTTCTTAAAAGGATGGAACCTTCCTGAATAATTACTAGTGGGGGCCCTATTTAACTCTTAGTTTCCTCCAAAGATTCTAAATTAGCATTCCCTATGTGATTTTTTAGATAAGTTGAGAACTTATATAACACTTGCTCTCATGGGTTACTTATAGAGAGGGCAATATCCATTATTAGGTGTATTTTTTTTCTTTGAAATTGATGCACTTTTCATAACATTTTTTATATTTTTAGAAATTATTTATCATTATTTAAGTTTTTTGGTCTATATATTATGATGCCCTCTTAAACAAGTTTTATGGAGAATCTTAACTAATACTAGATACTCTCTAGACTCTAAGCTTCTAAATGGTGTGGCCTCCACTGATTTTTTAAATTGTGGAGTTCCCATAAGAATTATAAGCATAAATGAGATTTTCTTGAAATTTTCTTATAGAATTTATCCGAGCTATATGTAGGAACACTTGAAAATTTTATACTTTAGTTAAAATCTCTTTAACTATAACGAATCTTGAATACTAACATGGGCATTCTCTTGTACTGCAAACTATCTAGGATCTCGAACTAGCTGTCAATAACAAATATAACCACCTTATTTTTATGCTACTTTCAATGAAGAGAGGTTGCCTTGAGTTCTTAGTGGATGGTAGTGTGAAGGAGTTGCTTGACTACAATTATGTTTGGGAAGTTTGGATGAATAACCTTTTGAAGTTACAATCAAGGATGTCCCTAATCATGATAATTTATAGTCTGATAAATTGATGAATATTAGAATATTTGCATTTGTAAAGAAAAATCTTATAATCTTAACATTCTATGAAAAATCATTCATACATATAAAAAAATTGAAGAAGTACATATAAGACGCAAGATCTCTCATATATGTTTAAAGTTTTGAAAGAATAAAACATCATAAATCCTAACTCATTTGAAACATTTTGATTAATATAAATTAAAGTTTATGACGAGTGCCCTTCTCATAATCTGAGAAGAAGTTAATAAAACTTAATTGATATAAACCATCAAATATGACTTATATTGTTGTATCAAGAAAGTTCTCATATTATCATCAAGTGATGATGTATGATTGTTTTGGCTAAAGATCTAATGACATCAAAAATGAGTTTCAAATATTGATGGTTGGATATTGACCATTAGCTAGCTAGTATTGAGCAATGAACAAAGATTAATGACAAAAGTTGAGCGATTGTAAGTCGTTAGCTTAGCAATTTTCTTCCGTGAAGAACTGAGTTTCTTCGCCTTGAATATGTTACTTTCCCAAAAAAAAATTATGACAAAATTAAATCTTGCAGGTTGTTTTCTTTAGCGATTCATCAAGCAATTACAGTCACACAAGTGGCATTGCTCATTTTCTTTCTTAAGTTTGTAACGTACTCATTTAAAACATTTAAGAAAATGGAGCACTGGTAGGAATAAAAAATCAATGCTGACATGCTCTGAAGGAGAAGTCTATGACGTCGACGTACCTGGTTTCTGGAGAGCCCGGTTTGCCTCGCTAATATATGCTTATCAACATCGCTTGGGTACCTGCAAGTAGTCATCTTTTATTCATTATTTCATCAGTATTTACTATTCAGTTGCAGCAGAAAGCGATTAATTAATATTTCCTCAAGTCATATCGTAAAATACAAGAAAATATGAAAGATTTCACCGCATATTAAACCAGCGACTCCTTTAGTTTTCACGTGAGAAATTGAGGCTTCATTTGAGATAATAATATTTCTCATTATTTTTTTTACTGTTTTTAGAATATTTTTTAACAAAAAAGTTACTATGGAAAACAATAAAAAAAATTCTCATATGAATTTTTTTTTTTTGGGGCACCTTTCTTAATGTGTTCTAAACCATTTCCTATTATAAAAAATATTAATTTTAAAATTTCTTAACTAAAAAATAGCTTTTGAAAGTAATAAAAAAATTTGTTGTAGAAGAATGCTAAATTAAGGTTTTATTTGGGACTGCTTTCTTATATTGTTTCTTAAAATAATATTTTAGTATAAAAAATTAATTATTTTTACTAAAAAATTGCTTTAAGAAAGCGGTCTCAAATGAAATCTAAATAGCCATATAAATATAAATCGAGGTGAAGATGCTGCGTCAATACAATAAATGTAGTGTCCTGCTTTTATATTCATATAATTAAGAGGAATGCCTTTGTATGAACAAAACTTGCCATATTTTTATATGTAACTATATTTATGACGCATCTAATACATATACCGGCAGATAAAATGTCATTATCATATATATCTTTTATAAATTAAAAAAATAAAGATAATTTTGAAAATATATGGACTCCAAGTGCATTCCTATTGTAAATAATTGAGTATTTATTTAAGAAACAACTCACCCAACAGCCACCCAAATATGTAGTGATCATTCATTAATTGAGAAAAAAAATTATGTCAAATATCATAATATAGATTATATTAGAAGGGACTTGAAGTCTTTTTTTTTTCTTTTTTCTTTTTTTGAGATTGATGAAATATATGTTTTTGATCTCAAATTAAATTTAATAATTTTTAAATATATCAAAATATAATAGTACAATTTTTTATCATAGCACAATCCATACGCATCTGGTTGTTTGTATGAATAGCATGGATCAATCAATGTAGATGGTGCCATCGTATAGTTATGCAAATGAGGGTTGTTGAGTGGTCCCTTAGTTTTATTTGGCTCAAAAAATGAGAAATTATTACATGCGGTTACCGGATTTTTTTGGAGGCGAATCAGGATGCTCTAAGTCATCCGGATCTTTTAAGTGGCGCGTCCTGATTCGACTCCCGACAGCATCCGATAACCATACATAATAATTTCGCCAAAAATGAATGAGGCGTAACTACTCTTTAAATTTGACTTATAATTACAATATGATTAAATAATATTATTTTTATGGAATGAAGAATGAAAATTTTGAATTATATGATTTCAAATTTACACCTTTTTTGAATAATAGCAAAATCACAAATCACTAAAGTAATGAAACAATTTAATTATTAAATTTCATTCAGTCTTTTCTTTAAAATTTTGCTCATAGCATTCATTGAATGCTTAAAAACAAGTAATTTCATGCATCACTAATTACACTTGTATGATGGGATGAAATGCCTTAATTAAATGATATTTATATAATTTATATTAATAATTTAATGTGGGTTTAAAATCCTTTAAATTTATTCTAAATTTTGTAAACGATATAAAAATTTTATATTATATATATTATTCTCAAAATAAATATAATAATTTTTAAATTCATGCAAGCATCATAAAAATGTCCTCATCAAATTAAAATTTTCCCCTCATTTACTTATAGAGATTTTTCAGATGAGCCACTCGTTTGATCAGTATTTTTCTTCAGATTACGCTGCATTAGTTCTAATTAACATAGTAATATTACTAAATAATAACAAGTCAGAAAAAAACCAGAACTAACGCGCATGAATTTTTTTTTTTTTTTAATTACCCTCTCCCAAAACTTATTTTCCGAGTGTAAAAACCTATGTAATATGCATCAATTGAAAAAGAAATCGTTCAGTACTTACGGGTGTAGAAAATGCTCGAAGAGCCAAGCACGAAGAATGGAAACCGAGCGCTCAGGCAGGCCTCGCTGAGGCCGCCATGGCGGCTGATCCATAAAAATCCCTCCTTGTTGAAACGCCTTCTGCTGTCTAACGCAGAACTGGTCGATCAGCTTCAGCCTCGGCGTCTCCCCTCTGCTTATTCCTCGCGCTGCAATTGGATCTCTCTCTGCTATCGCGTTCATCGTCGCCTGCATTTGCTCTACAATACCATCTCTCAAGCTTCGGAAATGCCTCGACATAGCCTTCGACGCCAGTGCAAGATACACCGTCGCCGCACCTTCGCCGGCTGCCGATTCGAACGACGAAGCCACCGCCGCCATTTGCTCGCAGTATTTTTTATACTTCCCGTCTACCTTTTGTCATGAAGCAATAACATGATGGGTTATTATAACTGATCTTAATAAAAAAAACAGTGATGAAAAAATATTATTTACTAGCATTTTCATTGAGGAATTCTTATAAATTATGAATCATATGATTTTCTCATTGAAATGGTTAACAGCAAGTTAATTAATATATAATTTAAAATTAATAAAAAATATAGTTTATTTGGGATGAGACTAATTTTCGATGTTAATTATAAATTCAGCATTGAAAAATTACTCATCTATATACAATAGAATAATTTAAAATAAAAAGAGAGCAAAATAAAGATAGGATAGAGGGAGTTAATGAGTTGAGTAGAGCTTGGTCACCTATGATAATTTGAGCTTGAGATTGATTAATTAATTGAGTTCAAACTCTAGCTTAATTTGAGAAATTTTACTCAACACACGAGCACTGTGTTGATTTCCATCTTCTAAGGCTTGTTGTATTCCAAAATGATTCAATTAGGACAAGATTATCAATGAATTTGAGATGCAAAATCTTTGACCTAAGAGGTTGCTCATGTTTTCTACACATACTTAGGAGGATGCAAAATCTTTGATGACACTTCTCAATGGAGCCGAGCTCTTTTAACGCAAGGTGAGTATGATGTGGAACATCTTAGTTATATCTTATCTTAGGTTTAGTTTATTTAGTTTGTTACATGTTTTCTAGAAGGTTCAATGGATAGCTTATAAATATAGTTATTGTACTAGGGAGAAGGGATGAAGAATATGATATTTGGAGCTTTTAAGCTTGTGTTGGTTTCTTGATATATTTTGTATCCTTTCTAGAAGATCCATTTCTTCCACCGGTCGACTACATTAGTTAGGAATGACTCAAGCATGATCGATTAACTAATCAAGTTCAACTCTTGTGATGTTTATCTGACCAAGCCTAATAAGTTAGCTCACAAGTGTATTTGACTTAGTTACACTCCTAATAAAGATAAGAAATTTTGTTTTTAAATAGCATTTTCTGTTATTTTTAATATTTAAAATTTCAAGCAAGAAGAAAATGTTCTCATCTATCTAAGAACTTAAGACTCTTGGATGAGAGGTTTTACTCCTCTTTCTATAATTTTAAATATTAAAAAACAAAGAATAGTTGCATGCCACTCAATGTGTGATAGAACTAACAAAATCTATTTAAGATATTTTGTATGAGAGTGACATTAAGATTTGAAAATATTATTATTATATTCTTTTTAAATTGCTTTTATTAAAAAAATATCAAAAGATAAAATAAAATTTCCAGGCCTTTATTCAAAATGATATGCTTATAAGTTTTAATATCTATGTAGATTTCTAAAATCATTTAAAATCATTATTTGAGTATATATTTATGTTGTTCTTTATATGATTTGAGTAATACTTTCCTCACCAAAATATTCAAAACTTGGAATACACATATTACATACTAGAAATTATATAGTTCAATCTATCATGTAATGGAAAATATTCCTATATCTCATATGCACTCATGGTGTGGTATTTTTTAGTGAATAAAACAAGAAGAAATCCACAATATGAACATTTTAATCATTTTTATTATTTATCTTGGAATGCATCTTATTCACATTAACTCATAATAAAAAATTCATAAAGATATTAAATTTCATGTTTTATATATTTATTTATTTATTCCTCCTTCCCTTTAATCAATGAAATAAGTAGGTTGGTAAATCTGTACTATTACATGCAATCATGAAATTTATTTTTAAATCAAAATTTAAATAAGTCAATTAAAAAATAATTATTATTATCTCCTAAATTTAATGACACTCTGAATGATAATTTTTTTTTTAAAAAAAAATTTGTTATATCATATTTTTATAATTGTTTTAAAATTACATTTTCTTTAATTTTGCATATATATATAATGCATATGACACTATGATCTTGTTGTTATGGGCTTTAACTTTTAGATTTCGTTTAGTACGATTTTTTTATTGATTCTTAAAACAGATTTTTAATATAAAAATTTAAATATTTATACTAAAAATCGTTTTTAAGAAGTGGTAAGAGAATAGTCAAACAAGCCTTACTATGAAGATTATTTTTTAATTTCTAATGTTTATAATTAAATGCCTTTAATGCAGCACAACAAATAATAATAATAATAATAATAATAATAATATAGAGATTTCCTAATGACCACTCGCTTTTCACTTACCTCACTTTCTATTTTTTTTACTGTACTGTATATAGCTATATTGTTTTTTTGCCCTCCGCTGCTCAACGCATCTACCGTCATAGCAAGGAGACGATTAATATTTAATAGCACTGCGATCCTATGAAAGGCAAAAGGAATAGAGGTTTCTAAAAGTAAATAGAATCCCTGAAACAGTAATATGTACTTTCATCGGCTCAACTGAACAGTTATGGCAGCTCTTCCACCATTATTGCGCCCCCTCGAACTCAACTCTACTTTCATCTTTCTCCGAACTTTTAATATAGAGAAGCAAGAAAAAATGAAAAAAAAAAAAAAAATTTCTGAAACTCACCTCTTCGAGCATACTCAGCAGGTTAGCCTTTCTCTTTTGTAACTCTAGCATGTGGAGAGACTTGAGTGAATGGTCCCGCAGAGAGGCGGAGGAAGCAGTTCCTCCTCCCACTAACCTTCTACTCTGTGACTTCTGCTTTGAACTTCTTATGAACCCTCCAAGGTTGCAGAACTCGTTGAGCAGCTCCTGCGCTGCAAATACGTACTTGGAAAGCTTCAATCTTTGGCTTCCGGTAACTACTGTTTGCGCAGAAATGAACTTCCCATCATTAAAGAAGAAGTTTTGCTGCGGAGAAGAAACAATTGAAGGGAAATCAACAGCTGAAGTTGCCTGCAAGCTGTAAAGATCATGGCTTTCGTATCCCTGCATCCCGAAATTGCCTCCTAATGAGAAGCCAGAGTAGCCCATAGCTGCAGCTGGCTGGCCGTGAAGCTCTCGATCCATTAATACTCTAAACCGGTGATTAATTTAAGATGGAAAAATTAAATAACAGATCATAAGATCAGAGACTTTCATGTAGAAGCAACAAGCTATAAGTTTGAAACTTACCAGCTAATTTCGATCTGTTCTTATAAGTAGTGAAAGAGAATTAATTCCCTATCCTATAAGTTTGGTTGGACTTTCACTATGCGGGGTGACCACTTGAGGCCGGGTCATGGCAGGGTGCATAGAGCGGCTTTTAATTATTGTTTTGCTTTTGCTGACATGAAGAGGGTGGAGTGGTTCATCAGGGATTAGCAGAAATCCTTATCTCCTGAATTTCTTTCCCTGACTTTAGTTGATCCTCTTTGATTCTGCTTCGTCCTTGCAAGCTTTGTCAGATTGGCTTCTGCTGCTCCTGCTCCGATTGCTGCTCGAAAGAAGGCATGCAGATACTGACTTGTTTAATTCTTGGGGATTGAGAGAGAGAAAAGACGAAGTGAGAGGGGCAACAGTGGAGTGGATGGAACTGGAAAATATTTCAGAGATGGTGAATGGCTTCGTCTAAAGAGAGAGAAGAAATAGCCTTTGTGGTGTGGTCCTCCCTTTGGAAGCATTTCAATTAAAAGGGACATGGGACCGCATTCGGAAGAAATATTTATATTATCTAATAATTTAATGAGTATTAAGTTAATAATTGTAGGGGCTAGTGGGCGTGTAGGCCATAGCCATAAATTTTTAGTTTTTTTACCTCTAAAAGGAAGGTCTAGATTTTGATTTCTTAGAAAATATCTACATAAAATTTTATAATCACTAGAAAATTTTATTGGGACATTTAGGTCATTTAAGTCAAACTCATACACAAAGTCTCAAACTCAATACATCTTTATTCGAAGCCTAAGCTCTGAACCAACATGCCAAAGTGAGTTGTGTATTAATTGAAATTTGCTCTATCAAGATATTAGCAATATTTTAAAAGAAAATTTTATTTTATAGATTGATAAAATTTTAATTAAAATATTTAGAGTCAGCCTATATTGAATCCTGACATTATAAACTGCTATTCCCTCTTCATTAGTAACAATATCACTCTTTGTTAGAGGATTGATTTGATTGGAGTTTCGTATGTGACAGCTTTTTTTTTGCTTTTTAAAACAACTATTTAGTTAAAAAAATTTTGAATTAAAGTTTTTTTATTAGAAAATTGCTTTAAAAAATAATAAGAAAGCAGTACTGAACGAAGCCAGAGCAGAAGATTGAAAATTACCAAGTATTTGACTTGATGGTAATTATAATGAATTAGGAGTAAACTAATGTGATAGTAATAAATATTGAGAATTTGGTGTCAATGTATAAATAAACATGATTTCACATATATGTTTATAATTAGAGATTTGATATCGATATCATTTGTGGATGTGCCAACTCATTGAGGTAAAATAATGCTGAATGCTTTCCTTTAAGTAGTTGAGAACTCTTAATTTTCTTCATGAATATTTTCAGCTTTAATGAATACTTTCTTCACCAAAAGGGTAATCATTGTGATAGTAATCAACACTGCTCCATACTTTCAAATAATTTTTCTCAAATTAGGATAATTTTCTTGGTAACTTAACTTGAGTCCCCCAAAATTTTCCTAGGGGTGTCAATATTTGGCACGACACGAAAATCCGACCCGAACTCGACCCGGAATTTTCGGGTTAGACCTGACCCGTTTCCAAAATGGGTCGGGTTTGGGTTCCCGGATTCGACCTGTTTTTCAAACAGGTCGACTTCAGGTTGACCCGACGGGTTGACGGGTAAACCCGGAAATCCGTTTGAACCCTTGCCCGCCCCGCTACCGCGCGAACATGCCCCTCGCGACCCTTTCCCGCTGCCGGGCAACCACGCCTCCGCCACCTCGCTGCTGCCCGTGACCCCGCCCCGTGCGACCAAACCCGCCCCGCACCGTCGAGCGACCCCGCCCACCCTGCGCGACCCCGCTCGCCCTGCGCGACCTTGTTCCGCACGACCCCGCCAGCACTCGCCCCGCACGACCAGCTTTCCCGGGTCATGTTGGGTCAACCCGGCAACCCGCCGGGTCGGGTACGAGTTGCATTTCCGACCCGTTTACCTAATCGGGTCGGGTTAGGGTCGACCCATTTGAACCCGGGTTAGTTCCGGATCCGACCCGAACCCGACCCGTGACCCGAAATTGACACCCCTAAATTTACCTCTTAAACAAACAAAATTTAGCACAAATTTTCTTATTATTGAGATATATTCACTGCAACCATATGGAATGGTGCAATATCATTTATAGATGGACATTAAAATTTTCGTTCCTTTGGAAGCATCATTGTCAATCGTACACAATCTGTTACTCACTACCGACTTCTATCATCATAAGCTAAGATTTGATATTTTATCTGTAATATTAAGGATCAGATTAACTTGAGAATAAGAAAGAGATCCCTCTTATGAACTAGACACATAGTATGCTCAGTGAAATACTTCAAAAGCTAACTTGGCGCTAGGGGTGTCAATTTCGGGTCACGGGTCGGGTTCGGTCGAACCCGAACTGACCCGGGTGGAAAACGGGTCAACCCTAACCCGACCCGGGTAGAGAAACGGGTCGAAAATCCGAACCCGGACCCGACCCGGCGGGTTGCCGGGTTGACCCGACACGACCCGGAACCGCGACGGCGGCAGCGCGCGGGCACGCGGCAGCGCTCGGCACGCGCGACACGCGGCGGGGCAGCGGTGGCAGCGGCGGGGGCAGCGCGCGGCGGGGGCAGCGCGCGGCACGGGGCACGGGGGCGGGGGGCAGCGGGCAGCGGCGGCAGCGGCGCACGCGTGGCAGCGCGCAGCGGGCGGGCAGCGGGGCGGGCAGTGGGGGCAGCGGGGCGGGCAGCGGCGCGTGGCAGCGGGGCAGCGGGGGCAGCGGGCAGGGGGCGGGGACAGCGGGCAGAGGGCGGGATTTCGAAATTTTTTGAATTAAACGGGTTGGCGGGTTGACCCGGCAACCCGCCGGGTCAACCCGAACCCGACCCGTTTTTGAAACGGGTCGATTTCTGGAACCCGAACCCGACCCATTTTGAAATCGGGTCGGGTCCAACCCGGCGGGTCCGGGTCGGGTTTTCGTGTCGTGTCAAAAATTGACACCCCTACTTGGAGCTCCATTTGAAGTAGATTTTTGAATGATAAATCTATTGTTGAATTTATAATTCTTTCTCTTTTCATATCAGGCCACAAGAATTGTGAAATTCTTTAAGTAAAAAAGAAGCTTTGCTCTCAAATATTGAGGTGTCTTTGGTGCAATTGTTGAAATTTCATTTAAGAAACTCTACAATTAAGCTTGCTCATCCAAAAAAAAAAATTTAGGATGAGTGAAATCCTGAAAAGTTGCACTAACAGAATAAAATAGTGAGACCCTTAGGGTAAAGTAGATAATATATATCTTGATAGTTAAGAGTTTTGACTGTTACAAATGGTATCAGAGCAATACAGTAGCTGGAAGATGTGAACTAAATGCCAAACAAGATAAAGTGCTACGTACACCATGAGAGCAATCTATTGAACCATTTATGAGACAAAGTGCTACATGGTGGGAGTCACCACATGAGCTTGTAAGGGCCACGTCTACTCCTATCTACATGGTGGATGATTGTGAGATAAATATACTAACGAGGACATCAATTACTTATGCGAGGGAGATTGTGGAATCCCTTAAGTAAAAAGAAGCTAAACTCTTAAACATCGATGCACCTTTTAGTGTAATAGTTGGAACTTTATATCAGAAACTTCACAGTTAAGCGTGCTCATCCCAGAGAAATCTTGGGATGTGTGATTTCCTGGGAAGTTATACCAATAGGATAAAACTGTGAGACCCTTAGATCAAAGCGGATAATATCTCGATAGTTAAAAATTTTGTCTGTTACAACACATACTCTGTATATAATCATTAATGAGTAGTACAAAGTTTTTGGATGTTAGTATAACCCGTCAAATCACTATAAATAATACTTACTACATGCATCAAAATCCTTCATTCTTATAGCATCGGCATATATATACTTATCATGATTAGTTATGGACTTCTATAATAGATTGAATTAGAATCAACTTTTCAATTTCTCTTCAAAATTAGATGGCGGTATTTCTCTGCCACCTATCCTCGTCCGAGTCAAATAAGTGGCAAAACGCATAATTCATATCTATGATGCTAAATGTAGACAACTAAATTCAAATTTGATTGAAACATTTATATGACAAACTATTTATGGTGTTGCACCATCATGAGAATCATTTTCCTTTCTATATGACTTTTTAGGGTAAAGATAGTTCATTGCTAACATGTTAACTAGGGCTGCAAATGAACCGAGCCGAGCCGAGTATGTGAGTGTTCATGTTTATGTTCATTTAATATCAGTTTTTCAAGTTTGGTTCATGTTTGATCGAGCTTTATTGTTTGTGTTCATGTTTGGTTCATTTAAATTAATTAGTGTTCATATTCGGTTCATGTTCAGTTCATGTTTGTTCGTTTAGTGCTTATCGAGCTTTAAACAAACAAACATGAACAAACTATAAATGAGATCTACTTTTAGATTTTCATTAAACGAGCTTTATCGAGCTTCCAAACAAACAATTACATCGAGCATGTTTGCGAACATATTTAACAAAATTTTTTTAACTATCAAACAAACACGTTCATGAACATATCTATGAACAAACACATTTCTAATAAAAGCAATTGTCTATGTCGAGCTTGTTCACGAACTTCAAATGATGTTGTTCGTGAACATAAATGAGCCGAACGCATTAGTATTCAAATTTGTTTATTTAATAATCGAGTATTTAAAATATTGTTCAAATTTGTTTGTTTAGTAAATTAAACGATCACAAACGAGCTTTAATTGAACGAACAATGAATAGCTAGCTCGTCGAACGTTTGATTCGCTTACAGTCCTAATGTTAACATCCACCATCAGGCCAATACTAGCTTTGTCTGGCAATCTCCATCTTCTGCATTAAATGAAGTCTCAACTCACCACAAAAGAACCTTTTCTTGTCCATAGAATGAATTTCCTTATGAGATTTTTTGGATCCTTGAGAAAATCTAGACCCTTGCTTGAGCTGATTCTATGCTAGGGAAGATGAACTGTAGGCCTGCACACCTTTATGTCTTGCATCAATAGAGTAATACAGACCTAATATGAAATTAAAATCATTATATTTGAGAAGTTTTGGGTTATTTGAATTGAATATTAATTTTTAAGTGCATCCAATCAGATGATGAATTTAACAAATACTGTTTTTTAAAATATATTTTCCAACTTCAAACAATCAAATGAGTACTAAATTAGTAACCATTTTCTAACATTTGCCTAGAAACAAATTGGATTTATACTCAGACTAATCAAAACCAGAATGATCATTTTTTTTTTTTCAAAGATAATAATTTTATTGACTAATAAAAGGGTTACATAAGCAAGCTGAAAGAAACAAAATTACAGAACTTAACACAACTAATAAAAGCAACCTCAGAAAAAGAAAGCAAAAATCCACCCGAGGGCTCAGCGTAAAGCCGAGACTACCAGCATCCTCGAGACTGCTCAAGGACCATCCAGAAGGGAGCATCAACGGTTGCCACAAGAAAGTCGACGAGGGTGCGAGCCCCAGCCACATCATAGCCCCGCAACTAAAAAACGAACGATGAGCAAACCGATCAAACGGCAAAAAACAAGCAAAGTAAAAACGAATTATCTTCTTCTACCACCTTGATTCCAAAATTTCCCACGAGAGACTTTATCAGGAACCATTTTAAACTCAAAGTCAGGATCTGAAAAAGAGTCAGTATCAGAACCATCTTCAGACGAATTGTTCAACCAATCACCATGGGTCCTAACATCCATTCCGGGACTAATACCCAACATTAATCAACCTGCTTTGCACATCTGAATCCACCACGTGGTCCCCCACATTAGAGTCAACCTCCCTATCATTAAGCTGCATCCCATCAGAAACTTCGGCAACACCCAGAACAGGCGAATCGCTATGAAGCAAACCACCACCCACGGCAGGTAAAGTCGCAGCAATAACAGGATTATGACCCAACCCCTCACTAACATCCGGCATCAGAATAACAGCCGAATGCCCAATATCAGCACACGAGGGAAAAAAAGGCATCGCATTTGGAGACAACAAATTATCAACCACATCCGAAGCACCTGCATCAATTACAACATTGCCTTCCTTAATGGTATCCAAATTCACATCCACAGAAAGATTTAAAACCATCTCCCCACAAGGGACAACTACAGGCTCATCCGATCCTAACACATTCGGCTCTAGCACAACATTAACATCTGATACACCTGCAGCAACAGGCATAATCGACACAGGCACCTCGCATTGGGCAATCACGGGTTTAGAAGTTTTAAGATTGGGATGTAAAATAGGGCAGGACTCCTTAGCATGGCCTAAGGAATTACAATGCATACAGAAACTAGGAATATCATCAAACTTAACATTATGTACATACCCCGATTCCACAGAGCCAACCCAAACCTTATCAACATGTTTCTTGGTAACATCCATCTCAACCAGTATGCGAGCCATGGACGGTCGAGAACCAGACGCCGTAGCCAAGTCCGATTTGAGCGGCCGGCCAAAGAGAGAACCTAAACCGAAAAGAATCCTAAGTGAAAATAAATGAGGTCTAAGAAGGGGGAAAGACACCCAAATCGGCACAATCGGAGAATCAACCTCAACATCTAAATGGGGAGACCATTTCACCACTTTCATATAACAATTTTGGACAAAGTAAGATCGGTGTGAAAAAATTCGGCAATAATCAAAAGCATTCACCAATTTAATCAAAACATTTCGTTGATTGAGAACAGTGATCGAAAAATCCCCAATCAGCTTTAAATTAAAACAGAAATTCCGAATTGCATCAACAGAAGGCCTCCGCCCCGGAAAACGACCAACCAGCGAGAACTCAAAGGGCTTAGCAAGCGCCCGAACCTCTTCTTCAGAGATTAACAAAGCCAGTAATCCATGATGAGAAGAAAAGCCAAGTTCAGGAAAAATAGAAGAAGAAATACCCGAAACAGCTTCTTTAAACGAAAGAGGAGCCACAGCCCCACCCAAAAAGCCGGGATCCTGCAACCGTGAAGACGTCATTCACAATCACAAGGAAAACCAGAAAATTAGAGGAGAAAAAAGCTCTCACCAGTAAAGGAAAGGAAGAGGCGGCGTAACCCTAGCAGAGCAGACGACATCGCGATAAATATTACCATAATGATCAATTCTCTTTATACACCCTTATCATACAATTTAGATTGTAAATCCAGGAATATAGGCTTTGTTTTGGACAATTTTTTTATTGATTTCTTAATAAGCTTTCTAGTTAGTACAAAATTTTCTAGCTAAAAAAAAAAATTTGTACTACAAAGTTATTTTAGAAAATAATAAGAAATTTGTCCCAAGCGAAGTCATAGTTTAAGATTTCTATTGGGGTAGCTTTCTTCCTCCTTTATAAAGTGCCGTAGAAAAAGTAAATTCTATAAATTGTTGTAGAAAATAATTTTCTTGTATAAATTTTTTAAATAATAAAAAATTAACAATCAAATAAAAATTATATTTGTGATTGAGAAACATAACAGTTCCAAATGACGCACTCTGAGAGTGCAATATCAATTTCTTATTAATACTGTCTGCACTCTGCAGGCTAAAAAAATAGAAAATATTAGAGCCAGCAATTAAGTCCATCCCGCATGCGATCCTTAAACAATTCAACCATAATCAATCGAAGATTGTAATCTGCATCTCCATTATACTTACATATTTAACAATCGTAAAGTAATTCAACAGTTTTTAATGCACAAATAACTACGAAATCTCAATTAGTTAAAGAGACCAAAATAAGGAATCTATAAGCTGAGTCAAAATGCCGAAGCAATAATTCCAATTTCTTATATTTAAAATTTTTTTTTCCGAGAAAGAAATTGGTGACACAAATGGATGGTAAAAGTCATAGCGGACAAGTAGAAGAGTAACCTTAACGCAATAGAGGTATCCCATGTTATAATATACCATGATACTATGTTGAATGGGCCAACGCTTTAGGTCTTTGAATTGTAACGCACGCCTCAACGGTTAGCTGTTCATTTGTCAACTACTGCATTGTGTTGTCGTCCTATGTTGCAGCGTTGCAGGAGAGAGACCTCATAATTTTTTTTTTTAAAGTTAGACTAAGTAATTTTTAATCTGTATTGTTGTGTATTATTCGAATATTATACTATAAAGTTAGCATGCAAAGACTTAGAAAAATATTGACTAAAGAAACAAAACAGTTATCAAGTCCGGGTTTTATTTGGGACTGTTTTTTTATTGTTTTTTAAAACAGTTTTTTAGTATAAAAATTTTTAGTTTAAGACGTTTTTGTATTAAAAAGCTGTTTCATAAAGCAGTAAGAAAGCTGTCCTAAACGAAACCTAGGAGAGAAAGTGGTCGATGTTCAGCTAATAGTTCTCTTTATTTAGACATGCTTTGTTTAATTAGGAGAAATCAAAGAAATTAGATTAATAGAGTGTTTATTTTATATCATTTGATATTTTACAAAATAGAATAGTTTTATAATGTTGAGGTACAAATAATAGGAAAATAGTCTTATATCAAATGAATTAATTAATTAATAAAAGTTGATTTTTAGTGTACTAGTTGTTGTGGGCTAGAATATTTGCGACGGAAAAGTAAGAAAAATTATGCCGCTTAGCGTTGCATGAGTATCCAGCTCATACATAGAAAAAATAGAAACACCAGAATTTTTTACATGGAAACCTCGAAGGGAAAAACCACAAGGTCACACCCAATCAAACTTGATCAACTAGCTAGTATTTGAATAAATTAGAAATAACTATCTCGTCCTTGAACTTGAACACGATTAGATTACAATAGTCAACCAAAAGATTGAAATGTAGTGATGAATAGGAATTGGATAAAAATCCGACGACAGTCGATGGTATGATGTAAATCTGACGTTGGTTGGTGGCCGAGTTGAAGTATGGTGGCAATCGACGATCAGGTGGAAGTCCAGCAACAATCAGTGGCCAGCCGATGGTCTAGTAACAATCGGCAGCGGTTCGTTGGTGATGATCCATGGCTGGTCGGTGGTCGAGGAGTCTGGTACGTGGCAAGAGAACTCTTCATTCTCTTCCTTTCTTGGATCCCCCACAATGAAGAATGAGGGGCATATTTATAAATTTTTAGGAGTGGCATGACTAGTAAATAGGAGGGAGATCAAGGGGTTTGTTGGGAGTTGTTTGAAATGATAGGTATTTACCCCCTTGATCGTTGACTGTTTACTAGACATTTGAGTGTCTTAATTATATCAAAATTTGATTATCTAGGGCTCGTTGGATTCTTCTGGTCAAGCCACTCGATTCGATTATAAGCATGCCACATTTGGAAATTGTTTGGTCCTCCAATTTATGGTTTGAACTTTCCAAAGGCGCTTTAGGTCTTCAATTTGGATTCATTTGAACTAAGATTGAGTTGAATTTTGTGTCATTGGGTTCAATATCTCGACAAGTTCAATTCGACTATAAGTTTGATTAGATCGGGGTTTATATGGTTCCGGATTTAATTTTGAAAGTTTTCAACTTGATTTTGCCTCGAGGTTCGTGCCCGATCATGATAATTTGTGATGATGTATCACTAGTAATTACGTTTATTTTTTGACTTAGTGCCCTTTTGGGTCAATTTATATTTATATATTTTGTTTTGCTTTATATTTTTTAGTTTGAAATAAGATATATCTGATAATTTGAAATAAAATTAATTGTGTGTTATTGAATATTAACTAAATTTATTTCTATGGTTGTGATAATATATAATCACGATGCCGATGGTTACAAACGGAATCAACAGATATAGCTGCTAATGGAGATCGACAATAGGGGCAACTGCAATCGTCAAAAGTGGTGATAATAGTGATCAATAATGGTCGCAAGGATTGCCGACTCCATTTAAGAACATTCAAAATAACTAAATCTTATTTTGACAATTTTAAATCGATTTGATTTATTTTTGAAAATAAAAAAATAGTTCTAAAAATATTTTTAAAATTAAAAAAAGCAAAAAAAAAAACAAACAAACAAACAAATAGACCATTAAGCTTTTATATTAATTAAAGGATGTCCATCTGTTAGAATGTTGGCTTCAGTGCATAACAATTCACCATTCATAACAAAGGGTATTTGTGTCTCTATTAATTTAGAGTCTTCTGATATATTGTTGTTGAAATACTTCTATTTTCAAAAAAAAAAAAAAAAAAAAGTGATAACACTTGCTCCATTACAATCCTAATTATTCTGTGTGGATGTCGAACGTCATTCACTAAATGTGCCGCTTCGCTTGGTACCGCTGACGTGGTGCATTCTGATTGATCTCCAGACGGTCTACGTCTGGTTTCCTCACAGAATAATCTCTTTTCCCACCGTTCTCTTCTCTCACAAAATGCTTGAAATACTTTTTCATATAATGGTAACTATTATTGATATATAAGCTCAAAATAGGTGCACACCAGCACATGATAGGGTGCCCACCAGTATCCTCACAAAGATTGATTGGACCATATTTGATTAGCAAATTGGGACCGCTTGGCTATGATTATCTCTATCATTATCTACCGTCTGATGATCTGTACAAATCAACTTTTATATATTAATTGCGTGTGGCAAGTAGCGAGAATTTAGTTGGATCCTTCTTTTATTTTTGTTTTATTTTTGAAATATAGCAACCTACATTATATGAATAAAGGTAATTTATGACCGATAATTTGGTCGCAAAGTGATCAAGCTGTTATTGCTGATGTTGTAGTTCCTTTGTGAGATTGTTCTTAGTAACATGAAATAAAGTAGTATAATTAGAAGCTCATGAAATATTCTGTCTCATAACATATAGAAGAATTTTATAAGATTGGCTGTCAAGATGCATTTTGATATTAAAGAAATATGTTAGAACATCATGTTGAGTTGGATTTTCAATTAATAGCCTCATCAACTATGTTAATAAAAAAAAACTATGTTAATTATGGTCATAATGGATATCAGGCTCATCCCCTACATAGAAAACCTCATATAATTATAATATTTGTAAACTACATGTTAATTAATATTATTGATATTGATATTCAAGGTTCTTTCAAGAGAAATTGTGATTTGTGAGATGTTCTCTTTAGAGAAACTTCTTTCTAGAATTATGGAGTAAAGTGTCTCATACGTATATATATACACATGACGCAATAAACACACACGCATGTGTGTGTGTGTTTATTACGTCATGTGTATATATATGTATGATTGATATGACATCTAACATATAATAAATTTGAGGATTACACCAAACATGATGGTGAAGAGAAGAATAATAATTTTTCTAAGAGAATGCACTATAAAATTGAATATAGTTGCAAAGGGGAAGTATAGTCTATCTCCTGAAAGAAAAAGAGATTACGTGACTTTAAGATGATGACAAAGAGGCAAGGATAGCC
This sequence comes from Dendrobium officinale, assembly GCA_019514585.1. Classification (NCBI taxonomy): domain Eukaryota; kingdom Viridiplantae; phylum Streptophyta; class Magnoliopsida; order Asparagales; family Orchidaceae; genus Dendrobium; species Dendrobium officinale. The sequence continues at coordinate 21,878,618 of CM033696.1, forward strand.
CCTTTCGGATGGTGATAGAGTGGGAAAATATAATTCACCTCTTAGAAAGAAAGGAAGTGTTGTGGGACTCAATTATGATGATAAAAGGAGGATGAATTACCCCTATCATGGAAGGAGCAAGATTATATGACCTAAATTGATAATGAAGGTGGACAGAATAATCCGTCTCTATGAAGGAGGAGGAAACTACATGACCCATGCATGATGGTAATGGGTAAAGACATCCCATAACCTAAAAGGATGTGGGACTATATGTATTATTGAAGATGATAAAATGGAAAGTATACTCCCTCTTTTAAATAGAGGGAAGATTATATGACTCTAAAAAATCAATAAAAGTGGGATAAGTAGTATTTTTCATGAAAGGAGGGGAGTTGTCCAACCTAAAAATGATTTTAGAGAAGGATATTAGAATACTTGAAAAAAGCTGATAAAATTCATAAAATGATTACAGCTTCAGAATTTTTTTACAATCTAAAAGTTTAGAATGTCTCAAATGAAAAAAAATAGGTTTATCTTCGGATTTTGAAGGGTGATGAAAGGGGGGGGGGGGGGGGGTTGTTATTCTAGTGCTTATCTAAAAATTATTAAAAAAAAATTCTAGATGATCACAACTTGAGACAACCAAATCGACCTACCTAGGCTATGTCAATGTTAGACAAGCAATCAAGGACGAATTATGATGCTCACCATTGAAGATATCTTTATTCAATTACAAAATATGCTAACTTACATATCTTGATAGCAAAATCTCAATAAATTTTAGGAAGGAAAATTCTAAGTGTCAAATTAATTTGAATTCTTTCCAGAAAACTTGTAGATCATATTTAGACCTACCAAAAAATAAAAATGATAGGTTATAACTTTTGTTTAAATATTTGTCTCTCCCTAATTAATCATTCATCGTAAATGGGCTACGAAACGAAGATTTATGGTAACCAAGTCTTCGTTTGTATTAACATAACCCATATAATAAACTGATCAATCTTGGCTAACCTAAGCTTATTTTGGGTAGGCCAGTATTGAATCGTTCTTACCCTATGTAAGCATCGCCTGATTGCACGTGATATTATTTATATTATTTGGTATGCAATCAAATTAGTTTTACTATTATATAGAATGCAAATTTGTACTTTGTAAGATTGTTTTTTGCTATATGGCCATTTGATTGCTTCAAAGACTGACTTCTTCTTTGGGATGTTGGGGAAGATTGGCTTCTTCAACATAGTACAAATTTGAAGCCATAAAATTAGAGCAATTGTCAAGCTATGTGAGGCACAAAGTGGAACGGTCTCACCATTTCTTTTTCTTCATAAATCAAAATAGTAAAAAAATTTAAATTTTAAGTGAGATCTAAAATTAACTTAAGCATTGAAGCTAGCTTTTCCGATATCTTGTGGTTCACACTTTTTTTTTTTTTTGGGTTATAAATAATAAGTAATAAATTGCAAAGTGTGTGTCAAATTAGGGGTGTCAATATTTGACACGACATGAAAACCCGACCCGGAAAATTCGGGCTGGACCCGACCCGATTTCAAAACGGGTCGGGTTCTAGAAATTGACCCGTTTGAAAAATGGGCCGGGTTCGGGTTGACCCGACGGGTTGCCGGGTCAACCCGCTAACCCGTTTAATTCAAAAAATTTCAAATCCCGCCGCTGCCTGCTGCCCGAACACGCTGCCCTCGCCCGCTGCCCGCCCGCGCTTCCCCTGCCCGCGCTGACTGCCCAGCGCCCGCTGCCCAGCGCACTGCGTGCCCACGCCCGCTGCCCAGGCCCCAGCGCGCCCATAGCGCCCGCTGCTACGCTTCTCAGCGCGCTTCTCGTGCCCGCTCGCGCTGCTGCCCCGCTCGCGTCTGGCCCCACCGTCTGCCCGTCACCGTTCTGGCGCCGGAAGAACCCAAAACAGGGTCGGGTCGGGTGAACCTGACAACCCGCCGGGTCCGGGTTCGGATTTCCGACCCGTTTGTCTACCTGGGTCTGGTTAGGTCGACCCGTTTGAACCTGGGTCAGTTCCGAATTCGACCCGAATCCAACCCGTGACCCGAAATTGACACCCCTAGGTCAAATCACTGACCTAAATAAATAATTTTCTCCAACCATCAGATTATAAAAAATAACTTAAGAAATTATTAAATATATTTCTATTCATTTTTTTGATTTTTTCTACACAACCAAAGAATTCATAAGATATGAAAAAGTGGTGAAAAAATCTTTAATGTTAAGTATTTCTGACCTTTCTTGATAGAGACAAGATTATTCTTGTAAGCAAAAAGCCATGACAACTTGCTTAGATTATTTTACAATTGCTTTCAAAGTCATAGTATAATAAACTAAATAAGCAAAGTTTTAAACATGGGAAATGCTTTGATGTCCTTTTGGATACAAACAGATAACATTTTGGATTATTTACCAATTTTTTTTCACAACTAAAATGCATCATAGGACAACAAGTCTTAATTAGCTTACTTATACACATGGGAAATGCTTCCAAATGGATACTAGATAGGTTAAGACTATAAGAAAAATTATATGAAAGAAAAAGCAAATTTTCGAAAGGATTTGTCTTAGTCTATACACACTACTGAAAAACCTGTAAGTTGACAAAATTTTCAAAAGGATTTATTGTGAGGAAAAGGTGCAAATTTTGAAAGTAATGATAATCCTACAAATTTTTGGTTTTGGATTAGGTAGGGCTGTCAAAATCGGGACACGGGTTGGAATTGGGTTCAACCCGGAACAGACCTGACATTGTTCGACCAGACCCGAACTCGACCCATTTTTTGCAAACGAGATGATTTTTCGGACCCGAACCCGACCCGCTTAAGGTCCAGGTCAACCCAAACCCGACTCGCTTCGGGTATGTTTTACTAAATTTTTTATTTAATTCGATTTATTTAAACATTGATCAAATTAAAGTAAGATTTACTTCAATTAATTTAAAATAAACCAAGCTTAATTCAATGTGGGTAACATGGTTTTTTTTTTTTTTTTTTGAAAATAACATTTATTTATTTCATAACAATCTTTTAAAACCCTCCTACTTAATTAAAAACGGGTCAAAATCCCAAACCCGACCCGGTTTGGGTTGGATTTCGGGTCATGTCAAATATTGGCACCCCTAAGATTAGGTGGATCAATTTATTTTTTAATTGCTTTCATTTTATTTAAAGAAAAAAAAAAGCATTTATGTGACAAAAACTTGAAAATTGTTGAACAAGGTATGTAAGTTGATTGGAGTAGTGTTACAATATTTGATTAATCATTTTCTTTTGACATGTTGGGGAGATTTAAAAAATTATATATCCTCGATCATATTTGAATAATATGATGAGATTTTCGAATACATTGTGTTACGGCTTGATATTATTTGTATGGGTCTACAAAGTTCAGGCACTTAAATACCTTTACCTTAGAATGATAGAAATTTAAGTGGCATTGCTTTCCTCTAAACCTCTTCCTTAGCATCTTGTGAATAAAATGTTGGTCAAGATAAATTATATTATTCCGCAAGCTAAACATATATTTAAGTGGAATATCCCATTTGAAGGAACTTTTATTTGGGTGAACCGATGTAGAGCTACGTTCGGCCGGCACTGAGATCGCGCCACGTAGCAGGCACAAAACCGCGGACCCGACCCGGCGAATAGTGGGTATGTCGCACGTGCGTTTTTTAAATCCATGACAACCTGGTATTGCTAAGTATTGCTCGGTATTGCTAATTATTTATCGATTTTGCTCGGCAATAACGAGAAATACCATTATGTGAAGACAAGTACCAAGCAATACCGAGTTTTTCTAGAAAAACTCGGTATTGCTCAGAATTGGTCTTCACAGAGCGGTATTTCTCGTTATTGCCAAGCAATACCTAGCAATACAGAGCAATACCGAGCAAATACCGAATAATACCTAGCAATACGCGAGCATAGCATTCCCGGGTTCCGATCTGGGTCAAGTCATCGAGCCGCGGTAAAGAGTAAAAGCACGTGACACGATCTCAGTGGTGACCGAACGTAGAGCTACGTCCGATCACCGCACCTAATAATTGTTCCATTTGAAGACGAGAGGCCAAAGAGTGGTGAAAGATAGTATAGGGTAGTGGAGAATGGGAAGAAGACTACTAAGAGATTATCTATAAGTTTTGAGAGTTTGATAATTGAAGCCAAAAGAGGTAGCATTGAGAGGTAGATAAGTAGAACTAAAAAGTTTTCATGAAGGTTATATGGCAGGAGAGTAAAATTTTCGTGAAGTTTGATCTAAGGCTTCGTTTGTAAAAAAAATTTTACTACTTTCTAAAAAATCTTTTTAATATAAAATTTTTATAGCAAAAACGAAGCCTAAATATCCAACCCAACATCAACAACAACATCAAACATTTATTCCACTACATGAGGTCGGCATTCTAAATATCCAAGAAATCAAGTATATTTTCAATGTACATCAAATATATATAATGTCCAAAAAAATTGAAAGATTTGCCTATAGTTTTTTTTTTTAATATATCTTAGTTTTTCTTATTTAATGTCTCATATGAAATTTATATTTTAAAAATAACTTGAATTGAGAAAATTTGCTTTATTTTAAATATTAGTTGTATGTATCTCCTCTTAATTTGTTGGTTAGGACTTAGGAGCTTAAAATATCAAAATTATATATATATATATATATATATATATATATATATATATATATATATATATATAACATAGTCCTAAAGAAGAAAAGACATCAGCAGTGCAAGTATTTTGCAATAATAAAAAAAAAATATAAGGCTTTATTTGGAACGGATTTCTTACTACTTTGAAAAGCAGCTTTCTAGAAAGCCGTCCCAAATAAAGCCTCGATTTCAAACTCAAGAGATGCATGTGGTGCTGCTATTGCTTCACCTATGTAGGTACAGGGAACTGCGAACAAGTGGAAAGACAGTAAGTTGTCAACAATTCGCCAATATGCTGAACCTAGACTATCGGTATACTATAGTATTGTAAAATTATCTGCAATGCACACCTCTCCTTGGCCTATTGGTTGAGAGCTTAGGCTTCCAACTAAGAGGTTCAAGGTTCGAGTCTATGTGTATGCGTTGTGTGTGTGAGTTTGCCTTAATTGGCCTAAATGTCTCAAAAAAAAAATATTATCTGCAATGAAGTTGAACAGATTATTCTTTGAAATAAATAATACTAAAGAGGAGAATATCTCGCATTCTTAAACCCCTAACCGCTGTTGTCTGAACTGGGCGTACCTTTACCTGTAAAAGATCAGCAAAACACAGCTGTAAGATACCGGTTCATGCACCATTTACACAGTAACGCAGCTATATAAGACGATTTTAAAGGACAACACTATTAAGCTAAATTTGGGCTAAACATGATTTGTTTTGAATGTCTTAAATAGGGGCGGATTCAATCTTATTTTTAGATTTTAGGATGGGTAGACTTAGTATATAAAAATTTAAATACTAATATATATATATATATATATATATATATATATATATATATATATATATATATATATATATATATATATATACATAAGTTAAAATTATAAGCAAAATCTTATATTTCATTATAATTTATGAATTTAAAAAATTGCATATATAATTGCATCATATGCATTCATTATATAATTTATATTATTTGAAAATGAATCTACAACAAATTGATGTTTTTTTCTCTATCAACCGGCCTAAATCATCATGGTCAACGAAAAATAATGTTAGTCACTTAAGGCTTAACCAAGGTAAGGTCTTCATTAACAAAACTGGTCATTGCAGAAATAATTGTGCCTGAATTATATCGGTGTTGGTTTAATGATCAATCTTATGTAGGTGCATGGAAATTGTGAATTTAATGCAGAAACTCAGACAAGTAATAATTGAAAATTAATACTGATTTGGTTCTTTGAAGTTTCATATTTTCTATGAAAAAAATGAGATGATAACCTCCGGAGCTTCGGCTTTGGTGGGAAAACGAATAAGAGGGGGGAATTGGGAGAGGGAGAACGGATCAAAGGCTTCAAATGGATGGTCAAACAATCAAGAGTTCGGAGTTGATTATGTTGAGACCTTCAGCCCCGTAGCCAAGATCACGACAATCCGTGTATTGCTTGTTTTGGCACTGCATCATCAATGGCCAATACATCAACTAGATGTATCAAATGCATTTCTACATGGGAGGCTTCTAGAAACCGTCTACATGAAGCAACCAATCGGGTTTGTTGACACACACTACCCAACACATGTTTGCAAGCTAAATAAAGCCTTGTATGGCTTAAAACAGGCTCCACGTCAGTGGTTTGAAATGCTCACAGGGTTCTTACATAAACTGGAATTCGCCTCAAGTCACTCCGATCCTTCGCTACTGATGTATCAAAAAGGAGACTCAAAAGTTTATGTGCTAATATACGTTGATGACATCATAGTAACCGGTAATAACTCCTCCACCATTACTCATCTATTTGAACAGCTCACTCAAAGGTTCAAAATGAGAATGCTGGGAAACATAAACCAGTTCTTGGGTATCACGGTTCTTCCCACAGCAACGGGATTACTGCTACAGCAAACCATGTATGCCGAAGAAATTCTGAAACGGGCAGGAATGATGAATAGCAAACCGGTGTCTACACCAACTGCTTCCAAGGCTGTAACCGAAAACTCACCTGAACCATTCGGTAATCCAAAGCTATACCGCCAAACCGTTGGAGCATTACAATATTTGACAATAACACGTCCGGACTTATCCTATGCTGTAAATCGAGCATGTCAACACATGCATCAACCGACGGTTAGCGACTTTGAAGCACTTAAACGAATACTTCATTATCTTCAGGGAACTACACAGCATGGACTAACAATCACCGGAGATTCTCTAGTGCTTAAATCCTACGTGGACTCAGACTGGGCCGGGGATCAGACAGACCGCAAATCAACTACAGGATTTTGCAATTTTTTGGGCACATCACTTGTGTCATGGAGTGTCAAAAAGCAGACAACAATAGCTCGCTCATCAACAGAAGCTGAATATCGGGCTATTGCTTCAGTTACTACAGAAATCATATGGTTAAGGCAACTTCTGAATGAACTAGGCTGCTCTCAAAAAGAACCAACCAAACTATACTGTGATAACACCTCGGCAATTGCCTTGGCTAACAATCCAGTATATCATGCTCGAACCAAACATATTGAAATCGATTGCCATTTTATTAGAGATTGTATAAAGAATGGCAGCATACAGGTTCATCATATCTCAACTCAAGATCAACTAGCAGATCTATTTACCAAAGCCCTTCCTTCTACTCGGTTCAAGCTACTTGTCAACCAACTGATTACTCGCATCGATTCATCAGATTGCAGGGGGATATTAGACAACAAGGATCTAGAAGCATCTAAAAATCAAGAAAGTACAACTACCAATAACCAATGTACACGTGGAGTGTAGTTAGAGAGGTTAATCTTGTACTTAAACCCCTATAAATAGGGATGCTGTACTTACACTTGATATAATGAAAACTCTCACTAATACTCATTTACTGTTTACCTTAACTGTCGGTTTAACAACCTAAACAGTCTATCATCTCCAACCGAACGCTAAACGAGTGTATGGAGTCGTTCCGTCGCTCTAACCGAACGCTAAAATTTCCGCCATTTAATTGCAGGTGAACAGAGCGACGCCAATATTGGCGTCGCACTGTTCACTCACGTCATTTTTTGCTCTCAACCGGAAAAACACGCGAAAGGGAGAGCGATCGTTACCTTCTCAAAAACACCTAAAATGGCGTTCGATTGGAGCATCACCGCGCCATTTTGGAGTTTTGCGTTACTTTGCCATGAAAAATGAAGTTTTCGGTTGGAGATGCCCTTAGCAAATGCAAAATGGAGGGTCATTCTAGTGTGATCAATTATACACAAATAGGTCCATGATGTCGCATCAATGAGCAGTAAACTGGCAATCCAAAAGAGCCTAAATGAAGTTTGATATAATACCTGAAGTTCCAGACAACAAAGGTAGCATCGTAGCCGATGGTGGCTTGTCAAAAAAAGAAATAAGCTTCACTTGCTTAATGCAATCTTATTGTAGTTGGGAAATTCATTATTATATATCGATACCTGTAAAAGAAAAATTGTTTGTTAGATCACAGATAAACCAAGGAAAAAATATTTATATCTTGATACATTTTGATCAGAATAAGACTAACTTTATTACAATTGTACTTTGCAATGATTTCATGTAGTTCTGTCATTTCTCTTTTATTTTTAAACAAATTTAAACGTTTAAATGTCTACTTGTATAGATTTATTTGCATTCTATCATATCATGCACACACACTATAAAATATTCTTTCACATAATTCATTTCATATTTATTCTATCATGACTACTCTTTTAAATGTCTAATAGTTTAATTATTGATACTTAACTAAAAATTTGTTTTGATCGAGCACGAATCTCAAGGTATATTCAAGTTGAAAACTTTCGAAATTAAATGCGAGACCTTATGAACTCCAATTTTAGCAAACTTATAGTCAAATTGAATGTATCGAAGAGATGAACCCAACAACACCAAAATCGGAACAATTCGAGTTCAAATGGGCCTGAATTAAGAGTTCGAAGTATATTAAGAAGGTTCAAAGTATTAATTGGATGATGAAATTATATCAAAATATGACATGCTTATAGTAGAATTGAACGGCTCAGCAAGAAGAATCCAATGAGCTCAGGATCACTGAATTCTGATATTATTAAGGCACTTAAACACTTGAAAAACGCTCTATAATCGGGGGAATCAATACGGGTCATCCGATGGAGCACTATGAAGCTGACCTAGATCTTCTTTATTTTACGGGGTGTGTCACTCATGAAAATCTATAAATAGATCCTCACTCTACATGAGGGAAGACTTTTGGCAACATATTGAAGAGAACTTTGAGGCTTCAAGAGATCCAACAACACCGCCGACGAACAACTGTCGACCATCACCACCGCCCGGTCACTGACCACCACCAGACTTCCACCTTCTACTGACTGTCGCCGGACTTTTGCTCGATGATCCCTAGGACCACCGTCGCATGTGCGTTGACTATGGTCCTTCCGACCTTTTGTCGCCCGCTGACTACGATCCCTCAGATCATTGTTGCCCGCCGATTATAGTCCCTTTGTCCACCGTGACCCACTAACAATGCTCCCTCCGACCACCATCGCCCGTCGACCACGGTCCCTCCGTCGACCACGGTCCCTCCGTCCACCGTCGCCTGCCGACCACGGACCCTCAGACCACCGTCGCTCGCTGACTATAATCTCTCTCGCCCACGACTACAGTACTTCTGATCTTCATTGCCCAGACACAGTCCACAACAATTATATTGAAGAATAACATGTAACATTTAAAAAAAAAAAAAGACTTATCCTGATACAAATAGTATATCCAAAATAGGCAAATTTTATAACACTTGTAAATTTCCCATGATTTCTTATTCCTGCCGTTCATATGTTTTTTGAGATATACTTATATTTTTTAATGTCTAATAATTTAATTCTATTTGCTTTCTATGAAGCGCACATTAAAAAAATTCTTTGAGAGAATTCATCCCATAAAATTTTCTATGACAATTATATTTGCAAATGTCTAATAATTTAATTGTATTGAAGGATAATAAATGATACTTAAAATAAAAATATATAATAAAACAAAACGTATATCTTTGCAAAATATGTTTCCAAAAACCGATAAAAAATGCCCATTTTCCCAAACCCCCCAATCTATGTCGATGCACGTCTATTGTTTGCATAAGCACAGCACGTTTATACCTAACTCAAAGATAAACAACAAAATATATACATCAGCAAGGTTCGTAAGTTTTTCTTTTCTTTTTTTAACCGGTATCCCTCTATCATCACCCCCGAAGAGGGAAAATTATTAGGTCCGGGCACCGGACGTAGAGATCTGTCTAGACGTCAATAAAATGTCGATATGTGGAGTTGACACGTGGATATTCAATATGTTTAATGTATCTGCGGAACTTTAAGCCAAGCGCATCAAAAGCGCAGTCAAAGCGCAGCGAAGAGCGCAATTAAAGCGCAGTAAAGAGCGTTGTTAAATGCAGCTAAAGTGCACTCCACGTGTCAAATTTTTAGTGAATGTCCGGACTTATCTCTACATCCGGTGTCCGGACCTAATAATTTTCCCCCGAATAGGGACTTGGCGGTGTGACTAATCCTCAACTGAACTAGAAGAGGCACCCACCACCTCCTGGCTCATACTTCATAAGCCCCACTTAAGAGGCGCTGCCACTCAAGAGGAATCGAATACGGATTGAGTTGGGTACCTAACCCTCCTCGCCCACCAACAAAGCTAAGCATCCCTGGGTAGGTTCGTAAGTTTGAAGAGGAAGACCACCTGTTTAATATCCACCTAAACCACCACGCTGCCAACCCAAAAAAAAAAAAAGAACAAAACAACGTGCACACAGCACCCCACCGATGACGTGTTTGCCTCCTCATTCAACCAAAGGCAAGAAAATAAACACCGGAAACAAGTTGCAGGGATGCTCCAAGAAAAAAATGAGCGAGGATAATATACACCGTTATTAAAATAAATAAATAAACAAAATCAGAACTTCTTTTACTAACAGAAATGGATTCAGAAATTTCCAACTAAATCAAAACTTGTGAAAAAGATCCCCGAATTTGATCAAGAGAATCTTGTTGGTACGAATACTGATCTTATTTAGGATATACAACTGGATAAAGTAATCAGTTCATACTTCATAAGCATTTATTTCTTTTCTGATTGTATTTCTCTATTCAGTTTGAATTAAACGATCAAATTAAACGATCCTGAACTATTTAAAAGTTTTACCCACACTTTTCTAAGACATGAAATCATGCAAATTAACACTGAAATAAGAGAGAAAAAAAATTTCAGAGCTCAAAATAATAATAATAAGGCTGAATTCTTAATATGATTGCTGCTCTAAATTTCCTCTAAATAAAATTCAGAGAGGGCGATGGGTTTGATTAGTTCATATACCGCTTCGATATCTAATTTGTACACAAGTAGCTTGCGTCTCTCTCGGCAGCTGGTTCTATACGCCGCCACCACATGAGCCATGGCCAGAGCCATCGAACTCAAGAACAGAGCCTCGATGGCCGGACCCTCCTTAGCTCCAAACATGAGAAGCCGTCGTTGCCCTCGCAGCGCCTCAGGCCCAAACATCATAATAGCCTTCAGCGACACGTACCCCACCGAGGCTATACCGCAAACGGTCGTGACCCCCAAATACGGTCCCCACCCGTTACAGCACAAGTAAAAACCTGCAGCGTAAAACCGAGAATTTCTTTAGTGGCAACTTATCAAGCAGTTAGAGATCAACCCGCCAGCTCCAGTCCTTACACAGTATGAGAATTGATCTGGCTATCGAGATGACGGGGAGATCGATGAGGGAGTCTTGAATTTGGAACGTTCTTAGCTGGAAGGATAACGATGGAGCCGTGTAGAACGCCGGGCGGTTGGCGGCTGCGAGCAGAGCGGAGGGGAGGAGGAGATCGAGGAGGATGACGAGAAGCGGAGGAGCGCAGACGAGGAGGAGGGAGACAAGCATGTTGACGACGAAAAAGAGGGTTTTTGCTCCTCGCCACGCGCGGCTCCATAGTCTTTCCTTGTTGGAAGCCATGGCGTTTTTTGTCGGGGGGAGGGAGGAAGACATTGAAGTCGCTGTGGACATAAAGGGAAGAAAAGAAGGCGGGTTCAAGGAAACCAGAGAGACAGGGATAGCGGGGTGATGAAATGGGGAAGGAGGCCGGCTGTGGAAGGGCTGTGAATACTTGGGGGAAGCCATCAAGGATTCACGGGTGCAGCGCGCAGGGTATCGTGTGATTTTCGAGGCAAGGATTTGATTTAATGAACTCGGGCCGATCATGGGTGGGCGGGCCCTTCGCCTTTCGGGCCCGTAGGAAATCTCGGACTGAGTGATCCGTTGCGGCGGAGTAGACAGGGAAGAATATTTCGGGACAAATAACAACATGACGCGTTACACCTTGCCCGAGTTGTCAGGAACTCGTACTGTGATTTTCCTTTCAATATTATATAATAAAATATGTTCAAGATGTATATTAAGTCAATTTTTTTAAAGATTATCTTTCATAATTTTATTTATTATTAAATTGACGAATGATAGATTACCTGCCATCTGCATCATTAAAATTAATCTAATCTTAATTAATTAGGTAAAAAGAGTGACATTTTGTGTAACAAGAAAAAAATATGATTTAGGCGTTTTGGCCAATAATAAAAAGGCTTTGATCATTGCAATAGGTGTTATCATATATATCTAATTATATGAGTTAGAATAAATTTATTTAAAAAATTTTATAATTAATAGTGGATAAAGTTCTCTTAATTTTGAATTGTTTATTTATAAATAGAAGTTCAAAAATTTTTAAGTTATTTTTTGAGTATTGCTATTCACAAAATTTTATATCTTTTTAAAATTATTATATTTATAACCAGGTTGGTTTAGATCCAGCACAAGATTATAATCTAAGTCGTACGTGCCAGGCCATTCATGAAAATTATCCCACCTGCTTAAATTTTAAGATAAAACGATCCAATCAATCATGCAGTGTGATACGAGCATAACACAACCAATGAATTGGGTGTGAATTTCGGCCATCCAGTAACATTAAGGGAAAAGAATTATGCAATGATGGATTTTAAATTTTTTTTATTTATTTTAAGATGGGTGAAATATAAATGATTTTTGTAATGCACTCATTATAAAACAAATTCAGGAACTTTATAATCCATTATGATTATCTTTTTTAATGTAAATTTGAATAAGAGAAATGATTAATGGTAAATGATAATGGGCAAATGACTATGACTTCGTTTGAGATAACTTTTAGCCACTATTTTTTCGTAGCTTGAAAAAATACTTATGCTAGAAAACTGATGTCGAAATCAGTAAGAAAATTGCTTCAAAGGCTTCGTTTGGGACGGTTTTTTTACTGCTTCTTAAAGAGGCTTTCAAATATAAAAATTTTAAATTTTATACTAAAAAGCCGCTTTAAGAAACAATTAAAAGCAGTCTCAAACGAAGCCTAAGTCTTTTATGTTGGTGGGGTTCATATGCTTATTATGATGAAAAAATTTATGATAAGATATAATTATATATTTTATAAAAGATGATATTAATTTTATTATGCGTCTTGTCTATTAAATTAACTATATTTTAAAAAGATAATATATGAGATGTTAAAAATATGCATAATATAAATATATATATATATATATATATTCTATTGTAGGCAGCTGTCAACGCCACCGATTCAAACTTCAAAAGATGAGAAACTTCTTTTGGCTCGACATTGAAACGGCACTGATGAAGAAGCCGAAGACGACCACATTGAAAATATAAACTTGTCAAACATTAGGATCATCACCAAGTCGTCATTCTTCCGGGAATCATCAAAGATAAAGGCTTCGTGAGCCATAATCCATTTGACAAATTCTAGAAAGAGGCACATTTTTCTCTGCCTATTGTAAATCAGGTGATTAAATGATTCGCCCAGCCATGTGTCTTTTGTCCTCATCTTTCTTGGCCATACTGCGGCTCTAATCACACTTTATTGTGTGTCACATGGCATGTTAGGGTTCTGACATCTCACATAATAATTTGATGATTGAAATTTTAAAATAAAAAAGATAAGTCTTATTGATGTATAATCAAAAAATTATCTTGATCATATGCGAATCTCAATACAAATATAAATAAAAAAATTCTTAAATTAAATTTGAGATCATCTGAATTTTGATTTCAGCGAACTTATAATCAAATTGAATGACCGGAAGAGATGAAGCCAATGATATCAAAATCGGTCCAATCTGAACTCAAATGGGCCCAAATCAAAGACACGAAATTCATTTAGAAGGTTCAAAAGCTTGAATTGGATGACCAAATGATATCCAAAATCGACTTGTTTATAGTTGAATCGAACGGCTCGATGTGATGAATGCAACGAGCCCAAGATCGTAGAATTATGACATCATTAAGACACTCAAATGTTTGATAAACAATCCATGATTGAGTGAGTAGATATCGGTCGTCTATTGAAATACTCTTAACATGTCCTTGATTTTTTCGCTATTTATTAGTCATCATACTATCAAAAATTTATAAATAGACATCTTATTCTTCGTTGAAAAAGGAGAGCATGCAAGAGAAAGAATTAAGAGGTGAGATGAAGAAAAATCTGGGAGCTCTCTTGCCATCAGACTCCTCCTCGAACACCGCCCAGCTACCGACCGTCGTTGGACTTTCGCCCTACCGCCAACCATTGACGGATTTCCTCCCAAACATTGATCATCGTCATACTTCCAACTGGTCATTGACCATCGTTGGACTTCTTACTGACAAATGTTGAACTTTCACTTTAACACCATAGGACTACTGCCCGACCCTCATCACAAATATTCACACAAAGTTCAACCCACTTTCTGGACTATTGCAATTTGATCGCCCTCAAATTTAGGGATGTGTTAGTCTTTGAATATGTTAAAACAATAACGTAATCATTTTGACTGGGCGCAGCCCTGTGGTTTTTTTTTTCATTTTTAAGATTTTTCAAGTAAAAAATATGGTGTTGTGTGTTGGATATCCGTGTAACATTAGACAAAAAATTCACTTAATTTACCATTGTGAATATTCTGGCCTGCAACAGTTTGGTGTTGTCTCTATGAATACAACCCACTATTATAAGCACAACTGAATCATTTTCAATGGTCAATAGACATAGCAATAGCAATACTGGAGCCTCCTTCTCTAACTCACACCAATCAGTCCATGAATCAGGGATGCCAAGTATCTACTTTTTTTCTTTAAGAGTGGAAGAAATCATGTTGAGGAAGGGACATCAAAGCTATCCCTGAAAGATCGTATCCACAAAATGGAAATATTTCATAATGAAATCTTGCGACTTCTACGAGGCACTCGCCAATCAATACTAATACAATAAGAGGAGATTCATCTCCCTCATGATCCACTACTAACTGAGGATGTCTAATCTAAACATCCTTAAGTAGTGACCCCTCTCCCTCAATCAAAGATTCATCTCCTGTCACATCAAGAAATTGACCTTATTGATGTAGTGAGTCTACCAATCCCTCTAGCATAGGATGGTCGACACATGTTCCTCCAGTCGCTATCGAAGGATTGGCCCAACCTCACGTTGATGAAAACCACACAATGCTATACGAGATGAATTGCGACGACTAGTCTTGGAAGAGTTCCTTTTAAGAGGTGGAAGACAATCCTTCCATCAACAATTGTTTCAAGAGTTATCTCCTCTAATTGAAGTCATTCTTAAAAATCATGTTCCTACTAGTTTCAAATTGCCAAGAATAGAATCTTACGACGGATCATCTGACCCTTACGAGCATATCGATCATTATAAAACCATTATATATATCCAACCAGCCTCTGATGCACTTCTTTGAAAGTACCATGTCTAAATTCAATAAAGAGCTACATGAAGGTGCTTAGACTCAATGAACATAATGTAAAACCCCTCCAAAGCTGATTTTTGCAAGTGCTGTTAGTCCATACGAACTGGCCTTAGTCCCGGACGAACTGAAGAAAATTGTGAAGAATTTGTCATTTTCGTCTGTACGAACCTGGAAGGGTCGGGACGAACCGTCGGGACGAACCGAACAGAGAGCATCGTCCAGGGACGAAATAATTGGAATTAATTTTCGTCTGTACGATCTGTGTCTAGAGGAGTTCGTCCCGGGACGATCTGGGCATCGTCCTGGATGATACTGCTTGATAAGTATCGGATTTGAGATATTTTGGATTCATTTGGAGGAGAGAGAAAGAGAAGGCAGGAGAGAGAAAGAGAAGGAAAGTAAGGAAAAAAGCTTGGTTTTGGAGCCCGCGGAGCGCTTTTCGTCCGACGACACAGTTGGAAGATTTGTTTGTCTCGCAGTAAGGACTCCGAATCCTATTTCTGAATTCTAAGACTTTGAGTTTTGATAATTCTGTGCTCAGATTTGTGTTTCTGTTACCGAAAAACGTGCATAATTTTGTATTGACGAAAGTTTTACCGCACAACTTTTGATATGTTTCTGATATGATCTGTCTGGACGTTTTGAGTATTTTCTGTAAAGTTTCTACCTGTTATTTTGAGTTATGTACGATTTTTATCGAATAGAAAATTATTTAGATGTTGAAAAATGTTGCTTCAGTACAGTAAAAGTTTTATAATATTGTTGTGAATATTCTGTGACAATTTGGTAAATTTCTGAATCTGTGATTTCTGTGTATATTCTGTGTACTGCCGTTATGCCGTCGATTTCTCGTACGACTTCTGATTTTCTGAATTGATGATTTGAATGATTGAATATGCATACGAATGTGAATATATGATTGAATTATTGTTATTGATACTGAAAGACAAGTGAAGACTGGTTGAATCGTTGGTTGGAGATTGACTTGACATGTACAGGATGGTGGGCCGACGGGCTTTCCTTTAAAAAGCGTTTGGCGATATCCTCTATTGATCATTGATATAACGATTGGGAGTCATAAGGAGATTATTATGCCGACGGACAGCCGACGGGCACAGAGTGACGACTCTTATTGAGCCAACGGATATATTTATGGATTTCTACAACAACACTATGGATTTCTACAACAGCACTATGGATTATCGACTTGAAAAATGCCTTAATAGCCAGTGATTGTACTTGTTCAGTAAGACTATTGTATTGAATTGCATGTGTACGGTATTGTCCTTATGATCTCATTATGGATTTTATTGACATTGCCTTGTATGGATTTCCTGATATGAATTGATCTATTGATTACTGATTGATTACCCTACGCATGATTGATATCAACGGATTTTATCGACGGATTTATTATTAGCGAATGGATTTATTAATTTATTGATATTGACGGATTTATTGTATTGAATTGATTTATTACTGAATGGATTTACGGGTTTACTGTCACTGTACGATTTCATTGATATTGCATGTTATTCATGTCACTGGATATTGGCATCGATATGGATATGGATATTGTATTGATTCATGGATACCAACACCGATATGGATATGGATATTGTATTGATTCATGGATACAGATACCGATATTATTAATTCATCGATATTATGGATTCATTGATTCATGGATACTATTGATACTACAGATACTGATACCGATACTACTGATCCACTGATACATTGATTAATTGTATTGATTCTTTTAGCACGTGATTATTGATGTATTGATTTGATTGATTTATATGATTTTATTGATTGGATTTTCTACTGTTAACTGATTCTATCATTGATGATTTTGGGATTCTATTGTTTATGCATTGATTTCTGTTTCTGTACTGATTTTCGTACCTGCTGCATAGATTCACTGATCATGTGCAATTGATTGTTATGGATTTGATGGACTGACATGCATATTGTTTCAGTACCGCGCTTTGATTTCAGTTGTAGGCTTTGGTGACCTACTAGGCTTTCTGAAGCTCATTATATGTGATTAACAATTTCAGGTCAGAGCAAGGGAGCAGGAAGTGATGGTTGATCAAGACTGTCAGACGAATCCTTTCACTATGGATGCCTGGGGCGTCACACATAATTTGAAAGTACCATGTATAAATTCAATAAAAATATGCCTCTTTTTTTAGATTCATTGGAGAGCTTATAACAAATGGTGATCTAATAAAAAAAGATTTTTTATGTTGTAAGAAACCTAGAGAAAAATAGGGTAATCTTCTTCTTCTCCTCTTCTTCTAGTCATGTTGTAAAACTCTTACAATGTTTACTTTTTAAACATGGTGTTATATATAGATTTACTTCTCTAAGGTGATTATGCAATCATATTATGACTCTTTATTTATCTTCTATTGCTTTTAAAGCTGTGCATACACATGACTTGAATCCGAGATCTCTTAGTTGATAGCCTAAGCTCCCAACCAACATACCAAAATGAGTTGTGTAACCAATTACTATTCTAACAAATTCAAATATATTTCTTAACTATTAATATGTAAATATCTTAATATTTATTATATGTATTTCATAGTATCTATCTTAATCTCATATATTTTTTTCATAAATATATTATAATTATTGTGTTAAAATTTTAAGCTTATTGTGACAAAAAATTTAATCAGACAATTCAAGCATAAAAACTTTTAATTGTCATCGTTCACATAGATCATCATGCATGTCACTGGTTGATAGAAGACACAAGTCCCCAACCATACATTCAGCAATGTGATGCGGGGAAAAAACGGCTTATTCAAAATAGAAGCATATTTGAGTCTATATAATTGATTATAAAGTTATTATGTGGATTGTAATTTTTTGAAAGGTGTTATAAAAAATTGTTTTATAACACAGATTTTTTTTTTTAAATCAGCAAAAAATATTAGCCAAATGAAATTGTAATTATGATTTAAAAAATAGCCAAGTGCTCATTTCTTCTATAAGGCTTTGATCGAGTTGATTTTTTTATTGTTTTTAAAAATAGTTTTTAAATATAATTTTTTTTTTAATTAATATAGACAATCCAATGGAATGTTCTAAATTTTGATTATATTTTTGTCAGCTGCCACTCTTAATAGTTATAGATAAAGATGTCACTCTTAATATATAACAATAGATAAACCCGCACTCTCGAAATGAGGAAGACCCATATTTAAAATTTAAGAGAGTTAAGAGGCTATAAGAATCTCGAAGCTCCACCAAACCACCATTCACCACCATCGTTGAACCACCACATGACCATCGTCATCAAACCAACGCCCAATCACAATCATCAGCCGGCGTCATTCGGCCACTGCATGAACACGATATAATCGTCATAATCGATCATTGCCCGACCATTGTTGTCAAGCAACTTCCTGACCACCACCATCAGTGTCATCCAACCACCTCCATCATTGGACTTTCATGCTTATCTACCATCATCTAAACATTGTCATCCGACCTCCATCATCAAAATGCCACTACCTAATTTTCGTTGACAAACTGTCATAGTCTATCGCCGCTATTGAATTGACGCCACCCAACATCCTTGTTTGGTCTGTTGTTGTTGGACCTTCGTCATCCAACATTCGCCATTACATCTTCGTTGTTCAATCATCATCATTAGACCACTGTTACTTAACCTCCATCACTTGAGTTCTAACGTTAAATTGCCATTTTCTGAGTGCTAACATTGCACTGCCATCATTCGGCCACAACAAATTGGAGTCTTGGACACCCACCACCCCTTATTGCCTCAATGATATTTTTCATCTCTCATAAGAGGACAGGCCACCAATTCTTACTATTGTAAATTCTAACTTCTGCGCTTTGGGAACCGAGCAAATTATAATGAATGCTCACATAGTTGAACTATTTTAGCTAGACTACAGCCCGTAGTGTATCCGCTTCCTAAATTTTTCTTATAAAAATGTTGGTGTCTCTCTCTCTCTCTCTCGCAATTGCCCCACCCCTAAAAAATAAATAAAAATCTTTATTATATAATTCTTTAGATATTTTAGTTTTTATTACAAGAATTTTTAGGCAATTGACCCTCCTAAAATTTTTAAAATATTATGATATTTAAGCAATTGCCCCCAACAAATAGTAAAGAGTATTCATAATTTTATTTATTAATTTGAATTCCAAAAATATTTTTACAACCCAAATTTGTTAAGAGGGCATTGCCCTCGAGAACCCTCGCAAGGGCGATGCCCCTTGACCCCGCGATCTGATCAGACAAGTTAAACCTTGCCAGGGGGCGTTTCCCCCTTGCACCCCCGATAATTACTTATAAATTTGGGTCCTCCCCCCGGGCAGCCAGACATGCAATATAGGCAGATCTGGGCATGCACGATCAGACTCGGACAGAGGCATTTTTACTAGGTTATTCTGGGTCATTTCCGGGGTTATGGGTCAACCCGAACTATATCCGATTTTACAACCAGGTCGAAATCCCTAGCCTGAACCCGAATCCGGTTCGTGTTTGGGTTGACTCATACATGAACTCAGATTTAGGTCAGATTTTGGGTCCTGTTAAATATTGACACCCATTGATTACTTAACATCATTGATAAATGATTTTTTTTTTCATATAAATTATTAATATCTCATTTGCCTTTGTCATTTTGTGTAATATACTAAAAAACCGCAAGCACCCTAATTTTATGGCATCTGCGATTAAGCCAATTTTTAATAAGGAGATTATGCTTTATCCCCATCTTTGTCTATAATGATAAAAGAGTCTGAACAAGTGCGATGCTTTTTATGTTTTTTTTGTCATTTCTATGGATCATTCAGCATTTTCCTCCCATTTATTCTGGAAAAGTTTAAACTTCTCATGGCAATTTATGTATAATAAATTTGGCCAATTGCTGGAGTGTTGCTATATGATCTCATTTTAAATTAGCCAAATCAATTGGGAAAAAAATTTAGTGGAGATCAAGAGAGTTACATACATAACTTCTAATTTTTTTTTTTTTTGCTTCTAAAATTTATATATTTATAAATGTAGCTCTATATAAAAAATTTTAAATTATTGAATTGTTAGAAATTTGACAAAATAAAAATATGAGTTAGGATTGCATTATGAATTTTGATATTTGGCAGATAATAAAAACAAAAAATGGATGTAAGAGGATAGTGTTATAAATAATCAAGTTTTAGGTGTTATATTGTAATTGCCCAAAATTTATGTGCTTAACCTCACTTCTCTTTTATATATATTGCCTTTTCTTTTTTATTGATATTTCATTTGAAAATAAACTATTTTAAAAAATAACATATACAATAAATATATTGATTATTTTTATAAAACTAAATTATTTTAAGTATTAGTATTGATGCGTCATCATGAAATTATATTGACCGGGCACGAATCTCGAGGCAAAACTCAAATTGGAAACTTTAAAAATTAATTCAGAGACCATCCGAACTCTGCTTTCAGCAAACTTACAGTCGAACTGAGCGTCTCGGAAATACAAACCCAACGACACCAAGTTCAACCCAATCCGAGCCCAAATGGGTCTGAATCATGGACCCGAAGCGCTGTTGGAAGTTTCAAACTGCAATTTGAGGTATCAAACGGTCTCCGATTTTAATGAGATTATACTCAAATCGAACGGCTCGACGAATCCAACGAGCCTAAGATCGCCAAATTCCGACATCTTTAAGGCCCTCAAATGACCAACGAATGGTGCACGATTGTAGGATTCAATATCGGCCGTCCATTCGACCACTCCCTATTCGCCCCTGATCTCACGCCTATTTACGAGCCATGCCACTCCAGAAAATCTATAAATAGAGCCCTCATTTCTCATGAGAGGGGATCCAAGCAAGAGAGAGAAGAAGAGAAGAGAAGGAAGAAGCTCCTCCTCGACGGCTGCCGGACCACCACCGGACCACCGCAGAAGTCCCGCCGGACCACCGCAGGAACCTCGCCGGACCACCGCAGGAACCTCGCCGGACCACCGCAGGAACCTTGCCGGACCACCACCGAAGCCTCGCCGGAGTTTCATTGCACCACCGCCTTAAGGTCCGACGTTCAGCCCCTACGTCCTGTTGAAGACCCGGCGTCCTGCTTAAGGCCCGACGTTCAGTCCCTGCGTCCTGTTGAAGACCCGACGTCCTGCTTAAGGCCTGACATTCAGTCCCTACGTCCTGCTGAAGACTCGACGTCCCGCTTAAGGCCTGATGTTCAGTCCCTACGTCCCGCTGAAGACCCGACATCCTGCTTAAGGTTTGACGTTCAGACCCGACGTTCTACCCAAGGCCAGACCATCAACACCCGATCTTCCAAGTGACACTGGGTCTAACACCTGACTCCTTGTCTCCTACCGCCTACGGTCCTTCTGACCTCTGTCGCCTACTACGGTCCGTCTGACCAACATCAATAGACAACGGTCTTTCAGACCCCAATTTTTTATCGACTACGGTCCTTCAGGCCTTCGTCGCCTACTATGGTCCTTCCGATCTCCATCAACAAACAACAGTCTTTCTGACCCCGGTTTCCTGTCGACTACGGTCTCCTGCCGACTACGATCCTTCAGGCCAAACAAACATATATATGTAACTCCTACCATGTAATGCAATCTATATGATGTACATTTGCTACATCAATCCAAGGCCTTCTCCCAAGGAAGGACCTCATTTGTAATCGACTGCAAATACTAGTGGATTCATTCAAACTAGGCCAGGCCCCGTGGTTTTTCCCCCTTTTCAGGAGTTTTCCACGTAAAAACTTTGGTGTCTCTTATGAATGCTACACCCTCTCACTTATCTGCTTGTGTGCTGGATCTTCGTACAATGCTAAGACGTTAAACTAAATATTTCTCTACCGTCGCGAATACTCCAGGACGCAACAAGTATTGATAGATGTTTACCTAATAACAAGATTTCGAAAATCTGACCGGCAATGATACAAAAGAAGGAAAGATTAATTGTTTGATGGTTCGATCAGAATTGAAATGGGTTGAACCGGATAATATAATAAATATTTATTATATTCAAATATTAGACAATCTTATAATAAAAAAATTAAAACTTATTAAATAAATTTAAGATTTTTTGGAGACAACCAAAATAACAACATTGCTGTCAAACCAAGCCACTAAATTGCGTGTATTTCATACTTATCATAAGTATGAAACTTGAGATAAAGAGATTTGATGACAAAGCTGGCATGAAACATGAAACCAAAATTATAAAATCTATAATAGTAGATTTTAAGAGTCAACAAGAAAAATAGATCATTTGATTTCCTTCTCTTCAGTTACCAGACAAAAACTTGATCATTTAGAATCATAACAACAACAAACTGCACAAGATACCAAGCCAATAACATGGCAAGGCAGAGCAATAGATAAATTAAGCCAAAAACTCTCATGTGTACATTAAACACGAAGAAACATGACAAAAATCAAGCTCGGGTCAATTCTAGCTAATCGCAACAAACAACGAAATCAAAACAACAAATACCCATGAAAAAATCATCTTTTCTCAAAACTTTGTAAAGGAAACTGAATTTTTTGGCAGATATACAAAGGAAAATAAGTAGAAAATTATTATTAGTGGTGAAAATAATAATATGAATAGAAATCGATTGAAACTCACATCTAACAATACTGTAAGATAAAGATAAATAAAAACCACATATCGACTTAGGTTGGAGGATATGTCAGCGCGCGATGCCTTCCTCTCACGTCATAGATCAAGCTCAAGAACGAGAACTAGGTTTGTGCCGGAGACGAGGATCGGAACGAGAAGAAGATGAGCAATGGATGAGAATTAGTTATTAGGATTTAAGAAATTGATTCCTTTGATTTTGACCATTAAATCTGAAATCAACGGCTAAGAATTCGATATTTTAAAATAGCCAAGTTTTTTAAAAAACCAATATGATCCGCCGATTCAACGGTCGAACAACTGTTTTCCTCGGGTTGCACGCCGTTATGCTCAAATGCAGTTATCATAGTTGACGGAACCATCTGCACGCCGTTATACCATCTAATTTCCCCATGTGATTATTTTCGTTATTTAAGGTACTTTATTTGCATCTAAAAAGATGAAACTAAAAAAATTTCAATTTCTTTTTTGTCAAAAAATTATGCCGCGTTTTCTTAATGATATATTTATATACTTAATGTGAGAATTTACATATATTTTTTATATGACTAGTGAGGACGACTAAGTATTCACTCGCTAATTATTATTTTATCAATTTCATATCATAATCAGCTTGTCATCATCAAATAATAAGAGATTCTTGACCTCATGATTCGTATTGTATGATATATTATGTCATATATATTATGATTGAATCCATAGTGATTTGAAAATTAATATTTTGAGCTAATTTTAATCTCCATTCATCCCCATATATATAACACATTGCTAAATATTCCACTTAAAATCGAATAAAATATTAGGAGTAACTTTAGCATACAAGTTTATCATCTCAAAGAGTAAAAATTTTCATCAAAAGGAAAAAGATCCTTGTTTTCTCCATCAAAAGTTTGGAAGATTTTAGAAGAAGATGAGTGTTAGCTTAGAGTAGGGGTGTCAATTTCGGGTCACGGGTCGGGTTCGGGTCGAACCCGGAACTGACCCGGGTTCAAACGGGTCGACCCTAACCCGACCCGGGAAGGCAAACGGGTTGGAAATCCGAACCCGGACCCGACCCGACCCGGTTCAGGTCGAACCCGCTGCTGGTGGACGGCGACGGACGGCGACGCGGCGGGCGAGAGCGGGCTGCAGCGCGGTGGCGCGCGGAGGGCGCGCGGCTGGCGCGCGGCGCGGTGGGGCGCGCGGCACGTGCTGGGAAGCGCGGGTAGCGGGGCGGGCAGGCGCGGGCTGCGCGGCGGGCAGGCGCGGGCAGCGCGGGCGGCAGATCGGGCAGGCGCGGGAAATGCAAAAAATCAAATTTTTTTGAATTAAACGGGTTCGCGGGTTGACCCGGCAACCCGCCGGGTCAACCCGAACCCGACCCATTTTTTAAACGGGTCGAATTTGTGAACCCGAACCCAACCCGTTTATCAAACGGGTCGGGACCAACCCGGATTTTCAGGGTCGGATCCGGATCGGATTTTTCGGTCGTGTCAAAAGTTGACACCCCTAGCTTAGAGGGGTTTCCTTATCCATAATTCAAAGGAAGGTGCTCTTCCCATATGATGAAAGAAGGCATGATGATTTTTTCGTTAGCTTGTTGACAAATGAGTGATGGCAGTGGAATTAAAATCAAGAGTGTGCTCAAGCATGAATATAGGCTGAGTTAGGCCAAATCACATAAATGCCATTCTATTTTATTTGCTTATAGACCGGCTTAGTTCATATTACACTTAACTTGATTTATATGCATGTGACTATTGAATGATTATGTGATCATATTTTAATATTAGGAAGTTGATCTTACATTAATCTCTATCTTGTGAAAATCGCACTTAATGTCATATCATAACTCTTTTCGTCACACTTTATTTAATCAATTGGGTCATACATAGGGGTGTCAATATTTGACAAGATCCGAAAATCCGACTTGAACCCGACCTAAAAATTTTGGGTTAGGGTCAACCTGTTTCGCAAACGGGTCGGGTTCCGTTTCTTTGATTCGACGCGTTTGAAAAAACAGGTCAGCGGTACTAAGGTGCAGTACCGAGCCGCGGTACCGAGTACAAAGGTGATGTGACACATTTTAGTTGGTCTCCGGACGACGTTCAGCATCCACATATAAATAATTAGTCCTCTTGATATGCCATAAACTAGAACAAGTTTGAAAACTTAACAAAGAACAACAAAACAAGATAATACGTATACCTTCAGGATTTCAAAATATACCATAATGTTTATGATTAGTTAAAACACTTATATATCATCTACAAATTATGTTGATCGAGCACGAATCTCGAGTTAAAAATCAAGCTGGAAACTTTAAAAATTAAATTAGATATTATTTGAACTCCGATTTCAACAAACTTATAGTCGAACTGAATGTCTTGGAAATACGACCAACGACACCAAATTCGACTCAATCCGAGCCCAGATGAGTCCCAATTAAAGACTCAAAGCTCATTTGGAAGGTTCAATCCATAATTTGGACCCCCAAATTGGGGGGAGGGGGGGGGGGGGGGGGGGAGGCTCAAGTAAGAAGAGAAGAGAAGGAAGAGACTCCTCGACCACCGCTGGACTTTCACCCGACAACCAATCGACGTCGAACTTCTCCCGATTACCAACTGCCACCAGAATTAAGCAAGAATAAAAGGAAGAAAAGGAAAAGAAAGCGAGCTCTCTTGTTACCAGACTCTTCCTCGACCAATGTCAGACTTCC
This sequence comes from Dendrobium officinale, assembly GCA_019514585.1. NCBI lineage: Eukaryota > Viridiplantae > Streptophyta > Magnoliopsida > Asparagales > Orchidaceae > Dendrobium > Dendrobium officinale. Next base: position 21,904,475 of record CM033696.1, read on the forward strand.
ACATGGTAGCCTACCAACGCTAGAGTTCTGCCCATATGCCATCTGTAATATCAGTTTTTGCTCCAGGTTCGTCCGGACGAAGTCGGATCGTCCGGGACGATCGGTACAAGTTGTGCAGAGAAAATCATGTTTGGCTGTATGGTTCGTCTGGACGAAATCAGGATCGTCTGGACGAAAATAAGTCAGTGAACCCTTCGCCAGGGACGATGTTCAATTTTCGTCTGGACGAAATCATTCTCTTCATGGATCGTCCGGTACGAAGCTCGATCGTCCAGGACGATCAGTCTGGATATATATAGAAATGAGATATTTTGAAGAGAGAGAAAAAGTTGAGGAGAGAGAAAAATGAAGGAAAAAGTGGAAAAGTGGATTTTCGGGCGACGCCGAGCTGTTTTCGTCCGAAAAGACTGTTGAGGAAATTGTTGTACGCAAGGTAAGGCACAATCCGACTTTCTCAATTTTCAGAACCGTCGAGTTTGGCGGTATTATCTGTCCGGAATTAAGTTTTGTTCGCGATTTTCGTCCGTAATTTCCGACTGGTTTAGTTTCTACCGCGTAACTTTCTGTATTTTGTTGAAGTGCCGAGTGTGCACATTTTGGTTATTTTTTAAGATTTTTGTCCGGGTATTTTTGATTCGACTGTGTTTTTAGTCGACTGGATTTTTCTGTGAACTTGGAAATTATCTGTGCAGTAGAATAAATGTTCTAAAATGTTGATATCTATATTCTGTGCGAATTTGGTGAATTTTGATTTTCAGGGAAAATTGTGTAAATTCCGTATACTGCCGTTGTGCTGCCCGATTTTTGAGTAATTTCTGTTTTGTCCGGAAATCTTCTGAATTGATATGCTATCTGTATATGCTATATAAAGGGAGTTATAAGGGGCCTGGATCCTATGAGATTCAGTTAGTGTCTGGGAATTCTGAAATGAGCTCAATATGAAATCTGATATCTGTTCTGTTCCGGATCCGAGGAAACAATCTGTTTAGGTGCTATATGCACTATATATGTATTCTGGTGCTATAAGCACATCTGATCTGATCTGTTTTGGTGCCGTGAGCACAAAGGGAGGCATAAGTGGCCTGGATCCTATGAGATTCAGTCAGTGTCAGAGAATTTAGCTATTAATTAAATATCTGATATCTGCTACATGATTCTGATATGATTTGTTCTGTTCCGATATGATCTGTACGATTCTGATTCTGTTGATCTGATGTGTCTGATCTGTTATGTTTCTGATTTGATACAACTTCCGTTTCCGTACAGTTTTGTTGATTTGATATCTGTCTGAATCTGTTTCGATTCTGTACGAATTTGTCTGCTGTGTTGGTTTTGAGATTCTGAGGATTTTGATTGGAGGTTTGTTGCTTTACTGAGCTGTTGAGCTCACCCTTACTTTTTGGTGGTTTTCAGGTTCTGGGAAAGGCAAGGAAGTCCAGGATTAGTTCAGAGTCTGATCAGTATAGGTACTTTTGTACTTTTGATTTTTGTACAGTCATGGCTTTTCTGTTCTGTCTTTCTTTCTGTCGAAAGCCATGTACTGTTCTGTAGATGATTGTTTTGAGGAAATGAAATCGGATAGATGTTTTGTTCCGCTGCATTTGATGATACATAGTAGCTCTGTGTTTGTTAGTCTGTGTGAATTAATTATTTGGAAGATTCAGTTCCGAACCAAATTCCAAAGCTAGATCCTGGTTAGTGCAGCTCCGTCGCGATCCAGCGCGGGCGGGATCCGTCTCGTCTCGGGTCGGGTCGTGACAAGCCTTTTTGGTATCAGAGCAATGGTTTTGGAATTTGAGAATTTTGTGAAACAGAGCTATAGGAAGTGATCAGTAAGTCTGTCTGGGGGGTAATTTTGATTTGTTTGGCTTTTTATTTTTGTTGTTTTTGTGATAGTTTTTCCCGGATTTTCTGGATTTTTCTGTATGGATCAGCCAGACCCAGACATGACAGATGGTCAGAGTGCCGATCAGGCAGCACCAGTGGGGAGTACAGCCCCAGTGGTCGGTGCTGATACGCTTTCACAGTTTGCTTCGCTGGTTGCTCAGATGATGAGCGAGACTCAGAGTAGAGCTTCTACTGTCAGATCTGATGACCTGGATAGACATTTGCAGTTGTTTTTGAGGTTGAAACCTCCGAGGTTTGAGGGCGCTGTTGAGCCCAGAGCTGCTGAAGAGTGGCTGAGGAGAGTGGAGAAGACCTTTGACGGGATGTAGTGTCCGTCAGACAGGAAGGTACCGTTAGCAGTTTTTCTGTTAGACGGAGAGGCTGAGCACTGGTGGGACGGCCAGCAGCAGCAGCCAGATTTCAGGGCAGACTGAACTCTTTGATTACTTGGGAAGAGTTCACTGAAGTATTCCGAGATTGGTTTGTTCCCCCTTCTGCACGACAGCAGATGCAGGAGAACTTTTTGAGGCTTGTTCAGGGGAGCAAGACGGTGATGCAGTACGAGGCTGAGTTTACTGCATTAGCCAGGTACGCTCCGCAGCTGGTTAGCACTTCTGCTGAGAGATGTTACAGATTTCTGAAGGGATTGCGAGATACCTTGAGGCAGCCCCTGATACCATTCCGAATTACTGATTTCTCCGAGCTTGTGGAGCGAGCTCGATTGTTAGAGAACGACTTGATGGCTACTCAGCAGCGGTGGACTGCGAGTAGGAAGAGGTTTGGAGGCGAGGCATCTGGCAGTGGTTCCTCCGGAAAGAGGAGATTTGTTTCCGGTTCTGGATCTGGAGATTCCAGAAGGAGCGGAGGATCGTCTGGTACTGTTACCAGTACGACGAGTTCGGGATCAGTCAGTTCGGCACCTGTGTGCCAAAACTGTGGACGGCGACACTTCGGCCAATGTTATAGGATGGCTGGTCTGTGCTTCCGATGTGGTCAGTCAGGACATCGGATTGCAGAGTGTCCGCAGATGGGATTTGATCAGCGATCTGAGGGCTTTGTCAGACCTGCCGGTTCAGCAGGAAGACTGAGGACTGTTCCTCCTCGCCCTGAGGGATTTGCTGGAAGAGGTGGTGGTTCTAGTTCTGCACCACGGAGACCACCTACTGTTCAGAGGGAGCAGAGTAGTTCCGTTGCTTCAGCTCCTGTTCCAGTTCAGCCACGAGTTTACAGCTTGAGTCAGCAGGAGGCTTGAGATGCTCCCGATGTTGTGACAGGTACGATTTACATTTCTGATCGGCCCTGTCGTGTTTTGTTTGACTCTGGAGCGAGTCATTCTTTTCTGTCCGAGCACTATTTTGAGGCTTTACGTTTGGATTCTCTTTTACTTCCGGTTTCTTTGTCTGTGATTTTACCGGCTGGGAATCCATTGATTGCTCGACAATTTTGTTTGTGTGAGATTGAGATTGCTGGCAAGAAGTGGAAATCAAGTTTGATTCGGTTGCCGATTTCATCGTATGATGTAATTCTGGGCATGGATTGGTTGAGTCAGTATGAAGCCCAGATAGACTGTCTGAAGAAGCAAGTGAGTTTGCTTATGGCTGGAGAAAGAGTTGTATTTCAGGGATTATGAGGTGTTCTCTCCAGTCTGATTTCGGTATTGGAAGTGAACAGGATGTGGAAGAAGGGATGCCCAGTGTTTTTGGCTTCGGTGCGGGATTTGAACCTAGAGGTTGGTTTTGTTTCTGAGATCCCTGTGGTACGGGAGTTTGCTGATATTTTTCCTGAGGAGCTGGTTGGTTTACCTCTGGATAGAGATGTGGAGTTCTCTATCGATATTTTTCCTGGTACCGCTCCGATATCGAAAGCTCCGTACAGGATGGCACCGAAAGAACTTTCTGAGTTGAAAGTTCAGCTTCAGGAGTTGGTTGATAGAGGTTTTGTGCGCCCTAGTGTTTCGCCCTGGGGAGCACCTGTTCTGTTTGTGAAGAAGAAGGACGGTACACTCCGTATGTGTATCGATTACAGAGATTTGAACAAGGTCACGATCAAGAACAAGTATCCTTTGCCTCGGATTGACAACTTGTTTGATCAGCTTTCCGGATCTTCAGTATTTTCGAAGATTGATTTGCGATCCGGATATTATCAGGTGAAGGTGAAGGAAGCTGATGTGGTGAAGACAGCTTTTAGTACTCGGTACGGGCACTATGAGTTTTTGGTTATGCCTTTTGGGGTAACCAACGCGCCTGCTATTTTCATGGATCTGATGAACCGAGTATTCAGGGAGTATCTGGATCAGTTTGTGATCGTCTTCATTGACGATATTCTGGTATATTCTGCATCTGAGGATGATCATGCCAGACATTTGAGGATTGTGTTAGAGACTTTGAGGCGGCATCAGCTGTATGCCAAGTTCTCCAAGTGTGAATTCTGGCTGAAGAGCATTTCTTTTCTGGGGCATGTGATTAGCGGAGAAGGCATTTCTGTAGATCCCCAGAAGATTCAGGCAGTTGCTAATTGGCCAAGGCCGACTACGGTATTTGAGGTACGTAGTTTCTTGGGCATGGCTGGATATTACAGGAAATTTGTGAAGGGATTTTCACAGATTTCGACGCCTCTGACGAGACTGACTCAGAAGTCAGTACCTTTTGTTTGGACACCGGAGTGTGAGGCGAGTTTTCAGCGATTGAAGGATTGTTTGACTTCAGCTCCAGTGTTAGCACTTCCGTCAGGTACGGAAGGTTTTCAGGTGTTCAGTGATGCTTCACTGAAAGGACTGGGATGTGTCCTGATGCAGCATAGTCAGGTAATTTCTTATGCTTCTAGACAGTTGAAACCACATGAGAAGAATTACCCGACGCATGATCTGGAGTTAGCTGCAGTTGTGTTTGCTTTGAAGATTTGGCGTCATTACCTATATGGCGTCAGATGTGAGATTTTCACTGATCATAAGAGCCTGAAGTATATTTTTACTCAGAAGGATCTGAATCTGAGACAAAGAAGGTGGCTCGAGTTGATCAAAGATTATGATTTGACTATTCAGTATCAGCCTGGTAAGGCTAATGTGGTAGCAGATGCCTTGAGCAGGAAGTCTTCTGGATTATCAGGTATTCAGCTTACTTGTGATGACTTTCTGATTCGTGATATAGAGCGTTTGCAGTTGGAAGTGATTTCCTCCAGTGGTTTGGAGTTGGCTCAGATGAGTATTCGGTCTACTTTGGAAACAAGGATTCAAGAAGCCCAGAAGGCAGATTCTGATTATTCGAAGTTGATTGCTCAGATTGGATCTGGTAAGACTCCAAAACTTCGAATTTCTGATTCTGGTGCTATTTTCTATAAGAACAGGTTGTGGGTACCTGTGTTTGGAGACTTGAGGCAGGAGATTCTGTATGAATCTCATCATTCAGGCTACACTGTACATCCAGGCAGTGGTAAAATGTACGCTGATATGAAGCTTTTGTTCTGGTGGCCTGGGATGAAGAAAGATGTAACAGAATTTGTGTCGAGATGCGAAGCCTGTCAGTTGGTAAAGGCAGAGCATCAGCGACCAGGTGGATTGTTGCAGTCGTTGCCTATCCCTGAGTGGAAATGGGAGGAGGTAACGATGGATTTTGCGATGGGTTTCCCTCGATCTAGACAAGGGCACGACGCTATTTGGGTGGTTGTAGATCGATTGACGAAGTCAGCCCATTTTCTTCCGATCAGACAGACGGATTCAGTTGATCGCTTGGCACAGATATATGTGAAAGAGATAGTCAGATTGCACGGTGTGCCTCGTGTGATCGTATCTGATCGGGATGGACGTTTTACTTCCAGACTTTGGAAAGGCATTCAGCAAGGCTTGGGTACAAAACTGCATTTTAGTACAGCCTTTCATCCTCAGACCGATGGACAGTCTGAGAGGACTATTCAGGTACTGGAAGATCTGTTAAGACTTTGTGTTCTGGACTTTAGCGGAAGCTGGGAAGATCATATTCCGCTGATTGAGTTTGCCTATAACAACAGTTTTCAGTCCAGTATCGGTATGGCACCGTACGAAGCTTTGTATGGCAGGAAGTGCCGTACTCCTTTGACTCTAACGGAGGTCGGAGATAGGCAGGCTTTGGGAGCCACTTTTGCTGATGAAACTGCTCAGAAGATCAATTTGATAAGAGAAAGATTGAAAGCTGCTCAAGATCGACAGCAGAAGTATTACAATCAGAAGCACAGATTTGTAGAGTTTCAGGTTGGTGACTTTGTGTATGTCAAAGTCAGCCCGATGAAGGGTGTGAGCAGCATTTTGGTCAGGTGAGCAAGCTTAGTCCGAGGTATGTTGGACCTTTTGAAATCCTGGAAAGGATTGGAAAAGCTGCTTACAAATTGATGCTTTCTGATTCGATGCCTGATGTGCATAATGTGTTTCACGTATCCACTCTGAGGAAGTGGGTATCCGACTCTGGGAAGAAAGTATCTGCTGATGAGGTTGAGATTCAGGAGAATCTGACGTACAAGGAAGAGCCAGAGTTGATTTTGGCATACGACGTACGAAAGCTAAGAAGTAAACAGATTCCAATGGTTAAAGTCCAGTGGAAGCACCGTACTGCACGGGAAGCCACTTGGGAGAAGGAGTCCGACATGAGACGGTTGTACCCATACTTGTTTTGATTGAGTTTGGACTGGATAATGTCGAGGACGACATTTTTTTTTAAGTTGGGGAGATTGTAATATCAGTTTTTGCTCCAGGTTTGTCCGGACGAAGTCGGATCGTCCGGGACGATCGGTACAGGTTGTGCAGAGAAAATCATGTTTGGCTGTATGGTTCGTCTGGACGAAATCAGGATCGTCTGGACGAAAATAAGTCAGTGAACCCTTCGCCAGGGACGATGTTCAATTTTCGTCTGGACGAAATCATTCTCTTCATGGATCGTCCGGTACGAAGCTCGGTCGTCCAGGACGATCAGTCTGGATATATATAGAAATGAGAATCAATTTTCAGAACCGTCGAGTTTGGCGGTATTATCTGTCCGGAATTAAGTTTTGTTCGCGATTTTCGTCCGTAATTTCCGACTGGTTTAGTTTCTACCGCGTAACTTTCTGTATTTTGTTGAAGTGCCGAGTGTGCACATTTTGGTTATTTTTTAAGATTTTTGTCCGGGTATTTTTTATTCGACTGTGTTTTTAGTCGACTGGATTTTTCTGTGAACTTGGAAATTATCTGTGCAGTAGAATAAATGTTCTAAAATGTTGATATCTATATTCTGTGTGAATTTGGTGAATTTTGATTTTCAAGGAAAATTGTGTAAATTCCGTACTGCCGTTGTGCTGCCCGATTTTTGAGTAATTTCTGTTTTGTCCGGAAATCTTCTGAATTGATATGCTATCTGTATATGCTATATAAAGGGAGTTATAAGGGGCCTGGATCCTATGAGATTCAGTTAGTGTCTGGGAATTCTGAAATGAGCTCAATATGAAATCTGATATCTGTTCTGTTCCGGATCCGAGGAAATAATCTGTTTAGGTGCTATATGCACTATATATGTATTCTGGTGCTATAAACACATCTGATCTGATCTGTTTTGGTGCCGTGAGCACAAAGGGAGGCATAAGTGGCCTGGATCCTATGAGATTCAGTCAGTGTCAGGGAATTTAGCTATTAATTAAATATCTGACATCTGCTACATGATTCTGATATGATTTGTTCTGTTCCGATATGATCTGTACGATTCTGATTCTGTTGATCTGATGTGTCTGATCTGTTATGTTTCTGATTTGATACAACTTCCGTTTCCGTACAGTTTTGTTGATTTGATATCTGTCCGAATCTGTTTCGATTCTGTACGAATTTGTCTGCTGTGTTGGTTTTGAGATTCTGAGGATTTTGATTGGAGGTTTGTTGCTTTACTGAGCTGTTGAGCTCACCCTTGCTTTCTGGTGGTTTTCAGGTTCTGGGAAAGGCAAGGAAGTCTAGGATTAGTTCAGAGTCTGATCAGTATAGGTACTTTTGTACTTTTGATTTTTGTACAGTCATGGCTTTTCTGTTCTGTCTTTCTTTCTGTCGAAAGCCATGTACTGTTCTGTAGATGATTGTTTTGAGGAAATGAAATCGGATAGATGTTTTGTTCCGCTGCATTTGATGATACATAGTAGCTCTGTGTTTGTTAGTCTGTGTGAATTAATTATTTGGAAGATTCAGTTCCGAACCAAATTCCAAAGCTAGATCCTGGTTAGTGCAGCTCCGTCGCGATCCAGCGCGGGCGGGATCCGTCTCGTCTCGGGTCGGGTCGTGACACCATCTGAGACCAGAGTTTTGTCCGGTTGAAGACTGACGTCAGACTTCTACCCGACGCCACACCTCCACTTGTCTCCAGATTTTTACCCGTCACTTGACTTATACTCATTGTTGGACTTTCATTGAGCTTCTATATGACGCCATAATTCTGTCCATCAACAAACTTCTACCAAACGTCGGACTTCTGCCCATCGTCGAACATTCGTCGGACCTATATCTGAAGCTGGACTTCTACCTGACACCATCCTTCCAACCTCCGTCGCCAAACAATGGTCTTTATGACCTCCGTCGCTCGTGGACTACGGTCAATTCGACTTAAATCGCCCACCAACTATAATCATTCCGACCTCTGTCACCAGACAATGATCTTTATGACCTCCATCGCCCGCCGACAATTGTTCTTCCAACTTACATTGGCCACCAACTATAGTCCTTTTAACCTTCGTCACCCACCGATTATGGCCCTTCCGACCAAGAGAACACGTTAACAATGATTCTTCCTATTTTCACCATGTAACACACTCTATATGATGTATATTTGTTACATAAAGTCATGGTCTTCCTTCCAGTGAAGGGCCCCATTTATAAATCAACTGCAAATACTAGTGGATTCATTCAAATTGGGCTAGGCCCTATATTTTTTTTCCCTTTTTTACATTTTTCAACATAAAAATCTTGATGTCTCCTATGAATACTACACACTCTCTCTTATTTGATTGTATGCCGGATCTTCGTATAAAGATAAGACGTTAACTTTATATTTTTCTACAGCCGAGGATACTCTATGACTCAACAATACTAAATGCTAGGGGTTGACACGACACGATAACCGACCTGAACTCGACCCGGAAAATTCGGGTTTGGGTTGACTTGTTTAACAAACGGGTTGGGTTCAGGTTGCAATTTTTTACCCGTTTGAAAAATCGGTTCGGGTTCGGGTCAACCCGTTAACCCGACTTTGACCCGAACTCTAAAAATGCTTCATAGTCTGCGACTTTGTCTCATGTGGTGAGTGCGAATGTCTGAACTGCTGCTCCTTCGGGCTTCCACTGCTGCTCCTTCACAAGCAAAAATGTAAGGAAGACCAAGGTGAACTCCTTCTACTCGCACAACGCACACAAGCAGATTCGCTCGGCTCTGTTCCCTCTCCCATAGTCCGTTCTCTCTCCGATGATCCGATCTCTCTGAGCCGCATGCAGGAAGACGAAAAAATTCGAGTGGCTCACGACAGGAGCTCTCTGCTCTCTCCGGTTTCTCCATGCCGCACACAGGAGCTCTCTATGATCTCTTTCGGACTAGATGCTGAGGCTCACACAGGCAGACCGGTAGGCGGAAGGAGCTCTCTCGATCTCTCCGATCTCCCTAAGCCGCACGCTCTCAAAGATCTCTCCAAACCACTCGGCCCTCTCCCAGTTTCCCTCTCACGCACTGAATCGCTAATAATCAAATCGTACCTGTGTCGGGTCGGGTCAACCCGACAACCCATGCGGGTCAAGTTCGGGTTGGGAAACTTGACCCGTTTGTAAAACCGGGCCGGATTCGGGTTGACCCGTTTGGACCCGGGTCAAGCCGGATTGGACCCAAATCCGACCCGTTGACCCGTTTTGATACCCCTACTAAATGTCATACATTGCTTCTTCTTGCCCTCTTTTCCCCTGAGAGAAATCTGGTGTGCTTACTGTTATTGGTGGCTTGCTCGATGTTCTTCGATTTGGTAGCTGAACAATGATATTGACCATGGTATATATATAATTTATTGGGCTCAATAATTAAAAAAAAAAAAAAATTAATATCGCTACGCGTTTCGAGTCGCTGTTTTTTTGTCGGAGGTTCATTGCATAAATGTCTTTTAACTCCTTTTCCCATCCATAGTCCACGCTAGGCCCCGTCGAGTCTTTCCCTCCATTAATTTCGGGGAAGCCCGTAGATGTTTCGTAACCACGGTCCAAGTTGACGTCTTCTCGTTTTCCAGAAGCCTCATTTTTTAAGCCGGGAAGGTTATTGGCCGCTGTTCTGCGGATCTTGATTGTTATTTGGCCAGTCTTTGATCCTTGATCGCCGGCGGCGACTGGGGTTGAAGCTCAGTCATGGCGTCTCAGGCTTACCTCGACAAGATGCAGCTCCGGCAGAGTTACCGGAACCTATGGCATACCGATCTTATGAGCACTATCAAGGCTGATTTCCCTTGTAAGACTCGTTTTCTCACCTTTCTTTTCTACATTCGTCCCCCCTCCACCTTTTCAATCGCAGAGTTTTCTCTATTTCTTACTACCTCGGTGATGAAAAGAGTTTTTTTTTTTTCCGTTTTCTTTTGCAGTTTGCTGTCTGGCGCTATGGTGGTAAGTTCCTTATCCGCGGTGAATTTTTTCTTTGATGCCTCGATTTTCTTTCTGCGGTTTGCTTGTGAACATTTTATTCGTTTCGTTTTCTGGCGAGATCTGAAATTTGCCTTTTGTGTGATGAGGGCGTGGCATTTGTTGGAGAAGGCAACGCCGTTTACAGTAATTAATCGGTGGCGATAGTTTAGGATTGATCCAGGTGCTGTCGTGCTGGAAGAAGGCAGCGACGCTGTCGGTTGATTGAGCGGCTGCTGAGCGAGAAAGTTGGATAATAGATCTTCGGAAGAGTTATTGCCCTAGACTTACGGTTACTGTAAATCGAACGTTATAGATACAAAAGCTAATAAAAATAGTTACTGACATTGATAAATTGGATCTGATGATAGTAATCTCTAACTTGTTCAGATTTCAAATCTGGAGAAGAGCAACGGTTCTAACACTTGGGTTGGGCTGGAGATAGGAACTGCTTAGGTTAGTAATTTGGTTGAATTTCTCTTTTGGTATTATAGTCTAGTTGCCCCATCCTTTGTTAGGCTGCCATAAACCTATTGCTTCTCTCTCGTTAATTGTATCAGCTGCCCATCATACAAAAATTCTGCTAGCAGTTCTTTCGGAATTGTTTGAAACTTGTATGTCTGTCATCATAGAATGAAGAAATAAAACCTGGAAAGAATAAAGAGGGAAAAGCTCAATTGGTTTTTTGAAACCGAGCATAGCGGTATTTAAAAAAAGCTGATAAATTATGATCTTTGATGAACGTCACACTTTTGAGACATAAAAATATTAATGTTTGTGGCTTGTTGGTTGCATTGGCTTGAATGTTAAAACTCAGTTATTTACGCAATTAAGACATGCTCCATACATTAATTGTTCATATTCGTTTTAGTTCTCACAATTTACTAGCTTGCTTTAATATGTTGGATTTGATAATAAAATTTTAATCTTACACATCTTATTGTGCAAGAGGCGCTCTTTATGCTGGGAGTTTCATATTTGAAAATATTAACAACAGTTACTTCTGCAAAAAGTAGCATAATCAGAAAGTTATGAATTTTATATTGTTTCTTCTTTCCCTGCGGCATTTTTTTTGGACTACATTGATGATTTGATATCATAAAATAGTACTACAAATCACGTCATGGAATATAACACGTACTGCAAAACATCTTCATATTAGCATGGTTTCAATTGTTCTTACTTTTATAAAAACCTTTATGTCTCTGGATTTTTTTATACAAATTCAGATGCAAGCACAGAACACGGCTAACAAGGGAAATTCAGACGACAAAAATTCTACACTTTAAATAATTATTTATTACATTTGATGAAGATGAAAATATAAAATTCATTTCGGATGAAAGATCAATGGCCTACTATTTGAAATTATGATTAGAAATTTACAGATCACAGAATTCATGCACACGAATGAAATCTGATGCGATGGAAGGAAATTCAAATTATAGTAAATTTGACAAAAATCAAATCTCATTTTTAATCAATAATAAAAAAAATGATTAAGAGGAGGATTTCAAGTCTGATACTTTATCAAGGAGTTAAATCTCAGAAAAAGGAATGATTTATAAATAAATATTAAGATTGTTTTCATTATATGCCTTAATGCCTATGGTAATACCAAATAGAATCCAATTGGACAGCATCAGAAGTAACAACTAAAGTAAGACATATTATAATTAAAGGCTTTGTTGGAGAACAAAAATTGTTGACTCCGCATCTAATTTTGATATTCGTTCTGCGCTTTTATATCAATATTTTTAGTCACAAGGGAAATTGCCCCAAGAAGAAACTACATAACGTGTCATTGAGTGGAAGCAGAGGAAAACAAAACAATGGCATTAAACAATTTGATATGATATGGTAACCTGTTGACCTATAACTGGCAGTCGGCTCCAACTACCCAACCGACCGGAACCCCCACGATCTCACGATCCCCCACGATCGTTCAAAACCAACTCCTCACGACACAAAAATACTGGCCTCCTCTCATTCGGTACTCTCTCACGCACATACACGCACTCAGAGCCGAAGGAAAGAAATACAGAGATAGGAAATCGAAGCCATACCGATGCTCTCATTGGTTTCTCATTCAGCCGAAACCCACTGACGTTCTTCCGATCTCCTGTTCTTACAACTCCGACATCTCCAAGCGACCTCTTCTCTTTCGACGCCGTCGACCTCACCTGCTCCGACGACCACCGCGACTGCTTCCTTACTTGTGCCCTAGCCGCAATCCGTGCATATTGAGAAGCCAAGTTCAAATCCTGCTCCTACCGTCAACTTCCTGAGCCGACGCCGCCGGCCAAGCTTTCACCGTGATCCTGCCGCCGACAAAACCACCGTGCCCTAGCTTGACGCCTTGCCGTGTCTGTCTCGGCTTCCCTGTTTCTCCCGATCCTCCTCTCTCCCTCTCTATTATATATGTATATTATATATATTATATTATATATACTATAATGTAATAGTATAATATATATATTGTTATAATATATAAATGTTATATTATATTAATATAATAGTATAATATAACAGTATAATATAATGTTATATTATATTATAATAATTGTAATATAATGTATAATTTAAAATGATAATAATAAAAGAAAGAGAGAGAGAAAAAATCATTTTTAAATAGGTATGAAAATTTGAAGGAAGTCCCGAGGTTGATCCGGTCCCCTGAAGCCCTCGATCGTCGAGATTATCCGATCGAGGGAGCGCAAACACCGATAGACTCGATCGTTCTCCCAAATCTCCTCGCCGTTGATTCGCTCCGGCTGAGTCGAGCCTTTCTCTTACCTCTCGGCATCGGGGAGGGGACGCCGTAAGGCTGCCGAATTTTCGAGGGGATTGAAAGTATTTTTTTTAAATTTAAATTAAATTGTTTAAATTAGCAGGGCGATCACCCACATTAGAAGGCTTGAAGACTCTTTTATGGGATCGATTCGCTCTCCCAAATCTCCTCGCCGTTGATTCGCTTCGGCCGAGTCGAGCCACTCTCTTACCTCCCGGCATCGGGGAGGGGACGCCGGGAGGTTATCGAAATTTTCTCAAAATTTCAGGACTTAGAAAAATTTTTGGACTTATACGAATTTTTGAGAAAAGTGGAGAACTCTCAATTAAGCAAAAATAATTAAATTAGTAATGATTTAAACATATCATTTGATCAATCAATTGAACTATTCAATCAGCAGATCACACGTATTAGAAGATTCGAAGACTCATTATGGAATCGATTCGCTCTCCCAAATCTCCTCGCCGTTGATTCGCTCCGGCCGAGTCGAGCACTCCCTTACCTCCCGGCATCGGGGAGGGGACGCCGAGAGGCTGCTGAAATTTTCTCAAAATTTGTGGACTAAAAAAAAATATTTTGGAGTTATTTGAATTTTGGACTTGGATTTTTGCACTTATTTGAATTTTTGGACTTAAGTGAATTTTGTAAGATAAGAATTTAATTTAAAACCAATTAACGAATAATTCACTTAATTAAGTAATGCAATCAAAATATCAAATAAAGTGTAGAATGAAATTTTTTTAGTCTAGTCTATATACAAATCCTCAAATTGGCAACTATCTTAAGGGCTACAGATTAACTCAAACATAAGAACACAAACTTTTTACATAGCTCTCTCAAACAAATGAACCAACAACACATCTACATGTTGCAAACCAAATTGAAATACATCATGAAGATAGAGAAAATACCTTTTTGGCGTCATTCCAAAGGAGTTCCACGCGAAACCTTCCAAATAGGTTTTTATGTAGCATAGATCAATGTTGTTCAAACATATTGAGATTTTATACATTCATATATTAAATTAGCACTCAAAGGAAACTTGAGTAGTTTTGAGTCTCACATATCTCTATTCAATAGTAATATCAAATGATAGATCTATCTTAGGAATGAAATTTCTTACCTTCACACTCAGTTATGCATATTCTTATAAATTGTTTCCCCTCAAAACTATTGCGAGTGTGCAAGAAGTTCACAACCCATATTCTAGGAGTTGTTATGAATATGGCATAGGAAAATAATGAGTTAATTCCTATGAGTTCAGTTGTTGGAGTAATTTATATAACATGTTTGAACTAAGTGGACAAATATGAGATGTCTCCTTTGACTCAAAATATACTAGAACACTCATTTGATTGTGCTGATCTAGAAAGTGAAAAGCTATGCCATAAGTTTATATTCGGTGACTAGAAAATTGAAAGCCACGCCATAGATTGATGATTATTTGCTGATTTAGGATAATTATGTGCTCTTCAATAATATAGATAAAGTATATATGAGGCATTTGGGTCTAATTAGTTGAAAGCCACGCCATAGGATCCGCAACATGTGTACATGTGACCATAGCGTTCAATGTACTAATCACTTGCGCAATTGATCATGTTTAAATATTTTTAAATGCTCTTCTTATGTATTAAATATGATCTCTTAAATTAAATATATCCCGGCATGTGCTCCGGTCAACATGTTAAAAGTATAAATACTAATGACCGAGAATGCTGCGCAGGGTCAAACGCTACAACCCGCATGTGCTCCAATCACCACCTCTAAGTCCTAAAATCCAACGATTCGAGAATGCTGCGCGGGTCTAATATTCAAGTTTCATCCTCCTCTTCGAAAAGACTGGAGTCGACCTAACTTGAATCATAAAATGCCTCCCAAAATCGTACAAAAATACAAGTGACCTTAATGTCACCCCGATGATGGCCGCGTTGATTGAAAATCTCAACCGGAGGGGTCAAATCTCAAATCAAACAACAATTCAAATTCTTAAAATGAAATATATCACCTTAAAATTAAAACTAAAAATTATCCACCTCTCGCAACCGTTTGTCAGGGGTGATAAATTTGAAATTAACCTCAGCTCACAAAGATTGAATGCATGTCGGGTGTATCACTACGATTCATCCTCAAATAGTCTCTTGTCAACAGAGACGTGGCACGTGCCCTCTGATCGGGTGATTTTGCCGCAAAATGGCACCATTATATTACGATCACGACCAAAGCCCGTATGTTCCCTAAAGGCGTCAAACCCTTGAGCGATGGATCATAGGGTATATTCGATAGGCATAAAGCCCTCTATGAGCTAAGGTGAATTCAGATATATCCCCTTAGACAAATATCAACCCAGGTCTACAAGGTATTCTTGGACGAAGCAACCCATGGCTGCCGATAAGATGCCTTCTGTCAGGTTGAGTCGATTATCTCCTCTGACTAAGTAGACCAGGGATCATGACAGCCCGGGACGACGGAACCATGGGATCTTGATCTGGCTCGTCTTCATTCCCCCCACCACCAGTTTTAAGTTTATGGTGATAAACTCTAAATTTCAAATTTCAAACTTCCAAATTCAAAATTTAAACCCTAAAATTATTGCTATTATATGATAGGTTTATAACCTATTCGACCCTTTTAACGACTAGCCTTAATCGAAAGTTCTCTCCTATTATCAGGAGGGGTAATTAACTATAGGGGCTTGCGCCTATAGGAAACCAGAACTCAGATCAAAAAGTCCTCACAAAATGAGGGCGAAACTTCTGGGTAGTGTCTTATCTAAAACTCAATCTGCCTTCTGAAAATTCCCCCGGAACCTAATCTAGTTAAAACTCCCTACCGTCATCGTCACATAAATACGTAAAAGAAAAATAGACCGATGGCGCGGAGAGGCCGGGATCATCTAAAAATGGGAATTTTTCGGAACCCTCATAACCTTCAATTAATTTTAAAAAAATGACAATTTCATTGTCATGTAAATACCATTGTCATGTAAATACAAACTCTCATGGACTCAAGTAATTGATTACGACTAAATTTATAAATTAAAAAATACTATTATGCAAGTGTTCAAATTTCAAAGTGCTTTATATAATACTAAATTTTGTGTTTTCAATGGCTATAGGGCGAGTTTCACTTCAATTTTTCATGGCTTAGAAAACTGAATTTAATAACTGTTTAGTTGATATTTATCTTATAGATTTGATTATAACTCTTGAACTTTTTTTTATGAATTTTGTTGGCTTAAAGGCACCTAGAGGCGTGGACGGGGAGTTAATTGGGTGTTCCATGCACTATTTAACTTCTTTCAAAATTCTATTGAACGTAAAGTTAGGGCTTTAAGAGTAGTCTTTCCTAGGAACAACTTGATGACCATTTAATTGATCAGGATAAAATTCAAAATATTAATTGCAAAAGTTCAAATTTCAATTTGATTGTTGTAATTCAAATGCTTTGTGCTTCCAATAATTTAGAATTTGATATTTGCATCAAATTAGCTTTATTTAGGAGAATTTAGTTGCTTGACATGTTGGAGTTTTGATGTTGCATTAGCGCCTTAAATTTGTCAGTATATGCATGTGCACATGCATATCCATCATTCTTGGTGGTGCAGACATTCTTGTATTATGTGACTAATAATTTTTTGAATAATCAGATAAGGGTTTGATTGCTATTGACTCTTTTAGATGATATGTTTGGTGCTGCGAGTCTTAGTTCTTTATGTTTTAGACTTATTTTCTGAAAGGGTGGGTGAGTTCTATTAATTGTTGGTAATTGAGTCCCCAATCTTATTGTCTTATTCCTAGCAATAAAATCCCTTGCATTATCCCTCTACTTCATTTCAAGCTAAAAAAAAGGGGAAAAAATGAGGATCATATGGAAATGATGGCACCCATTTCTTTTTCAGAACTTAGAGAAGGGGGGTGGGGAGGTGCAATATAGATGAGGAAAAGAGCTATACTAGACTAGATTGCAAATAGGGGAAAGCAGGAAGTATTTCTTTATTAAATGTAATTTCCATTATAAGCTAGAGCTTGATTATAGTAAGCAAGTTTGTGTATTGGGGTCAGCCTATTCTCTCTATCTTTCTTGACTCCAAAAGAGAGCTAAGAAAAGTTATTTTTGAGGAGTTTTTTCAATGTTTGGAAATGCATTTGTAAATTGCGTTGGATTCATGCATTCAATAAAAAGTGGTAGGCTGTAGTTAAAGGCAAAGAAGTATGAGGAAATATAGAATTGAAGCGTTGCATGATTGCTTTCTTCTTGTTTGTTAATCGAAAAATTTAAAGCTAAAGCTATAAATGGAAAGCAAGTGACTAACAATATGCAAAGGGTAGGAAAATGGCACAAAAAATGACCTCAAAATTGTCTACTATACAATAAGTAATAAGAACTTTAGTGAGAAGCTTTCTATTTTGCTACACTGCCTAGACTATTATGATTTAAACTTGTGACATGGCATTGAATGATGCACTGAACTGATGCAATATTCACTTGGTGTTGTGATAGGAAGTGGATGCACTTTTTACAAAAAATTAGTCGATGAAACACGAAAAATTGGGAAGAAGAACACCCCAAAATAATTTTTATTGAAAGAACTATAAAGAGAAATGCAATATACAATTGGATATTCAATTGGAGAGGAAGATCCGGCTCTCCCAAATTACTAGCTGCCGGCTAGAGCCCAAATAACCTAGAATAAACTAAATTCAGCAAACTCCAAAACATAATTATGAAATTACCCTATTGTTAGCCTTAAATATGCTCCCATAATTCTCTCTCAAATTATCTCTCTTTTCCTTAAATAATTATCTCTCAAATTTGATTCAAATTAGATTTATTTTCCTAATTAATTCCCTCCCAATTATAATTAAAACATTCCTAAACAATCCCCCCTTAATTCCTATTTTTCTTTAAATAATTCCTCTTAGATTTGATTCAAATTAAATTTATTTCTCTAATTAATTCCCTCCCAATTATAATTAAAACATTCCTAAACAATCCCCCCTTAATTCCTTCTTTACCCTAAATAATTCTCTCTTAAATTTTGAATTCAAATTATATCTTATGCCCTAAATAATTATCTCCCAATTGTAATTAAAACATTCCTAAACAATTCCCCTTTTGATTATGAATCTTTCCTTTGATTAGGAAACTTCCTAATTCCCTCTCAATCAAATCGGTCGGGCCATCATGTTGTAGCTCTAAAACGCTTGTCAGTCTTGTAAATGAACATCTAAATTGGATAGAATTGCTAGATGGAAATAACTTAAATCAACATCAAACCAAAGACCAAGGATTTGATTCATGTGTTTCCCAAAGTAGAAGGATAGGGTTTTCAGTTTTGTAATTGGACATAAAATAGGACTAGGAATGGATAAAATAAAATAAAGGAATATCAATTGTATCTAGAAAAGATTAGGGAAGATGAAACCATAAAAAGGGCATAGAGTATAATCACTAGTGGATGAAGGCTTCCTTGGAGGTTCGGGTTCTGAATAAAAATCTCTACTCTAATAAAGAAATACAATAGAAAATACTCTAACTTGAGTTAGAAATATTTCATGCCATACTTACGAGGATGTGGAACTTAGCTTCCCATAAATAAAAATGAGAAACTATTTCTCAAGTAGTTAGAGAACTTAGATTCATATTCTATATAATTTAATTATCTATGTAGCAACTCGAAAACCATAATCCATTACCCCATAAATGAAAGGAAGGCAAAGGGGGCTTGCCATTAGGCCATAGGTGCTCGCTTCTCTTGTGGGAAAGGTTAGGTTTGCTTTTCCTGTGAAATGCAAAAAGATATTATTGATTGGGAATACTTGGTCAACAATGTGTTCCTCTCATAATTATAAAATTATTAATGTAAATATCTAATATGAAATTAAAAAAGATTTAAAAAATTGGGCAATATATACACCACCAATTGAGAGAGAAGAAATGGAAGATACTACAACCGATGATTAAGAACCGCATTTATTTTTTTCAGTCAAATAAAAATAATGAAGGAATTGATCTGGGTCGAAACTACAGTAACATGATCAGAGGGTTAGATTAGTTATTGTAGCTTGAGACGCTCAAATTTGCTTCATAAAAGCCAGTTACCTTATTGGTTCATAGGTAGAGACCAGTGAAAATAAAATAATTTTGTAAAAATAAGTTGTTCTGAAATGAATTTCCCTAGAACAAAATTATTGTGTACTGGTCTAGGGAGAGATTCTTTGGAACAAAATTCCCCTTAATTGAGTTGGGTGATTGATAATGATTTTTATATTGTGTAGGCTACATAGCTGATTGGCCTTAATTTATTTAAGATTTTTAATTTTAAGAAAACGAGCAATAGATGGGCCACATGAAGTAGACGAATGGTTTATTCCATTATAAAGCTTGCTTACCTGAAAGACTGTGTTTCCGATTTTCTTTATAATTGGAAGAGTTGCAACATTAAAAAAATTATGTCTCTTGATTTTATAATCCATTGTTTTTAGTAGAAGCCTTATTGATATTTTGGATGAAAATTGTGAGAATATATTATTCGTGTCTCAAATATCCTATTGCAGGGTAAGCTAGTAAATCTTTTAAGAAAAAAAAAAAATGTAAATCTTTTAAGAGATAAAATTGATCATCGAAATATGAAATATGAAGAAAGAAAAGACCATCATCATGGAGGTTGTTAATAGAACAATTTATAGTTTTACCACTAAACCATACCCGCTTCATATTATTATTGAATATGAATGCAACATTTGCCCAAAAAACATGTTAGATATAGTTCTCAGCATGGTGAATACCTGCCTGGGCGAGTTTGACATTTACCCAAATTTTTTTTTTTATGTGCTTCATGGTACATAAATCACTTTTGAACAAAAAAGAATCTAATACACCGAGAATATTGAATACCTTTAGTAAATTATAGGGAAAGAAAAGTGATGTGAAACTACAAGGAGTTTGATTAGAAATTTAAAAGAAAAGATTAAAGTGTTGCTTCTTATGAATTTAAAACTAGCACATAAAAACTGAGTTAGGAATTTGAAAATATCAACTTGCTTAGGCCAAAGATTTGCAATAGAGATTAACCAAGCCGATTCAATCCAAGTTCTAGGAGAATTTAATAGGCAAAGTACAATAACAAAACCCAACGTTTAACAATGAGAATTTCACCTTGGGGCCGTATCACTCAAGGGGTAGTGGACTTTTGGCGGAGATAGAAGATCCAAGAGATGAAAGAAGTTACCACTAGGGAGAGGGCGCCGAAGAACTTCGTCGGAGGAAAAGTTGCCGGTTGGGATGGAAGTCGTAGACGACCGTCGAGGCTCCAAGCGTGCTTTGAAAGTTTTCGGTCGTAGATGCTTGCAAGGATTGGCACGACTCTCTCCAAGTACTCCTCCACGGTAGTTTCGTCTTCAAACCCTACGTCGAAGCAAGGTGACCGTAGGACGTTGATGCTCCCGTCGGCGTTGAATACTAGACCCCACTCAAGCTCGGGATCCGCCATTCAACATTGAAGTGGGTGGGGAGATGTTGTCGTCTTCTTCTTTTGTCTCAACCTCTCAAGGGGAATGAAGAGAGGGCCGGCCTAAGGTGGGGAAGTGAGCAAAGGAGGGGCGGCTATGGAGTGTGAGAGGCGGCTAGGGTTAGGAGATTAGGTGATGAGGAGGAGGTGGGGGAAGTTTTAATCAAAATCTGAATTCAATTTCAGATTTAATTAAATTTGGAGGGAGATTAATTTGAATTCGGATTTTGAAATAGGTGTAATGAATGCATTAACATTGCATTAATGGGATTCCTCCTTGGGTGGCCGGCGGCATGGGTGAGGGAGGGGAGAGATTTACTAAAATCTGAATTTAATTTCAGATTTCAAGTAAATTTGGAGGGGGTTAAATTGGATTTGAAATTTGAATCAAGAGAATTAATTGTCATTAAACTAGCCTTAATTGGGATTCCCCCTTTGATGGGGCCGGCGGCTAGGAGAGAGGGGAGGGGGTGAGGAAGCAATTGCACACTTTCCAAATAGGTTGTTGCCACCTAGGATGAAAAATTAGTAACTCCTCATGTGAAGAAATTTGAATTGGATCAACTTCGAAACTTTCCTTTTTTGGAAGATTTCAAATAAGGAAAGTTTTGAATTTCAAAATTTGAAATTCAAAATGTAGTAACTTCCTCATTCATTGCTATGCAACAATCAAGGAGCCACTAGGATGATGGATGTCGTCACCATGGGTGGAGCATGGGATGGCCGACGACTAATGTAGGAGGAGGGGTAAGGTGGCCGACGGGTTGGGTGGGGTTCTTTTGGCGGAGCTTGGAATTCTAGTGGTGGAAACGAGTGAGTGGTTCGTGGGAGAAAGGATCTTGGGTGGAGATTGGCGTGGGTAGGGAGAATTGAAATTAGACAAGAAAATAGGAAGATAAATTGAACCACGAGTCGAGGACGCTTCCAACGACTGGTGGGTAATGCGAATGCTCACCTTGAGCTCCTCCTTCTCAAGCACTCATGCAAGACGAAGTAGAAAGTAGAACACAAATGTCATTCAAATATTCATTAAAAAAATTAAAATGATACAAGAGACCACTATATATAGGTCTTGACTCATAAAAATAAAAAAGACTAAGTTGCCCTCTGGGCTACAAAGAAACATAACTTCCCACAGGGGTAAAATGGGAAAACAGTAAATCAAACAATACAATAATAATAAAGTACATCATGTCATCTAAATCAAAAGTAGAGACGCTGAATCGTGGCCGTCGATCTGCGGTTTCGCCGGCGATAAACATGTCGGTAGCGTCTGTCGATGTCCTCATCAAAAAGTGCACTGAGTTCTTTTGCAAATTAATGTTACTAATACTCCTAGAAAATACATAAAAGTTGATTGTAAGAAAGAGATTTAACAATATATGTATCATTAGTTCAATTATAAGATTGTTTAATTATGGTAGGAGTTAGTGCTGAGAGATTACTTCAATTGTCACTATATGGAAATCAAAAATAAAAAATTGAACATACCGGAAATCACAATACCAACAAGAAGATTTTGATGATCAGTCGGTTGTAGATGAAATTATAGCTCGAACAAAGAAACCAAGTTTTTGAATGGTTAAAAGAAATTTAACTAACTAAAAATAAAACAAGTCATCTCATTTATGATAAGAAATTTGAAGCATAGAAGTATAGTGAAATAGAAATGTGCGAGATATTTTTACCAAGGAAGC
Organism: Dendrobium officinale; assembly: GCA_019514585.1. Lineage (NCBI taxonomy): Eukaryota > Viridiplantae > Streptophyta > Magnoliopsida > Asparagales > Orchidaceae > Dendrobium > Dendrobium officinale. Next base: position 21,926,982 of record CM033696.1, read on the forward strand.
CTATCTTACAATTTAGGTGAAAAAAACAGAAAAAAAAAACAACTTAATTAGCATTACTGTAACAAGATAAGAAACATAAACAATGAATATAAATTGCGTACATGCCAATTGAATTTTGCCACATGTTAATTAGCTTTTGCAATATATCTTACCCTAAAAACTTGTTTCAACCTTCAAACTTGTTAACTAAGAATCCTCAGCTCTCACTTATGCCTTATGTCACTTTTGAAATTTTCTCTTGGTGGGTATAGACATTTTGACAGAGGATATATTGAGCTTGATCATACAAAAAATAATACATAATTTAGGCCAAATTTGCTATAAAAATGATATTAAAGGATACAAAGATAGAGATTTAACACTATTCGTATCATTAGTTCAATTATTAGAAATTATAGAATTGTGATTGAGTCAATGCTGAACGACTAAGTGTGATTGAATGGTAATTGGAACAAAAAAAAAATCATGAAATGGAGATATTTCCCATATCATTTGTTCAATTATAAGAAATTGTAGAATTGTGATAGGGATCTACGCTAACAGATCATTTCAAGTCTGATTGAATGGAACTGAGAAGAAAAAAAAAAGAATTCATAAATAAAAAATAATTTGCATCTTAAGGTTGGGGAGTAAATTTAACAAGAAACGAAGTTAAAATATAAAAAGTGCAAACTTGTTATTTTTAAAGAAACTGCACTAGAATTTAGGAAAAATTCAAGGGTATAAAATAGAAAAAGCAGCCCTCCCTATGGCTTTATACATACAAGAAGAAATAACTAGAGTTACCCACTTTCCCTAATGAGAGAAGAAACATTACAACAACAACAACAACAAGCCTTTATCTCACTACGTGGGGTCGGCTACATGAATCCTTTTTCTCCATTGTGTCATATTAAAAGTTAAATTCTCATTTAAATCTAATAAAGAAAGGTCATTCCTAATATTTTCTAACCAAGTCTTTTTAGGTCTACCCCTACCTTTCTTAACATAAGTCAAATCTAATACCTCTACTCTCCTAACCGGGTCATCGGAAGGCCGCCGTTTTATGTGACCAAACCATCTAAGGCGACTCTCTCTAATCTTATCTTCTATTGGAGCAACTCCAACCTTTTAACGTATATGCTCATTTCGTATCCTATCTCTAAGGGTAAAGCCACTCATCCACCTGAGCATTCTCATCTCTGCAACACTTAACTTAGTATTATGCTTCTCTTTTAATGGACAACATTCGGCACCATAAAGCATTGCAGGCCTCACTACCGTCTTATAGAATTTTCCCTTAAGTTTGAGGGGTACATTTCTATCACATAACAAGCCCGATGCATTCCTCCACTTCAACCATCCAACTTGAATTCTGCTGATAATATCCCCATCTATTTCACCATCACTTTGAACAATAGATCCAAGATATCTAAAACGTGTACTCTTATGAATGACTTGATCGCCCAAAGTCATAATCCCCTCACTAGGTCTATTACTACTAAAATTACACTCCATATATTCCGTTTTAGATCTACTCAAGCGAAAACCTTTAGACTCTAAGGTTGACCTCCATAATTCAAGTTTACCTTCAACTCCCTATCTAGTCTTATCAACAAGAAGAATATCATCAGCAAAAAGCATACACCAAGGTACATCGTCTTGCAAATGTCTAGTGAGAACATCCATGACTAAAGCAAAAAGATATAGGCTTAAGGCTGATCCTTGATGTAACCCAACTGAAATAGGGAAATACTTGGTCAATACACCTTGTGTTTGAACACAATTAATAGCTCCTGCATACATATCTTTAATGATTTGAATATAGGCATTATTGACTCCTTTCTTTTCAAGAACTCTCCATAGCACTTCTCTTGGAACTTTATCATATGCTTTTTCTAAATCAATAAATATCATATGTAGATCCTCCTTATTTTCTCTATATCTCTCCATCAAACCTCTTAATAAATGTATGGCTTCCATAGTCGACCTACCCGGCATGAATCCAAATTGATTTTGAGAAACATTAGTATCACATCGCAACCTATGCTCCATAACTCGCTCCCATATTTTTAAAGTATGACACATTAACTTAATACCTCTATAATTCGCACAATCTTTTGCATCATCTTTATTCTTAAAAATAGGAATTAATACACTCATTATCCACTCATCTGGCATCTTTTTAGTCTTCAAAATAGTATTAAAAAGTTTAGTAAGCCAAGAAATTCCTTCATCTCCTAAGCATTTCCACACCTCTATTGGAATATCATCAGGTTCAACAGCTTTTTCACCATTTATTTTCTTTAAAGCCTTTCTAACTTCAGTCTTCAAAATAGAAGAAACATTGATAAATAAAATTCATATACATGCTAATTAATTTTGTCTCCGTGTCAATTATCTTTTATAATCTATATTTCTCTCAAAAAGTTGGTTGGAACTTTGATAATAAAGAAATTCTTGGCAAATATTAGTCAGGCCACATACAACAAAACATTAAGTCTTTATCTCACTACGTCGGATCATGTCATGATTATTCGATAAGTTTTACGTTGGCTGTCGATTACCTAATGCAACCTTCTATTTTTCTTATCTAAGACTTGAAACTTGGCAACGACAATATCAATAATTGCCTTTTGGTAGTCAATAAAAAGGCAGGCTAAATTAAGCTTCCATGTGGAAAATAATAAATAATGTAGGATTTGTTTGGTATATGTTGACATTAAAGGGTGCATTTTAAAGGCCAAATGTTGACCTCCTGAAAATTCACTACAATGAAATCTGAGTATATTTAAGTGTTTTACTTCGTTCTTGGTTAGATTTTGTGTGTGTGTGTGTGTTTCCTTGTGAATTCTGAGCACATTTAGTAGTCTGTATGCACTGGAAAGTCCTATGTCCATCTATTCGAATATATACATATAGGTATGTAAAGATTTATTTATTTCTTCACTCAATACATGTCGCCGGAGTGCTCAGCAGTTGTATTCCCGTTCCCTTTCTGTTTCAACGTTCCTTTTTCAGCTCCCATCTTTATTGTGTATTTTTGTGATGATTGATATCCTCTATAATTCTAGAATATGTTAGTCTCATCCTTCTTTTCTGTGTTTGAATTGTTCCAGTGGACCATGTGTGTCTTACATGCTTAGAAAACGAGCTCTTTATAATGATATGTCAAGGTAATTTTATGTTCTTTTGTTTGTGTCACATCAAGTACTTTTTAATGGCATTTCTGTTTGTGTTCTTACAGGTTTTTTGTGCTGTTTTCCTTTTTTAGATATGTCTGCTGCGCTGGTTATTTGCCATGTAGTGGCAAGTGTGGAGAGAGTAAATGCCCCGAGCTGTGTCTTTGCACTGAAGTAAGAACTTCTCTTAATTTTTATTCATATGTTTTTGCTATTAATGTATTATCAGTAATTTTAACATCAAATGGGCTTTTTGCTTTTAAGATCATGAATGTGATTCCTGTTAGCATATGTTGCTTATTAGAAAATAAAATTAGAGAAGGGTTATATTAAGTGCTTGTATAATTTGGGAAAATACACATTATAATTATTTATTATAATTATTTTTTCATTTATTTGCTTTCTATTTTATTCATCATCTATGCCTATAAATAAAAATGTGTTCAGTGAGTAGTATTATAAAGTTCTATTCTCATAACATGGTATTAGAGTCAGTCCCCATCGCACATATCCCCAAGTTGGCACAAGCCTCTTATGTGCCACCAAATTTCCATAGCTATCATCGCTCTTCGCATGCTTTTGCATCTCACGTTTACTTGATCCCAATACCCCTTCTCAGCCCGCCAGCTCACGCTTTTCTCATCCATCCCATATTCATCCTATGTTTGTCAAGTGGCTGATGCAACCTAAAAATAAACTTTGCTCTAGGAATGCAAATAAAAACATACTTCCTTTTTCATTCACATAAACCTTAAATAACATAAACAAATACAACAATAAAGTAGTTCTAACACCACTTATAACGTATAATGGAACAAAACACGACACAACTTAAAACTTACAATAGTTTTAAAGAAGAACGATATTAGTGGAATGGAAACCGAGCGGACATCAGGGAAAACGAAAAGACAACAAGGAACAAACAACCACAATAGAAAGATAGTTAGAAACTCAAGTGAAAAATAAAGAAAACTTAAAAATAGCTAGGACTGCAAGAGAACCAAACGTACGATGAGCTACTCGTTGCTCGGTTCGATTAAAGCTCGTTTGTGATCGTTTAACTAACTAAACAAACAAACTTGAACATCATTTTTAATACTCGATCCTTAAATAAACAAGCTTGAACACTAATGTGTTCGGTTCATTTATATTTGCGAACAACATCATTTGAAGCTCGTGAACATGCTTGACATTAAGCTCGATAAGAAGCTCGGTTCGTGTTCAATTCAGAACTCATGAATAAGCTCGACAAAAACTTGATTAATATTTAATTATAAAATTGATAAATATATATAATATAAATATTTTAATTTATTATAACATAATGATATAATTATTTTAATTAATAAATTTTAAAGTAATTAAAGGTTGTAATATATGTTGTAGTTTTAATTTTCTTACCATTGCTAATTTATTATATTACATCGTTAGATTTTGCTCATTTGATAGCTCAAGAATATTACTCGTTAGATTTGTTCATGAGCATGCTTGTTTGGTGTATAAAAAAATTCGCTAAATATGTTCACGAACAGAGCTCGTTAAGGCTTGTTTGTTTAAAGCTCGATAAACGCTAAACGAACCGAACACAAACCAAACATGAACACCATTAATTTAAACGAACCAAACATGAACACAAACACGAACCAAACTTGAATAAGCTAAAAATAAACAAACACAAACATGAACACTCACATACTCGGCTCGGTTCATTTGCAGCCCTAAAAATAGCTAGCCTTGACCGTAACAATTTACCAAATTGATGCAACCTAAAAACAAACTTTGCTCTAGGAATGCAAATAAAAAGCACTTCCTTTTTCATTCACATAAACCTTAAATAACTCAAACAAACACAACAATTGAGCAATACTAACATCATTTACAACTTATAATAGAACAAGACACGACACAACTTAAAACTTAGAATTATTTTAGAGAAGAAAGATAGATGTGGAATGGAAACCGAGTGGGCAGCAGGGAAAACGAAAAGACAGTAGGGAACAAACAACCACAATAGAAAGATAGCTAGAAACTCACGTGGAAAATAAAGAAAACATAAAAATAGCTAGCCTTGATTGCATCAGTGGTTCACATCATTCACACCCAAAGTGCATGAATTCGTAGCTCACACATGCGTGCATACTTGCTTGCAGTGGATTCCACTGCTGATGGGCCCTATAGCATTCCCTTACTCGCTGCTCTATGCTTGTATGCTTTCTCTTCTTGCATGTTATTTCACTCAACATATGCGCCGCTTTCTCTTCTTGCATGTTATTTCACTTAACATACGTGCCTCTTTATTCTTCCTTGTTGCATGTAGATTTACCTCTTACCTAGCTAGTGTTTGCTTTCAATCTTGCAGATCTCCATTGCTCCATGATCAATCAAGAACTGACCTTTCCATCTTCATGATGCCTAATGAAGAAGTTAAATAGTAATCTTTATTATCATCCATACATGGAAAGAAATTAGATCCATTATTATAATTATAATATGGAAAGATTAATGTTGTCCTCATCTTTCACCGTCCACATAATGAAAGGTATTTATTATCTTCAGCATTGTCATCCAGACATGGAAATAATCAAAATATCATCATCATCATCGTAAATGTATGGAAAGAAATTGCTATTAGCATTCAATAATTATTATCATATTCATGAAGAATGAGAGCAATCAAGGAAGTATTTAATCATCATGAAGACATCAATATGAATCCACTCTCTCCTTTCATTAGTGATTGGCCAAAATCTCCATACAAGAAAGCTTGCTAGTTAACCACACCCCTCTCTCTTCTCTCCTTTTAAGGCACTAGATGCAAGGAAGGGCTTGATTATTTATTTCAATCAGAGATCCAATTATGAGATTATTTTCAAACTATTCTAAAGGAGAATTAAACAAACAATCAAGCACCCAAGTTTGTAATAAAAAATTTTCTGTGATTATGAAGTGTCACTCTCCTTAATTAAATTGATTTTAACTTTTTACATGTGAAGGAAAAAGACTTATTAATATGCACACCAGCTTGTATGAAAAGTATATTGGGCTGAATTATGTTACTAGTGTTGCTTGAGAGAAATACTGAGATGGAGCTTAGTAACCCTAAATTCATGGAGGCCGTGGTGAATTTCCTTCAAAATAATTATTAGTATCTTCAAAAATAAGAAGCTTTGTTATAAAAATTGGTTTAATTTTAAAAATTTTGATAATTGGGAAATATATAAAGTTGCTCGTAAGGATGCTAAGAAAGCCATATGCGATGCAAAGACATTAGCTTTTAGTGATTTATATAATAGATTAGATACTAAAGAGGGAGAAAGATATATGTATAAGTTAGCCAAACAAAGAGATAGGAGTAGTAAGGATTTAGTTCAAGTGAAGTGTATTAAAGATGAAGATCAAAAAATACTTTTCTTAGAAGATGATATTCAACAAAGATGGATGAGATATTTTGCTAAACTTTTTAATGAAGATTGTGAAAATAAGATTGACTGTAGTGACCTTAGCACCCTAAATGAAAATAAAGATTTCTATTTTTATCGGCGTATTAGTAAAACTGAAGTTAGAGAGGCTTTAAAGAAAATGAAGGGTGGAAAAACTGTTGGACCTGATGATATCCCAATAGAGGTGTGGAAATGCTTAGGAGATGAAGGAATTTCATGGCTTACTAAACTTTTTAATACTATTTTGAAGACTAAAAGGATGCCAGATGAGTGGAGAATGAGTGTGTTAATTCCTATTTTTAAGAATAAAGGTGATGCACAAGATTGTGCGAATTATAGAGGTATTAAGTTAATGTGTCATACTTTAAAACTATGGGAGCGAGTTATGGAGCATAGGTTGCGGCATGATACTAATGTTTCTCAAAATCAATTTGGATTCATGCCGGGTAGGTCGACTATGGAAGCCATACATTTATTAAGAGGTTTGATGGAGAAATATAGAGAAAATAAGGAGGATCTACATATGATATTTATTGATTTAGAAAAAGCATATGATAAAGTTCCAAGAGAAGTGCTATGGAGAGTTCTTGAAAAGAAAGGAGTCAATAATGCTTATATTCAAATCATTAAAGATATGTATGCAGGAGCTATTACTTGTGTTCAAACACAAGGTGGATTGACCAAGTATTTCCCTATTTCGGTTGGGTTACATCAAGGATCAGCCTTAAGCCCATATCTTTTTGCTTTAGTCTTGGATGTTCTCACTAGACATTTGCAAGAGGATGTACCTTGGTGTATGCTTTTTGCTGATGATATTCTTCTTGTTGATAAGACTAGAGAGGGAGTTGAAGGTAAACTTGAATTATGGAGGTCAACCTTAGAGTCTAAAGGTTTTCGCTTGAGTAGATCTAAAACGGAATATATGGAGTGTAATTTTTAGTAGTAATAGACCTACTGAAGAGATTGTGACTTTGGGCGATCAAGTCATTAATAAGAGTACACGTTTTAGATATCTTGGATCAATTGTTCAAAGTGATGGTGAAATAGATGGGGATATTATCAGCAGAATTCAAGTTGGATGGTTGAAGTGGAGGAATGCATCGGGCTTGTTATGTGATAGAAATGTACCCCTCAAACTTAAGGGAAAATTCTATAAGATGGTAGTGAGGCCTGCAATGCTTTATGGTGCCGAATGTTGGCCATTAAAAGAGAAGCATAATACTAAGTTAAGTGTGGCAGAGATGAGAATGCTCAGGTGGATGAGTGGCTTTACCCTTAGAGATAGGATACGAAATGAGCATATACGTGAAAAGGTTGGAGTAGCTCCAGTAGAAGATAAAATTAGAGAGAGTCGCCTTAGATGGTTTGGTCACATAAAACGACGGCCTTTCGATGACCCGGTTAGGAGAGTAGAGGTATTAGATTTGACTTATGTTAAGAAAGGTAGGGGTAGACCTAAAAAGACTTGGTTAGAAAATATTAGGAATGACCTTTCTTTATTAGGTTTAAATGAGAATTTGACTTTTAATGGAACACAATGGAGAAAGAGGATTCATGTAGCCGACCCCACGTAGTGGGATAAAGGCTTGATGTTGTTGTTGTTGTTGTTGTTGTTTCATTATTATTAATTAAATGAACAATGCCATCCATCTTTCTTACATCTCTATTTTTTCCAATCCTTACTACTAATCTTTATCATTTGTTATCAGGCTAAAATCTGGAACACCTAGTGCATGTGATCCTCTTCTTTTAATATGTTTCTTTCAACATTTATTTTGCTCTTGGTTGTGCTCCCAAAATTCCTTTTAGTTATTGCTCTTTTTCTTAAAAAATTAGTTTTATTTTTCTATCATCAATCATACATATAGTTAAACTTGGTTCTCATCTTTTGTTTAATTTATAGTTGAGGATCAAACTTATTTGGAATATTGTTCGGAGAGAAAATTTATTCTTTCTTTATCGGTAATGTTCTTTATAGTTGTTATTGGTCTTGCACAAAGTCAATTGTTTTCCCTCTTGTCAATCTTATAAGAAGTTGAGGACTCGGTTGCTAGCTAGTTTTGATCTTGGTTAGATTCAACTCATCTTAGAATGTCACTTGGAATTAAAAATTTATTTCCTTTTGTTGAGTTTAATAGTAGGTATCTAGTTCTAGTTTCATTCTTTTAAAATTTTAGTTTCCATTTTCTTGCTATCCTTGTTCCATTTGGATGTATCTACTTCCATTTCTACACAAGCAATATATGACTTAAACTACCACAATTGTTTTTACTCTATGGAGTAGAGTTTTTGAGGTATAGGGTAGAATGATGAAAGAATAAAGAAAGAAAATATTAATCTTCATCATCATCAACATATGAAAATAAATCAATTCATCATCATCATTTACTTATGGATATATTAGTATTGTCTTCATCATCACCATCCACATAATGAAGTTGATTGCATCATTATTATTCAAATATAAAAAGAATCAAGTTAACATCATGGTATATGTATCATGTATGGAAAGATATTGCTTTCATTGTTATCATCAAAATAAAGAAGATATTAGCACATTATATTCATCAAGAGTGGGATCAAGCAAAAAAGAACTTAATCAATATGAAGACATCTATATGCGCCACTCCCTTTCCCTATATGCTTTATCAAAATCTCCATACAAGGAAGCTTGCACGGTTTAACCTCCCCTTTCTCTCGTGTACGTCTCCTTAGAGGTGCCAGGTGCAATGTAGGAAGGAAGGTCTTGGTTATTTATGCCAAAAAGGATTTAATTAAAAAATTATTTCCAAGCTATTTTGAAGTAGAACTAAGCAATCAGGCATTAAATTTGGAATTAAAAATTCCATGTGATTATGAAGTGTCCTTTACCTAATTGAATGTAAGTTATTTTTTTATGCAAAGGAAAAAGGCTTATAAATATGCACTCCATATATTGAAAATAGATTGGGTTGAATTATGTGATCAGTTTTGCTTGAGAGTAATATAGAGATAGAGTTTAATGGCTCTCTCATTCTTGGAGACTTTGTTGAGCTTCTATCCCGATAATTATTGTAGCTTTCATTATTATTCATATGAATAATACCATCTATATTCCTTTTCATCTTCATATTTTCAAGCCCCACCATTGATCTGTATCATCAACCCTTTATTATTGATTTAGTTTTTTTTTGGGAAAAAATGAGGAGTTTTTGGTTGTAAAATTTTCTCCAATTTTACTCCACTCTTCATGGTATACAATCTTGATTAACAACTAACTTCATATTTTCAAACTTTGGTACCATTTTATTTTGTGTTTTTTGCATTACAAAACTCTCCAATCCTTAATCTTCAACCATGATCAGTACTCCCATTGCTACTAGTTCAAGGGGTGATAGGGTGGTTGTGGTCAAGGAGGACAGGCTGGTGTTGGTGGGACTATCAATTCGGATTGGTGGGTCGTCTCTAGCGTAACCCGAAATTGGCATGACCCAAAGAAGCTTATATGAATCTGACCCGTTTATCATATGAATCAAAATATTTAAACTGAATGACTCGAATAGAAGCCAACCAACCCAAACTTGGCTTATTTGGACTCATTTATCATATAGATCATGTAATTTTTTAAATCAACATGACCTGTTTAACCCAAATATCTCTCGTTTAACTCGAAAATGGCCAATTTAACTGAAACTTGAATAAAATTTGGTCAATTTTAGGGTTTTAGAACAACTTGAACCCAATCCGAAAGTTAAGTAGGTCAAATCAAACTTGAATTTTTCGAGTCGAGTTATTTATTAACACCCCTAAGCAGGGTTATAAAAATCTATTTACATTGTATTTGCATCAATCATTTATATGAATGGTACTAGCAAAAATATAGTTATCGCCAGACTATCCAGAATGTATTCATAGATTGCTTTGTGTTATTATCTTTATCTAGTTCTATCTGCACTACGATTCTTCATGATGAATATGACTGATTTCTCCAGCAATCAAATGCCTAGGAGTTTCATAGCAAGTTTCTTCCTTGAGCTCTATTATCGTAATTTGTATTGGTACATCCTGAGTTTCAGAGTTCGGTGCATCTTCACATATGATATGCAATAAACAGTTATTTTCTTTGTGGAGCATGTCTTCTCTACCACTTATCGTTATCGGTGATGGTTATCCATGGTTTTTTTTAAAGAAAAAATAATTTTCCATACACTATCTTACTATAGTTTGTAATTATTTTATAGATATCCTACTGTCTTGGATGTATTATGCTTCTCGAATTTTTATTAAATTTATTATCCATACTATCTTACTATATTTTGTAATTATTTTATAACCATTTATTGAACTTAACCATTTTTTATTATTTATCTCATCTTGAAGAAGATAATTACTGACGGTCCTTAATCTAAATATATGTATCACCTAACAACTGACACTTCGTCCACGTTTAGCTAAATCTTTTTTTCTTATTAATGGAACCACCACTTCAGCTATGTTCCTACCCCTCAACTTTCGGAATTTATCGCCTCCTTCCCTTCAAATTTGAATGCTCTACTTGTGAATTGGATAAACATCATCGTCTCAACTACTAATTATTCTTTTCCTTACATCACATTTTTTGTGCTTTTTTTTTTGCACATACAATCCAATATATACAACAGATGTATATGTGATGTTTATCTTTACTTCTCATATGCCAATTTCAATATTCTCTAGTAACTAGAGGCCTATGAAGCTACTGCTTGCCCTGCTTCATAAACCCAACAAACGATGTATTTGTTATTTTTGCTTTTCACTGTTAAGTTGAACAGATTCTTATTGATTACATGTCCAATGACTTCAAGATTATATGGTTTTAACTTTTTGTACCAATGTTTTAGGTAAGTAGGATTATCTTGACCTTTAGCTGCTTTTTCTGCATTCTCCTCCTGTAGAGACAATGAAGCCCACACATTTCATTGCAATAATGGGAAGGCCTATAATATTGATAAATTTAATAAAAATTGAGTTTTAGTCTCTATATTTCATTTTTAACCGAGTAGTTGGTGACAATATACTTGCTATGATGCACTGACACTTCTCCTTAAAGAGGTGTGCAGTGTCTGACACGTATCCGACACAAGACGCCTCCAACACTGACACATGTTGGACACGCCGAAAATGTGTCCGATTAAAATATATTAAATACAAATTGAACTTGTGTGTCCAACACGCGTATCTTAAATATTTTATAAATTTTTTAAAAATATAATTTCTTGTATTTAAATTTTTTTACTTATTTAAAAAATAAAAATTAAATTTATTATTTCCTATCTACAATGCCAAATCAATTGCTCGCACTTAATTCCCCATTCATCGAATATTCTCATTTTTATTTCTCTTTGGCACTGAAGGTATTTTGATCTCCTCTCTCGATGATTGATAAATTGCATCGGCGCCCGACTCTCGACATTTTAATATTAATTATTTTAAATACAAATTCTAGTTAAATGACTTATTATTTCTAAATTATTTTTAAAATTATACTTTTTAAAATTTTTATACGCTATTTTTAAAATATAAAAACTATAATACCTTGTTCAACCTGTGTCTGTCCTTTATTTTCAATAATTGACATGTCCTGTGTCGTGTCGTATTCGTGTCTATGCATCATAGCATACTTGAGAGTATCGATTATTCCATCGCAGATTATTTTAGTAGTACATAAATTATTTAAGTCCTGTTGAAAACGTTCTAGTTTTACACTAATCTATCTCCCCTCATGCATATAAAAGTGCATTGCAGATTTTTTTATAAATATATGGCAAGCCTGATCTCATCATTAATTATCTGTAAATTTTACCTGAAACTTGACCATCATTTTCTCCTTAGGTCTTCCTCTGCTTTGGCAATTCGGTGGCTTCCACCCGCTTCTTGCTTCAAGATGAGTTTAATATACAGACTACGCAATGTGATAACTGCATCATTGTATGTTGCTCTCTTAACATCCCCTTTCTCTGCCTTTCCTTCCCATATCTCAAATGCTCAAGGCTCTTCCTTTTGTCCTATTTAATATGCAGGGGTTTATGTTCTGCCTTCAGCAAGTCGCTTGCATTTTTTCTCTTGTAGCCATGATTGTTGGTAGTGATGAACTTCAAGAAGCTTCTCAGATACTGAACTGCCTCTCAGACTTCGTTTACTGCACGTAAGACTACCCTATTTTAAGCAACATAGTTGGTCTCCATGAATTCTTAAACTAATATTATTTCTTTCCTTTTGCAGGGTCTGTGCTTGCATGCAGGTAATATAAACTGCACAACATTGTTTCCAATTTCTTTAGCCTTCTGATTTGGTTTCGTTAAGGTTTCATTTGGGACAATTTGCTTACTGGTTCTTAAAACAGCTTTTTAGTATAAAATTTTTAATTTTTATACTAAAAAGCTGCTTTGAGAACTGAGAAGCACTAAGAAAGCTGTCTCAAATGAGAGAAATTATTGGGTTCGGACACCGGACGCCGTCCAGAGCCAATGAAAATGCGCCACATCACCCTCTACTCGGTACTGAACTCGGTACTAAGCAATACCAAGCAATACCGCAGTACCAAGCTCAGTATGCTTGGTACTGCTCAGTACCGAGCTCCGTACTTCATAGTACCGAGCTCAGTACTGTGAAATACCAAACGGTAAGCTGTGTCCGGTGTCCGAACATATAATTTCCCCTCAAATGATACCTAAATCATGCTGATACGTTTGGTTGCTGCACAAGTGCAGACACAGCACAAGGTCGAAATGGATAAGAGAGATGGAAAGTTTGGGCCACAGCCAATGATGGCCGTTCCCCCAGCTCAACAGATGTCCAGATTTGACCAACCTGTACCACCTTCGGCTGGCTATCCTCCTCCACCAGCTTATGGTTACCCTCCTCCACCTCAGGCTCCATATGCGGGCTACCCTCCAGCTGCTTATCCTCAAGCTGCTTATCCTCCACCTGGATATTCTGGTTATCCGAAGTAAATGGTGAGATTACCTGTTAAGCTCTGGTTTCATGCCTTTAATGTCTGTTGGGGTTTTTTTTTGGCGTAAAGATGTTTTCCATTTTTCCTTGGTGCAATTTTTCTCTTATTATACATTGTTTTAGCAGTGCAGAAGGACTAATTGACATTGCAGCATCAATTGTGTGCAAAACATATAGTTGCTATGAAGATTTTAAGAAGATGGACACTGTTTATTTTGTACTTCTGATTGTTTATTGCGATGTATTTGGCTTGAAGTTAGTTGGATTTTTTTTTGTTTGTTTTAATTATAACGCATCTAGCACTTGTTGGAATCGATGCTTAGATTTTGGAAAATTAACATTAGCCTTAATAAGAGTATATATTTCATTTGAGATTCCTTTCTTACTGTTTTATAAAGTAAATTTTTAATATAAAAAATTATATTAAAAAGATGCTTTAAAAAATAGTAAGAAAATTATTCTAAACAAAATCTTGAACTTCATTTGAGATAGTTCTTTTTGTTTTTTAAATCACAACTATAATTTCTGTCTAACTGTTATTATTTTGCTGCTCTTAAAATTTTTGTTCAGCTAAAGTTAATTACAAGAGAAAAGACTCCATCGCACGGATGCTTTTATCTACACCGTTGAATGACGATCATATGATATTACAACCAGGGGCGGAGGCAGGATTTTTTTCATGTGGAGGCACAAATCGTTGAAATAAAAAAAAAACCCTCAATCTTAAAATTTTCTTTCGAAATACCTTTCCATATCTAATTTCAATTAAAATAATATTAACAAGGTTTATCAAGTAAAGAATTCAAAATCTTTTCTTTGACTGCTCAAGGCCATAAAATCATATGTCCAATTAAGCTAAAAAAAATATAAGTGAGAAAAAAAATTTAACGCTACTCTAATAAGAAGCCATCGTGAACAGGCCTGCTAAAAGCTCGATTAGAGCTCGACTAAGAAGCTCGATTAGAGCTCAATTAGAGTTTTAAAAATAAATACAATTAAATCTACTAATTTAATATTTTTAATTTTAACAATATACATTAGACATATCTCTAACTTTTATTTTCAGTAATATAACTAATTAATTAGAATTATTAACTTAGAAGAAAAAGAAAAGTGACTAAGCCTAAAAAAAAAAAAAGCCTTGTCCTCCCGCTATTTTCCGCCTATGTTTCCCCTTCCCGCCTAAGTCTTCCACTCATAAGAAAAAAAAAAAAAAAAACCTTTTAAGTCCCACACCGTGGAAGATAAAAATATTTTGCTTTATATAATAAGACATTTTTTCTAGGTAAATTAGTGTGTTATATGTTCTATGTAGTGTAGGGAGGCGGGTAATTGTGAATAACCAGTAAGTATTATGATCTAATTGTCTCGCGTTCCTCGTTTAGAGCTAAGGTTTAGAGCTAAGATCTGTTCACGAACAGGTCTCAAACATTCAATTTTTGAGCAAACTTCGAACATGCTAAAATATAGTAATACTATTTTGATTTAATAAGTAATTAATGAGTCATAAATATACTTAATTAGAGATTATTAATAAAGTCAGTGGGGGCATGTGCCCCCATGCTGCATCCGCCCCTGATTACAACAATAAAAGCAAGCCTTTAAAAATTATGTAATAGTTGTAGAAAGTAGAGAGCGTACACAGCCAGAGACAAGGAAGACAAAATTAATTTTCATTCATGTAAGGAGATATTACAATATTCTATATATAGACAAAATACAGAGATACAGGCAGGTAATGGCATAGCGAGAATGCCATTTGATGACGTGGCAAGTTCTTGAACTTGAGCCGTTCAGGTGTAGTTAACAGCCCCCTTCAAACCAATGATGAGTCAACAATGAGTTTTCTTGTTAACTATTTGAATTGGAGAATGGGAAGTGGCTTGGTGAAGATATCAGCGATATGATCATTGGTACAAATGTGGTGTACCGAGATGTGTTTAGCTTGAATGCTGTTACAGATGAAGTGACAATCGACATCTATGTGTTTGGTGCGAGCGTTATAAATTGGGTTGTTAGCTAGAGCAATGGCGGATGTGTTGTCGCAATGAATGATAGTTGGTGTTGTTTGCGGTGAGTGAAAATCTGCTAGAAGTTGCCTTAGCCAAAGTACTTCAGCTGCCTCCATTGCAAGTGAACGGTATTCGGCCTCGGTGGATGAGCGAGCTACGGTTGTTTGCTTTTTCACCTGCCACGAAATAAGAGAGGGTCCCAAGAAATTGCAATAACCTGATATAGAGCGACGGTCGTCGGAGTCGCTTGCCCAGTCTGCGTCCGAGAAGCCTTGTAATTGAAGAGGACCTTGTCGGAGAGGAATACCAAGGTTGGTTGTGCTGTTGATGTAACGAAGCAGCCGTTTGAGCCCGTCAAAATGTTTGTTGAGCGGTTTATGCATGTGTTGGCTTAAGGTTTGGACGGTGAACTGGATATCGGGTCTGGTTAGAGTAAGGTATTGAAGAGCGCCGAGGAGTTGACGATAAAGATGGGGATTGGAAAAGTTTTCCTGTGCTTGGGCAGTGAGATTGATTTTGCAGGAGCTGGGTGATGAAACGAGATTGGTGTTGAGCATGCCGGCCTTATCCAATATGCGTTGAGCATATGGTTTTTGGTGTAGGATAACATCGTCTGGGATGGGGATGGATTGGATGCCTAGAAGTTGGGCTAGCGTGCCGAGGGTTCTCATGTGAAAACGGGAGTGAAGGTTGGTGAGGAGACGGTTGAGTTCAGACTAGGAATTGCCAGTAAGTAGAATGTCGTCGACGTAAATAAGTATGTACATGCGGGTTTTTCCATTTTGGTATGTGAAGAGAGATGGGTCGGCGGGGCTAAGCTTAAAACCGAATGTAATGAGATGATTGGAGAGGGTAGCGTACCATTCGCGGGGTGACTGTTTGAGTCCGTATAAAGGTTTTTTGAGCCTGCAAACGTAGTTTGGATGGAGAGAGTCTTGAAAGCCTTGCGGCTGCTGTATGCAAACAGTTTCAGATAGTGTTCCGTGTAAAAAAGCATTGGAAATATCAAGTTGGTGAATGTTCCACTTATAGTGTAAAGCAATGAGAATAAAAACGCGAACCGTAGGCATTTTAGCGACGGGGCTAAAGGTTTCTATGTAATCGATCCCGTGTTCTTGATTAAAGCCCTTGGCGACGAGTCTGGCTTTATACCTGGTTATGGTTCCATCTGAGTTGAGCTTTGTGCAGAACATCCACTTACATCTTAAGATGTTTTGGTTGGATGCGGGAGGGACTAGTTCCGATGTCCCTTGTTCTTTTAGTGCTTGAAATTCTTGCGACATGGCAAGGTGCCAGTGTTCAAAATTTGAGGCTTGATTGTAGGTAGTGGGTTCAATTGGTTGAAGAATGTGAGCGAGGTCGAAAATCTGTTTGGGTTTGGCTTGTCGGTTTTGGAACGAGTTAGCATGGTGTGGCCGGTAAGAAAATTGGGTTGGGGCGAAAGGTTATCGATCACGGTAGTAGGGGATTGAGAGATAACGGGAGCGGGATCATTGTGCAGAGGCAGAGGACTGGTGTGTTGAGTAACAGCAGTGGGTATGTGTGACGGATTTGGTATAGGACATGCATTTTGATTAAGCGTGATAGGTAAGCCAGTGGAAGGGACTAAAAGCAGAGGGGGTATGTTGGGCTGAATGTTTTTAGAAGAGGAATGAGTGGCGGTGGCTGTGTGAAAGGGAAAAACGGCCTCATTATAAATCACGTGGCATGATGTGTAAATTTGGTTGGTATTATTGTCAAGGCACTGATAGCCTTTGTGAGATCTCGTTCCCTTACTGTTCCTCTCTGAATTGGATTTTCCTCCCAGGATCGGCCGGGACGATATTGAGATCGTCCAGGCCGATCAGTGCATTGAAAACGACTGATTTCTGGAGTGTTTTCTGGAATGATTTCTGGACTGGATCGTCCAGGCCGATTTTGGGATCGTCCTGGGACGATCAGTGCATGACAAAATCCCTAGAGCAAGGGTTTTTGGCAAATTAATTATCGGCCTGAGGAATCGTCCTGGCCGATTGGATTTTGTTCCGGGCCGATTGGATTTTGTTCTGATCGGCCAGGACGATGTGGCGATCGGCCGGGCCGATCAGACTGATGTTATAAGCAAATCATCTCGTTTTGAGGAGAGAGAAAATCATTTTATAAAACGAAAATATCTGAGGAGAGAGAAAGAGAAAGGAAAAGAGAAGAAAGCTTGGATTTCGGAGGCCGCAGAGCGCTTTTCGTCCGTCGCCACTGTTGAAAGAATTGAAGATCTCGCGGTAAGGACTCCGAATCCTATTTCTGTTTTCAGAGATATTGAGTTTTGATTGTGTTGTGACCTGTTTTGTGTTTTTGTAGTCGAATTTTGGACCCGGTTTTGTATTGACACAACTTTCACCGCACAACTTTTAGAATGTTATAGATATAAATATTGTACACGATTTGAGTATTTTCTACGATGATTTTACCGGTCGGAATTGGTTCTACGCGATTTTAATTGAATAGAAAAATATCAGGATGTTTATTGATATGGATTCAGTAGAAGAATAGTCTTATATTGTTGTCGTGAACATTCTGTTGTAATTTGGTGAATTGTGATTTTTGTGTAAATTTTATAGACTGCCGTTACTCTGCCCGATTTTCGTATGATTTCTGATTTGTCTGAAATTGATAGATTGCATTTCTATGTATATGAATATTGATATGATTGCTTTAATATTGACTATTGAATTGATTATTGATTGATTATTGATACTGGAACACAAGTGGAACCTGGTTGAACGTTGGTTGGAGATTGAATTGACATGTACAGGATGGTGGGCCGACGGACTTTCCTTTAAACATTGATTATGGATATATGGATGGGAGTCATAAGGAGTTCTTATAGATATGCCGACGGGCGATAGAGTGACGACTCTTTTTGTTGAAACTAACGTATGGATATCTACAACAGCAAAATAAATTCTACAACAACAACATAGCCAGTGATTATACTTGTTCAGTATTATTGTATTGAAGTGCATGTGTACCGTATTGACATATGGATTTACTGCTTTATTGATTTGATCGGATTTATGGATTTACTGTATCGTACGATTTCATCGATTTCATTGATTGATCGATGAGCATTGATACTATTGAGCATTGATATGGACATGGATGGATATAGATATTGTATAGATGCATTGCTATGGACATGGATATTATAGATTCATTGATATTATTGCTTATAGATTCATTGATACTATTGCTTCTGCACTATATTAGCCTACTGCATTTGATTCATTGCTAGTATAGATTGAGCTTTTCTAATCGATTTCATTGACTTGATTTGATCGATTGATTCGATACGATTGATTTGACTGATCGACGGATTCTTCTGAGATTTGACGTACTGATTGATTGTGTTTGATTTATCGGTTCTTCTATCGATTTCATCGACTATTGATTTCATCGACTATCGATTTCATCGACTATTGATTTCATCGACTATTGATTTCATCGACTATTGATTTCATCGACTGTTGATTTCCGTACTGCATTGACTACTGATTTGATTTCCGCTGCATAGACTCATTGACCATTAACTGTTATGGATTTGATTGACTGACATGCATATTGATAGCAGTACCGTGCTTTGATTTCAGTTGTAGGCTTTGGTGACCTGCTGGGCTATTTAAGCTCATTATATGTGGTTGACAATTTCAGATCCGAGCAAGGCAACTGGAATGGAGTTCGATCAGAATGTCAGACGAATCCTTTCACTATGGATGCCTGGGGCGTCACAATTGGTATCAGAGCAAGTGTAGTGAAAGGATTTGATTGATAGTTTGATAGAATGGATATTTTTTCATACATGTTGAATGACATGTGATTGAATGCACTGAATGACTGTATGGATTTCGACGAGTTTTGATTTTGATTTGGATTTGGATCGATTTGTTTTGCGTTGTTTTTGCTTCGTACCTGTAGGGAAATGTCGGGACGACATTTTTCTAAGGTGGGGAGATTGTGAGATCTCGTTCCCTTACTGTTCCTCTCTGAATTGGATTTTTCTCCCAGGATCGGCCGGGACGATTGAGATCGTCCAGGCCGATTAGTGCATTGAAAACGGCTGATTTCTGGAGTGTTTTCTGGAATGATTTCTGGACTGGATCGTCCAGGCCGATTTTGGGATCGTCCTGGGACGATCAGTGCATGGCAAAATCCCGAGAGCAAGGGTTTTTGGCAAATTAATTATCGGCCTGAGGAATCGTCCGGGCCGATTGGATTTTGTTCTGATCGGCCAGGATGATGTGACGATCGGCCGGGCCGATCAGATTGATGTTATAAGCAAATCAGCTCGTTTTGAGGAGAGAGAAAATCATTTTATAAAACGAAAATATCTGAGGAGAGAGAAAGAGAAAGGAAAAGAGAAGAAAGCTTGGATTTCAGAGGCGGCGGAGCGCTTTTCGTCCGTCGCCACTGTTGAAAGAATTGAAGATATCGCGGTAAGGACTCCGAATCCTATTTCTGTTTTCAGAGATATTGAGTTTTGATTGTGTTGTGACCTGTTTTATGTTTTCATAGTAGAATTTTGGACCCGGTTTTGTATTGACACAACTTTCACCGCACAACTTTTAGAATGTTATAGATATGAATATTGTACACGATTTGAGTATTTTCTACGATGATTTTACCGGTCGGAATTGGTTCTACGTGATTTTAATTGAATAGAAAAATATCAGGATGTTTATTGATATGGATTCAGTAGAAGAATAGTTTTATATTGTTGTCGTGAACATTATGTTGTAATTTGGTGAATTGTGATTTTTGTAGGATTTTTGTGTAAATTTGATAGACTGCCGTTACTCTGCCCGATTTTCGTATGATTTCTGATTTGTCTGAAATTGATAGATTGCATTTCTATGTATATGAATATTGATATGATTGCTTTAATATTAACTATTGAATTGATTATTGATACTAGAACACAAGTGGAACCTGGTTGAACGTTGGTTAGAGATTGAATTGACCTGTACAGGATGGTGGGCCGACGGACTTTCCTTTAAACATTGATTATGGATATATGGATGGGAGTCATAAGGATTTCTTATAGATATGCCGACGGGCGGCCGACGGGCAATAGAGTGACAACTCTTTTTGTTCAAACCAACGTATGGATATCTACAACAGCAAAATTGATTCTACAACAGCAACATAGCCAGTGATTGTACTTGTTCAGTATTATTGTATTGAAGTGCATGTGTACCGTATTGACATATGGATTTACTGCTTTATTGATTTGATCGAATTTATGGATTTACTGTATCGTACGATTTCATTGATTGATCGCTGAGCATTGATACTATTGAGCATTGATATGTACATGGATGGATATAGATATTGTATAGATGCATTGCTATGGATATGGATGTTATAGATTCATTGATATTACTGCTTATAGATTCATTGATACTATTGCTTCTGCACTATATTAGCCTGTTGCATTTGATTCATTGCTAGTATAGATTGAGCTTTTCTAATCAATTTCATTGACTTGATTTGATCGATTGATTCGATACGATTGATTTGACTGATCGACGGATTCTTCTGAGATTTGACGTACTGATTGATTGAGTTTGATTTATCGGTTCTTCTATCGATTTCATCGACTATTGATTTTATCGACTATCGATTTCATCGACTATTAATTTCATCGATTTCATCGACTATTGATTTCATTGACTATTGATTTCATCGACTGTTGATTTCCGTACTGCATTGACTACTGATTTGATTTCCGCTGCATAGACTCATTGACCATTAACTGTTATGGATTTGATTGACTGACATTCATATTGATAGCAGTACCGTGCTTTGATTTCAATTGTAGGCTTTGGTGACCTGCTGGGCTATTTAAGCTCATTATATGTGGTTGACAATTTCAGGTCCGAGCAAGGCAACTGGAATGGAGTTCGATCAGAATGTCAGACGAATCCTTTCACTATGGATGCCTGGGGCATCACAGCCTTTTTGAGGGCTGGTGTAACTGATGAAAGTACAAGGTTGCGATAGTGGTGAGAGTTTATTCTTGGCATATGGCTTCAGCCAAGGGTAGCATAGACAGCCGTAGACCTTGAGGTGATCATAGGAGGGTGGGTGGCCGTGAAGGAGTTCGTGATGGGATTTGTTGAGAGTATTGGGTGAGGGTAGCCGGTTTATTAAGTAAGCAGATGTCAGAATGGTATCCACCCATAGGTATTGAGGTATGTGCGCCTGAATAAGGAGAGCCCGAGTAGTTTCGGTTAAGTGGCGATGCTTGCGTTCGGCGACGCCGTTTTGAGGTGAGGAGTAGGGACAGGTGAACTGGTGAACAATGCCGAGGTATTTAAGAATAGTTTTAAAATTATTCCCGGTGAACTTGCCTCCGCCGTCCGTGCGAATGGTGCAGATGCGAGTATTAAATTGACATTCAATGAGACGATGAAATTCAAGAAAACAAGTTAAGGCGTCAGACTTGCGAACCAGTGGATAGATCCAAACATATTTAGAAAAATCGTATATGAATGAGATATAATAGCGAAAACCTTTATTAGACGCCACGGAAAATGGACCCCATATATCAGAGTGAACAAGATGAAAAGGTTCTTTACTAACAGTGTTAGAGTTAGGGAAAGGGAGACGCTGGCTTTTTGTTATTCTACAGACATTGCACATAGACCGAGTAGACGAATTACAAATTGTTTTGTGCTGTAGAGCCAAGCCGGAGATGATTTGAGCGGATGGGTGGCCTAGCCTTTGGTGCTAGAGATCCAGAATCGCTTGAATTGATAGAAGTGCGAGCTTGGATGGGTGTGTTGGTTTCGGTGAGGCGGAGTGCAGCGGATAAAGACCGTTAATACACGGACCCTTGAGAAGAGGGCAGAGGGTCCTCTGATCCTTAATTTCATAGCCATTTGGAGAGAAAGTTATAAGGCATTTGTTATCTGTTGTTAGCTGATGAACAGATAGCAAATTGAATGAAAGATTTGGAACTAAATGAAGATTTGATAGCATTAGCGTACCTTGTGGCGTGGGGAGGATACCTCTACCTGTGTTGTGGATCGGAATTTGTTGTCCGTTTCCAAGAATTACCTGATTAGTACTGGTGTATGCTTGAGTTGTTTGGAATTGGTTTGGGTCGGCAGTGAGGTGGGAAGAGGCGCCGCTATCAAGAAATCATTCCGTTGATGAGGATGGGTTTGGCGTGCTGAAGAGAGCAGCTGTTTTTTGTTCGGTGTTGTACTGCTCATCGTGCCGATGCCAGCACTTGACTGCCGAGTGACTGTATTTCCCGCAGATTTGGCAGTTGACGGGATTTCTTGGTGTGGAGTTGCGGCGATTGTGGTTGGAATTGTTTTGCGGCGGGCGGTTCTGAGATGTGTTACGACCTCGATTGTTGTTGTAGCGATTGCGTCCACGACCACGAGATGCCGTGAGGGCCATAGAGTTTCCGGATGTTTGAAGGGATTGAAGCTCCCTTGACGTTTCGCACGCAAGATTCAATTCCTCGCTGCAAAGAAGAGTGTAGATATCATCCAGGCTTAATGGTTGCAGATTTGTATGAATCACAGTTTTGAATGCTTCGTAAGTCTTGGGAAGACCGTCGAGAGTGTAATGGATGATATCTTCGGCATTGAGAGGAGCACGTGCGGCAGATAAGGAGTCGACCTTAAATTTAATGTCGAGTAGGTATTGAGTCATATTTTTGTCTTTTATTGACAAATAATTAAGTTCATGCCGGAGTTAAGCAATTTTTGACCGAGTACTTGATTGAAGACGTCGATCGAGCGTGGTCCAAATGTCCGAGCAATGCTCGACGGAGAGGACGTAGGGAAGGATAGTAGAGAAGATGACGGAGAACAAGGACGCCGCAAGATTCTAGTCCACGTGAAGCCATTCGGCGTATTTTGTGTTTGGTATCATCTGACCGGTAGAGTCGGCGAAGTTCTTGGGCGGAGGAGGAGAGGATCCGTCCAAGAAACCTTCATAAGAATTTGCTCTGAAAAGTTTTATTACCTGAGTTTGCCAAACCGGAAAGGTTTCTATGGATAGTGGTTGAGTAATGACGTTCTTGATGGTGGTCATCAGGAATTTGAGGGTGGCTGGGATAGTATGGATTTGCGGCATTGGCTGTGATGGCGTAGATGTTGAGGCGTCGGATGTCTGAGAGGAGGGTGGGGACGCCATGAGCGGAGGTAGGGCCACTTAGTTGCGGGATTGAAAAAGGAGAAACAGGGAGGGAAAGAAAGAAACAGGGAGAAGGGTTTAAAGAGGCTCTGATAACATGTAGAAAGTAGAGAGCGTACACAGCCAGAGACAAGGAAGACAAAAGTAATTTTCATTCATGTAAGGAGAGATTACAATATTCTATATATAGACAAAATACAGAGATACAGGTAGGTAACGACATAATAAGAATGCCGTTTGATGACGTGGCAAGTTCTTGAACTTGAGCCGTTCAGGTGTAGTTAACAATAATTATCTATTCATTAAACATGTAAAGAATTCAAGGATTATTCGATAAGGCTTTGAAGTTTTTTTTTTTTTTTCTTATTTTTCATCAATGAAAATTATCTAATACATTCAACAGTTCATCAATAACCAATGCTTTTGATTCAACACCTTTGGAATTCTCTACCAATATTTTGAAGCTCGATTTCAATCTCATCTCTATCAATCAACATTATGCACTTAACTCCGTTATTCGGACAATTTTTTTATTTTTTTTGAAATTCTATTTTCTCTGCAACTGTTTTTAAATAAATTTTTATAACAGCAACAGCCCAATCAAATGAGGCTTAGTATGGACCATTTTAATAGTTTCATTAATTTTGGAGGTTATTTTTGGTTGTTTATTCTGTTACCTTTTTGTTATAAATATGCTAAAAATATATTCATGATATGAAATAAAGAAGATTATCTGATTGAGATTTAAATTACAATACAAATAATATTTAATGAGAGCTCTGTGAAGAAATTTCTGTAAAAATGTGATGACTACTGAAGAGTTTTAATGAAATTTATGTTTAGAATATGAGCCAAATAAAAGAAAAAAAACATTTAAATCAAGTTTAAAGTAATGAAAAAAAAAAAAAGTTTAAAGTAATGAAATTTTAAACCATTCTTCTGCAATTTGTAAGTTTAATTATTTTTTGATGCAATTAAAGTCATTTTATTGTGAAAATGATCACATTTTTCTTGATAATTTATAATATAAGAGTTATATGTTGATAGAGTTTCATCAAATTCTATAATCATTTAATTTTTCAACTCATACATGAAAAAAAAGAATAATGATGATAAAAGGACATATAGAAACCTTATTAAATGTTTATGTATATCATAAAAAATTTGTGCTTTTGATTTCAAGCTATTTAAAATTTTCTACATTTTGAAATCATAATCATCTTTCCATTCAATTGAACCATTCTATTATGAAATTTTTAATGTACTTGGCTGATGTTTGATGATCAAATGATTTAAAAAATTCTTGACACGATTTATGCCATTTGTATAGATGATGTGGAAGAGGAAAGATGATTTTGATGTCGTTTTTTAAGGCAATATTAAAGTTTTATTGGGAGGAGAATCATGATTGTGCTCCTATAGCAATTTGTTTTTGCTCTTCGCTAAGATCATATATATGGTAGTGTAAGTTAACACCCTTTAAAAAGTCAATATTAAGAAGGCCCATTAGGTTAGTCTCATCCATTGGTTCATTTTATGTTTATAATTAGCTAACTACCGACATTGTGATGATAACTCTTAACTAACAACCTGCCCCATTCTACTTGCCATTTTGGAAGGATCGAAGACAATACCTCGAGCCTCATAGCTCATGATCATTCACAGTAATATTTTGGCTTAGTGGATGATGGCTCGCAATCATTGACTCAACGTTGATGGCCCATCTACTTAATGTTGTTGGCTCAAAACCAACTCCCTACCAGCATATTGTTAACAACTCTTCTTAATGACTCGTATTAAATCTCTTAACAGTCTCTATATTTTGCTTAGCACCAGCCTGATAGATCTAGCTAGCCTTGTTGGCCTAACGACTCTACTAGTTGGAGAGTGTTGTATAATAGATCTTTCAAATGTGTTGAGGTTAAATCTTTAGGCAAGGTCTTCCATTAATGTATTATTTCTTCTAGATTTACTAATTGAGCATTCCTTCCATATGTTTCAAAATTATCTTTTTGTGCCCAAATGATATTTTATTGGATCATGCATAAATTTGAAAATAATATTTGGAGTTTTTTTTGCCATGCTCCTGGCAAAAGTATTTAAGCTCATATAATATTTTCTTTAGTTTTTCTATTTTATACTCCATGCCATTACTCACAGTTTTGACTCTTGAGTTTGAGGAACAAATCCTCCTCCCCAAGTTCACCATTAAGAAAAGTTAATATGATATCTAAGGGCTCTTGCTTGATTCAACTTATTTTTATCTTTACTGTTTCGAAACAACATAATGTTTTTTTCACTGTTTGTATGTGACGCTTCTGCAGAATTGTTTTTTCAATAACTCCATTTTTCTACTGTTTGATAAGCTTTTTGATATTTGCTTCTCCGTTACACACCCCATTCCCTCAAACTTCATTTTTTAAACTACCTTTTACAAAAGGTACCGGATAATCAAACGAAGCCTAAGTGAACTATTTCTTAATTTTTGTTTAGCTACTAATGTAAATATCTATATTGGCATCAATTCTAAAAATTCAAGCAAAATTTTTTAAGAAATAAATTCCATTTTATTGTTCATATTTTTCACAATCAGTCGAGCTTTATACTTTTGAAGAGTTTCATCTAAGTTTTTATTTGGGATGGCTTTCTTACTGCTTCTTAAAGTAATTTTTTAATAAAAAATAAAAAAATTAATTTTTGTACTAGAAAAATGCTTTAAGAAATAATAAAAAAGCCGTCCCAAATAAAACCTAAATTATCTTCTTACAATCATCAATAAAAATGGTAAGTTATTTATAAACATTAAAAAATAATATCACCTTGGGACGACAAATATCAGCAAGAACAAGCATTAATGTATTATTTATTCTTCTTGACTTGCTAATGGGAAGGAACTCACGATGATCCTTTCCTTTTATACATGCTTCATGCATCCGGTCATCATTTTCAATCAATGGAATTTCTTTAGCCATTTTCATTTTACAAATAAGATGGATATACACAACAAATTATGAATATATTTTCACTATCATAATGTGAACATTATCTTAACCATCCTTACTTGCGGTTTAATGTTTTCAACAATTTCTTCAAATAATTTTTTTTGGGTGATATGGTTATTATACCTATTTATTAATGACCATATATCATCTTATTCATCATTGGCACTTGTTGCATCCTGAAATATTCACGGCGATAGAGAAATATAAAGTTTAACGTCTTAGCTTTGTATGAAGATCCAACACACAATCAGCTAAAAAGAGAGGGTGTATTATTTATAAGAGACACTAAGATTTTTATGTGAAAAATCCTAAAAAGGGATAAACGACAGGGTCCAACTCAGTTTGAATGAATTCATTAGTATTTGCAGTTGATTACAAATGAGCACCTTTATTGTTTGGAAGACCTTGGCTTGATGTAACAAATTTACTTCATATAGAATGCAATAAATGGTGGGAATTGGAAGAATTACTATTGACATGCTCGCTTGGTCGGAATGATCATAATCAGTAGGTGACAGAGGTCGGAAAGACCATAGTTGGGTGACAGTGATTGAAAGGACCGTAGTAAGAAGGTGACGGAGGTCAGAAAGACTGTTGTATGGCGACAGAACTTGGAAGGACCATAGTCGAAGGGCAACAGAGATCAGAAGGACCGTAGTCAGCGGGCGACTAAGGTCGGAAAGACCATTGTCTGGAGATGGAAGTCGGAAGGACCATAGTTGGCGAGTGACGAAGGTAGGAAAGACGTACCATTGTCTGGCGACAGAGGTCGGAATGATCGTTGTCTAGCAATGGAGCTTGGAAGGATCATAGTCGACAGACAATGGAGGTCAAAAAGACCTGTCTAGTGAAAGTCCAACAAAATATGAAAGTTAGATGGAAGTCTGGTATTAATTAGTAACCAGGCAGAAGTTTGGTGTCATTTGATGGACAATCGGAAATCCGGCGTCGGTCGGTGGACGGGCAAAAGTCTGACGTCAGTGGATGGCCGGGCAAAAGTCCAACTTCAGCTGGTGGCCAAGAGGAAGTTCAGCGTCAATCCAATGACGGTCGATGGCCGAGATGTAGACAAGAAGGAGCTTGGTGGCAATTTCTCTTCATCTCCTTTCTTGCTTTGGTACCCCTCCATCCCCCTCTCCATGAGGAATGAGTGTTCTATTTATAGTTTTCTGATCATGAAATAGAAAAAAGATCAATGGTAAGGTGGGAGTGCATGGCTAGCTAGTAAATAGGGAGAAGATCAAGGATAAGGTGGGAGTGGTTTAAATGAAGGCCGATGTTGATCCCCTTGATCATAGATTGTTTATTGGACATTTGAATGTCATAATGTTATCCGAATTTTGGAAATCTTAGGCTCGTTGGATTCGTCTCGTCGAGCCGCTCGATTTGACTATAAGCATGTCATGTTCGGAAATTGTTTGGTAATCCAAATTATGATTTGAACCTTCCGAATGTGGTTCGGGTCTTTGATTTGGACCCATTTGGGCTTGGATTGAGTCAAATTTGGTGATGTTGGGTTCGTATCTTTGAGATGTTCAGTTCAACTATAAGTTTGCTGAAATCAGAGTTTATATGGTCCTAGCTTTAATTTTGAAAGTTACCCACTTTATTTTGCCTTGAAATTCGTGCCCGATCAAAATAATTTTTTGATGATATATCGCACTAAAGCAGAATAAAAATAATATGTTTATTCTCATCATGAAAATTGGTTCTTGTAACAGTTATAAATTTCTAATATGTACATACTCTTTGCAATGATAGATTAGTTCCTATTTTGATTATTCTTATTTATAAACTGCGTGATAATCCTTTAAAGAATGATTATTTTTCCACAATAGGAACCTTCCATAGAAGAAGACTTCTAATGCCATCATATTAATCTCTTCCTCGGAATCCACCACAACCATGTCCATTTTCACCTTGCTTTTCTTTTCCAGCAGCTTCTAGATCTTTCTTAAAATTCACCTTTGATTGAAATGGCTGCACCTTAAATTTTCTACAATCCTATTTAATCTCTGTTAACGAGCCTGCAAAAAACCCTTTAGTTCATTCATTGAACATTCAAATAAACATTTAGAATCTTCTATGACATCAACAATCTGAACATATTTAGTTGGAAAACCACTTAAAACTTTCTTAATGATTTTTTTATATGATAATTCCTCTCCATATGATCTAATTTGGCTCACAATTGAAATAATTATTGTGAGAAAATCTGAAATAAATTTTGAAAGTTTCATAAAGAAGGCATTAAAAATCATGATAAACAGTCTGTAACTTAACACATTATTTTAGATGTACCTCGATATTCTTTTTTAAGCAAATCTCAAAGTTCGATTGAAGTAGTAACAGTAAAAATTTTGAAAATGTCTCATAATCTGTTGCTTGTTGAATTAGAAAAAGAGCTTCCACCACCTAACGCACAGGAGAGAGATTTTGAGGTGCCAGGAGATGAGAAAATATGCGAGCAAATTTACACTGCAGATGAACAAAATTAGACAATCAAGAGATCAACCATTATACATGTCCACAAGATTACATCTCCAGAAATTGAGTTATCAACAACTAATTGTCTTCACTATAGTATTTACTACAGCACTTTGGCAAATCTTCATTGTTAGAAAAGCAAAAAAAAAAAAAGTCTGTGTATATATTTGTGGGTGGGGTTGAGCGATTATACTTTACATATCCAGCATTGTCAGCTTCCAGTTTTCTCTATGGACTTTATTTTATACAAGATTGTTCAAACTGATACTTAGTACTCCACCTTGTCACCTTCTTCTTTTGGGCAAAAACTTATCCTTTTCATTGCTACCAAAAATCTGTCATGTTTGAATCCCATCCACAACTACTAAGTAAATAACATGATATGATGATCATTTCCATGGCTTCCTTCTCAGTTACCTGTAAACAAAATCAATTGTGTCATTAACCAATGATCCATACTTTCTATATAGAGGAGAAATACCTTTTGCGTTTAGACTTCAAGCAGCTTGTTGCAGACTGGGCGTTATTGTGCCAATTTCGCTTCCTTTGATTGATAAACCAATTGTTGATCTGTTTGAGTTGCAGGCCAGTCTCTTCAACAAGTTTTGCTTTGTCATCTTCCTGCATGCCAAATCATCCATGTTAATAGCAGAGAAATGTAGGCACAATCTAGAAGGAGCCAGAACTATATATTCATAAATAAAACAGTACTCTGATATAAATTATTGTACACAAAAATATGTAAGATATTTTACCTTCTAATAAGCATTACTCTTTTAAAAATATTATTTTTGATAGCTTATGTTAGTAGAGAAAGCATTAAGTATTAATTAAAATGTAGTTAGTCCTCTTAATTGCTTACTAACAGAATAGCTAATCATTGATCCTTTTCCCCTCATCTTGTTCTTTTACTCCTCTCTCGCGACTCACGGGTCACGACCTCAAGTACGGCTTTCATTTTTCCTTTCGCTCATCTCTCGCCCCCAAACGAAGACCGTCCATGACAGATGTTTATGTCTTATGAGCTCTAAGGGTCATGTTATTTATATTCTTAATTTTGATCTTACAGCTCCTCTTGGTTCCGGTAATAAGAGGGCAAACGAAACTATTTTAATATATTCTAACCTTCCAAATAAGACGGCAAACATAACTATTTTAATTTAGCCCCCCGAATAAAATTTCTGGCTCCGCCATTACATAACTGTAGGCTAAATCAAATAATGCATACAAGGATACATTATTTGATTCGAACTCGAGCTAGCTTGACTCGATGTCTTAGCTCAGTTAATGCTTAGTTCAGGTGAGATCTAAGTACTCATCAGTCAGCTCCATGATTTAAATCAAAATAAAAGTAAATCAGATTTTCAATGGAATTTCCATCTTAGAGTTCAAGTCAGCATCTTTTGTTCTGTATTTCTTATTTCTTCAGTGACAATGCAATGCTTTTAAGTTGTCTCCTCTTAACACTTCAGACCCAAAAGTACCATATTTATTAAAATCTAATCTATGATTAGAACTGTAAAAATAGACAAATCATACTGTTGGGTACGGCCATTTGGAATGCTGCTGCCACCATTGCTTGAGCACAGAAGTGGTGTCACCTGGAAGTTTTCCTGCCCTTCTCTTCCTCAGAATCTCCTCTCTTACATCTTCAATTCTCG
Source organism: Dendrobium officinale (assembly GCA_019514585.1). Taxonomy (NCBI): domain Eukaryota; kingdom Viridiplantae; phylum Streptophyta; class Magnoliopsida; order Asparagales; family Orchidaceae; genus Dendrobium; species Dendrobium officinale. The sequence continues at coordinate 21,957,907 of CM033696.1, forward strand.
ACCTAAAACCCTGAAAGAAGACCATAAAAATAAAAATAAAACAGAAGAGTGCCAGTCATAATTCATAAAATTACACATTACAACCATTAAATTAGATTTGTAATGCAGATGCGAAATAGTAACAAAACCTGCTTCAGCTCAAGCTTGAGCTCTTGCCTCACTCTCTCCATTAAAGATCGCTCTGTTTCGCTAGGTAGAAGTGGGCCGAAGCCCATCAGATCATGTCCGTCCATGGCAGGATCAAGAGAGCAATCAAGTTGGAGATCATCTTCGTCATCTGACATGGTTGCTCCGGTTCCTTCATCCAGGGTTATTCCTGCAAATTTTTTTGGTTACTTGCAGGAAATGCCCAAACAAAATTTTTTAGAGCAGCTACCAATATGATTTTTGAAAAGAGAGCTTTACTTATATGTATGATTATATTCTGTACCAATGGTATGATTCGTTGAATTATGGTTCAAATGATATTTGCCTATATAATTATACTTCATAGGGTCATTTGGTATCCATTTTATGAACAGTATTTGCTAGTTTTTTTCTTGATTTAATGTACTGTTTTATGCTTCTTTTTTCTTATAATCATAGGAACCTTGTATTTATTTAGGCATCAATCATTTGAGTGTCTTGAACTCTAAGCAAAAGATGAAAATGATAAATGACTAAATGCACTTCCATCATCCTTATTCATCCTTTTTACGGGTGTAAAAAATGACTTGATCCACCAACCCAGCCTAAACCCGATTTGAAAAATTCGGATTTGGATTGACTTGTTTAATAAATGAGTTCGATTCGGGTTTCGAATTCTGACCTATTTTTAAAAGGGTCGGATTCTGGTTGACCTGTTAACCCAATTTTGATCCAAATTGACAAGTTTAATTTTTGTTTTCCTTAATTTTTTTTTATTTGTTGGTATGTTTGTTTTATTTTTTTTATTAATTAGTTTAAAATCTATTGCTTAAAAGTTATAATTTTTTAAAATAAAATTGGGTTATCGAGTCACATTTGGGTCATTCGGGTTGCTAGTGGTTTAGGTCCGGGCCCACATTTTTGACATATTGATTAAACGAGTTGGGTTCGGGTTGACATAATTCAGGTAAGATCAATTTCAAGTTGGTCCTAAACCCAACCCGATAACCTGTTTTGACACCCCTAATCCCATTTTCCCTTATCAATCATATGGAGCACACATACAAAAAAAAAAAAAAAAAAAAAAAAACCTCTATGAAGGTTGATATGAGTAAAAAAACTAGGTATCTAGAAGTTCTAACATAATTATATGCGCATGTGAGCACCATGCTTACATGGATACTCTAGGTGATTTAAATATAGAAGGAATAGCGATGAACTCTATGTTTGTGCGAGGTTATGTTTATAGAACCAACTTTTTTGGATGATAATGAGAATAAACATGACATATAAAATATAAGCTGAACAAAGAACTTTGTTATGTATATCAATTATTTTAAAATCATGTATACAAAATCTCTTGTAAATTGTACAAATTGCTTATATTTATACTAAAATAATGATTATATGTTTAACTAAGTGAATAATATGTAATATGAGTAAATTCATGCTTTGAAGATGTTTTGGCTTTTGAGGAGGAATTGTTATAGAGTAATATAGATATGTAATACTGAAATCAGTGCATATTTAGACTTCTAATGAGAATTTGCTCAGAAGTTTTTTACTATTTTCCCTAAGTATAATTCCTTCTCATTATTTTCTATCATCTTACGTGACAATTAATTTCTCACATTCACATCTTTGGTACAATTTATGGAAAGATAAACTTTAACTCATAAGAAAATGAGAAATGGATGATGATAACCACAAAGAAATGATGCTCAGTATAGATCAAAATTTGGTATTGTCCCTTATTGGTATGCCATCAATAATAACACCTTTGTTTCTTAAGAGAAATTACTATCATTAAGGTAATCAATGCTATCTGAATTCCCAACCTTCTTGCAATTAATTCATTCACCTTAGTCTTCTCATAAAGATAAGGTAATTATAACTGATAATATTCTATCACATATTCCACACCCACTCATATCAAAGTTAAATGCATAATTCTACATTCAACTCTACAATTTTAGAGGAGATTATTCCACTAAACTTCAATGTTCCTCAACTTGAAAAATATAAAGCAATCATTGATCCTACTTATCAAACGAATAGCTTCGATAATAAGCTTTAATTATATAACATCTTTGATGTTATAAAGTGCATAATTTTTACAACTGCCTTTATAAAACCAATGCAAAGGTAATTCAATATAGTTTACCTTTCTAGGGTAATATTTACTTTAAGGTTTGTTTTATTAATTTCTAGTCCATTTTTCTATGTTAAAAATAATTATTGAAGACCTCTCAATCACTCATTTGCTTTATGGATTCAAAAGCAATCCCATATAAAATAACAATAAAGAAAAGTTCATCGAAAAGACATCTTCCATCTTGGGATTGAGGATTAGAGCCTTCAAGTTTAGGGTACCCAATAATCCTCTATAGAGAATGTAGATATGAAGAAACTATTAAGGAAATCTACCAAGTATGTCAATAGTAAATAGTTTATGATCATGTGTATGTTACAAAAGATTTTGCTTGGAGACTTTTTGGAGGTTAATAGGGTCATTCTAGTATTCTTTATGGAGCAACAGATAAAACATCAAGAAAAGCTAACCTTAAGTGACTTTAGTCAAGCGAGGTCTAAACTATATCAACTTCTCACTCAACAAAACTGTAGAGGTAGTGCCCCTAACCTTCTCAAATGTTAATTGAATACCAACTTGCAACCTTGTAATTATGTTACCATTATCATTTATCATTGCCAATTTTCTTATTAGTAATATTTTGTTCAATACATGGATAAGTGTTAAAATTATTTTTTAAGTATATTTTCTATCAGATAAATCTTGTGAATCTTCTCAGTTGACACCTATTATACTCAATAATCTCTCTTGTGAGTGTAATAAGATTGTAGGAAAAATTATGCTTCATTTTATTTGGGATAAGAGTGAATATCAAAACATTAACATGGAAAACTTCATAATAGTCAATGGTGATGGTTCGGAATTGTCTGATGATAATTCTGTTTCTTTTGTTGATAGTGGTGAGGAAGCCTTGGCTGTTGTTGGAGAGGAAGGTATTGTGATGCCTCTAGTGGATGTGCCTATTTCTATCATTTCAAATACTAATATATTAGCCCATGTTGCTAGAGATGTTAGGTGACAATGTGATTGGTTACATGATGACATGGCAATTGATAGTGGGAGGACTCTATTGATAACACCTTAGATACGGGCTCGCTCGATAATTTTGTCAGGCAACATAAACGGAATTCCAAGAATAAATGATTTTCTTCTTTTTGGAAGTTATGGGATGTGCTAATTGGTTTTTTTCTATTTATGTTGCTTTCGTTGCGATGCTGGATTCGATTTGAAATGGACGATGAGGTAGCAGCTTTGCTGCATGCGCCTTGGTTGGCCAGGGTTGTTTAGCATGGATGGCCCTTTGGTTCGGATGTATTGTTTGTTCTCCATGGATGGCCCCTCCCTGGCAACTTGGTGTTGGTCCGAGTATGATATTCTTCCAATTTTGTCTTTCCTATTCTCAGTTTGCTTTGCTACTACTGTTTTTTTTTTATCATTAATTGTAATTCTATTGATGTGGTCCTTCTTGAGGTCTTGTGCTGTATCTTTCTATATTAATAGATTTTTTTTTTTTAAAAATTTGGTTAAAAAAATGCATCATTACCTATAATATAATACTAATTATCCACTCATAAAAAGAATCAAGCCAGTCATCTCCACCAACAATGGGGTTGTATAATTCTTGGTGAGAAGCAAAGTATATATATCTATTTAAAATAAGTTATTGCAATCCTATTCATGCTACTTCAAGATGGCAATGTCAAGAATGAGGTGCTACAAAACAAGATCTAGTTGGGAGCTCGATTCTAAGGCCTCCGATATCATAATAAAATCATTGTGATATATATAAACAAAACTCCCATTTGTGCATCAATTCTTTCTTCAACTTAGAGTATTGAAATTAAACCCACAACCATCCAATTGAATTTTAAAATATTTTATTAGATTACAACTGAAATGCTAGGCATAATAGAAATATCTGCTACCCCACTAACTTAACATCAAGAAGCTGCCTAAACCAATTAAGCAAAATATTACAAATACCATAGGAAAACTTATTTGTTATGAGGTATAAGAGCTAAAAAGTGATTGACTTCATATACTAGGCTTTGTCCTAAGGGTAAGTTATAACTTCCAAAAATAAATGCTTAAATTGAATCTATTATTGGCTCCCGTCATGAGAATTTTGGATTCCTTCTCAATTAGTCATTAGATCTAAACACATGCCATTGACTACAAGAAGAAAACATTCAGGATTGATAATTGATTATAATGCTACAACATCATATCATTCAAAGTGAATAATATTGATACCATTTACTACAAAATGATGGACATCATCTTTAAAGATTAAAGGGATCGTAACATAAAAGTACAAGTTAATCTACTAATCAAAAGCAAGGCATCGACCCACCATATTCTCTGTCTCTATGAAAGATTATCCAAGCTTAGGAAAGCTAATATGAGCCTAAGTATTTCGTACTATGCCTTTAGAGTACGATTCATGAAGTTTCTAGGATTCTTGCTCATAGTTGAAGGCTTCAATAAAAATCTCAATGGTTAAGGCCATCTTATAGTTATCACCTTTGAGAATCATCAACGAACTCCAATGATTTACTAAGTAGGTTATTGGTTTCAATTAATTCATATTAAAGTCCAACAAAAACTTATCTCCTTTCTTTATCATTCAATGGAACTCAAAGGACTTTAACAAGAATAACACTACAAGAATGTTACAGATTTGCAGCAGACTTTACGATGGATTATTTTTTTTATCAAAAATGACAACGAATTTGCGATGATTTTTTTGCGACAGATTTGCGGCGGAGTTTGCCATCGCAAATCCACCGTAAGCTGAGTTATAATATAAACAAAAAAAAGCTGTATGCTATATTTTGTCTTTACTACCAAGTGGAGAAGGGGGTTGGTTTGCAAGAGGAGCATGTTCAAATCCCGGGCAGGTCATGTGGCGCAGGCAGTCCGGTTAAGCGGGAGCGGTCAGTAGGTCAAGTGAGGGTAGCGGTTACGTGGGAGTGGAAGGTCAGTCAAGCTCGGACAGCCGGTTAGGAGGGTGATTTGGCTCGAGCAGTGGGTAGCCATTTTAGGTTCGAATTTCTAATTTTTATTTATTTATTTTTTTAAATTCCGCCGCGGTGGATTTTTTTCTATCGCAAATGATTTTGCAACACAATTTTTTACGACTGAAAGAAATCCACCACAAATTTGATTTTACGAAAAATTTCCCTTATATTTGCGACGGATTTTTTCGCCACAAAAAGGTTATTTTCCTATAGTGTGTAACCAAGCTCACAATCATTTGAAAGAACTACTCTCCTTGCTACTTTTCATTTATGTAATTCACTTTATTCATAGTAGAGAAGATGAAAGAAAATAATTCCTAATCTTTATATTAATAAAATCCTTTATGGGGATAAACTAAGATGCTCGGTTATGAAGAAACCATCCTAGGCAACAATCATCCCCATTCTTCAACTCCATTCTTTCATTCAAGCTCATTTAATTCAATCTGCCATTAGAAAACCTCTAGATAATATATTGTCAAAGCTAGTTAACTTAGGCTATCTTAAACTATAAATTAAATTAGACAAATTTTAGATTTCTTATATTCCAAGGATCATTATTAAAGTGCAATCACTAGCTAATTTTAAATAAGACTTCACATTTAAAATGAGTTTGTTCTGTTCTATTGGCTGGTGCGACGGGATTTTCTGAAGAACCCATATGGGATCATTCTTTCTCAGGTTTTGAAAACTCGCTCCCAAGTTATAAATAATCAAGCAAAGTATATACATAAATATATATACTTGCTAGCTTCTAATTTGCTCTATCTCAAGGGTTAAATATCACACAATTTTCTCCAACTCCAAACTTATTATAAATTAACTTAATGATAAATAAGAAGAATGATCCAATAATACAAACATATCTTCACAAAGTAAAAGCTAAAATAAACAAGTTCAAATACATTTTCCATAATCATACCCTCAAGCAAATAATCAATTCAATAATTATTACCAAAGAGTTGCAACTCTTATGGGTAACATGAAGTAGATTTTTTTGCTTGAGAATTCAAGAAGTTAAAGCACAAGTTAAGGCCACTAATAGTTGGGTTGACCTAGTTGTTAAATAATTTATATTTCTCAAATTTTGAATTCTAGTAAAGACACAAGAAGATTTACAATCATGGCCCCTTGAAATGCTCATTGATGATGAGTTACTTAAAAAGATCAACTACTTTGAATAATATTTATTATGTATATGAGACCAAAATAATCATCATCCTTAAGGAGATTCATTTGGGAGAGTATGTAACAACCATTTGACTTGGAGGGAAGACTGTAGTAAATTAAATATTTAGACAAGGCTTTCACTATTTTTGTAGAAATTAAGCGAGGTGTTCTCAAAGAAATGAATTTAGTATCAAAAGTTTACTCCCATACTACTTTAACTTTCTTACATTTAACCTATCTCAAGCTCATACTACTTATCATTAGGATATTCTTATATTTTTCATTTATGATAACGATCCTAAAATTTTTAATTAAAAGTGAAAGAAATGTACTAGAGCTGAAGCATTCTCCTTAATTTTATTTTGGTTCACCACCCTAAGAAGAATGAATAAGTCAAAGTTGTGAACAAGCATATCATAAACCTTCTTTAAAAAAAAAGTTAAAGGTGCCAAAGATAAGCGAGTTGAGATGTCACTATATCTTTTTTGAGAACCTTCAAACTATGTCATCTTTGGCAACTGGTCAAACTCCCTTCATTCTCTCTTATGGATTTGAATAACCTTTAACATTTATGGAGTCAAATGATTATTGCTATTATTTATTTGGAAGAGGAAGAAATCAACAAGTGGAGAAATTTTAATGAATGCATGTTACAAACTTTTTTAAAAGTGCTAGAAGAGTTGTGGCTTGAAGCATCACACTGAGGAGAAAAAGGGGAAAAAAGGCAAGTAGCATGATATTATGATGCTAATGTTAGTAAGAAGTGCATCCACTCTTGAGATTTTACTCTTCATAAGATTGATAAAGAAGATCATCAATACATACATAAAAAAACTCAAATCCACTTAGAAAATATATTACACTATAAATGAACAACTCGGGTTTGACTCTTACATACTCCAAACTTATACTAAAAAAGAAATATCACAAACTTCGAACAATGGTGATTATCAATGAAAGAAAATGGGAATATATCTTTAAAAAATTTTGACAAAATTGTAAATTTTATAACAATTAAAGGGAAAAAATGTCTTTTGAATCAAACAACATGACATTGCTCCTTCTAAGTGACTTTAATAAGTCATGTAGTCCACACTTGGCAACACAATCTTCTTAACACTTGATTTAAAACATGAATTTCATCCAATAAAAAAATTAGATGAATCAATAATAATCAACACTCATTAGTTATTAAAACTCGTGATTTATTAATTTAGCTATTAAAACTCATTCTTTATTAATTACCAATGAAGACAAATCATTGATGGATTTCATGTTCATTAGTTCCTAGACTAGATATTGGAATATAGGAATCACACCTAAATTCTAAACATTAACTTAAGTATATGTTGTAATATATTTAGTATGATGTTCACCATTATAATACTTATGGGAAGATTTCAACTCATAGTGCTTCATATGGAATGCATGCAGAGAGTGACATGAAAGTGAGCAAAATTCTACCTCATGGATTCATAATCAAGTGGTTGAGAAACCAAAACATTTATATTGATGTGTAGCATTACTATCTTCCCGTAAAGAGAACTCACACTCGCCACAACAATCTAATTCAACTCAATTTATTATATTTAAATGAGAATTTGACTCTTAATAGAACACAATGAAGAAAAATGATTCATGTAGCTAGGGCTGTCAATATTTGACACGACATGAAAACCCGACCCGGAAAATCTAAGTTGGAGCCGACCCGTTTGAAAAATGGGTTGGTTTCGGGTTCGCAGATTCGACCCGTTTGAAAACACGGGTCGAGTTTAGGTTGACCCGGCGGATTGCCGGGTCAACCCGAAAACCCGTTTAATTTAAAAAATCCCGCGCTGCCCCGCTGCCCCGGACCTGCCCGTGAAGTTGCCCCGCTACACCGGACCTGCCCGCTAAGCTGCCCCCCTTGCCCGCGCGCCCGTGCTCGCCCGCTGGCACACCGTCGCACCCGCTTCGCCTGCGCGCCCGCGCGGGCACCCGCTTCTCCCACGCACCCCGCTGGTCCCGTGTCGGGTCGGGTCAACCCGGCAAGCCGACGGGTCGGGTCCGGGTTCGAATTTTCGACCCGTTTATCTACCTGGGTCGGATTAGCTAGGGTTGACCCGTTTGCACTCGGGTCAGTTCACGGGTCAGTTCAGGTTCGACCTGAACCCGACCCATGACCCAAAATTGACACCCTAGATGTAGTTGACCCCATGTATTGTTGTTGTAGTTGTTGTCTCTTGAATTGCTCGCCACCATCAACGATCATTCTACTTGGCCAAAATATCTCTTAAAATCACCAAATATTCCATGATAAGATGATTCCAATTTTAACTTTATCAACTAACCATTGAAGTAGAAGCCAACTTTGACTTGCACATGAACCACTCTCTTAATTATGAACATCCATTATGATTGTCAAAGTCACGCTATACCCATAGTAATAATGACCTAAGCCTTATTGATGTTTATCAGCATTGACTTCTTACTTGTTTAATGTCTTTTTAGAAACAACCTTAATTATCTTGATATCCTTCAAGGTCAACTTCTCAATGAATTTAGCCTAATTGGAGGGTTTATTTGATGTGACTTCCTTTTAGTTGAAATTTTCCTAATGGGCCATCAGTTTGGTACGTGATAGAGCTTGCCCTTGAGCACCTTCTTATGATCATTCAATATTTATATATTTCATTGAACATTTGAACTTAGCAGCAACTTCAATAGCTTTGATAGCTTTGCATAATGATGCCTCACAAAACCTCTTTTAAATAACCTTAGAAATATGCTAACTCGAAAGACATTCTAACCTCCTCAACTTATTAAAACACTGAAGATCAACAATCATAGTTTAGAGCTTTTAACATTGTAAATGAAGAATAATTAAATAGTTCTTATGTCTAACCTTATAATTGATATTTTTAAGTTTTTGAATAATGATAAATTAATTGTCAAGTGTCATATATATAATTACCTTAATTTAAGAAAAAAATTATCAAATTGTACCAAAACCTTCCATATGTAATAATTCACTCATGTTAAAGTAGATTATGTAAAATTATTCTCATATTCTTTTTAATTTCTTATGAAGTGCAATAAAATTTTGAAGCTATTGTACACCTAAAATAGCTTGGGTCCGAATGTTCAGGTTAGTTGATAAGCCTACACTAAATTCTACAATTTGTAATTTTTAACCAACTTAACTAACTCATAGCTTGATAAACTTAGAAATCAGATATGGACTTGAGTAATCTATTATTATTCATATACAAAGAAAAATAAGTTCTAGCCAACACTTAATGCTTCATTAATATTAATTAAACTAGTTAGCATCCTCACTTATCAAGTATACTCTCACACTAAGTAGGGGTTCCTGATAAGTCTTGTTTAGGGATCTTATTAGATAATTACTTTAGAGGTATCCACCCTTCTTGCAATACTCAATCAAAATTACTACCTAACAGGTAACTACCAGCCTAACACGCTTTTTATAAGAATATGTAGTACTATATAATTTATGTACTCTTTAGTTTTTTTAGTCCATCACATGCTATTGACTCGAGTAATCTTTAGTTTTTTTAGTCTCTTCATCTCCTAAGACTCGTGGGACTCGATTAAAGGAGGATATGAGGAACTAGATGATCAAGAAACATTGATGGCATACCAACAAGCAAAGTAAGAGGAGTTCAAGGATAACCAGAAGACTAATGAAAAGGAATTGTTATTCATCCAACAAGAGGTCTTTCTAAGAATGCATGGGAAATTCTTAAAAGAGTGATTTAAGTAATTGAAAAGTTTATCTCAATCAGGTTACAATTCTTGTGACTTCATTTTGATCATTTATATATGAAAGAGTTGGAGCATTAAAAATTTCTTCATTGAAGCTATTGGAATTATTAATCAAATTAGAAGCTATGGAGATATAATTCAAGAAAAGAGAATTATTGAAAAAAAAATTTAAGAAGCTTGTATGTTAGATTGATCACATCATTGTTATAATCAAAAAGTTGAAGGATTTATCCAGTACTCTCACTTTGTATGGACTAAGTGGGCTTTCTTGAGGTGCATGAACAAAGGATAAGCAAATTCTTAGCTTTAACTTTTGAGCAAGTATTTTAGTTTAAGCTTGCATTTGGAGAAAAATAATCACCAATTTCACAACATGAAGGGAACCAAGGAAAAAGTAAGAGGAAAATAGCCATATAATAATTTTCAACGTAAAGGCAAAGGCCAAAAAGAAAATTTCTATCAAAGAAATGGTAATCCTAATCCTAATCTATATTTTATTTGCAAAAAATGAAAGCCTTGTTTAAAGATATTATAGAAATAGATGACGGATTGCAAAATTCCTAATCACACTAAAAGAGATTGTTGGAATGAGAGAGAGAGAGAGAGAGAGAGAGAGAGAGAGAGAGAGAGAGAGAGAGAGAATCAAGTAAAATTTGCAATGGATTATATTATATGGGCACACATCAAGAATAAATATATATATATATATATGGTGGGAAATTTTGGAATCGAGGTGGTAGAAGAAGATAATTCGTTTTTACTTTGCTTGTTTTTGGCCGTTTGATCGGTTTGCTCATCGTTCGGTTTTTAGTTGCGGGGCTATGATGTGGCTGGGGCTCGCACCCTCGTCGACTTTCTTGTGGCAACCGTTGATGATCCCTTCTGGATGATCCTTGAGTAGTCTCGAGGATGCTGGTAGTCTCGGCTTTATGCTGAGCCCTCGGGTGGATTTTTGCTTTCTTTTTATGAGGTTGCTTTTATTAGTTGTGTTCAGTTTTGTAATTTTGTTTCTTTCCGCTTGCTTTTGTAACCCTTTTATTAGTCAATAAAATTATTTTCTTGAAATATATATATATATATATATATATATATATATATATATATATATATATATATATATATATATATATATATATATATATATATATATATATATATATATATATATATATATATATATATATATATATATGGTGGTTGCGATTCTTATATCAAAAGTGATCTATAACTCTTAAGCTTGACCAAAGTTTTCTCTTCTCAAGTCAATCTGGGTGATAAAAATATACATGAAAGCTTTTTTCGGATAGCTTTCTAACAATTTTTTAAATAAGCTTTCTAGTACAAAAATTTTTTGTACTAGAAAATTACTTTAGAAAGCAGTCAAAAGGTTGTCCCACATGAAGTTGAAGTCAATGGCAAAGGTTCGTTATAGTTTACATTTTTTTTTTTTTTTTACCATTAGTTTACATAAATGGAGGTATGAAAAGACGTTTGTTATGTTCTCTTTGTATCATGTTGAATTCAAAACTTGTTAACAATGTTTCAATTGTTAAAATATGGCTATCTAATTATTTTTCATGACGATGAATGCAAAATCTAGGACAAAGATAAGAAAACTTCTATCATAAAAGTGAAAATGACTAAAAAATAAAGTCATTCCATTTGTTATGCCAACTGAGTATTCCTTAGTTTCTCAAAACAGAAGTATTTTAGATGTGATAATATTAATTATAAAATGCCTTCACTCTTCACCATTAATCTTAAATTCAATAATTTAATTGAAAAGTAAATTGATAAACAATAATTTTTTTTAGGGCTGATTAGGGTGGTGAGTTCATCTATACTTAATTCATTTATTGTAAAGAGCAAGGCTTAAGAAAAAGAACTTATCATACAACATATGCTACAATAAAAAGGAATTTCATCACATTGGGTGGAATTTCTTATAATCACCCAAGAAAAAAAAGATAGATCTAAGATATTGGGAAAGCTATTTGAGGTGGATCATCGTTCATTCAAATTTAGCTCAATATATTAGTAGAAGGATATCAGCTGGCCCACAATTTTAAGATGATGGATAAGACTCATTAATACATAAGAGTTTCTACTTTTGCTTTAGATTTTATTTTGAGACAACTTTTTTATTGCTGTCTAAAGTAAATTTTTAGTAAAAATTTTTAGTTTATTTTTTTAAAATAAAAAACACTTAAGAAAATAGTAAGAAAATTATCTTAAATAAAATCTTAATTATGAATGCCAACATCAATTGCTTCTAATTATAATTATAAGTGAAATATAACCACTTCTAATTTCTCGGTGCATTGATTGCAGGTACAATGCAAGCTAATTAATTCCAACGTGCAATATTAAATATCCAATGAGATAGTTTCTTTTTTATTTTGTGTTGTATTTATGATATTAATCTATATTATTTTGTATAATTGTATTAATAATTAACCCAACATCAAAAGAAACTAATACTAAGCAATATACTAAATGAATAGATTCAATCTACAAAGAAATTAAAATTTAGCTTATCCAGTAAATGAAAAGATCCAATGTAAAACTCAAAAGCTACGTACAATGAATCTAGCTTCTCATCTTGGATTTCGCTTAAGACAGCCTTAACAAGCTGCGATTAAGAAAAACTTTATACTCATTCACGTATCAAAGAACTGTTGTTTCATGCAAATGAACAAGATTAAACAATCATTCCCTCTTAATTAATTGATCTGAAGCTCCTAATTAACGATTAATTGATGGTTAAATATTTATTCTCTTACTTTAAACGAGAGAGGCTTCATATAATACACAACTGCCTCTTGATAGCAGCAGCATAACTAAATACAAGGAATTAATAATTAAGTATTCAACCACCGGTTGTTGGATAGATAGGATCATTAGGTTTATATACCTAATTAAGTAATCGGATATTGAAAAATAACGCTCAGATTTCCTGAACCAATTTTAAATGAAAGTGTTAGCTCAACGTGTCCTAATCAAGGAGAATATTAACATCATAAAATAGGCTATAATTACACATATTTTTATATATTAATCTCAAAACAATATATATCAAATGATGAGATTATCTTCTCTTTGGATATCTTGAGCTAACTTTTTTTCTTCATGATGCATGGATATATATGGGTCTACTTCCTAAGTTTTGCGAAGGTATGTAAGAATGCAATGCACTCTTTCATTCACTCTCGTGTTACTATTTCAAAGAGAAAACATGCGAGGAAAGAGAAAGGATGATCCATGAGGAAGGACGAGCCACCTATATATATACATACGAATTTCACTCGTGTTATCTTGGTCTCTCTCTCTCTCTCTCTCTCTCTCTCTCTCTCTCTCTCTCTCTTATATAAATATAATAAAGTAGAATTAAACAATTAAATCCACCTACAAAACTCCATATTGCTATCCCGTCGGTTGCTATATTACCATGCAAGAGTGACAGAAGAAACATGACAATGCGTTCTTTTGTCGCCAATTCCACCCACCTAACTTAACCAACATCCCCGTCGGGCCCCCTCAATGCTCTAAACCATATGGTAAGGCAAGGGAGATGAAGAAAAAATAAAGGAAATTAACCTAATGTTAATTTACTTAACACCATTCATAATTTCATATAGGGATAATTAGCTCAGCATCACAACATGTATAAGAGATTATCGATCGATCTAAATCAAAGTAGCTCAAAAAATAATCAAGTAATATGAGGAAATGATTCAGTACCAGTGAGCTCATGAAGGGATTGCTCGATCTCGCGGCAAGCCATGACAGCCTCCACTGCGTGTACTCTGACGTGCTGCTGTAGCTGCTCCTTGAACGAGCACAATAATAGCGAATACTGCATCTTCATCAATATATGTATACAGTAGAATTAATTTGCATGAATTAAGGAAGAAATTATATGCGTGAATTGATGAAGAGGAAGGAATAGGATATATAAATTCTAAAAAAATTAAGAACTTTTTTGGATTTAAATAGTATGTATCGAAATCTGAATGTGTGGAGAGTGATAATGAAGAGAATACTAACGAGGAAATTGTCGAGGTCGAGTTTTTCCTGCGGGGAAAGAAGGGGGCGGTGGAGGGAGGCGTAGGAGCGGAGAAGGTGGTGGGATTGGGAGAGTTGGGCGTCGATGAGGGGTAGATGGTCGATGGGGGTGGCGACGCGAAGGCAGCCGACGTGGGCTGAGAGAAGCTGTTCTAAGAACGGGTGTACTGAAATCTCAGCTTTGAGAAGACGGCGGTGCTCCTCCTCTGCGGCGGCTGAAGGCGGTACGGAGGAGGAGCACTCACCTACTGCTGCTGCTGTGGAGATATGCATACCGAGGTCTTGGTGGGGGTCTCCCTGCATCATCTTGGATGAAGGGAGATTTGGAGATCGACCAGTTGCTATTGAAATATATGGTGATGGAGATAGAGGGCCACGGCAGGGGTCTTCTTTATGCGGTGGTTGTGAGAGGAAGATAAAGAGAAAGAGAGAGAGAGTGAGAGAGAGAGAGAGATGTTGGTCTCAGGAACCTTTTTAGAAGGGTCCCTTCCTTCCCTGCCCAGAAGAAAAGGAGAGAGAGAGAGAGAGAGAGAGAGAGAGAGAGAGAGAGGCAATTGGGATAACGAGGAGGAAGATTGTTGCAAGGAGTAGAAATGAAGAGCACATGTGAAAGAAGGAAGGTGGGCGATGGTAATCGAAATTCGTTTAAAAAGGAACCTACAGAATCGTCATGATGGAGTTTCCTTTTTCTTTTTTGGTTTTATTATGATTGTTTTTTTTTTTCTCTCTTTAATGAGAAGAGATAAAACTGAATGGACAGAGTTAGAGAGAGCGCGCGCGAAGGGGTGGGGAGGAAAATAGTGTGAAAAAACCGGTTGAGGATATTGAGGAGTGATTTTGGAGTAAAAATCTTATAGGCTCTGTTTTATTTGAAAGAATTTGAGAGAAAGCTAAGACTTTTATATAATTATATCACACTTTTATTAATGAGCAAACTAAATTATTTAGAAATTGAGAATAATTTATTTTTATTTGAATATTCTTTATCCACATCACAATGAAAATGGGAAAGAGAAAAAAATGTAATTAGTATATCTCATATATATCTTATTTATTAAAAAAATTCAAAATTTTATAAATAAATAAGAAATTAAGAGACTATACTTCGGCTTTATTTGGAAAAGACTTTCTTACTACTTAAAAGAAGCTATTTTAGCTAAAAAATTTTATTTATTTACTAAAAAATTATTTTAAATAATAAAAAAGTTGTTTCAAATGAAACATTAGTTTCTCCTTAGCCAAATTAGTAGGTTAAAGTAATTTTGAATTACAAACTTTTTTTATTATAATTTTTGTTTTCAATTTTTTTCAAAAAAAGAAAAAAAAAAGAGAGACACAAGGAATTCATTTCTGTAAGGAATACCCGATTAAATCTTACTTTAGGATTGTTGAAATTCATGACTTTTTTTTTTCTATGGATTTTATTCTAAAGTAAAATCTATGGTGGTTGGTCTTGTTTATTGGAATTTAAGTAAATTTTTTTATAGGATCGTTTTTTCAAAGAGCTATTTTAAATTACTTTTGAGTTACAATAATGTACATGTATTTGTTAGTTCTAAGCTCACTTCTTTTAAACAAAATTTGCATTGACTTTTTGCTTGGGCTACAATAAATTCTAATTATATCCACTATCACATTAATTTTTGTTGATTTTATATTTGTATACTTGTATATATATCTTCTGATATTCAATAGGTAATTCGTTGGTCATAGCAAATGAACTCATATCTTATGGACCCACAAGGTAAGAGAGTTCATAAATGACCTGATATGCTAACCCGACTCAATCCCAACCAAAAAGAATTTGGGTTCAATTTGACCAGTTTAAATAACAGGTTTAGTTCAGGTTATGCATTTTTACCCGTTTATTAAATAGGTTGGATTTGAGTTGATTCAAAAATGACACATTTGATAATTTTTTTCTTAAATTCTTTTATTTATTGATATAAAATTCTTATTTTTAATCAATTAATTAAAATTGATTATTAGGTAAAGTTTGGGTTATTAGAGTGCCAAGTTCGATGACTTATATTTATTAAATAGGTTGATTCTGAATTCTACCCATTGATCTGTTTTGACCCATCTGTCATAAGAAAACTCGCCCAAAGACTACAAGATCCTACTTGACAGAGCACTCAGGATGACGGATCTAACATCGAGAGGGCCCACACGGACTTTATGGGTTAAGTTTTTGCTAGTTGGAAATGTAGTGAGCAGTGATTCTTTAATTTAATGAGAAATGTTTGTCTTTATCATAGCTAAATAAAAAATAATTAGTATTACAATTCAAATGCTAATTAACTAAGAAAATAAAATTCTTTTATAGTAAATTTAAAAAAATTACAGAATTAGCCCAAGATAAGCTTTATCCATGGGAGGGAAAGGAGCGTCGGCCAAGGAACGCTATCAACCTTCTTTCGCGTTTCATGTTTTGTCGCCGCTATCTTATCTCTATTTTATTTGCTAATATGATAAATTATTGGGTTCTAATTGTTATTGGTTCTCTGTAATGATAAGAGTGACTTTAAGTGGGTTCTGATTATGTCATTTTTGCACCATCTTTAATTTAATATTGCAATGTGGTAAGAAATTTTATAAAATAATATTTTTTGTTCCTAATAAAATAATACGGTAAGAAATTATTCTGAACTTCCTGTAAGTGTCAGTGGGGGCGATCTATTCTACTGACGTAGCAATCACGGATTAAACCGAACCTGGCATGAAACTTCAAATCAGGGGTTTTTAAACCCGGCCCGGCCGTGGAGTTATTGGTTTATATACGATTTTGTTATTTAATTTTGGTTTTAATTATAATTATTTTTAAAACTCATTGTTGTGGGGTAGAATATATGCACCGATAGAGTTATAATCACACGTCTTAACGTTGTATGGATATCCAGCTCGCACACAGAGAACATGAGATTGTTTACATGAAAAACTTTGGAATGAGAAAAAACATGGGTCATGGCCCAGTTGAAAATGATTCAACTAAAATTTTAGTAGATTACAACAAGCTGACTCGTCTTTGTGCGATCAGATTACAAATGCCAACCGTATGGTTGAAATCTAACGACAAATGATGATGAAGGTTTGGCATTACTTAGTGGTCCGTCGGAAGTCCGGCTTTACTTAGAAATTCAGGCGTTTGGTAGCGGTCTAGAAGAACATCGAGTGTCAGGTGATGGTTTGGATGAACTCCGAGTGTCAAGTGGAGCTCCGAGCATCAATAGATGGTTCAACGGAACTCAGGGTGTCAAGAGGTGGTCCTGTGGAGCTCAAGGGTATTTGGTGGTGGTCCTGTGGTTTCCGGGCGTCAGGTGGTGGTTCGGCGGAGCTCAGGGCCTTAGGTGTGGTCCGACTGAACTCAGGGCCTCAGATGGTGGTCCGGCGGAGCTTAGGGCTCAAGTGGTGGTTTGACGAAACTCTAGGCGGTGGTCAAGGAGGTAAGGAGGCAAGAGCGATCTCCGATCCCTCTATTTTCTCCTTAAGTTTATGGGTCTATTTTCAAAAGGAAATGAGGCTCTATTTATAGATTTCTTGGAGTGGTATGACCAATAAATAGGTGGAAGATCAAGGGTAAATGAGAAGTTGTTGCATGGGCGATTGATATTGAATACCTTGATCGTGGACCGTTTGATGGACATTTGAATGTCTTACTGATATTAGAATTTAGTGATCTTGGGTTCGTTGGATTCAACTCGTCGAGCCGCTCGATTTGATTATAAGCATGTCACAATTGAAAACCATTTATTAATCCAAATTGTGATTTAAACTCTCCAACAACGCTTCGGGCCCTTGATTAATTTGGACTCATTTGGGCTTAGATTGAGTCAGATTTAGTGTCGATGGGTTTGTATTTCTGAGATGTTTAGTTTGACTAAAAGTTTGCTGAAATCGGAGTTCAGATGGTTCTAATTTTAATTTGGAAGTTTTCAACCTAGTTTTGCCTCGAGATTTGTGCCTGATCATGATTATTTTTTGATGATGTATCACTTATAATGAAAAATATTTTAATGTATTTTAGTATATTTAAAATTAAAATTTTATTTGTGGCAGTTTTTATTTTATTTATTTTTTGTTTTTACTTTAAAAGCTCATTTGTCAAGTGTAGTATCAAAAAAGTTTTTTCAAACATGCTTTTAAAAGACAGAGGCTTAGGCTTCGTTTGGGACGACTTTTTAACTGCTTCTTAAAGCAGTTTTTTAGTATTAAATTTTTTTGTACTAGAAAGCTGCTTTAAAAAGCAGAAAGAAAGCCATCCCCAACGAAGCCTTAGTTTGGGATGACCTTCTTTCTACTTCTTAAAGTAGTTTTTTAATACAAAATTTTTAATTTTTTTAGTAAGAAGATGCTTTAAGAAGCAATTAAAAAGCCGTTCAAAACGAAGCCATAGATTTGAAATAGCAATAAAAAATATCTTCTAAATATACATTATTTTCTTACTAATTATTTTTATTATCATGAAAGTGTCAATAATCTGTTCCAAATAAAGTTTAAGGATATGCTTGGGATATTTTTATTTTATGCTTTGTTGGTAGACAATTATTATAATTTTATTTGACTATTATTTTTTTTACTATTTTTTTATCATTAAAAAAATAAAAATTATTTTTTTTCAACTAAAATAATTTATCTATTTTTCAACAATAACTTTACAACCAATTTTATAAGGCATTAGAGTCATCTCAAACAATTAATTAAATCCTAAGTTTCAATAATTGCAATTGATTCTGACTTTTTAATGACCTAAAAAAATATAATTTAGCTATCAACTCAATAAAATGGCTTATAAATTGAGATTATATTTAAGTTTTTGAACTAACTTACTTACAAAAATATTAATATATACTATATATTCATGATGAGTATAGTTTGAATACCATAAATAAATCTAAAAATCAAGCTTAATTAGTTTCCTCATTCAAACTTTTTTTTTTTTCTCATCAGAATAACTAACAACTATTTGTACTAATGTTCCTTAATTTACGGATACGCTACTTATGATGCAAGTCATTTACGTAGATAGTCTTCAGGCTTTTATATATTATTATTATTTGAAACGTGCACAATCTTCTGCTGTAAGCACCTGAACATAATCTATTGGTGAACGTGCCAATTGCAAGCAAAGACAACTTCCAACAGTAATTTAATCAAATTTCACTCATTTGTTTTAAAAGTATCAGTGCTATGATTGTGATTGTTTTATCGTGCTACATATATGCTTTAATTATTTTCTCTCTCTTCGCTCGCCCTAGCCGCTCTGGCGATTTAGGGTTTCTTTGTTTCCGTTCGTTGCGACCTTCGTTTCATCTGTTTTGTGAGTTTTTCTCTAGCGATCTTTGAGTTTTGGCTTCGGCTGGTGATCTTTGCCCTTCTGGGCTCTTTTGGGATGGCCGGAATAGCGTCTTCCTCCTCCTGGGGGAAGATTTCTGAGCCTGTTCCGCAAAAGAGCAAGGGATTTTTCAACCTCGTGGATGATTCTCCGACATCTCCTCCGAGATCTAGATCTTTCAAAGAGGTACTAGCCGGTAAAGCTTCAGCAGGTGATGATCTGCCTTCTCTCACTCAAACTACTTTTAATGGTGTTCCTGCGATCTTATTGTCGGATGAGGAAGTTTTGAAACTTGCATCTCCTTTCAAGTTCACTCTTGTCGGTAAATTTGGTCTTCGTAGACCTAATCTTGATGCTATTCGACAATTTTTTGCTTCTTTAAAACTTTCGGGATTTTATTCGGTCGGTTTGCTCGATTCAAGGCATGTTGCGATTCAATTATCGAATGATCTGGACTATAGTCGAATTTTTGCTAGGCGATCGTATTTCATCTTCAACTGTCAAATGCGGATTTTAAAGTGGACGCCTTTTTTTTTATATTAAAGAGGAATCTCCCATCGTGCCTGTTTGGATTTCTTTTCCTAACCTTCGTTTACACTTTTTCAATCAACAAGTTCTGCATGCTTTAGGATCAATTTTCGGTAGACCTTTGCAAACGGATCAAGCCACTGCTTCTAGAACTAGACCTTCTGTAGCTCGTATTCTTGTTGAGATGGATATTTCCAAAAACCATCCCAAAGAAATCTGGGTTGGATCTAAAGCTTTCGGGTATTTCCAAAAAGTTGATTTCGATAATGTGCCGGATTTCTGTTCTCACTGTAAAATGCATGGACACGCCCAGAATGCTTGCTATAACCTTCATCCTGAACTCAAAAAACCCAAAGTTATGCCTAACGGGAAGCAAGGCTCTGCCGATTCTCAAAACAGAATTTATGTTGCTGTCAACAACAAGACCGGCGAGTGTCCAAAAAACCAGGAGAATCTGGTGGAACCGCAACCCGTTCCTCATAACCTTGAGGTAGACGATTTGAATATTTCTGACAATACCTTGCTAAATGAAATTCCTAATGGTTGTTCTTTGCAGTTAGCGAATATTCCTGTTTCATCTAATATTCCTGCTTTAGAGGTTTCTCATGATTTTCAGGCTAATGACTCGCACGTTCCTGTTAAGGAATGTGATGCTATATCTGATCCTACACTTTTTGTTTCTGTTGCTTCTATGTTTAATGAAGGGGACCTTGCTGTTAATAATGTGAATTGTTTACAACCGTTGTCTTTAGATAATAATGCTTTTACTGCTAATCATAATTTGATTGAGGGGGAGATCATTGTCGAAGAGGGGGAATTTATACCTCAGTATGCTGGGGCTAATGAATCTATCTCCGACAAATCTGCATCTGATACTTATACGGATATGTCTAGCAAACCTCAAAATGACAATTTTATTCAGGTCACTAAGAAAAAAGGTAAGCAATCCAAACAAACTTTACCCCCAACGCCAAGATCAACTAGAACTCATAATTCTTCAAAACATTCCAATGATTAAAGCCCTTCTTTGGAATGTTAGAGGTATTGGTGGTAAGGATTCTAAGCTTCGTGTTCGTAATTTGTGTAGAATTCATAATATTCAGTTACTTGTTTTGATTGAGCCGTTAATTAAGAATATCAACATTGCTTCTACTGCTAAATTATTAGGCTTTTCTAATTATTATGCTAATTGCTCCAACAAAATTTGGTTATTCTGGTCTAATGTTATCTCTTTAAATGTTATTGAGGATTTTCCTCAAGTTTGCCACTGTTATATCTCTGTTTTCAATGTCAATTGTTACGCTTCTTTTATTTATGCTGCTTGTACTAAAAACAACCGTCTTCCCCTTTGGGATCAATTAAGACAATTTGCTTCTATCATTAATGGCCCTTGGTGCATTGGTGGTGATTTTAATATTATTTCTAATCCCTCGGAAAGACTTGGAGGTAATGCTCCTAATGCTTCTGCTATGGAAGATTTTAATTCTATGATAAGTGATTGCAACCTTAATGATATTGGTTATTTTGGTAGCCCTTTTACATGGAATAGAGCCAATTTGTGGCAAAGACTTGACAGATTTCTTTTTAATGATGATTGGCTTGCTCTTTTACCATCTTCTAGTATTGAACATCTCAGTAGAACGCTTTCTGACCATTCTCCCCTTCTTTTGAACGTTAACAAAAGTTTGCAGCACAATGTGTTATCTTTTAGATTTCAGAATATGTGGATGTTGCATGCTGACTTTCCTAATATGCTGTCCACTAATTGGAATGCCCCTGTGTATCCTGATAACAATATTTCTGGCATGTTAAGACTCTGGTCTAAGCTTTCTAGATTAAAGCAGTGTTTAAGATGGTGGAATAAATGCATTTTCAAAAACTTATTTGCCAATATTAAAGATGCTGAGAACAAGGTGTCTGATTTAGAGAATATTTTCCAAAGTAATCCCAATTCTAATAACATGTTTGAGTTGAACCAAGCTAAAGATTCTCTCCTTCTACTCCAATGTCAAGAAGAGTGGTATTGGTATCAAAAGTCCAATGCTAAATTTATTGCGGAAGGTGATAGAAATACTAAATTTTTTCATGCTTTAGCTAACAAGAAGAAATCGAAATGCCATATTCACAAAATTATTGATGTTGATGGCTCTATTCTTGCTTCTGAGGAGGCTATTTGCAATGCTGGTGTGGCTTACTTTAAGAATGTTTTTACCAGTTCGTCTAATTCCTTGCCTTTGCCTAACACTCATATTATTCCTAACATTATTTCTAAGGATGATAATATTATGCTTTGCAATACGCCTTCTGAAGAGGAAATTTTTAGAGTCATCAAGGATCTCAACAGTAGTGCGGTGGCTGGTCCTGATGGTTTCACTACGAAATTTTTCCAAGATAATTGGGATACTATCAAAGAGGATGTGATCAAGGCGGTGGAGGATTTTTTTGCTGGTAATCCCTACCCGAAATTTTTCTCTTCTATGTATATTGTGCTTATTCCTAAATGTGATGGCCCCAATCATTGGCATGATTTTAGACCTATAAGTTTGTGCACTTTTCTCAACAAACTGAATTCTAAAATTATTGCAAATAGACTTATTACCATTCTTCCTAGAATTATCTCTTTGAATCAAACGGGTTTTGTTAAAGGTCGTAGCATCTTTGATAATATTTTGTTAGCCCAGGAAATTATGCATGATATTAATGTTAAGTCTAAAGGTGGCAATGTTATTTTTTTTACTTGATGTGTCTAAAGCTTATGACAACCTTAACTGGAATTTCCTCTATGAGATTCTTTATCTGTTTGGTTTTAGTAGATCTTTTGTTTCTCTGATAAATAATAGTATTGAGAATTGTTTTTTCTCTGTGATTATTAATGGCAAGCATAATGGTTTTTTCAAATCCACAAAAGGTTTAAGACAAGGTGACACCATGTCTCCTGCTCTTTTTATTATTGCTATGGAATTTCTCTCTAGAGGTCTTAATGATTTATTCCTGAGACATCCTACTTTAAATTATCGTACTATTAGAGGTCTTCCTATATCTCACCTTAGCTTTGCTGATGATTTCATTCTGTTTACTAATGGCTCTATTAATAATATCTCTTTACTGTTGAATTTCCTGACTAGTTTTTATAATCATAGCGGTTTATCTATTAACAAAGCTAAAAGCACTTTTATTGTCAGCAGTTCTGTCAACCAGAACAGAATTCAAAGAATTCAAAGATTATGTGGTTTTATGTCTAAAGCTTTACCCATTACTTACCTTGGCACCCCAATCTATAAAGGAAAAAAAAAGGAATTTTCTTTTTGATAACATTTTTGCTAAGATTGAGCAGAAACTTAACAATTGGTCTTCTAAGTTTTTATCGTATGGTGGTAGACTCACTTTGATTAAATCTGTTCTTAATTCGATGCCTGTTTATTTATTTCATACTTTACTTCCTTCCACTTCCATTTGCACCAAGCTTGAAAGAATTTTAAACAAGTTCTTTTGGGGTTCTTCTGTTAACAACAAAGGCATTCATTGGTCCTCTTGGGATAAAAATTGTGGTGTGTTGTCTGAAGGCGGTCTTGGTTGCAAATCCTTAACGGATTCGGCTAAAGCTTTCTCTTTTAAACTTTGGTTTTCCTTTAGATCTAACGTTAGTCTTTGGGTCTGTTTCATGAATATTAAGTATTGCCCGAATTCTCATCCCTCGTTATGCTTTTATAAAAATTCTGATTCTTTTTTGGAAAAGGTTGTGCAATATTAAGTGGGAGGCTGAACATTGCATACAATGGGGCCTTGGGAAAGGTGATATTTATTTTTGGCAAGATAATTGGCTTGGCTGTGTTTCTATTGACAATTTGTTGAATACGCTTTCACTTAGTAATGATAAAGTTTCTCAGTTTTTCCAAAATGGCTTGTGGGATGTTGCCAAGCTTGCTGAGGTGGTTCCTCCTTTAATTGTTGAAAAAATTTTAGAGATCCCTCTGCAAACGCTTGATAAAGATTTAATTTTATTTTCTTTATCTAAGTCCGGCAATTTTATGTTAAAGGATGTTTGGAATTCTTTTAGAATTAAAAAGGATTGTTCTATTATCTATTCTGCTATTTGGCATATGAACTTTCCTTTATCTTATTCCATTCTTATTTGGCGGTGTATCAAAGGCTATATTCCTGTGGATTTTAGGCTTCAAATGAAAGGTTTCCAATTACCCTCTAAATGTCATTGCTGTTCTGATATTGAGACTATCGATCACCTTTTCGTGTCTGGTGTCATTGCTCAAACTGTTTGGACTTATTTTGGGAATATTTCTTATAGACCTTTGCTTGCTACGCATGATGATTTTATATCTGTTATCAAAACTTGGTTCATTAACTCTAAGGGTCACATTTTAAACCTTATCCCTATTTTAATTGTCTGGTATATTTGGAAATCTCGTAATGATGCTAAGCATAACAATATTGTTATGGATGCCAATACGATTATCTCTAATGTTAAATACAAAATTCTTCAAATGCATTCTTACAAACTTATTTCTAAGAAGAATTTCAAAAGCTGTGCGTATTTAGCCAATTCTTTGGGAATTGAGATTGCTGATAGTCACTCTGTTGAGATTAATAAGTTGGTGAGATGGATTAAACCCAAACCTCCCTATATTAAGCTTAATACTGACGGTTCTCTTGGCCCTAACGGTGCGGGTGCTGGAGGTATTATTAGAGATGAGGTTGGTAAAGTTCTAGCTGTTTTCTCTGCCCCCGTTATTTGCAATACTGCGATTTCTGCTGAAATTCATGCACTACTCCTTGGTCTGAATATTTGTGCTAATTTAGGTATTAGATTTCTTTGGATTGAGGTTGATGCTTTGCTTCTTATTCAGATTATTAAGAATCTGATTCCTGGTAATCCTGAGAATTTCTATCTTATTAGAAAGCTGAAGCTCTCTCTGTCTAATTTTAATTTTGTTATCTCTCACATTTTTCGGGAAGCTAATGTATGCGCTGATTGGTTAGCTAAACGTGGCAGCAGTATTTCTAATTATGAGGAGTTAAGTCTTACGAGCTTGCATCCGCTCCTTCTTGGTATGATCATGTTAGATAATTCTGGCTTACCTTATATTAGGCATGAGTAATTGCAGGTTTGCTGTGTTGTCTCCTTTTTATTTCTTTGCTGTCCGTTATTTCTCCATTGGCTGGGCTTTTTGTTTTGTTCTGGGCAATTCTTGCTTCAATAGGTTGCTAGCTTGTTTTAGTATCTTATCTGGCCGGGTGTTCTCTTTTAACTGGTATATGACTTATAATGTTTCTCTGACTTGCTCCTGTCCAATGTTTTGTAATTGGGAGTTTAGGTTGATTGACATGCAGCTGAGATCTCGTTATGTTTTGATTTATCTTTTATGCTGGCCGAGCTCTATGAACTGGTTTCGTTTAGTTCCTTCGAGTTTTACCCTCTTGGCTATCCAGGTAATCTTCTGGTTGTTTCTTTTTGGGCTCCTTTTTTTGGTTTATTCTTTTTTGCAGGGAGTGGATGCTGAACTCTTATCTTCAGAACTTCCTCTTTTGGGTGCCGTTGCTCAAAGCACCATTAGTTTTAGCGCTTCTATTTTTTGTAATAGTATGATAGGAACCACAGACTCGTAGGTTTTCTTTACTTTTTGATTGTAGCTCAGTCGAGCATTAGTGAGTCTGTGGATCCTTTTAAGGACTATGTAATCGTTATTTTGATATTAACACGTAGGCCCCTTTGTGGGTTTTTTAACAATATATATATATATATATATATATATATATATATATATATATATATATATATATATATATATATATATATATATATATATATATATATATAGACACACACGATTATATTTGAAAAATACCTAAATATGGACAATAATATTTTTTGTGGTTGCATCTAGGGTTACCATCTAGGGTTACTCTCCATCTTCACGTATTAGCCTCCTATGGAGAAATCATTATTTACTCTTATAATATTATTTAGGTTGAGCATTATCCTCCAATAAATGGTTGGCTAAAAGAAATTGATTGGCTATAATTATCTAAATATGAGGTATTGAGATTCTTTGACATAGATGATTATCAAGCATTAGGCTAGCAACTCTTCAAAGGTGTAAAGGTATGTTTCTCATAAATGGAACTAAAATATTGCATATAGTAAATCTAGCTAATACGGAGAGTAAAACTTGATCATCTTAGCTACTAATCATAACATATACACATCAAATTTATAGTGAGCGGGATTTTTTTTTTTTAGCATTGAATAGCCTTAGATGGAAAAAACATGGGCCAAATATTGTTTAACAACTTTCACTATTCATAGAAGATCATTATAATAATGATCTACCTTCAAGTAATTTGAGAAATTTTAGTAAGAGATGCTCTTAGGTAATTTTAGAATATAAAACTGAGCCAATGTATTATTGTTCACATGCATTAGCTATTAATATTAGAGATGTATATAATACTAGGAACTTTGACATGACTAAAGTTCATTAGTATATATAAACCCTTTTAAAGTTAGTTGTGGTTCAAGTCTTACTAGAGATGGCTATAATGTGGAACATATGGTAAGATATATGTGATGTATGTCTTGAAGGCTAAGGGGTGAATATGACATGTTTGAGGGTGTGGTATGTCTTGATGAAATAATAATTATGACACAAGTGATGTTGTGGTATACATCCTCAAAGAGATTGTTGAAATAAATGTGAGAATGTGACGTAGGTATTGAGATAACTATGAATAATGTGGAAGTGAGTTTGATGTGTATAAACTAGAGAAAATGCCTCTAATACAATCAAGGTTGTGGTATATGTTTGAATATGATGATGATAATGATGCAATCAATCTTATGGTGAAAGTCTTTAGAGATAATTGTGATGTAAACAAGGTTGCAACACACATCTAAAAATATATTGAACTAATCCAAGTATATAGTGTTGTGGAACAAAACTAGAGCAAGATTATTATGGCCCAAGCAATATGACAGTGTTGGTTTATATGTGCCAATGAATTTCACATATGCAACCTTATGTTACAAATATTAAGGGAGACAACATCTATATAATCCATGTGTGGTGCAAGTATAGAAGGAATTAGTTGTGTCTTAAGTAATATTAATATAGATTTAGGGGGAGACAATTTTAATGCAACTAGTATTATATGATATATATATTCATGGAGGGATATGGCTACGATTCAAGAAATTGTGTACTATATATATATCATGATGTTATGAAAAATACAATATAAAAGAGATTATATCATAAGTCTTGAGAGAGAAAACTATCATACATGTGAGACTATGGTGTAAATCTAGGAGTGCTTAAGGCACAAGCAATATTAACATGAAGGTCTAAAGGGGGATGATTATAATGCAACCAATGATGTCACGTAGGTTTCTATGTGGTAATGATTATAATATGAGTGGAGTTGTGGTGATGATCTTAAAGTAGACAATTATTACACAAGTAATGTTGCTCCATATTTCTAAATAAATTGATGAATATTGCATAAGAGGGGTTGAAGCATTGGTCTTAAAGGATAAATTTGCAACACAAATATAGTTTGGTGCAAGTCTTATAGGAAATAGATATTAAAAAGTTTCTCCATGTATTTGGACTCCTCCCCCCTTAAGAAATTTGTAGTTGCTTGAAGACAATCACATTTTGAATTTCTCCTAATTAACTCTAGGCTCCTTTAAGCATTTAAAATCACACAACCACTTAATGTGGCATACTCTTTGAATTTATTTTAGCTTTGAATCCTCCTTAGCTTGAAAAGTCCTATAGCTCCTTAGTGACAATTGGTCATGGGGTTTCTCATTACTTTGGGTTCCATTAAGCTTGAAAAATCCTATAACTTTGAATGTCTCAAATGAGTATATATGAGGCTTATTTATAGATTTCGAGAAATATTTTTTTTTGGACTTTTATAATCTACAATTTCACTTAGAAATATTGAATGTTGTAAACTATATTCATAATCAAAATATGATCATATGTCTTTTGCCCCTATGTTAATCGAATTGAACCCTGTTAGGATCAAACTCGGGCAACCGATGTTGGTTGGATTAATGGAACAAAAGCCAAAGTTTTGGAAGAGTCCTGTAGCCTTCAGAATGTCAAAAAGTTGTCAATCAAATTACAAAAATTATGAGTAGGATCATATAGCATTAGCTTTATGCACTCACTGAGTGTTTTTAGGGGAGGCTCATTTGACAACACTTTAGAACAACAATAAACTTATTGGTAGTAGTGGGATCATTAGCATCCATGATCTTGCCCCTTGTACATATAATAAAGATCGGTTTGGTTGATCTAATTTGGCACAAGTCAAGATAGTTTAAATTCCTCTAACCATCTAAATTAGGTAATTTTAATGTTGACGAGTTCATCTTGATAAAGTAATCATTTTAACTGTAACTTTGAATCCTTCGATATTTAGTTTACTTTTTCTTTTTAGTAAAATTGAAAATTGGTGATGACATTTGGAATTACTTCGACATCCACAAATTATGAAAAAAAATTAAATCAATAACTAAGATATTTTAATATTGTTACGAGCTAGAATATACACGGCGATAGAGTTAGAAAATTTTTTGTCTTAGCCTTGTACGGATATCCAGCACACAAATAGAATAAAAAGAAGGAACACCAGAATTTTTACGTGGAAACCCTTGAAATTAAAGGGAAAAACTATGGGGTCACTCCCAGTTGAAAGGATTTCACTAATGTTTCCTTAGATTACAAGTGGCTAACTCTTCCATGAAATTGAGGACGATCAGATTACAATAATCATTTCCCGGACCGATCGAAATTCAGTTACAAATAGCGATCGGGAATCCAATGATGTTCTGGTGGTCGGGCAAAAATCTGGCTTCAATTGACGGTCAAGAAGAACTCCGGTGCCAGTCGGTAGTTAGGCAGAACTCTGGCGCCAATCGGTAGTCGGGAAGAATTCTAGCGTCAGTTGGCAGTCGGGTGGAAGTCCGACGATTATCGAGGAGGAATCTTTTCCTTCTCTTCTTGCTTCTTTGTTTAATTTCGGCATTGATTGGCTACCGGGTGAAAGTCCAGTAGTGGCCGAGGAGGTCGAGGAGGAGCCTCTTCCTTCCCTTCCTTCTCTTCCTTTCTTCTCTTATCTTCTTCATTCTCTTATCTTTTCTTCTTCCTTCTCTTCTCTTCTTTCTCGGGCTCCCCCCTCATGATAAATTAGGGGTCTATTTATAGTTTTCTGAGAGTGGCATGACCAGTAAATAAGAGGAAGATCAAGAGTGAATTTGGAGTGGTTTGAATGGACGACTGATATTGAATCCCTTGATCATGAACTATTTATTTAGTATTTGAATGTCCTAGTGATATCAGAATTTGGCGATCTTGGGCTCATTGGATTCATCTCGTCGAGCAGCTTGAGTCGACTATAAGCATGTCACGTTTGGAATCTGTTTGCTAATCCAAATTATGGATTGAACCTTCCAAATGTGATTCGGGTCTTTGATTTGGATTCATCTGAGCGGAATGGGTCGGATTGGGTCGAATTTGGTGTCGTTGGGTTTGTATTTTCAAGACGTTTAGTTTGACTATAAGTTTGCTGAAATCGGAGTTCAAATGGTTCCCAATTTAAATTTTGAAGTTCCCAACTTGATTTTGCTTCGAGATTCGTGCCCGATCAAGATAATTTTTTGATGATACATCAAATATGTACAACATTCTAAACATAATATGACATGAAAAACCACTCATTGTTTCCCTTATAATTAGTACCATCAATCAAATACTGTTAATGCATCAATGTCATTGGCACAACTTGCCTTTTGTGTGATGCTAGCGTTTTATCTCATAATAATTGCAACGAACTTGATTTCTTCTTCTAAATTTCATGAATTTGAGATTTATTCATATTTAACATGTAGGTAATAGACCCATTTGTTAGCATTTAAGGGTGTTGATGAAGAGGGTGGAATATGATCAGGCAACTCAAGCTAAAATTAATACACGAATAAATAAATACATATTAAGTCAAAAGTTTAAATTAATTAATAGAAAAAATTAGTTGTATTACTAATATATTAAACACTTAATTTATTGTTTTAAATATTTTTTTTTAATTATAATTATAAAACAATGCTTCAAAATTAAAAAGTATTTGAATATAAATAAAAAAACAATATCATAGATTAATTTTTTTAACATGAAATTTAAATAATTTTTAATTTTGAATATTTATCTCGTATTTCTAAATGTTTTAACTAATTATGAATTTATTTTCATATAAATTGCATTTATAAAATTATTATTCCATTTATACCCTTAATTCTGAGTAATATCTACTACACAAAGCAATGGGCCGATGGTCGAGCCTTTTATGATTGAAAGACCTAGTTCGACGGATTGAGCTGGCGAGTGAGGACCAAAGAATCATAAAGTGAAGAGTGTAGTGGACGAGTGTCCAGGTGTCAACTATCAATGAATTCATGGGACGAGCGACGATGACCGTTGTGGTCCCCTCGCCATTGTTGTCAGCCCACTCCGCCCCACGACACGTTTTCCCTCTCTTCTTCATCTACGTTGCGTGCAACACCACAATACTACATTCATTATGATTTAATTTTACATATGTCATTTTCTGCACCTATTATATTTGATATAAACAAGAGGGATGAGGGGTGAGAGCTCTAATAAAGTCTTAGTAGCCAAATTATTGATCATGCTTGAATTGTCATACAAATAAGCAACTCAGTACTAGATCCAATAAAATGATTATTTAGCTCAACACATTCCTTCCTTCCAAATATAAATCCATCTAATGTTACCTAAACATAGTAAAAATTAAGTTAATATACTAAAATTAAGTTAATCTACTAAAATCTTATACTTGGTCTCCGCCTCTGTGTCAGGACAGTTATGTGGCTGTGTCTCCTGGTTGTTGTGCCCGTTATTGATGATGTAGGGGTTGAGTTAATTCCGTCTTGCCAATTTCACTATCCGATTGTCCCTGTTTATGTTGCTGGGATTTGTTCGGGTGGCTCTCCTATTATTTTGGTGGAGCAGGTTGCTATGTTGGATTTTCCTATCCTTGCTATTAATTATTCTGTTATGGGTGTGCCTTCTGTCGGGCAACTGTCTTACCCTGTTCTCTCCCCTACAGCCCCTGTGCCTGCTGATGTTGTTCATTCGATGAATGGGGTTGTTTCTCCTAATGTGGCTTCTGCCCTTATGGCTGTATCTAATAGTAATTGTTGTATTAATCTTAGTGATAGTCCGATTGTTGGTGATGGTGCAGAATTGTCTGTTGATAATTATTTTTCTTTTGTTGATTGTGGTGAAGTAACCTTGGCTGCTGTTGGGGAGGAAGGTAGTATGATGCCTCTTGTGGATGTGTCTATTTCTATCATTTCTAATGCTAATATGTTAGCCCATGTTGCTAGAGATGTTAGGTGGCAATGTAATTGGCTACATGATGACATGACTATTGATAGTGAGGAGGACTTTATTGATAACACCCTGGATACGAGCTCGTTCGATAATTTTGTTAGGCAAAGTAAACAGAATTCCAAGAAGAAATGATTTTCTTCTTTTGTATGGTTTGGGATGTGCTATTTTTTTCTTCCGATTTTATCTTTCCTAATCTCAATTTTCCTTGCTAATACTTTTCTTTATTTTAGCATTAATTGTAATTCTATTGCTGTGGTCATTCTTATGGACTTGTGCTGTATCTTTCTATCTTAATGGAATTTTTTGTTCTTAAAATTTTTTTTTATGAGTGCTGGAGCTAGAGGTCAAATGTTGTGATTACTACGCCTGTTGACCATTGAAAAGGATTCATCTATTCTTATAATAGTGGGATAGTTTCCCACAAACGACAACAAACTATTACGTGCAAGAAAATTTGAGCCAATAAGGATTGCATTTCACGTCTTAGCAATGCACAACAAATTCAATTCGGATAAATAAAAATGATAAGATCAGAGAATTTTTTATGAGGAAAACCTACAAAGGGAGAAATCATGGGTTTGACTCAGTTCAACAAATAAATGATACAAAAATCCTTCTTTCACTATTGAAGAGGAGGAAAATCCAAAGATCAAAAGTTTGTACCTAACAATAGGGTCACATCTTGATAGTATTCTAGAGATGTTGATGATTTCTGATGTTGAAGGCCGATGATGATGGTGGTTATCGATGGTAGTATATGGTGATCGTCGACAACAATGATGTCGGCAAATGTAAGAGAGCTCATTAATTTTGCTCCTCTTATGTTCCTCCTTTCTCGTCCTTTCAATGAAGAATGAGAATTCAAATCATAATTTTTTTAGAATGACTTGGCTAGTAAATAAGGAGAAGATCAATGATATGTTTGGAGTGTTTCAATGGACATTCAATATCAACTCCCTCAATTATAGATCATTTATCTAGCATTTGAGTGTCTAAATGATGTTAGAATTCAAAGTTATTAGGTTCGTTAGATTCTTCACGTCAAGCCGCTCGATTCAACTATAAGCACGTAACATTTGGATATTATTTGATCATCCAATGAATACTATGAATCTTCCAAATAGGCTTTGGTTGTTTGATTTGGACCCATTTGGGCTCGGATAAGATTGAATTTGGTGTCGTTGGGTTTGTCTCCTTGAGATTCAATTTGACTATAAGCTTGCTGGAATCAGAGTTCGGATTGTCCCAATTTTAATTTTTGAAGCTTCCAACTTATATTTGCATCGAGGTTCGTGCTCGATCAAGATGATTTTTTGTGACATATCAATAAGTAAAATATGAGAAAATTCAATTAAATTATTGGAGAAATAATCTAAGCCATTAGACAATATAGCTAAACTATGAGACATGATCAATAAAAATATTTAAAATATTTAATTATTTTATTGTATTGTCTAATAATTTTATTTTAATTGTTTAATAGTTTAATGAAATTATCTAAGATTTTAATCTGAAACATTAAATTAAAGGCAAATGACAAAAACAATATTCGCATCCTTATGCGAAATGCTTCAAGATACCCCCATACAATTATCTTTATTATGAATTTCAGCCCTATCATTAATTATACAAATTTTTATAATTATTATATTGATGATGTCATAATTTTAAGACAATTAATAATAGTATTCAAGAGAAATTATAATAATACACTCAGAATTTAAAAAAA
The DNA here is from genome assembly GCA_019514585.1 of Dendrobium officinale. Taxonomy (NCBI): domain Eukaryota; kingdom Viridiplantae; phylum Streptophyta; class Magnoliopsida; order Asparagales; family Orchidaceae; genus Dendrobium; species Dendrobium officinale. Next base: position 21,991,175 of record CM033696.1, read on the forward strand.
AAAGAAATATAAGCCCACAGTTAGTTACCATTGCCTATAAAAAATAAATAAAATTTATTTAACAAATTAAAATTTAGAACTTGGTTGAAAAACTCAAAAACTGTAGATGAGGAGAACTAGCGATAAAGAGAAGCCAATGTGGTCCTTCGGCCTATGTCGGTGGTAGCTGGCGAGCGTTGGTTAGAACCGAGCGTGGGCCCTAAGTTAAGTAGGTCCACCAGCAATTAAAGCATGGCGAGGAATGGACGCCATTGTCTTCTTCCAACCTTTTTCTTTTTTGCTGAGCTTTAAAGCCACTCCAAATTCTTCCTCTTTCTGCAATAAAACCGTCTATTCTTCCTCCTTTTAATTTCGTCAAATCCTTCTACTTTTCTCAATTCCGATTTAATTAAAAGTGATTAATTTGTTAGTTGAGATCTTTATTGTATTGGTGGGTGGATGGAAACTGATATTAGTTGCTTTGCAAAACAAGTTATGAAATACCTTATTTCTATTCAGAATGAATATTTATGAAATTAATTTCAATTTTTTTTTTGTCTAAGCAATGCCAAATGGGATTAAAAGTTTCATTAAATCTTTGTTTTATAAATCTTATACTTCGTTTGATATAGCTTTCAGCTTATTGTTTTACTTTTCAGACCCCAACTATAGTTTATGTTTCAGTGCTTTTTTTTTGTTCTTTTCAAAAAAAAAAAAAATCTAGTAAGTTGTTTTTCCCAACCACTAAAAAAAAGCTTTCATTATAATAGTTTTATTATCAAGTTTTTAAAAAGTTATAGTCATCCCAAATATGTCCTTAATGTTGATTTCAGAGTTTTCGGCTATACTAAAAAAACTAGGTGGAAAGAGCATATGAACATGGAAATAAAATTTTTTTGTAGTAGGAAGCTATTAGATTTCTATAAAAAGCACAAAATTACAATGAATGATGTAAAAATTGCTAAATTGAGCTCCTCCCCGAGCCCGCTAATTATGGATTATGATTGGGTATTAAGCCCTATAAAAATGACCATATATATAATCATACAGAAATAAGAGAAAATATAATAATTGTGTAGCATGATCAAAAGGTCTGATTAGATGTAATCGTCAACCGAGTAGTCAAGTAGTTGTATTATCGATCAATAGCTTAGCTAGAGAAGTTGTCACTAAGGCTAACTAATAGGCTTTACTAGCTGACTTGGACAAGTTTCTGGATCATGAGGTGAACTGGCGATATAAGTTCTCTTGTAGACCAATGAGTCTTAGATCAAGTTAACTTAGCGTGCACCAAATCAACTTATAGCTCGAACTAAGTTGACTTAACTTGAATCTAATTTTCTAAATATTTGAATGTACACTTCGTAACCTGATTCAAATAATAAGCTAGTAATTGTTAGGCTATTCTTTAAAACTTAGTATCTTAGATCATGAGGTACCCACAGCTGCTTGTCTGGGTGGTGAAGAACTGGATGGGCAAAGCCTAGGTTCCTGTTTTGAATCCCTTTGCAAGAAGTGAAAGTCTTAAGTGTTGGTACGTGTAAATTGGTGTTGGTTCCATGCTAGGTCGACTAGATTTTTTACTGACCTAAGGACAGTGCTTCCTAATAATAATAATAAAAAAAATAAAAAAAAAGATCATGAGGTATATTCAAACCTCAATGATTAAGAAATTTCTTAAGTAAGCGAGGCTATAGCTATATTGAATGTGAATCCAAGTTTTCAAGTTACCACGTGCAGAATGGTGCTAAAAAGCTACTAAATATTATACGTTTTAGTCACAAATTTTAAAAGTAAAAAGATAGATTCTTAATTTTTTCAGCCATAAAAATTTTTTAGAGGCAGAAATTATTATCGAAATTCAATAAATATGTTTAGGGAAAACAAAAAATGCGGTAATAGTTTTATATTGATATTTTAAAAAAACATATAAGTCATTAAAATTTGAAAGCAAAGTTGAGAAAAAAAGGGAAATTTGAATTTCTGTGTTTCATAATACAAATAATCGGCCAAATTAAATGTCTTTGTCAATCATTTTCTTACGAAAATATGTCTAAAAATTGCTTTCAAACAAAGTTACACTTAGGATGAAAACATAAAGTTTAGTCATCGTAACATCTCAACAGAGATGTACGTTGAAACATCTTATTTTCAAGTGCCAATTCCATCATCCAAGCAATGTCGTTCATCTCTTTCAAGTCATCATTAATCTGTATATTGTAAAGTCTTGGCATGAACGAGGGGTGGAACTAGTCTTAATTTTCAGGAGGGACAAACTTATAAGTAGGGGTGTCAATTTCAGGTCATGGGTCAGGTTTGGTTCAAACCCGGAATCGACTCGGGTTCAAACGGGTCGACCCTAACCCTACCCGGGTAGGTAGACGGGTCGGAAATCCGAACCCGGGCCCGACCCAGCGGGTTGCCGTGTTGACCCGACCCGACAAAGGTTGACCCGACTCGAACACATGCGTGGACGCGGGCATGGACGTGCGCAAGCTAGCGGGTGCGCTAGAGGGCGAGCGCGAGTGGGTGCGCGGGCACGGACATGCGAGAGGGAGCGCGCAGTCGCGCGAGCGAGCGTGAGCGGGTGGGCGAGCTGGCAGGCAAGCGCGTGGGCGGCAATGGGGGGGGGGGGGGGGGGGGGGGTGGGGGGCTCGAGCAGCAGCGGGGCGCGTGCAGGCAGCAGCGGGGCACGCGAGCTGGCTGCAGTGGGGCGCGCGCGCGTGATCAGACAACTTGCAAGCGGGAGTGGGGGCAGCTTAGGCTGCGCGCGTGGGCGGTAGCTGGCAGGCTGGCTGGCTGTGGCAGCTCGGGCAGCTGTGGGTAGTTCAATTTAAATGGGTTTTTGGGTTGACCCTGCAACCTGTCGGGTCAACCTGAACCCGACCCGTTTTTCAAACTGGTAGAATCCGGGAACCCGAACCCGACCCGATTTCAAGGTTGGGTCCAACCCGGATTTTTCAGGTCAGGTTCAAGTCGGGTTTTCATGTCGTGTCAAATATTGACACCCATATTTATAAGTAACAGTTGGTGTTGCAACGAATTTGGCTCGACCCTTCACTACAAGAAAATGGATCAATATCGACCCCTATTTGTTCATATCCTTGATCGACGTACGCTTCACAAATATATCACGGGGTTAAGGGGCAGTGCCCCTACTGGGGTTTCCGGGGGTAGCACCCCTGCCCCCGCCCCCGGAACAAATTTGGATTGTAATGTTATTTTTTGAATTCAAATTAATAAATGAAATAATGAATTCTATTTACTATTTGATGGGGGCAATTGCCTAAAGACCTTAATATTTTTAAACTTTTTTTTTTTTTTTGGGGGGGGGGGGCAGTTACCTAGAACCCCTTCTAATAAAGACTAAAAAATAGATGGAGATGGGCAAATTATCTAAAGGGAGTTCTGCCCCTTACATGAACTCTTTCAAATAAATAAAAGTTAGTATTAATATTTTTTTTATTATAGATGTTTGAATGAAGTCCCCGAGGCTTGAAAACAAAAAAACTTTGAGTGATGAATCTTGTTTGAACAAAAGATTGTATATCTATTTCAAATGTAGGGTTTAACCATTAAATAGATACGAAACTAAAAAAAAAAAAAATAAAAATAAAAAAATAAAAGTTGTGAAACTAGGTTCAAAGCAATCCTTGAATAAGTTTCAAACTTCATGAACGAGGATGGATCAATGTTTGAAAAAGATTCGAATAATGTTTGAACTTGGTTCAAAACACATTAAAACCATATTCAAATGCTATTTGAAGGAGGTTCAGATCTCATGCAAACATGATTCAAATTAGCTTTTTTATGATTTCACCTTCCTACATACACAAACATGCCCATTTTGATGGCTGAAATAAAAAAAAAAGGCTAATAAAAGGACAGCAATAGAGATTTTATGATAGAAAAGAAAATTAATGAAAAATATGTCTGCATTAATGAGGTAATAGTCTTATTTTCCATTAAATTTCTTTTCTCTTATAAAATCTCTATTATTACATTTATATCAGTCTCCTCTAACTTCAATCCATTTATATGAATGTGCTTATGCACATAAAAAGTTGAAACCACACATAAGGTGTTTCGAACAACGATTATTCGGTCCATTTATTTGAATATGATTGTGTTGTCCTGTTGCAATCTGTTAAGCTCACTAGGGATTTGCAGGGTGTCCTCCAAAAAGTTTTTCCGTACAACGTCCCGATGTGTACCTGAGGCCTCGACGTTGTGTACCAAAGCATCTCAATACAACATAATTTGGTGAAAAATGGCAGAGAACCAGAGTGACGTGGCTCTACAAACCTCGCCGCTATATGGTGTTTCAGACCTGGTGCTGTGTAGTGTCGTGCAGGATGAAATCAGAGAGTGGGAGCGTCACGACGTTCCAACTTGGCGCCTCAGCGTTGTGTGACCGATTGAACAGTTTGCTTTCTCACTTTTTCTTTAAGTGTTGTGTCCATCAGTGATTTTTATTGTATCTCATTTTATGTTCTAGTGTGTGAATGGTGCAAGAAGAAGAGAAGGAGAGAGTGAGAAAGAATAAAGGTCTGCAATAATTCTCCCAAATTTTCATAATGAATTTTTTGGTGCACTATGGCTCCATGGTTTTTTTCCCAGTTTTGAATTTTTCCTTGATAAATCCTAGTATTCTTTCTTTTCTACTGCATTTTCTATTCATTATTTGTTTCGTTGCGAGTTTTATTCCCCTAACAGAATTGAATATCCCCTTCTATGTTTTTGTGAGTATTCCAGTAACCACTTAATACTGATGATGCTAATCTCTTTCATTCATCATAATAATTAGAATACTTATTTGTATCATTATAAAGTGTTCAAATCTAGTCCCACATCTATGTGAGGTCTATTATTAATTGTATAATGACATTGCATCTACCAGTCGAGCAAGAAAAGTCAATATATTCTCATAAGTGAATATCCATCCAGATATTTTAATTCTATGAAAGTATTAACTATAGAACTCTATTACCAAGCTAGTATTTATGTTTCTTTGTCATCGATCTGTTTCATTCATGTGAGGCTGTTGTAACCTAGGATGGATGATAAAAAATTGATGCTAAAATTTGTAACTGATGAAATTTGAAAAGTTGTTACATGTGGGATTACATTCTCTATTATTCCAAGCTTTGTCGCTTCCATTGAGGTACTCGATATAAGTTTAAAGCTTCGTTTGAGACGGCCTTCTTACTATTTTTTAAAACAATTTTTTAGGACAAAAATTTTAAAGCTACTTTAGGAAGCAGTAAGAGAGCCGTCCAGAGTGGTTTTGTAGAAAAAAATATTTTTTCAAGTTATTGGAGAAAACAGCTTCTTAGTACAAAACTTTTTTGAAAGCTGTGAAAAAGAAGTGACCATGTGGTTATAAAGCTGTTGTGAAGAGAAATTTTTTTTTGAAAGCTGTAGAAAAAAGCAGCTTCTTAGTATAAAAATAGTGATCAAATAAAAATTATGATTACAATCAAAAAATTAAAACAATAAAAAAGCTGCCCCAAATGAAATATAAGAGCCTATGCAACTAAGCATCAAGGAAAAAAAAATCTTAAGGTATCAGAATTTTTTATTTTAAAAAAGCTTAAATAGATTGAATTTTTATTTTTTTTCAAAAATATCAGCTTTAAAGTTTGAAGCATAATAAATAAATATAATGGAAAAGCTTTTAATTTGGTTCCTGTTAGATTAAAAACATAATAATTGAAAAAATAAAGGATTTTTCTATTTCAAAAAAAAAAAATCATCACTTTGTATACTTACAGATTTTTCTAGATTTAAAAATCTATATTAATGTACAATTACATCTAATCACATTATCAAATCAAATAATCCATAATTTTTTTAAAAAAATCTAAACTTTAATCAACCAAATAGTCCCTCAGCATCTTGGTGCTTAATTTATAGAGTTAGGCTTCCTCAAAAAATTAGCTAGAGATGCTATGTTTCTTGTTTAATTGAATTAAATAAACTATTCAAACGTACCTTACAGGTAATGAAAGGCTTTAAACTGTCTCCTGTTAATTAATTAAATCATATCTTCACGCTTTTTCTGCAAAATAAAATATTATCTTTTTAAATTAATGATTGGCTTAGTTGTATTATTAATATGTAAACTGTAGATAATGATTAATGATGGTATGCAATGCGAACAAAAAAGCAGAATATTTGGCAATGCCAGCTGCCCAATGTGTCAGTTGTTGTAAGAGTTTACTTCGAAGTAGAAATTATTATGTCCAGAGTCTGGACATAGAGAATTATTGGATTTTATGACTATAAATAGTAAAAGAGCAATTATTATTTGTTATTGTGCTTTTACTATGCTTTTATTGTTTACAGTCATAAAACCCGAACGATTTTTCTGGGTCCAAACTCCGCACAAAATAATTTCTCACTTCAAAGGGTTTACCTTAGGAACTTTTATTTTATCCAGTGAACGTACGCTCCTCTACGTTCGGTTTAGGCAAAAACTCGGTACAACTCGGTACTCGGTACAGGCGCTTTTTTTGCCTAAACCGAACGTAGAGGAGCGTACGTTCACTGGATGTAATAAAAGTTCTTACCTTAGAGTGGCTTAGTTTGCTTGGGAAAAAAATAGAGGATACAATGTAAAAGAAATATAATGTATTTAAAATATTTGAAATTATTTGAGTTAGTATAAAATATATATAATCATTTTTTATCTGGGTTTAAATAAAATAAATGTAATATAAAATTTAAAAATGATGGCGCTTAATGGCTGACGGAAGGCATGACAAGATGGCTAACAATAGCAACGGCCAACGAGTGGCAGTCGGCGGTGGCTGACGACAGAGGTGGTTGCTGGTGGTAGCTTGCGAGGAAAATGACAGATGGAACTTGACCAAGTCTAAAAATTCTCAAATACATTAAATTGACAAATGTGCATTCTAAATATTTTAGAATTTTATGTTGCATTTTTTTTACATCAAATATATCATCAATATTCTCAAAATTACTGCATTTTAAATATATTCAAATATTTGTAGAAATATATATGAATTTGATATAAATAAATATCAATCTATTTAAATATATATGACTCCCATATGAGTGCCTTATTGAACATGCATATTTGTACTAAATAATGACTTGGCAATTTCAATACTTCCAACTGATTACTAATTATTAATAACATAAAACTTGGTAATTAAGGTGCATAAGAAAATAAAAACATAGTATGATACTTTGATTGGTGTTATCATGTTAATAATGTAATAATCGTAGCTCCAAACCCAACTATGGACTTAATAAAATAGTTTAGTACATAATTTATAATCAATAAGCATGCATGTTGACCTCCAGCTGCTTGAGTGATTGATATTCATTGATTAATAAAAAAAACATATAATAATCTTTTGTTAGCCATTACTGTGACTTACAATAACTTGCACGTAAAAGAACAAAGCCAGAAAATTTCAGCATGAAATAAAAATTAAAAAGAGAAAAAAAAGTCAAAAGATAAAAAATCAAACAAAATTCAGTGCATGCTATCTTTCCTTCCATAAGATCCTGCAAGAAATAGAAAAATTGATGGCATATATTAAACTAAAAAGCTATTTTAAAACAGTAAAAAAACTGAAGCTTTAAATAAGTTAAATTCAACATTATAACCATCATTGTTTAGTTTGATTAATGGGCGAGTACGGTTGGAAATCCTTCAATCTGTGTTTGATTCCCCTCCAGCGACAGCGTCTCTTAAGTGGGGCTCAATCAAGTGCGGACCATGATTTTTCTAGGGTGGGTGCCTCTTCAAGGTCAGCCAAATATTAGTAACGCCGCCAAACACTCTTTCAAAAATGACAACGAATGGATACCCTTTCCAAAAAAACATAGTTAGCTGTACACTTGGACAGCTTTTGAAGAACCAGTAACAGGATAGCACAAGAATCAATTACAGCCACATCTTTTTAGTTTTGACCAAATAATGATTACAAGTACTATTTTTCAAAAGTAATCCTACGAAATTTGCCACTGTTTGAACACTGAGCACTATTATGACGATAATGAACAGAATTGTTACTGATCAATGGTTGAATGTTATCAAATTTTGACTATTTTTGGGTTTTGAGTTTTGCACATTACAAAAAAAGTGCTTTTGAGATAGTTAGATTTGATTTGACACAGCTTTTTTTTGTTTTCGTAACAACAATTTTTTAGCAAAGAATTATTTGAAAACAATGAATAAATAATGTTCAAAAGCTATTCCAAACAAAGTCTTAGCTACTGAAGATAAGAAGGATATAATGGAGGAATGCATGAGATCCCTTGCAACAAGCTTGCCAGTCTTCCTCAGTATTTTTCCTCGGTTCTTAAATTAGTTCACATGCAAACTGATATTTTCATAGTACATTTCTCATAGAAATCAAAAAGAGCTTTGAAAACGAGTACAAAGTTCTACCAAAATAATTTCTGGGAAGAAAGAGCTAATAAGACTACTTTGAAAAGCTACCACACGAAAATTCATAGAGAAATATAGCTCTTTTGAAGTCATAAAATGAGATAAAATGATTGATAGAATTACTACTGATCACATGGTTCGGAATAAGATGATCTGTAATATTCGTTGAGGTCAAATCTTCGCTCACATCTTTCTCAAAATGAATAAGAATAATAAATAATGTTGATATGGATAAAAATGGAAGGCTGAGTGTGCAAGAATAAAGTAGTAGCTTTGAGCTTTGAGATGCATGTGATTTTCTTATATAAAAAGAGACGGCCATTTCTTTCTTTTGATGATAAAGGATTATGACTACCTACCTACCATTCCCAGCAATGCATATCTACAATTATCTGCCAGCTAAGCTTGTAATGTAAAACTTGTAATCTAAGATGAACATGACAGATGCTGGACCAAAACTAGCTTTTTACTATTTTGTATCTGTGTTTAAGGAAAAATTATTTAGTGCGGACATCGAATGCGGTCTAGAGGCCAATCAAAATGCATCAAATCGCCCTTTTACTATACCACGGCTCTGTACTGCTCGGTACCGCGGTATCCGGACATAGAGCTACGTCTGACGTCCGCATAGAATAATTTCTCGCTTTCAGGGCTCTAGCAACATAAAAAACTGAAATTTTGTTTACAAAATTGATGAAATTTATTAAATTCAATCATTTGATTGGATAAGTTTTATATATATATATATAGATTTTAAACTTTACAAACTTTATTAATATAAAAAATTTATTTTCATGCTTAAAATAAAAGAAACAAAATTAAATGATCATTTTCTGGTATATATTTTCTATTTACAAGCAACCAAATGAGCCCTATTAATTTGGCGTGGAATGTTTGCATATTCAATAAGATTAAAGTAGAAAAAGGTACAAAAATTTTAAGTGAATACTTCATGTGTCACTTAATGATTTGAGAGAGAGAAATAAAAAAGCCAACCAATATAGTTGGGTTAATACAAATGTTTTTGATTAATTGATGATAATGATAGGTACAGGTTTTTTATTGTTTAATCATGATTAACATTATCCATATTCCAATTATTTGTAGTCAGGTTTATGAATCCCAATTTTTCATTCGTTCATGTTAATTGTAGTATGAGGAGTTAAATCTATTCTTTTCGAATCATTTTGTACTAACTATCTATTCATGTACGTAATCTTACATCTGTCATTCTCCTTCCAAGGCCTCCAACAATAATTTTCTCTACTTATTAAATTGTTGATCCCTACACTAAAATGCGTGCAAATGGAGCAAAATCGGCGAATTAAATGATGCGCGTGTCGACGCGACACATCACTTGAAGGGACAAACGATCTCTAATTGTCAAACGAACTGTGTCGTTGCAATCAAAACGTCGAATTTGCCTACGAGGGAACCCCTCGCAGTTTAATCAGACTAGATCGATCAAAAGGGACGACCGACACCCAAAATCAATGTACGATGTTGCTCAAACCATATCCGATCACAAAATGGACATCGCAGTTGCATTCGGAGCATCATCAATACTAAAAAATGACTATAATTTCGCTCAATGGAAATCACACGAAGAAATTGACATGCACCCCGAAGCAATGGCTCGCGAATTTCGAGAAATGGCACGTAAATCAAGATAAGAACTTATGTTATTTAAATTATGATATATAGTGATAATATTATTATTTTCATTAATAATTAATGAGAATAAAAAATCAAATCAAAATTAAAAAAATCAAATCGAGTTTACTGCAGCCCACATACAATAGCAGAGAGCTTGTAATGCATACAACAATTCTATCTACAAGCAATAATGATGAATTGACCACCAATGTGATGGATCTTCTACAAGTATATATAAGATAGAAGATCTTAGAAAATGTAAATGCCTACTAACAATAATGGAAGATTTGACGTATGCACAATATATATGCCTGGGGGCATTGATCATTGATAGACAGTGAATGCAATAATGCCCTACAGTTAACAACAGTTAACTGGCAAGGAAGGTCAGTAATGAATGCAATATTTTCTGGTGGTTAATGTGACATGCAAATGAATACACATGCAACCCTGCTTCCATTCAATAGTAGCTAGTTGATGAGCAAGTTCCTTAACTTGTTAATGAGCAAAAATAGCATATGTAGTGATTCGCTAGCTAACAAGCATAAGGAGTGATGCACAACCAGTATCCCACATCAACATGCCAACAAACGTACAATACTTGCTTGCAAATGATAATATTCATTGCGAACATCCTTAAGCAGCGCTGATAGTAGATATGTTGCATGGATGCTCACATGCAATATGATATTTGCGAGTAAGGACTGAAGATCATAGTAAATGTAGGAAAACTACAACAATTGCAAGTGCCTAAGAACCATTGTAGAAGACCTTCGTAGTTAACGACCACTCTAAGAAGAAGCGCATTCATCTCACATTGGAGTTGAAGGTTTTGTTGAGTAAGAATAATTAAACCCTCCAATTGATAACCTTAGAGGTTCTGATGGTGGCAATTGGGATAAAGAAAAACAACTTGGTGTAAAGATAAGGTTAGCTGATGTGTTACTAGTAGAAAGACCTAACTGCGACACTAAGCATGCAAAGTCAAATGATTCTATAGATTCAAAGAATGATCAATTGAAGAAATGTCACATTCTATCATCTCTTCAAAAATATTGAGGTTCTGGAGAAATGTTACATCATTTGAATGAAGATCTAGAAATTAAGACTCACAATCTAACGTCCTACACGTGCACCATTAAATGATGTAGTTGTAGATTGAAGGGAGCTACTCTTAGTAGCCATGTCAAGGGCTATAAAGAACTATATACCATGTGCATATCATATGCTAGAATGTCGTTGGGATACTGAAAATTATCTTGTGCTTTTTCATATTCATGCTTTGAGGAGACTACCTTGTGACGAAGAGGAGACAAAGGAATTTAATAGCACATCAGTCGAGCCTTTGGTCTCATCGGATTATGATACATCATCTATCACAAAATGACCTCATACAATTTTAAAGTCCTCATCTAATCTAAGAAAGGATTAGAAGATTCACAGATCTGATCTCTTGAAGGATAAGAATATGGAGCTTGCATCAGAATAATGAAGTATCTCATCAGAACAATAAGCGTACATGCATGTTACATAAATGTATTGAAAGCTATACTAATGTGTCATGCTATCGGATCCACGGCATTCATACAGTCGGACAAAAAGTGTCAACAAAGCACAAAATAAAGTCTTGTGTACTCGTCAACAATAACTACCTGCATTGCTACCTACCTCCAAAAATGTAAAATATCCCTCTCAAGCATTAAAACGTGCAATCATATACAAACCATAACATGCATGCATTTATGATATGCAGAGGATTTCATTGATCAGTACGTCATTTGACATTGCAATCATAATTTTAAATGACCTCTTGCATGCATTTGTGATATGCAAAGGGCTTCATTGTAGTATGTCATTTGACATTGCAATCACAATTCAAAATGAGCTCCTGCGTGCATTTGTAGGATGCAGAGATTTTCATTCAAGTGTGTCATTTGACGTTACAATTACATTTTAAAGTGACCTCATGCATAAATTTATAGAATATAGAGGCTTTTATTCAAATATCTCATTCAATATTGCATTTACATGTAGATATGTTGTATATGCGCAATCAAGTGTCCTCCTATATGTATTTGTAGATGCAGAAGATTTCTTTCAAGTAATATCCTACAGTATTCTATCTACATGCAAAAAGGCCGCACACTTTAACTATATAGTGTGCAAATGCAAAATATAAAATGTATAGGCTAATATATGTGATACATGTAGATGTATCACATACACCCACTGCATACGTATAACAATCATATAATGCAAAATGCATGTAACAACCTATACCCGCATGGATCCCGACAAATATGTTGTAGGTACACATGTGATGCTGAGAAAGTTATGCAGGTTAAGAAATGAATTTATATTTGAACACAATCCTCTGTCAGTAAGTCAACAGAGTTGACAAGATTCAATCAACCAAAAATGAAATAACATTTGAAAACCCCAATAATGGTCGTGTTTACAAAATATCTCAACTGGATGGCTCCACAAAAAATTATAATGTCTCATAGATGCCCATAAGAATTCAAAATCATAAAAATACTATGATTTAAAATATTTAAAATTAAAATAAATCATCAACACTTAAAGCAAAAATACACGTCCATCATCCACAATAGTTTACCGAGGTGGACAAAGGCTTCGTTTGGGACGGCTGCTGCTGTCGATAAAGCAGGTTGTGAAGTTGTTGTCCAGAAAGTTGCTTTATACATTTGCTATACGTAAATTAATAAATTTTGTTTGGGTAGTATAACTGCCGAGCTGCTGTGCTGCTGCTGTATAACAACAAATTACCTTGATACCCTTCTATATATTAGCATGAAATTTTTTTTATTAAATATAAATGAACTCTTAATTTTTTTAAACTAAATAATTTATGAATTTTAAATATAAATGAACTCTTAATTTTTTAAAACAATGTAATATCATATTTTAAAATAAACTAAGAAAATATTTAATTTTTTAAAACAATGCAAACAAGCAGGATTGAGGAATCTCCTACAGCAAGAGATCATTCAAAGTCCGAGAACTAACACATCATCGTCGTTGTTCGCAAGCCATTTCTTTCGTCTTAAAAACAACTTACTGATCATATAATAAACATTTAATAAAAAAAAAAAAAAAAGATTTGGGTGATCAACAATTCCAAGAAACTTTACTTCTGCAAGCCATTTCTTTTGTCCCTGTAAACCATACTGGTTGAGCATCTTAACAGCCACTGTAATCCTATCTATGACATCTAGCAAGAAAAATTGAGATCCTAACTACATAAGAGGAGAGAATAAGGGAGAAGAAGAAGGAGAAGAAGAAGAAAGGGGAAAGAAGAAGAGAAGAGAGAAGAGGAGGAGAAGGAAGAAGAGAGTATGCGGTTACCTTGTGTGAGAGAGAGGGTTGACAGGCGGAGGGAATTTTGTGGTGTCCTGGTACAGTTCGAACGGATGAGAGGCAGAGGCGTGGCTTCCGTCTGGGTCGGCCGTGAGAGAGAGGAGAAACGATGGCTTCGTGGGGTGTGTGCAGATGGACAAAGCGGAAGAGGGATCCTGACTGAAAAGAAGAAGGTTAATTTCAACTTTCTAGCATATCAGAATAGCGGAACGCGACGGGACCGCGGGAGGTATTTTGCTTCGCAAAAAATAGGCTGCCACCGTAAAAATTTTTAAACCTCCGGTCCAACGCAGTGCCCCAAACAACAGGGGGCGCGCGTTTTAAGCCGTGAAGCAGCCCAGACGTCGTCCCAAACGTAGCCAAAATTTGAAAACTACTTCAGCTCACAAAGAACAAAATTCTGATCAAAAATATCATTAGGATTCATTCTCAATCTATTTTTTGTCAGTAAGAGCATGACACATGTCATCTGATCGATGATTTTGCCTCCAAATGGCACTACACTGATGGTTTCGTCGCTAAATGGCAGCACAGATAAACGATTATGACCGGATGATTTTTCCACAAAATGACATCATTATATTATGACCATGGTTAGAGCTCGTATGTTCCCCAATGGCTTCAAGTCCTTGAGATATGAATCAATAATATAAAATCGATAGAGCACAAAGCACTCTATTAGCTAAGGTAGATTCAAATTTATCCACTTAGATAAATGTTCACTACAACTCTACAATATATCCTTGGACAAAGCAATCCATAATTGTCGATAAGGATCCTTCTGTCAGGTTGGGTCGACTACCTCCTCTGACCAACCAGACCAGGGACCATGATGGCCGTGGATGACAGAACCATGGGATCTTGATCGGGTTCATCACCATTTCTCCCACCATCCGCTTTAAGTGCAAGATGGTGAAATTTCTAATTTTAAATATTTAATTCTTAAATACCAAAATATACTACTACTATACGTTGGATACTACGTATATGTTTGACGACTAGCCTTAAGCAAAAGTTCTCTCTCGTTATCAGGAGGTAATTAACTATAGAGGCTTGCGCTTATAGGAAACTAAAACTTAGATCATAAATTCCACGCAAAATGAGGGTGAAATCTCTTGGTAGTGTCTTATTTCAAACCCAATATGCCTTCTGAAAATTTGACTCGAAAATTGAGCATTAAAAGTTTCCTCGACGACCCGAAAAGAAAGAAAGGGGTCCGCAGAGAGGCCGAGGAGTTAATTTTCGGAGCCCACACTAATGAGCACACTGTATATCATTCTCCTACATATCCAAATCAATTAAATATATTTTCAGTTATTATGTAAGCAATTTTTAATTTATCATCTTATTTTTTTCATATATTTATGTTAACATTGTTAGTTACGTCACACTCAATATTCACACTTAATAAAGATAAATATCAGCAAATTTTTATGCCAGACGTTTTAATCCAAAATCATTATTTACTTAATTTTATGAAATTTATCTATTAAATCTTCATATATAATAATATTTTGATGTTTTTTCATTTAACATTAATTTTAGAAATTATACCATTATTTATATCATAATTCTTTTGTATAATAGATTCATAATAACATTTTACACTCATGTATCACTTTATCTTGTACTAATATTGAATAGTAATTATTAATATCACACCCATTAATATACTCTTGAATTTTTCAAAGGAGGAAATAATTGCTTCGAATCCTCATAATGCATAAGAAACTAAAGAACAATAGCTTACAAGCCATAAACTTATAAGCTAGACTTGTAAAAATATTATTTAAAAAGGTTGAGTTGAAGTCAATGTGGATGACAAATAGGGGTGTCAATTTTTGACACGATTCGAAACCCGATCCAGACCCGACTCGGACCCGATCCGAAAAAATCTGGGTTTGGGTCGACCCGTTTATAAAACGGGTCGGGTTCGGGTTCAACAAACTGACCCGTTTCCCCGAAAATGACCAGAAAACCCTATGCTCGTGTCTGTTGCCTGCCCTGCCCGGTCGAACCCGAGTTCGCGTGCTGTCTGCGCGGTGCCACCAGAAGCATCGAATGCTACGGTGCCGCTCGAACTCCGAAACCTCGAGTCACATCCCAAAGGCCGAAGCAGTGAAGCGTCGAGTCACGCGCCACGGGCGTGCGTCCCGACTCTGCAGTGCATCCCGAACCCGAAGCGGTGACGCGTGCTGCCACTGCTAGCTTTCGCTGCTCCGCCTACGGCGCGTGCTACCGATGCGACGCATGCTGCCGCTGCCGCCTGCGGCAACTTCCGTTGCTCCGTCGCTACTGCGCCGCTCGGAGTATTTCAAAAATCCGGTTGAAAAAGCCGACCCGTTTACAAAAACGAGTCTGATTCGAGTTGATCCATTTAAAGCCGAGACAATTCAGGTTTGACTCGAATCCAACCTGCTGACCCGAATTGACACCCCTAATGACAAACAAAGGAGAGAATGACTAAGAGTTCAACAAAATACTTTGGCTTACAAAAGGAGAGATTGACTGGCAGTTTAATTCCTTCACAAACAAAAATCAAATGAAAGGATCAAAAATACGAGCACGTACAAGATTTGAAATTAACCAACCCACCCATCAATGTATAGCTTGGTTGGTGGGCGAGTATTATTAGGAACCCCCTAATCCGTGCTCGATTCCCCTCGGGCAGCAGCACCTCTTAAGAGGGGCCCAATCAAGTGCGAGTCAGGAGGTTTCTAGGGTGGTTACCTCTTCTAGGTAAGCCGAGGATTAGTCATGCCGCCAAGCACCCTTTCAGGGGTAACTACGGATGGATACCCCGTTCCCCAAAAAAAAAAAATAACCAACCCTGCATTTTACAAGCTTAGAAATATGGTGAGCACTAGTAATTTTTGGGGCAAATCAGATGGTTTCATGATGCATGTTATGGACCTAACTAGTGGCAAAGTTCAAGAGGGGCATGCAAAATCTAAAAGAACAAGAATAAATTTAATACATTAATGATACAAAGAAGAGAGAGAAAAAGAAAAAGAAAACACTCAAGATTGGAATCAAGAGGATGAGATAATGTTCTTGTGGACTATATTTCAAGCAAATATTGCAACCTACAAAACTTATAAGATTAGGAAGGTTGAGAATTAAGTAGTAAAACACAATTTTAACTTAAGTTTTGTTTGTTATGGCTTTCTTTTTATTTTTTAAAGCAACTTCTAGTACAAAATTTTTTATTAAAAATGTATTAAAAATCTATTCTAAAAAATAGTAAGAAAGATGGCCTAAAAGAAGCCTTTATCTATAATTTGTGACTTCAAAAGAGTCATTCTATTTAGGATTCTCAAACATTCTATCCAGCCTATGTTGTTCCTTCAATCATAAACTATTTTTTAAGCATTTAAATGACTTAATGATATTGGAATTGAGATGTCTTAACCTTATTAAATTTCTCCCCTAAAAAAACTCATTTTGACTATATGCCCCTAGTATTTAAAAATCAAGACATTTGTCATGTTGTTAAGCTAATCTTATCGAAACATTTATTTTCATTATAAATTTGTTGGAATTGAAATTAGGATTACTCTAAATCAACTCTTTAAAATTTGTTTTTATTCAATTGATGTTCATGTTAGATGAGATGTTGATTTCATTTTTATTTTCTTTCATCTGAATTTTCACTATCCAAACAGGGCCAAAATTATTGCTTGACTTTATTCAAAATGATCAAGAGCAACTTTTTCCACAGTGGTTTTCCATGGCATTTAGCCCATTTGCCAAGTTTGACTTGTCCTAAGGTTGGCACAAAAAACACAGCTGGGCCCTATTATTTAAAACTGTCCTACTTCTCTTTTTTTCACATTAATTAAGCAGTGAAAACCAAATTAATAGTACAACATAGAAGATATCACGAAACCTTATCTGGAGTCTTCAGTGCTGTAGAAATTTTTAAACTAAGTATCTAATTAATCTAATTTAACTAGCTAATCAACGGAATTTTTTTTTTTTTTGAAATCGCCAAAGTATATATATATATATATATATATATATATATATATATATATATATATATATATATATATATATATATATATATATATATATATATTAGTCCTTCAATGTTAAGTTTTAAAGATATGATTTACAGATGCATAGTTATTGAGCTAAATTTTTATTTTTATTTTTTGAGTTGTCAAGTTGTAGGGAGAAGTCATATTATATGAGCTGTAAAGTTGCCTATCAAATTATGGTGTATTACCAAATTATATTTGTAGGTATGTATTATCTTGTCATATAGACAGTAGCAGTAAATTTTATTAAATATTTTCATATTTCAGTTGTCATATCTTAGGTGTGTTCGGCGTTTCCGACATTTCTCTTAAGGATTTGGGCATAAAATTGATACAAATCAAATCCGTGCAATCAAAACTCATCAAAATCATACAATCATGCAGCTCATTCTATCATATGACATAAGTCACCTACAAAAAAAGCATCCCGTTGCATGGTTGTATCCTTAGTCCCTCCAATATATGGTTGTAATCTCCTCTCCATTGTCAGAAAGAGATCACACAACACATATTTGTAAAATTTGTTAAGTTCAACAGTAGATAATGTAATTTAATAAAAGGAGACTCACCATATGCCATTTTGATGGTGGTTTGGGATAATATATTCTAGGAGGGGCCATCAGTGCCTTAAGCATATATAGTGTTGCTCAAAATTTGAATGTGCTCTAGTACTGAGTCACTATGTAGTCATAGTCAAGACCTTGAACCTCTGCTGCTATTATGCTTGCTCTCTTGCTCTCCCACATAGCAATTTAGGATTGGTGGTACAATGCACAATCTTTGTCAACCTTCCCACACCCATCAACTCTAACCAAGATGGGATCCATGGGCAAAAAGTGGATGGAGGGGCAACATCCAAACTTTGGAGGGAAGGTTGTATACTTCGATGTATTATACTTCAGTTCTTTGAGTATCCTAAACTTCAACTGCTCCAAGTTCATGTTAGCTGGCACTTGCAAGAGATGATAACTGCCCCCAAAATATGTTGGTACATACTTATCATCTAAAGACAATTTAATGCCATACATAAGAATAACGCTCCTCGTCTGGACTTGGCAGTTGTGGATTGATAGAGATCCGAAATCGAAAAATAGAGCTTTTCAAGTGATAAAAGTGACAAGGGTAAGTCGAACGTTTAACTAACGACTTGTTCTTTAAGATAAACGGGCAACTTTAGCGATATCAAAAAAAAAAAAAAATTTCATTGGTTAACCGCATAAATTAGATTATTAAGATACTTTAAAATTTTACCCATTGTTGCAGCGATCCAAAGCAAGAAGAAAAAGGCCAAGTCTATGCTGAAATGTTGAATGGAACAGCACACTTGAATGAGGAGAAAGATCTGCTGTTGAATCTACAATGACGAATCATGAACAAGTTGCTGAATAATTTTAAATTGCCCCATGGGCTTCTTTTTCAATTTGAATTCAATTTGCGCACAGGCATTTACTAGCACTATATAAATTGAGAAACCATTCAATGTTTTTGGCACTCACCAATCATCATCAATATCTCTGGTGAAAAAAAATTAACCAACCAAATATGATGGACCAGGAAGACTTCAGTATACTACTCAAATAACGAATAAATAATATTACACAACAGAAATCACACAACTGAACTCATTAGATCAGCCGCTAACAGAAATAAAAAATTTTATAAGAATGTTTCTTAAAAAAAATGATATAAACATCAAAAGAAAATCGAATTTGGTCGAACCAAGCAAATAGCAGGTGAGCAATCTATGCTGCTTTCTTCACTTTTGCATCCAACTTCCTCTTCACCCGGCTGAAGGGTCCTACTGTTCGATCCATGACGTACATGTAGATCACCTGGCTCCATGATCTGTATGACGACAAGTTCATGTAGTATTCTGGCGCTATCTCCTTCACTTTGTGAAGCCTGCTTCCTGAAATTCTGGGGAAATCATGGTGCTCATTGTGATAACCCACACTCCAAGTCATAAGATTCAGAGGGCCATAGTAAGAATAAGTCTCCTGTCCTGGACGAAACACATAGTGCTCAGAGATAAAGTGACCAGCCATTGGATGCATTCCTCCACCAACAAATGTTGATAGGATAAGATAGGCAAGAGACTTCCATCCCCAGAAATATACCATGCAGGAGTCCACGGAAACCTGGATTAGAAGGTTAATGAACTCCCACATGCCTGGTTTCTTCGGCTTTAGGAAGAGCGGCCGGAACGCATAGAAGAAGAGCTGCAAGATGACCCAGATGGATTTGGTGATAACATTCTTGATAGCATGAGCCTCAGCATAGGTAGGAATGTCCATGTCAATGCCGTCGACTCCTTGGAAGCGATGGTGTTCGAGGTGGTACTTTTGAAATGTGATGGACATCGGAACGCCAATGGGGAGATTGGCGAAGATCCCCAGCCAGCGATTGTAGCAAGGGGTTAAGAAGGCAAGGTTGTGGCTTAGCTCATGGATGGCAAGGAAGAGGTTGTGGTTGAGGAAAGAGCCAAAGAAGTATGCAACTGTAAGTATCTTCAGCCAACTAGCACTGCAAAGGTAGGTTGCTGTCCATAGTTGAATGAGAACAGCTGCATTAATCTGCAGTGGAGAATAATGGATATTTTAAGGCTTAATATTTGAACGTTAGTGCATACTAACATGCACAGCTCGTGTAAATTTAGAAATTGTATAATGCAGATGCATTGCTACGGAACTTGGATGCAGAAAGGCATCACAGAGACATGTAAATGGAGAAACTAAAACTAATTCTGAGAAGCCATAATCAAACTGTTAGCTGCTTGAACATGGCAGATTAAGGTCACAAACAGGACAAGATCTATGTTCTAAAAACCACAAAGTATAGTTCAGGAAATACAATCCTGGTGGACGCTTACGCACAGTGAGTTTTTTTTGTTCTATCATTTGATATTTGACTAGCCTTCTTGTTTCAATAAATTAGGGCCAAAGCCTAATGAATAATATGACAATGAAAAAAGAAATTTGATGGATCGTAAAAATTTAGGGATTGGTGAAATTAGATACATGTTATGCAAATTTAATAGAGACTTGAGAAAGCAATAACAAGGCATTCAAAGAGGCAAGAGAACATGAGCGTAGAAGAGGAAGAAATCCCATACTTGCTTTGTACAAAAAAGGTGTGCTTACAATTAATTCAATTATTAGGAATTTTAAGAGTATAAATGCGATGATTAATTATGAGGATTAAATTTTATAGACATTTTATTCTTTCCCTCCCTCTTACAATTTTTTTTTCAACATATTGTATGAAGAGATCATTAGCTTTGAGAATGTTAAGAATTCAATACTTGTGTGTGATTGTGAAGTTTGAGGGTGTGATAATATAAGCAGATTGAGTGAAGAATGGTTAGTGTGGGCTCCAAAAAATCGCATGTTGGCCTTCTTTCTTTCGGGTTTTAATGAGATAAGTTCAGAGGCAAATTTCTAGAAGACAGATTGGGTTTTGAATAAGACATTAACTAGAGATTTCGTCCTCATTTTACGAAGACTTTATGATCTGAGTTCAGGTTTCCTATAGGCTCAAGCCCTTATAGTTAATTACTAGTCTAGATAACGAGATAGAACTTTCGCTTAAAGCTAGTTGTCAAATAGATACATATTATACACAGATACATAGTATCTAGCATATAGTATCAACATGATTTTAGTATTTGAAATTTTAATATTTAAAATAGGTCACCACATTGCACTTCAAAGCAGATGGTGTCTATGATGCACCGACACAGCACTTAGAGAGGGTATGCAGTGTCGGACACGTGTCGGATACGGACACACGTCGGACACGTGTCCGACACGGCATTGGAGTGTCGCAATTAAAAAAATTAAAATTAAAATCGGACACGCGTGTCGGACACGCATGTCCGGTTATTAAATGAGGTATCGCTAGGTACATGCTCGGTACCGCTCAGTACATGCTCGGTATTGCTCAATACATGCTCGGTATTGCTCAGTACATGCTCGGTAACGCTCAGTACATGCTCGGTATCGCTCAGTACATGTTCGATACCGCTCAGTACATGTTTGATACCCCTCAGTACATGCTCGGTACTGCTCAGTATATGTTTGGTACTGCTCAGTACATGCTCGGTACCGCTCAGTACATGCTCGGTACCGCTCAGTACATGCTCGGTACCGCTTGGTACATGCTCGGTACTGCTAGGTACATGCTTGGTACTGCCAGGTACATGCTCGATATTGCTAGGTATATGCTAGGTACATGCTCGGTACTGCTCAGTACATGCTCGGTACTGCTTAGTATATGCTCGGTACTGCTCAGTACATGCTCGGTACTGCTCAGTACATGCTCGGTACCGCTCAGTACATGCTCGGTACCGCTCAGTACATGCTCGGTACTGCTAGATACATGCTCGGTACCGCTTAGTACCGCTAGGTACATGCTCGGTATTGTTAGGTACTGCTCAATACATGCTCGGTACCACTCAGTACATGCTCGGTACCGCTTGGTACATGCTCGGTACTGCTAGGTACATGCTCGGTACCGCTTAGTACCACTAGGTACATGCTCGGTATTGCTAGGTAGATGATCGGTACTGCTAGGTACATGCTCGGTACCACTCGGTATCTTCCCATAGAAACAACTTACGAACTTTAAAAACAAGCAGAACTTCAAAATTACTCTTACAATAAAATTTTGTTCCGAGGGCGCTGCCCCTTGACCCCGCGACCTGACCGGGCAGGTCGAACCCCGCCATGGGGCAGCGCCCCCTTGGACCCCCGGCAGACTGGTATATTGTTATATTCATGTTGTCTTATTATTGGGATATTTTGATTTCACTTCATATCAATTTTATTTGATGTATTCATATGTATGATTGGTTTGTTAGCAAAATGAGCTCTGCTACTAGCGGGGGTGGATTAGGTAAAGGTTCAAAAGAGCCATCTGTCCACGCCATGTCTGTGTCCTATATTTTTAAAAATTATTATATATTATATTAAAAAAATATTATGTCGTGTCCACGCCGCACCCGTGTCCTATATTTTTAAAAATTGCCGTGTCCCGTGTCCGTGTCATGTCGTGTCCGTGTCCGTGCATCATAGTGGGGAACTGATCATAAACCCGATCAAGATCCCATGGTTCCATCGTCCTGGCTCATCATGATACCTGGTCTACTTAGTTAGATGAAGTAGTCGACCTAACATGATAGAGAATCCTTGTTGACAACTGCGGATTGTTTTGTCAAATGGTACCTTATAAACCTGGGGTGAATATTTGTCTAAGACTCTTGAGAGAGGACAAAATATTGTTGTGATTTAGAAACGGGAAAACCGTATTCGAAAAGAGATTAGAGAGTCTAGGGTTTTTTGCAAACCCTAGGCGATTCTTCATTCAAGTGGCTCTTCTTCTTCTATCCTGATGGTTCTTTAGGATTTTTTGTTGTTTGAGAGGCTCTTCTTTTTCTAATCTTGCTTTACATGGATTCTTCCATTGATTTTCCTCTTCTAAAATCAGCCTTGAATCCAAGTTCTACAATTAGAATGTCCCCATCAGGCATGAAAGCTTTGAATGGGTTATTGACGTCTCGTCAATCTTCACCCAAACCTTTTCTGTTTCTTTTGTGTCTTCTACTGATATTCTTGCTATTTTCTCTAAAGTTGATGTTTTGGCTGCCTCTGAAAAATGGGTAGATCTAGGAGTGAATAGGGCTTACGGAACAGCAACTGAAAGAGTTTACTTCCCGAGCTCACTGCCTCACACTGCTGGCATTGAAGAAGTAGTGCTTTCTTCTTTGCTAAAGAGAATGTCAAACCTGCAAACATAAGGCATATTCTAGCTCTTTCTCTTCCCTTTGGACAGCTTTCAATGGTTTCTTCTTTCGATTCTGGGCCTAGAGAAATTGGCTTCACTTCATTCATTTTAGCCATGAGCTGTCCTTGCAGGCGTCATCTTCTATTGAATTTCATGTCTATCGCTTTTGTGCCAACCTTCTTTTGA
The DNA here is from genome assembly GCA_019514585.1 of Dendrobium officinale. Taxonomy (NCBI): domain Eukaryota; kingdom Viridiplantae; phylum Streptophyta; class Magnoliopsida; order Asparagales; family Orchidaceae; genus Dendrobium; species Dendrobium officinale. The sequence continues at coordinate 22,014,629 of CM033696.1, forward strand.
GCCTAAATCGAATATTAAGACCCGGGGTCGAAAGAAAGACTTGTGGTAAGTTCGTTGGGTAAGCAGCCTCACTTTGGAGCCTTAAAATCTATCAAGCTTAAGATCTAGAAGTTGAAAAGTTTTTACACTTTTTGCTTTAAACAAAGGTTTTTTTTTTTTGAAATTTTCTTGCCTTGAAGGTTATGGTTTAGTTTGGTTGGTTGAACCTTGATTTTTTTTTTGGAAAACCATTCATTATTCAGAAATGGTCGACTTTATTTTGACCTAAGAGCGAAGAATTTACTTATATTCCTCTTTGGATTAAATTTCTTGATCTTCCTTTAGTCTGCTGGACTCCTGAGGGCATTTCTAAGATCAGAGGTTTGATTGGGGTTCCTATTGCTGTGGATTATCTAACAGCCGAGCAAGCTTGGCTTACATTTGCTCGAATTTGTATTTTAGCTTCTAAAGATTCTTACCTTCCTAATGAAGTCAATATTTTGATTGCACGTAATATTTTTTTGTTAAAAATTATTTACGATTGGAAGCCTACTCCTTATCAAAGCTGTGGATCTATTTTGCACCCCTCTTCGTTGTGTCCTACTAAGCTGCATGTTTCCATTGAAAATCTGGAACCTAGTAGGGGAAGAAGCATAAGCATAAGGGTCTAGAAGGAGGCTTCACGTTCTGTGAGACCTTCCTTTTCTAATAATCCTGCTTCTCAAAAAATTTTTGATCAAAATCTGAATCCTCAAATAACATCTAATGCCCCCATTCTTTCTAAACCCATTTCAAGAATTTCTCATTCTTCTCGGGTTGCTAATGATTCTCAAGATAATTTGCATTTATATTCCAATATTTTGAGGGATTCAGGTGTTTTATCTGTTGAATTTAATTCTAAGAATATGGTTGCCTCCTCTTCGTGTTCTAACGAGGCTTTACCCAATTTAAATTTTTCTACATATGAGAGATGGCTTCCAATTTCAATTTAAATAATGCATATGTTGTTTCTACTTCTCTTTTTAATTCAAATATTTATGTTCAAGATTCTAATTCGCATAATAAGTTTTAGGTTTTGGATATCCTGGATGGCGGTCATCATGAATTTAAGGAATGTGACTCTATTTATGTTTTAACTAACCAGGAGGATTCTTCTTCTACTATTCCTACTATAGATCATTCTAGTTAAAAAAGTTCCAATTGCTGCTAGTAAATCTACTAGATCGAAAATTGCCAGGAAGGCATCAATCTTGAAAATTAAGCATTAATAATTTTCCAATTTTAATTTCCTGTAATGTGAGAAGCTTTAATTGCTTGGATAATATTGTTAGAAAATTTAATATGAATTTCTGTAGTATTCTTGAAGCTAAAGTCAAGCTGGATCTTGTTGGTAATCTGTGGTTTGAAGCAAAGCATAGAATTTTTCAGCAAGAAGGTTGTTGTCATAATTTTAATTTTTTCTAATGCTTGTAGGATCTGATTAAAATAGAATGCTTCGTGTATTTTTTTTAATTCTACTCTTATTACTAATCAACTAATTCATGGTATTCTTAAGTTTGGGTCAACTTCTTTTTTTATTGCTGCTATTTATGCTTCCAATTTGGCTGTTGAAAGGGTTAATCTCTAGAAAGATATTCTTCATTTATCCTGTAATATTTCTACGTCGTGGATTTTGTTAGGAGATTTTAATTGTTGCATATTTGCTAAAGAATAGTCTGGTGGTAATTCTCTTTCATGTAACAAATTGGGAGAATTTAATAATTCGTTTTTAATTCTGGTCTTATTGAGCTTTCTTCTATTGGTCATTTTTTTACTTGGTTCAATCAATAAAGAGAATCCTATTCATATAAAATTGGATAAGATGTTTGTTAATAATTCTTAGTTGGATCTTTTTCCGTTTTCTTATTATTTAGTTGATAATCCTCTTTATTATGATTACTCCCCTCTTATTATTTCTAATAATAATGTCTTATTGGTTTTCTTGGATTATTCAAAGGGCTAAATTGAAATGGATGTCTTGTGGAGAAGACGATTTCGGTTTCCTCTACTCTAAAATCAGGTGCAGACTAAATTCTAATAAGATTCATGATATAGTTTCCTCTCAAGGGATTATCTCGGATCCAAAAAGCCTTTCTGATGTTTTTAAGCAACATTTTAAGTATGTTTTTTAATTCTCCCAATCTGGTTTTTGCTTCTTTCTTTCAACATACCGGCCGGGAATGTTATTCCTGAATTTATTAGATCTTTTTTGGTTCTTCCGATCTTGTTTGAAGAGATTAAGAAGGTTGTTTTTAATAGTCCTAATTCTGCTACTCCGAGTCCAGATGGTTTTACTTTTGAATTTCTTAAGAATACTTGGGAGATTGTTAGACCTCTTCATTGTAAAGTTGTTATTTATTATTTTAATTCTAGATTTATGCCAAGGGCTATTAAAGCTACTGTTATTTCTCTAATTCCTAAAAATAACAATGCTACCAGTGTTTCGAATTTTAGGCCTATTTCTTTATGTAATATTTTTTATTAGATTGTGGCAAAAATTTTGGCTAAGAGATTGTTGGGAGTTATGCCTTTTATTATTCATAATAGTCAAACTGGTTTTATTAAAAATAAGATTTCTACGGATAATATCATAATTGTTGCTGAACTTCTTAGAGAATTCAATTCTTCTTCTAAAGAAAAGTTTTTTTATGCCAAATTAGATATTTATTAAGGCTTTTGATACTATTTCCATAATTTTTTTTAGCTAGAATGGTTTGGAAAGGTTTTCCTCAAATTTTTAATGATGTTTATTTTTTTATTATTCTTAATGGTTCTCTTCATGGGTTTTTTAGTTCTTCTTTGAGTCTTTAGCAAGGTTGTCCTCTTTCTCCTTATCTTTTTTGTATTGTTATGGATGCTCTTTCTAATCTGCTGGATGATAACTCTCATAATGAAAGTTTTGAGGGCGTAAAGGCGAGTGATTATTCTTTATCTCATATTTTATATGCGGATGATCTCCTCATTTTTGGCAAAGCTTCTATTGAGAATGCTAGCAAGCTTAATTTTGGTTTATTTCTCTTCAGCTTCTGCTTTGTTCATTAATAATGCTAAGAGTTCTCTCATTCTCTCTAAAGATTGTCATTTAGTAGATGTTATTAGTCAAACTCTTGGCGTTTGTGCTTCTTTATATCTTTTAAAATATTTGGGCTTGCCTTTCTCATATTAAAGGCATAAGATTTCGGACTTTCAGTCTTTACTTAGTCGTATTATCTTGCTTTTGGTGGGTTGGAAAGTTAAATTGCTATCTTTTGCTGGAAGGGTTCAATTCCTTAAATTTACTATTTCGAATGCTATTTCTAAATGGATTAGGGGTATTTCTCTTCCTAAATTCTATTTTAAATTTATAAGAAAGGTTTGTTCTAATTTTCTTTTTCATGGAGATTCTTCTAGTAGGAAGATTCATATCATTGTCTGAAAAGATGTTTGCAAGCCTAAAGATGTTGGGGGTCTTAGTATTTTTGATCCATAAGCTCTTTATTGTGCTTATAGTTGTTCTATTATTTGGAGGATCATTAATGGCATTAGTTATTTGGCTATTTGGATAAAATTTAAGTATATCCCTTTTTGTAAGCCTTGGTCTCAGTATGTTTCTATATTTTGGAAAAATATTACATCTTATTCTAGAGATATTAAAAGTGAGGTTTTATTCAATATTTTTCCTAATAGCTCTCTTCTCTTTATTAAGATCCTTGGTGTATGGGGAAATCTCTATATGAGACTGTTGAGATTGCTATAATTAATCTGAATTCCTCTTTATGTAAATGCAAGTTGAGGGAATGGATTTCACATGGTTGCTGGAATTTGCAAATTTCTTTGTCTACAACTATTAGTTCAACTGTTTCTTATATTTCCATTAATGATCAGCAAGCTTCAAATATTTCTTGGAATGGGGTTCTTCCTTCTTTCAAAATGTTTTACAATACTTTTTATGATAACTTCACTAAAGTGAAATGGTGTTTTTATATTTGGCATAAAAGATATGCTATGAGATTTTCTTGTTATGCTCGGATGGCTATCTTGAATGGTCTTAAAACGACTAATATTCTTGTTAAGAGAAATATGAACGTTCCTACTTCTTGTATCCTTTGTTTAAATGCTGAAGAGAGTCATAATCATTTATTTTTCTAATGTGATTTTTCCTTCAGAATTATCACAAACTTTTTGCATGATATTAATTTTTTAATGCTTAGAGCTAATTTGATTCAATTACTGGATTATATTTCTACTCTTCATTTGGATTCTAATGTGATTTTTTTTTCTTTTTGTTTGTTGTTCTATTTATTTCATTTGGAAAGAAAGGAATTTCAAGAGATTTGAAAATAATTTAGTCTAGCTCTGATTTAGTTGGTTGTTCCATTAATAAGGCTTTGTTAGCTAAAATTTCTTATTGGAATTCCTTTCATTGCAATAAACATTTTCTACTTAGATAGGGTGTTTGGGTTTTTCTTGTTGGGTTTTGGTTCTCTGGGGTTTTTGGGCTATGATGATGGGGGCCTTCAGTCATTTATTGAAAGGTTTTTATTTCGGCAACCAGGTTTTTAACTTTGAATGGTCGATTTTTGCAACCAAGGATTGATTAATTTTCTTTGTGTGAGGTGTTTTTTTAAGAAGGTTCATTCTCCCTTTCTGAGCCTGGTTGGCATGGTTGGTTGGGCCCTTGCTTTTTTGGATCTCTTGTTTTTATAATTTTTCTGTTTTGTTTGGTTTAGGTTTAGGTTTGGTGGTGATTTTTTATGTTTTGTTCTCTTTGGGGAGTTTCTGATTTTTCTAGTCAGTTGGCGTTAGCTTATTTCTGTTATGTCAGATTATCTTCTAGAGGATTGATGAAGCTTTATGTTTTCAAGTTTTTGTTGATGGGATCCAGTTTGTTTGTGGATTGTTCAACTGAAGATGGTTTTTATTGTCTCTGGTTTTGTTGTTATAGTGTTGGCATTTGGTTTATTTATTGCTCTGCTCTTTAAGTGGTGTTTCTAGGTTTAAGTGTGTGTGTGTGTGTTTTATACTTCTACAAGATATTAGTTGGGTTTCTCTATTTGTTTGGCTTAGAAATTTCAAGCTTCTCTTAGTGAAGTGATCAACTGTTTGGGTTTGAAGAAGATTTGTTTTCATGTGCTCCTTTTATTTGTACCCATTTGTGGCTTTTTGATTGTAGACTGATTCCTCTCATCTGCTGTGGACATAAGCTTTAACCGAAAATATTTATTTCGGTGTCATTTATTTGGTGCTTATCAAACTCAATCCAAGCTGGTGCTTCCAGCCTTCCACACAAACAAGTGGTTTTTTCTAACATTTGTTGTATTAGAGTAGCCTTCTTTTTTTAACAAACGTAACCTTAAAAAATTAATATACAAATATGCTGTGCTAGATGTAAAAATTATCACTTATAAACACAGTGGACAACTTGCTTCGCAAGTGCCTTGCCCATGGTTATGAAACCATGGAGAATATGCAAATGCAATTTAAGGTTCTGTTATGATATGCCAGAATTTTAAAAGCAAAGCAAAAGAATACCACATGCTCGTGTTAAATTCAAATTTTAGTTTAAAAAAAAAATCAAATCTCAAGTATACTATATAACAGCTGATAATGGCACCAAGAGAAAAGCCGAGAAAACCCATGGCAAACAGGTTCATATCAAATGACTACAGTCAGGACAGAAATTTGCGCAATTTGGTGGAAACAAAGCTCGTTCAATGGAGAAATCACTGGAAGACACTCCCTATAATAAGTTGATGCAAAAGAATCAAAAAATAACAAAATATAAATCCCACCCAGTAACCTAAGCTACCTAATCGTCTGAATCTTTCCAAGGAGCTTTATTTCCATTGATTAATATTGGAGTTGAGTGATAAATAGAATAGTATTAAGTGGTATGCATGTAAAACTCCCAAGAAAGAAACGTTCTAATTATTTCCATTTCCATATCTACCACACAGCGATCTCAAGCCCATATTGTTCGAGTCCAACTTAGCTCAAAAAGTCCAATATCATTTGCCCAATAGTATAAAGTCCATATTATAAGCTTTCATTCGTCATTTTGGTTGATAAAAAAAACAAATCGAACGCCTGCCTTCGGCAATCAAATCTTACAAATGCTGGTTACTGAACAGCATGTGAAAAGACTCGAAGTTTTAGCATTTCCCAAACTTGATCTAAACAATTCTAAGGGCACCACTTCCCAAACAGTAAGAGATGGCTATTAACTTCTTGAATCAGGAAAAAAAAAAACTTATGCTTTGAAAAGATAAGAACAAAAAGGGCAAACCACATCAATCATCGACAGGAATCTCATCAAAGAATTTCCGGTCCGATAGAACAAATTCGAAAAACAAAGCCATATAATCACATAAAACAACAAATGCCAGCAAATAAGAGCAATGCAAGTAAAAACCACACAATAATTCGGTAAAAAGTCCTACAGAAATCATGAGAATCCGATTCCAACCTTGATGAAAGCCCAGGGATCGGGTCCAAAGAGCTCTCGAATCTGAGGATACTTGGCGAGGATCTGCTTCCTCCGTGTGGCATGCGGCTCGTCCGTGTACGACCAGAAAAAATCCGTAGCCATTAGCCCTTCTTCTTCGCAATCTCCTCTCTCTCCTTCGCGGCCCATCTCTCTCCTGAACACCCCGTGGAAAATTTCAACTTTGATGAAAAAACAAAAAAGAGAATGAAGAGAAATCCTGTGCGAGAAAGAGGACGGACGGTGACAGCTTTACTAAATTTAAAATAAGGAACGCATGGGAAGTTTGGAGCAACAAAACCACGAGAACCGTTTCCAATTGAAGAGGGAGGAATCCTTGAATTAGAAGTTTTGGTTGGATTTAATTCAAATAGAAATTAATAAATTTGGTAATTTCAATTTAACTAAATTTTAGGAGTTTTAAATCCTATAAAAACAATTTGATACAGTATAATCAGGGGCGGATCCAACTTCTTTTTTTAGGGTGGGCAAAAAAAATTTTTTTTGTGAGCGATGGGCAAAAACTCTTAGGATTGGTAAAAGTAAGGCAAAAAAGATTTTTGATGGGGGGCAAAATACCCAAAATATTTCAAAATCTCCCCTCTAAATATTAAAAAAGAATTTTTTGAGGGTGGGCAAAAGCTATGGGTGGATCCCCCCATGAGTATAATAAAGCTTACTAATGATGTATTAGGGGTGTAAAGTAAAATAAATGAGTGGATTTTATTTTCTTCATGCTTATAGTTATGAAGACTTAATAATTTAGTTGTATTATCTAATAATTTAAATCTACTTTGTCTCTTATTTTATAATTATTAAAAAAATTAAAAGCTTTATAAATTTTTTTATACATTAAGAAAATTTCTTCGTGAGATTTAGGTTTCGGGGCAATTCTTTTTATTTATTGTTATTCATACATTGATGTACTCTTATTGATGAAATAAAATTTTAGTTTATTTTTAACTATTTAGTCTTGTATATTTTGTTCATATTATTTGTGTAGGGAACTTTTTTTGTGTAAAAAATGTATTTTCAAATCCCTTCATTGCATCCTTTATTATCGGGGTAACCCCATTTTTATTTGATGCATGATTTTTTATGGTATTGAAAAGATTTTATATGAAGTGGAGCAAAGGCTAACCCATAAATATCATATAAGTAGAAAACTATTAAGATTGAGAAACCCCCAAAGAAAAATAAAACTAAATATTTAAACATTGAGATGTATTTCGGTGTAATGGCTAAAATTTTATTAGAAACTCCAAAGTTATAAATGCTCGTATAGGAACACTTTCAGGATGAGTGATCTCTTGGAGAGTTACACCAATGTGACTAAATTGTGAGGCCTTTAAACTAAAACAATCAATATCTCGATATATTAAAATTTGGATTATTACAAATAATATGAGAGCAATACATCACTCTAAAGATGAGAACTCTATATAAAATCTTGTTTGCTTGGAGGATGATTCTCGGCTAAGAAAATTGACGAGGACCTCAACTATCTAAGTGAAGAAGATTGCAAAACCTCTTAAGAAACTAAAATTAAACTCTTAAACATCGAGTTGCATTTTGGTGTAGCAATTATAATTTTGTGAGAAACTCCAAAGTTAAGCACTACCGAGATGATAACCTCTTTTAAAATTATACTAATGGGCTAAAATTATGAGACCATGAGACAAAAGAGAATAATACATTGAAATTTAAGAATTTGAACTGTTACATGAACATATGAGAATATTAAATTTAATCATACACCGAACTTATTAGAAAATATATTGATATTAAAATGCCAAATAACTTTAAATATTTGATCAATCTTGATCCTTATTTTGTTCACACCACCTCTACTAATAGATTATTTGTTTGGGCCAGTTGCCTATTTCTACGCATTAGTGACTTGAAGTTTACTCTACACAGTTATTCTTTACCAGATAAATTGAGTTCGAACCTAAGATAGATTATATTTGAAAATTTACTACTGATTACCATTGTCACGATACTTAGATTTTATTCTTTATTGGTGTGATCAAGTGGCTCTTAGCCCGAACTAGCATTGATTTTTTATGATGAGATGAGACATGCAATGCTTTTTATTTTTGAGGTGAGAATGCATTGACATTATGAGAAAAATCATAATATTAAGTTAAGTGTTGCTGCGATGAGGATGCTAAGGTGTATCTCCAATGACAGATAACTCTTAGAGACAGAATATCTCTCTACCTTAAATGGATTGGTCATGTAAAATAACGGCCTTCTGATAACCCTATGGAGTATGTATTAAGGCCTAGTTAGAGAGTAGATCTAAACCTAAGAAAGACTTTATTAGAAAATATTAAAATGACATTTCTTTATTAGACTTAAATGACAATTTGACTCTAAAACATAATAGAGAAAAAAATTCATGTAATCAACTCCATGTAGTAATATAAAAACTTGATATTATTGTTATTATTACTGCTGCTGAGATGAGCGAATGTTTGATAAAAATTATTGTTTTACAAGCAATTTGTTGAGAGCTTAAAGTTTCCTTTGGGACAATTTTCTTACTGTTTTTTAAAACATATTTTTAGTATAAAAATTTTTTGAATGAAAAATTATTATACTAAAAAATTGCTTCAAAAAAACTGTCATATTTTAATTAGTATGTATCTTAAAATTATAAAATTTATTATTTTTGAGATAATTATAAAATATAAATAATCATTAAAAATTATATTATAATTATCTCAGAAATTTTTTTAATAATTGAGATCCACCAATCTCGTGGCCCACCAGTCACCTCTATACTGCTGCAGACAACCAGCTTTCTATGCATGTGGCATTTATTTGGATGCAACTTGCTAAGCACTCACTGAAACCTGATGGGCAAAATAAAGTTGCACATTCTGATTAAAGGCAAGCGTTCTTCCTTCCCGCCTGGACAAAGAGCATCCACATGTTCCTGGGCCCAAACCCTATCAGAAGACAATGAATGAATACTGACATGAAAGCAGAGTAAGCATGTGAGTAGAATTCAGAAAAGGGGATCCAGATCTGGACAATAGAAAAAAAAAACGATTATGGCAATTAAAGTTTTAGTACAAGCTGCAAACAAGATTTAAGAAAGCTTCAAATAAACAGCCTAACCAGAGGGTTCTCGACCAAAGGAATGGCAGATACATACCTCTAAGCTAGGTTGGGAAATCCCATCCAAAATGAGGTATACCCAAAGGCCATAGTGACAGAAAACAAGCTCTCTCTCCTTAGGAGAAGGCTACGGTGTCACTACAACATTTACTCTCACACTTCTGGAAAATTATTGCGTGCGGCATTCGGATTCGTCCGGAGGTAAATCTGAAAGCGTCACGTCATCCGGGGCCTAGTACATCCGGGTAATGTGACACGTCCGAATTTGTCTCTGGACAATCCAGACACCTCCCGTAATACTCCTCTCCAAACTTCTACTCATAAAAGATGATAAGAATTAAGATTGACTAATGCTATACTTCCCAAATTGCAATCACATCAGTGCCAATGAGGTTACACTTATACTCTCCTTCACATGAAGCTCTGCAATCACATCAGTAGATAAGGCAATTAGGGGGCGGATCCACTTATTTTTTTAGGGTCTTTTTTTCCAAAAATGCTTAGGATGATTAAATGAGGGCAAAAAAAATTTTTTGAGAGGGGGCAAAATTACTCAAAATTTCACAAAACGCTCACTAAAATAAAAAAAAAATTTTTTTGAGGGGGGGCATTTGCACTTATGGGGACTAGCTTAGGACTAGGCTTCGTTTTGGACGGTTTTCTTTCTGCTTCTTAAAACAACTTCTAGTACAAAAAATTTAAATTTTTATTAAAAAGCTGCTTCAAAAAACAAAAAGAAAGCCGTCCCACACGAATCCTAAGGCATTCTACCTAGATAAAATCGAAGGGTAAAATACCTTAAAGTTCAAAATAAATGAGTGAAATGTCTTATTTTTGAGCGAAGTATGAAGATGAGAAGTTATGCGGAATATGAGAAGGAGCCACATCACGACATCAGCTTCCACATAAGCAGCTGATGTAGCAATTTTTAGAAGTACAGCATTTTTATTAATATTATATGACGATGAACGATGGGGTAACGGCTAGTCTTTTAACGGTATACAAAAGTAGTTCATTTACTCATTAAAAAGTGCCAACCACCACCTAACGGCTACTTTTATTTTCTATTGGAGATTGGAGGGCCTCCCCCAAACCTGCATTTTGTTAAAAGAAATTAAGGCGTGATGTGTATGTTGCTTTGGGAGACCAATTCCTTGGAATCACATCTCTTGCCGAGAGAGTCCTCTGCGTGGATAGTGTGGTCAGCTTTACAGAGAAAGGACCCATTAGCGGCCCACCAATTATGCACCAACTTGCACCCCACACATGCTTCATCTCTTTCCACTCAGTGGAAGTTGACTGCAAAAAGTATTATCAAATCAAAATAAATGTTAGTCGGAGAAGATTAATAATCATGAACTTTGCGACCCATAAGAGAGTATATTAAGCCATAAACCAACATGAATCTTTACAGTTAGTTTTGCATTTCTTCTTACCTTAAGGAAGGGACATTTTCATATTATTAAATAGAAAGTTTATAAGATATGCCTTTGGGGAATGGTAGAGTTCATTGACCAACTGATTCCAGTTTATTTGTTGTTACTATGAACATCATAATTTGGGTAAACTTAAAAATTAACAAATGGAGAAATTGTGGTGAATTCATTTTCTCCGTTGTGTTTTGTTAAGAGTCAAATTCTCATTTAAATCTACTAATAATAAAAAAAGGTTCATTACAGGTTAAACTTTTTTGGACTCCGTTGAATGAGCATTTTCATCTTATGGCAGATTGCTTCTGTTTCTGCTGCTCATCTACGGATCTTCCATGCTTAAATGGCTTTGTTGTTGAGAAGTTTACTAACGATTCTGATAGGCAACATTTTACTCTGATTATTGTTGATTTTTATTCTGATTTCATTTGTTACTTTTCTCTTTACCTATAGATTGGTCTTTAGATGTGTGTGCTTTCGTTGTTGTTTCATTTATTGCTAGAGTTTTTTTTTAAGGATCTGATATCATTATTTCACCCATATGGTTTGGTGAGCACTATTCAACGGATTGATTTGCACAACCAAGGTAGGAGAAAGTGGGCATTTCCATACTGTTTGGATATTTGAACCAATGCCACTTGCCTCATTTCAAAATTTCTTTGACTTTGTTTATTTAAGAGGGTTTACGTTATTTTAGGGTACATTTTGCTAATTTTTATTCTCTGAGCTATGTTTAAGCCGTATTTAACTGCTAAATTTTTATAGTCTTACTTTTATGATACGCCTTGAAGACGAAATCAACAAGAAAAGACAATAAAAACAACAAAAATTGAGAAAGGACAATTGATTTTTTGTTTTAAAACTTCGACATCATAATAAGATACAATGATCTAATATTAGAGAGGTAGATCGTATCTCCGACTTGACCTAGACGCCTCTAGGAAGCCCTCAAGAAAACTCCAGAAAAAATACAACAAACTCTCAAAACCAAACATGAAAAATGAATCCTAGAATCAGCCCTAAATGAACTCCCCAATTCAACCCAAAAACAGCCCCCTTAATTAATTTCGCTCTGTTTTTCTATTTCAAAATTAGAATTCTTTCCTTTCTTATTTCCCTCATTTTCTCTCCTATTATATTTAATTAATTTTTTATTGGGCACCACAAGGGGGGTTGAACCAGTTGCCTTTTCTCCCATAATAATACTCCCCTCAAAATTTACCTGGTCCTCAAGGTGGAAGGTCAGAAATTGTCTTCTGATTGTCTCGTATGGCTCCCATGTGGCGTCATGCTTGGGCACATCCTTCCACTTAATTAGTACCTCCCGTGCCCCGATCTCCCCTCTGCGTAACCCAGTTACTTCCAGAGGTTCCAAAATGGCCTCTATGTCCTCTGTCAAAGTCTGAATTACTAATGACGATATCTACTCTCATATCGTCTTCCTCAACTATGAGACAAGAAAAACTGGGATAAAACTGATGAGGGTGGTAGTTTTAAGCAATAGGTTATTGCTCCAATGCGCTCCAAGATCTCATAAGGCCCAAAGTATCGTGGGGATAACTTCTCATTCCTCCTCGCTAGTGTTTTCTACATGTAGGGCCTCAATTTTAAGTAAATCATATTTCCGGGCTCAAAGTTTATTTCTCTCCTGTGTTCATCGGCCTTCCTTTTCATGATCTGTTGGGCTCTCAACAAATATACCCTGAGCTCAGATAATATCCTTTCCCTCCCCTCTGAGTACTACTCTACACTTGACACATGCGTGGTGCTCTGCCCATAATGAATCATATGGGGGGATCATTCCCATAGAGAATCCAAAAAGGAGTGGTCTTTTTGCTGCTGAATGGTACGAGGTATTGTACCAATATTCTGCCCAAGCAAGCCACCTTGATCAACTCTTTGGCGTGTCAGATGCAAAACACCTCAAATAGGTCTCTATGCTTTTGTTGGTCACTTTTGTCTGACCATCTATCTGGGGGTGATAGATTGTACTTCTCTTCAGAACTATACCCTGTAACTGAAACAACTCTCTCCAAAAGTGGCTAAGGAACATCTTGTCCTTGTATGTCACAATAACTTCTAGAACTCCATGCAGACGCACCACTTCCTTTATGAAGACAATAGCCACAGTAACGACCGTAATGAGGGGTGCCTAAAGGGAATGAAGTGTGCATATTTGCTCAAAAGATCCACTACTACTAGTATCACCGAAAACCCCTCGGATCGTGGCAATCCCTCAATAAAGCCCATCGTCACCTCTAATACCCTCTTCGGCAGGGCTAGTAGTTGTAGAAACCCTGTTGGTGACATGGCTATGTACTTGTGCCTTTGACATACATCGCATTTAGCTACCTAATCCTCTACATCACTGTGCATCCCGACCTAATATAATTCTACTGCTAATCAACTGTAGGTTTCTATGCTCCTGAATGCCCTCCCATTGCACTTCCATGAAACTTCTGTAGCAGCTTGGGAATGTATCGTGATCCCTTCGATAGAAAAAATCTTCCTTGATATAGCAATTAGACTCACCTTAGCGTGTAGCCAGGTTGACTATCCGAGTTCTGCAACAACTCATCTATGATCTTCCTCAGTCCCTCATCCTGTTCGCTCTCCTATTTCAACTTTTCCCAATCTAAGACTAGGGGTACTGACAAAGCTACTAACTTAGGCTCCTTGACTCTCCTGGACAAGGCATCATATGCTTTGTTTTTTAAGCCCAGGTAGTACTGAATCTCAAAATCATATCCTAGTAGCTTGGATAGCCATCGTTGATGCTCCCCGGTGACCATTCATTGTTCCAGCAAATACTCCAGGCTCCTCTAATCTATTCCGACGAGGAAGTATCACCCCAATAAATAGGGTCACCACTACTAAATGGTCAAAACAATAGCCATCAGTTCTCTCGCGTACACTGACTTAAGCATTTGCCCTGCTGTAAGCACCTAACTTAAATAGGCGATCGGTCACTGATCCTACATAAGTTTTGCCCCCAGTCCAAATCCTCATGTATTTGTCTCCACCATAAATAGTCTGCTAAAGTCAGGAAGTGCTAACACAAGTACACTACTCATTACTTTCTTCAGTTGCTAGAAAGCATGTGTAGCCGCCTCACTTGAAGCCGTCCTTCTTCAACTGCTCAGAAAACGGCCATGTTATTGTGCCATATCCTTGTGCGAACTTCTGGTGGTACCTAATGAGGTTTAAGAATCCTCTCAACTCCCTCAGTCTCTTAGGCAAAGGACACTTTAGCATAGCCTCAATCTTGGATAGGTCCGCTGCTACCCCTACCTTGCTCACCACATGTCCCAAGTACTCTACATATGGTTGTGCAAACGAGGATTCTTAGGCTAACAAAGAACACTAGGTTTGCATACAACTGGTGCTCTCTCAATGTCTCCAATAACATCCTCATGTGCTCCATATGCTCTGCCTCCATTCGACTGTAGATCATGATGTCATTGAAGAACACCAAGATAAATTTTCTAAGAAGGCTTGAAAAACCTGATTCATGAGTGACTGAAAAGTGGATGGAGCGTTAGTGAGGACCACCAAAAATTCATAGTGACCCTCGTGTGTTCTGAAAGCTATCTTGTGCACATCCCTTGCTTCATCCCGATTTGATGGTATCCCGATTTCAAGTCAATCTTTGAGAAGATGACTGTCCCAAATAGTTCATCTAACAACTCGTCGATCACAGGGATAGGAAACTTGTCTAACACAGTTTCCTTGTTTAAGGCTCTATAATTGATAAATAACCTCCACCTGTCGTCCTTAAGTGTTACAGCCATTTCCTTCTTTTTCACCAGTAAAACATGACTGAAAAAAAGGCTTACATTGGGTCTAATAATTCCTGCCTCTAGCATCTCTCTGATGAGCCTCTCAATCTCATCTCTTTGGATCTGCGGGTACCAGTAAGGTCGAACACGAATAGGAGAGACTCCCTCCTTCAAGGAGATCACATGCTTGTGCTCTCAATGGGGTGGTAATCCATTGGGTTGCTGAAAGACCTCTGGAAATGGCTATAACACTTGATGCACACACTCAAGGATCTGGTCTGTCTGAGAATCTTGGACCCCCTCCAAACTCTCCAACTCTACCAAATAGCCCTTTCTAGCCCCCCATATCGCCTTGACCATGGGTTTAAGTGAGACCATGGTCTTGCCTAAGTTAGCATCCCCTCGTAGCAGCACCTTCTTCCCTGCCACTTGCACCTCCATAGTCAAAGACTGGTCCACCTTGGTCTCTCCAATGGTCTGTAACCATTTCATCCAAATGATGACATCAGTTCTTTCCAAATTCCATGGGAAGAAAATCCTCCACTAATTGTAAGCCTCTGAGCGCTAGCACCACTCCCTTCTAAATCCCCTCACTCCTCTCTACCTTTCCTGTCCCCATCATGACGCCAAAACTCCTTGTATCCACTAGCTTCAATCCTAACTGGTCCTCGAACCGCTTGGAAATGAAGTTATGAGTGGCTCCACTATCCACCAAAACCTCCACTGGTTGCTCCCCAATTTTCCCCCTTACCTTCAAGGTGTGAATTGGGGTAAATCCCACCACAGAGTTCAGAGACACCTCCACCACATCTAAATATAACTGCTCCGCCTCCTCCACAACCTCCTCCCGCCTCCTCCACAACCTCCTCCATGTGGATGATGATATTTGTATGGTTGATCAGTTTGGTGTTGAGTTCAAATCAACTCTTGAAGAGTACCATTTGAAGGTGATAATAAAGAAGCATTCTAAGTTTGTCAGTATCTTATTTTTCGACTTCAGCCTATGTTGAAGTCTCTCCTAGATAAAGAGAATGACATCGGGTGGTCCTATCCAGACCGAATTAGTCAATCAAACCCGCCGCCTTATTATTTCCAACCTGTCATCTCACTATGAGCCTAAAGTTTCTCCTACCCTAGTAGACTTACGCCAGAGCTGCTAGTAGCGAATGGGGCAAAACTAATATTTTATGACATTCTCGGGTTATGTTAAACTTCAGCCCATATATAATGTAGCTAATAATGTTTCAAGAGTTAGTTGGGTTCTTGTGTTGAGTTTGTAGCCTTGTAAGTAGCCAATAAGTTATATATATATATATATATATATATATATATATATATATATATATATATATATATATATATATATATATATATATATATATATATATATATATATATATATTGTTTGTAATGGAGCATATTTTTTAGAATAATAAAATGTAGGCTTTTTGCCCGATTACTTCGAATCTTGTGTCCTGAGATTTGATTTCAAGTGGTGGATTCTTTTACTAAGAAGTTCTTGGAGTTATGCTCGACTACATTCACCATATCGTCAACGAGGAGTTGTCGACCCACTTATCCTGTGTCAGATCCTCTTGTTAAAATTAAACAAGTCATGCATTATAGAATATATGACAACCACAATGTATATAGGAGTTGCTCTATAGTAGTGCTCGTCTCAAATGATTAAAGAAGAGGTTGTTAGACCGGTCCAGCCAGTCTGATAGGACCGGCTTACACTAACAGAGGCAGAAATGTCTGCCTTCTATACGGGCTGAACGCAAGCCACAAGGATTTGGGAGATGTTTTGGAAGAATTTTGAGGGATTTGGGAGGGAAATTTGAATGTAGGGACTACTTAGAGATTTTCTTTTGAATTTTATGCATTAAATAGTTGGTTTTCCTAGGGTTAGAGCATCTTGAATTTGGTTGAAATTTGATATCACTTAGGTTTAGGTTTCCTTTAGGTTCTAACGGCATCTAGAGAATTGGGAGAAATCATTTCTCCTCTCAAATTGAGGATCACTTGTATCTTGGTCTTTGTTTCAGATGTGACGAGAGGTATACGCCGGGGCACAGGTGTAAGGACTGAACACTTTCGGTTTTTACCGTTTGTGATGAAGAAGGAATGGATGAGGGTGTCGTTATTCCACCTTGCGGTTAAGGTGGATCTTTGGGAGGGGATTATTGTTAGATCAGTCCATTAGACCGACCAGCAGGTCCGACGGGACTACCAGCTTACACGAACAAAGGCAGAAATGTCCACCTCCTGTATGCGTCGAATGCAAGTCGCAAGGGTTAGGGAGCTGTTTTGGAAGGATTTTTGAGAGATTTGAGAGAGAAATTTGAATGTAGAGACTGTTTAGAGATTTTCTTTTGAATTGATGCATTAAATAATTGGTTTTCCTAGGGGTTAGGGCATCTTGAATTTGGTTGAAATTTGAGATCTCTTAGGTTTAGGTTTCCTTTGGGTTCTAGCGGCGTCTAGACAATTGGGAGAGATTGATCATCCTCTCGAGTTGAGGATCACTTGTATCTTGTTTGTTTTTCTTCCATTAGTTGATTTTTCTCAATAAAGTAGATTGTTTTTCTTTGATTTTTCTTCTACTTGTTAAATATTCTCGTTGATTTTGTCAAAATTGTTAGGTTTCACTTGAGATCTTCAAGTGTTTCCTATCGGAGGCCCTCATGCTAAAATTGAAGAATGCATGCTCTGTGAAATATACAAAAACAAGCACAATAGGAAATGCAGGTAAGGTCATATCAGGTTTAGACTAGAAATGCGTCATTAACCTAACTTAATGCTCAAATGTTCAGAACCCATGAATCAAGCATATATTCTAAAATTTCTCTATATCAACTAAACATAGTAATATCTGATTAAAAAAAAAAAAAGTAGTAATATCTGATTCAAATCACAAAGAGGTAACTTCTTGGCAATGCAATTTCTTGGCAATGCAATTTTAAGGCTATATTCATCAGGAGTATGCAAGAAGCATCACTACCTAACTATAATCTCAAATGTTCGGTACCCATAAATAAGTTTAATATTCTAAAATTCCTTCTCATGAACTAAGCATAGTAATATTGTGTTGGAATAAACAATTGAGCAAGAGGTTCAAAGTTTTAATCACACTCAGCTTCTTGGCAGTGCAAGGATAAGGTATTATCATTTTCTTGTGAGATCCCACATTGAAAAGACCTAAAGCATTAACTTCTTTTAATAGACAACAGACACATATTTTGCATGCTATATTAAACATTGAAGACAACAAGTAGGAGATTAAATTTGTATCGTAATACAAAGATTAATAAATAAATGTTTCTCTCTATTACTTATTAGATAAAACTTTAAGCATAGAATGAAGGTTAAAAACTTACTGGTTTAATGTGCATTGATCCGATATCTCCATCACCATCTTCAAACTCCACAAGAAGAGATAGCCAGTAGTCTGTGGAACCTTCATTCACATGAAAGGCTATGTTCTTCCCGCGGTACTTGCATAAAGTCCTAAAATTATTTTAATTTACTCCATCAACTTTGAGAATCAGCATACTAAACACACAAACAATATTGTAGCAAACTTCATTAGCTTTCAAATTTCTATAAGCTAGTGTGCAACATTTACTTCCCTAAGAAAATTGTGAAAGAATCACCAATATATAAAATTCACGTCTTTTTAACGAGCATCTAAGGTAGCTTAGGAAGCATTCATGCAATGCCGGAGTTCTCTAAACCTTGATAAATGCTACAGAAGAACAAACTTCAAAGTTCAAACAACCCAAAGAAGTACTTTTCAATGCAATCAAACATGAATTAGAAGAAAAATTGATATCTGCCAAATTTGATAGAATTGGGCTGCTCAACTCTCTTACAGCAATCTAAATCAAACTATATAAAATAATAGTCACCGTTTTTCAGTGAGAGAGTTGAGCAGTCTTCAAACAGATAGAATCAAACAGAATAACAGTGCTCTGAATCAGACATAAAGCAGATTGGTAGGCCATCAAGGTAACAAAGTACACGAGAAATGAAAGATGGTCTCCTAATTTCTACTTGATATAGACGTAAAGTAACTATCCAGAACCTGCAATAGAGCAATCTAAGTTCAACAGTAAAATATCTAATCACAAAGATCAATAAGATGAGATAGGGAAATTTGGGCGTGGCATTCGGGAGATTAACTAGATAAAGAGAAAAGATGCAAAAGCTCGGGGCTGTTTTTTTGCAAGATTTAGTAAGGATTTTGGGTAAATCTTGCTGAATAATTTTTTGAGCAACTTAAATTTTATTATCTTCTTAAATTCAATTTTCCTCCTATTTTAGATTAAATTATGGAATTAGTAAATCACGGGGAAGTAAGACTTAAATAGAAATTATGTTACTACCCATTTTTTCTTTTTCTCCTTGGATTAAGGCTTCTTTTGGCACAACTTTTTTTTCTGTTTTCTAAAACAAATTTTTTTAGCAAAAAAAAATATAAAAACAAAAAAATAGTAAAAATTTGTCCCAAAAAAAGCCAAAATCTTAAATTTTAAAATTATATGCAAACAATCTGTTAAC
This sequence comes from Dendrobium officinale, assembly GCA_019514585.1. NCBI lineage: Eukaryota > Viridiplantae > Streptophyta > Magnoliopsida > Asparagales > Orchidaceae > Dendrobium > Dendrobium officinale. Next base: position 22,034,011 of record CM033696.1, read on the forward strand.
ATGGGCGGAACCCTTAAGTGTCCAGTGGGACAATTGCCACCCCTAAAAAAATTAAAAATTTATTTATTAGATAAATTTTTAGGTAATTTGTCCCCCTCCATCTTTTTTTACTCTTTATTATAGAAATCTTTAGGCAATTGCCCCCCCTAAAAAAATTAAAATGCTATGATCTTTAGGCGATTTATAATCTTGCCCCATAACAAAATTATACACATTGTGTAGATGTGTTATTACACGAGATTTTAGGCAATTGCCCCAGCATAATTAAACACATCGTGTTGAGGCATTATTTTTAGGAAACGATGAACCAAATACAAAGAGAAATAGTAAAGAGAATCCAAAAATATCCTTACAACCAAACTTTGTTTCAGGTCGAACCCTATTAGGGGCCGTTGCCCTCTTGGACCCCCGACAAATTGTGTAGAGGTGTTACATAATTTTTGTTTAAGAATAATGGTCATTATATAAGATGTTTATGATATTTTAAAAATGTTTGAAAAACAAAATCTTTAGTCACTAAAATGATATATATATATGAAAAACAAAATCTCTACATTTTTTACTTATAATTTTACCCCCCCCCCCCCCCCCCCGCGCTCTAAAAATTAAGGCTGATTCTACCCCTGTCTGTTAAGATTTAATAAGATTTTAACATCTACATGTCAAATAAATTTTAGGGTTTTAAATCATCCAATATTAACTAAATCAAATTTTATAAGATTTATATTTATTATTATTTTAAAAAATAATTTTGTATAACCATATCTACTAAAATCATAAGAAAATAGCCATTTGGATTTCTTAAATTTGAAAAAAATATAAAATGCCTCCACTTTTTTTTTTGTGGAACGGGTAACCATCCGTTACCACCACCGAAAGGGAGTTTGGCGGCTTGCCATCTAGAAGAAGTGCCTATCCCAAAAACCTCTTGGCCCTCTCTTGATTGGGTCCCATTTAACCAAATTAAAATTTACAGCAAAAAAGCCCCTTAAATACATTTTAAATAGAACTCGTAATCATCGAAACTCCTTTCTGCGTTTGGAAAAAAATATTAGTTGCGGAGTGCGGACGGAGGAGCACTGTCTGCACACACACATGGTACCAAGCAGTACCTAGTGGTACCTAGCGGTATCGAATGGTACCTAGCTGAATTTTATACTAGTGTGCGGACGGTTCTCCCCGTCTGCACTGCGCACGTAATAATTTCTCCTGCGTTTGGGCTTACCTTTCATCACCGAAAGCAGTCTCGTCGTCTGATTTAAAATTTCCGTTACACTGTACAAAAGAGATCTTCCAGAGAAAATGAGTAATTGCAATAGATGATATACTATTACCGGCGATAGAGGACGGAGATCTCGCCGCGGTTGCGGAGCTCGGGACCCTGTCCAGCAATGGCCATGCGCGGCTGAAAGCGGCTCCGCTGAGATCGAAGTGAGTGCGGCCGAAGGCACAGTAACCGCCGGGGCACTCGTCGGTGACGATGATGGTGACGGCGCGCCGCGAACAGACGGACTGATCCGCACACCGCACTTTGTAGCAGGCGCCGCACCCTTCCCCGTCCTTAAACAGCACCGGGCTCACAGCACCCACCCGTGCCCGCATTGGTCGTACGTCCACCAGCGACCCGTACCCGCACGCACCACCTGTGTTCACATATACACCCGTAAGCGGAAATCCCCCACCAAAAGAAATTTTCTTCAACAAAATTATCTTACGATTTTTGCTTATAGCTATTTTTTTTAATTAAAAAATTGAGGGTGTTATTCATTTATTATCTTATAAATTAAATCTATTACTTTGAAAAAATTAAAAATATTTTTTATTTCTAGACTAAATATTAAACATTAAGCTGGTAAAAATTTTTGAAATAAGGGGGCCTTAAAAATTTTAAATATTTTTAATATTAATATAATATATAAATAATTAATATTATACAAAAATCATAATAAATATAAGATCTTTTAGTACCATTTTAATATAAAATATTTTCTTTAAGTATATTTAACTAAACAATATGATATAATAAAATTATTGAGTTCATAGAATATTATTGTACCATAAAACATGTTACAAAGCTAATGTTTTTTGTCAAAGCACAACGTGACCGACATAAGGCAGTAAAAAACTAAAATTTTTGGGGAAAATAGTCTTTTCTTCCTTTCATATTCGTGTTTTTTTATTTTTGCGATATTTCTCTTTTAAAAAAATATTATTAAAATTTGGACGGTAACCAGTAAAAAGTCATTTTTAGTTTTTTTTTTTTTTTTTTCTATTTCAAAGTGAGTGTTATAAATGCATTTAGGATCAAATGATTTTTTACTGCTTAAAATAGTGTTTTTGTACAAAAATTTTTAATTAAAAGTTTTTGTAAAAAAAATTATATTAGAAAATAATAAGAAAATTATTTCAAATGAAACCTTATAATCCATTTGAGTTAACTTTTTTATACTGTTTTAAAAATAATTTTTAAGTAAAAAACATTCTCAACTAAAAAAATTTTACATTACTTTAAAATATAGTAAGAAAAAAAAAAAGAAAACAAGAATTTTCTAAGGGGATAATTAAAAACAACAGTAAGAAGAAGACAAAGGCTTTATATGCGACGGACTGACGGCCATGGGCGGAAGATGGAGTTTGCCGAGGCAACATGTCTCGGATCAGGTGCCCCTCTAGTAGTACCGCAACAGATATAATAGCCTGACAACACGACACGTACCCCAGCTTAACTTATCTAACGAGCTAAACTGTTACAATAGTGCAGTATGGTGTTGATAACCTGAGAGCTGATCCTCGCCCCTCTACTAACGGTAAAATAATTGCCGGAGGCCAGCTCCACAACGGCTACTTTACTATTTATAATAAAAAGATCGTTAGACTATCGTTACCGTGACTGCGATATCCACGTGGCGAAAGAAGAACAACGGTGAGTGGGTGTGGAAGGCCAAATGGGTGGCGATTACAAATCCTACCGAGCAAAATATAAAAACGCTGAAATCAAGTGAAATGGGGGTAAATAACTAACACACCGTCGCTGCCGTCGCCGTCTGGGCTGCCGTACCACGTGGCGGTGGCGGGCTGCCAATGTGCATCATAGACGGTCCGGAGTTCGCCGGCGGCGGAACAGAGGAAGAGGAAGCAGTAGAATATTACGGAGGAGAAGAGAAGAGAGACGGCCATTGCTTTCAAAATGGAGAAGAAGATGAAACAAAGAGAACCTTTCTCACTCTGTCCCTCTTCTTCTCCTCCGCTTTAAGAAACCTCGAGAAACCAACGAGCTTCTACTTCTATATTCAGTGTAAACAACAAGCGGGAACTGCAGGCCGTTTTTATAGAAAAGCAAAATTGATTTTGCCCCTTATTAATTTAAGAAATTCTATGATAGAAACACGCCCTCTTTTTTCAGGTAAGTGTACGCCTAACGAGGCAGGCAGCGCGTGCATTTATGAAGATGTGAGAGTGAACTTTGCAGCATTTGCTCATAAAATCGCGACTGGTCATAGTCCTCCGCGCTTAATCAAAAAATTTTTTTTTTAAAAGGCTCAGTTTACCATGGATTGAATGGTTGCGCTCAGAGCTGCAGAGTAAATTAAATGCAAATTTATTTTATTTTATTTTATTTGCAATGGGGTATTCACTCGTTGTTGTCATCGTTGAAAGGATGTTTAGAGGCATGACTAATCCGCGACTGATCTAGAAAAGGCACCCATCTTAGAAATCTACCCGCACTTGATTTGGCCTCACTTAAAAGGCGCTAACACTCGAGGGGAATAGAGCACAGGTTGAGAGTTCCCAACCGTACTCTCCCAGCAACCAAGCTAAGCAACTGTAAGTTAGTGCAAATTTTGTAAATATTAGTAGCTTTAAACCATTATTTTTTCTCTGCTTTCAAGCGATTTTTATACTAATAGTAGCTTTACAAAGTAGTAAGAAATCTGTCTCAAATGAAACCTTAAACTAATATTTTAGATTCTTGAATACATTAATTATGTAAATCTTCCCCTACAACCATCACCAATCACTCATCACTATCACCAGGGGCGGAACCAGCCCTAATTTTCAGGGGGGGCAAACTTATAAGACATATATGTCGGGGGTCCAAGGGGGCAGTGTCTCCTGGCGGGGTTCGACCTGTTGGGGGCAATTACCTAAAGATCATAGTATTTTAAAATTTTTAGGGGGGGAAATTGCCTGAAAACCCTTGTAATAAAGACTAAAAAAATGAATAAAAAGGGGTAAATTACCTAAAAAATCATATAAAAAAATTAAAAAAAAACAAATTTGAGTGGGGGGGGGGGGGGGGGGGGGGGGGGGGGTGGGGGCAATTCTTTTAAAGAAAGTTTTCAACTTTAATTGACCCCTTAAACTTTAAACATATTCTTCTTTTTGATGTAATGTTAGATCCAATTTTCACCGTCTTTCCTAAAAGCAGAGTTACAGTTGACAGAGCGGAAGTTAAAAGAGTTGTAAATAAGTGGTTCCACAACATTAAGGGAGGATTAGCCAAAACTAAAGCTTTGTGAATAATAGTCGGTGACAACAAGGTTTCATGGAGGAAACCTTAGCAAGCTACGAGAAGAAATTACTTCTTCCATTGATTCCCTCTTCAACAGAGTCCTGCATTGGATACTGATACTCACACCCACCCATCATGGCCTTGTGGGTGGGTATGGGTGGGTACTAAATATCGAGGGATAAATCGATTTACATTGATAATCACCGTATATCTTATTTATACTACTGCAATCATCACTACGTATTGTGCAGCACTTAACCACGCTACGAGTACGATAAATTTTGATATGCGACTTGAAAGTTTGCCATCATAGCAAATGACAGAAAGTCTCAAGGCCATCACTCCGTGGCGGACTGTGCTCAAAAAACATGAAAAGTGGGTGGATATAGGTGGGTATGAAATCCCAGAAGTCACCTTTGGTGGTTGTGGGTGGGCGAAGCCCGTCTAAGTAAAACATGGGTACCTAATGGGTATCTAAAGGACCTCATGTAGGACTTTGCTCTTCAACTTTTGTTCCCACGTCCTGCCCATGTGATCGATAGGTAGGCAAATAATGTCTTTTCCTGTGAAATTCAACGAGGTTTAGTTTCAGCTTGCAGACATTTTTGCCATCTCCTCCGAAGTTTGAGGGGTGACTAATTGTCGTTCTCAAGCCAATTTAGATGAGTTTGTTGGAGGGTCAATTTATAAGCATAATTGAATTTATTTATTACTTTGAAAAAAATAATATTTTACATATTCATTAAAATAAAATTACTTACTAATATATTGTTACATATCTTCATATTTACTAAAATGCTTACTTTTTTTGTATTTAGTGATAGTCTAACTAATCCACAATCATATTTTTCTTATCATATGCTCACTTGAAATTAGGATCAATTAACTTGAAATTAATTAATTTATAATTAATATTGTAATTATCTTAATACATGATTCAATAGGTGCCCACTCTACACATTTTTATGATATTAGTAATACTCTTGAAATTAATATATCAAATCCATACATACAAATCGATAAAAAAAAGTAACATTAAAGATTCACTTGGGACGGTTTTCTTACTGCTTTCTAAAGCAACTTTTTAGTACAAAAATTTTGAATTAAAAAGGTGCTTTAGAAAGCAGCCAAAAATCTATTTCAAACGAAACCTAAATCTTCAAAATGTGAGCCTAAATAACCTAAAATTTATAGTTTCATCTATCAGATTATTTATTAACATAGCTAACTTAGTCATAGTACCTGACTTTGGCCTCTACCATCCAATCATTCCGATAAAACTTAATATTAATTACTAAAATTTGCTAAAAGTATCCTCATTTCACCTATTTATTTTATGAGATATTCTTAAGACTTAAGTAATCAAGAGGTTTTCGAACAAAAAAAATATTAATTTACCTGTATCTACATAAATTTTGTAAATTATAGTTTGATTATACTAGATGTAAAGTGATTTAGGTAGAATTTGTTTCTTAGTTCACACTCAGGACGGAACCAGCCTTTCATTTTAGGGGGACGTAAAATTTTCTTATTAATATACTTGATACGTCACAAAAAAAAAAATAATCTCGATCAAGCACGAATCTCGAGGCAAAATCAAGTTGGAAACTTTAAAAATTAGATCGGAGACCATCTGTATTCCGATTTCAGCAAACTTATAGTCAAATTGATCATCTCGGAAACACAAACCAACTACACCAAAATCGACCCAATCCGAGCCCAAATGGGTCCGAATCGAAGACTCGAAGCACTGTTGGAAGGTTCGAATCACAAATTGAGTTACCAAACAGTCTCCGAATTTGACGAGCTTATAATCAAATCGAGCGTCTCGACGAGACAAATCCAATGAGCCCAAGATCACCGAATTCCGACATCATTAAGACCTTCAAATATCTGATGAACGGTGCACAATCGTGGGATTCAATATCAGCCATCCATTCAACCACTCCTCATTTGCCCCTGATCTCACACCTATTTACAAGCTGTGCCACTCCAGAAAAACTATAAATATAGCCCTCATTTCTAAAGAGAGGGGAGGAAGCCAAGAGAGAAAAAGGAAGAGAAGGAAGAAAGCTCCAACTGCCTAGCTCCTCCTCGACCACCGCCGTAGTACTGCCGCACCACCGCCGGACCACCAAGGGATGCCCGAGTGTTGCCGCACCAACACCAGAGTACTACTGCACCACCGCCGTAGTTCTATTGCACCACCGCCGGGCCACCAAGGGACGCCGGAGTGTTGCCGCACCACCGCCGGAGTACTACCGCGCCACCGCCGGAGTACTGTCGCGCCACCGCCGGACCACCAAGGGACGTCGGAGTGCTGCCGCACCACTGCCTTAGTTTTATCGCACCACCGACAGACCACCAAGGGATGCTGAAGTGCCATCCGAAGCTGAAGAACCCCCTGACACTGAAGTGCCACTACCGGTCTTCCGCCTGACACCGGAGTTCTACCGGATCGCCACCTGACATTGGAGTGACGTTGGACTCTTGCAAAACTCTTAGTTGATACTTGTAATTTGGTCGTCTTCAAGGACGAGTCAGACCATTGTACTTTTCTCAAATTCTAGTTGAATCATTTTCAACTGGGCTAGGCCCCGTGGTTTTTCCCCTTTCCCGGGTTTTCCACGTAAAAAATATTGTGTTCTCTGTGTGTGAGCTGGATATCCGTGCAACGCTAAGACGTAGAATTATAACTCTATCGCCGCGTATATTCTAGCCTACAACAATACTAATATTTAAAAAAATAAAATGATGACATAATTTAAAGCAAAATGATTTGTTTTTCAAGGTGCATGAAGAGATTAAAATAAAAGATGCAAACAATATTTTTTTTAATTTTTATTCGCAATATACAAAAAAATGCTTATATAGTTTGTGGATTGCAATACATCAAAACACAAAATAACAACTAAATTATCATAATAAGCGACAGATTTCACAGCGATATGAAAAAAAGAGAAGTAATCCAAAATTAGAGAAATGAAAAAAGGCCCTGAAGCCAATCAAACTCAGATCCCCACCTACTTGCCAAACTTGGATAATCCATTGGATGAAGAGAAACAACACGCTAGTTTAGCTTTCTATATTAATAAGCAAGAACTGAATGTAGGTGTTGCAAATGAATTTTAAATTATGATGTACTAGAGATCGAGAAGTAGCCAATAATGAGGAGGATGTAAGCAAACACTTCTAACTAATTCTATATTGGATAATTCTATATAAGAGTTTCTGTCAAATCTCCACCATAACCACCATAATAATTGTAGGTTTGGGCACGTGATTGCCACATGTTGATTCTTTATGTAATCATTGGTTTAAATAGAAAATGATACATAACTTTAAGAATGTGATGTCTATTGAGAAACTCATCACAACATTTTTGCCATTTGGGCCATAAGTGCTTAGTCATCTATTTAGGTTTTGTTCAGGATAGTTTTTTTACTGCTTCTTAAAATAACTTTTAATATAAAAATTAAAATTTTTGTATTAAAAATTATTTAAAGAAAGAGTAATAAAATGGTCCCAAATGAAGCCTTAAATACCAAATATAATTCTTACATGTTACAAGTGATAGTTATCTATCTCCAAAATTAAAGAAAAAAACACTTTTTAAGTTATTGTCAAAATGAAATGATTGTAAAGACTAGTGATTTAATCAAATAATTCATAATAAGAAAATAGAAAAGTTGGGCAGTATAAAAAAAAAGTAAGCACAGAAAAAATATCTTACACACTTTATAACATATATAAAAATAAGCAATTAAAAGATATATATATATATATATATATATATATATATATATATATATATATATATATATATATATATATATATATATATATATATAAACTCTTGACATTTCATCAATATTCCTCGCTTTCACATATTTTGTTATCCTTGTTTAGTTTTGTACATTTGAGATTTTAATTGATTTTTTGTGATATAATATTTGTGAAGTCATTATTGGTGAAAGATATATGTATAAGTTAGTTAAATAAAGAAATAGGAGAATTTATTATTTAGTTCAAGTGAAGTTTATTAAAGATGAAAATTGTGAAAATACGATTACTTTAGTGACATTAGCATCTTAAATGAAAATATAAAATTTAATGACTTAACTTTGTACGAAAATCCGGCACACACACAGATAAAAAGAGATGGTGTAGCACTTATGAGACACCAAGATTTTTACGTGGAAACCCCTGAAAAGGGGAAAAAATAACAGGGCATAGCCCAATTTGAATGATTCCACTAGTATTGCAATTGATTACAAATGAGGCCCTTCCTTGGGGGAAGGCTTTTGCTTGATGTACATCTTATAGAGTACATTACATGATGGAAATACAAAGAAATCACTGCTGATGTGTTTGTTTGGTCGGAAAGATTGTAGTCGATGTGCGACGTAAGTCGAAAGGACCGTAGTCGGCGGGCGACGGAGGTCAGAAGGACTGTAGTCGATGGGCGACGTAAGTCAGAAGGACCGTAGTCGACGGGCAATGAAGGTCAGAAGGACTGTTGTCTGATGACGAATGTCAGAAGGATGGCGTCCAGTAGAAATCCAATAATGGACAGAAATCCAACATCGGATAGATGTCCGACGAAAGTCCGACAATATGCAGAATTCTGGCATCGGGTAGAAACTTGGCGACGAGCGGAGGTTCGGCGTCGGGTAGAAGTCTGACGTCAATTGATGGCGAGGAGAAATCCTGCGTTAGATGGTATTCGGGCAGAACTCCAGCGTCATTTGGAGTTCGGGTGAAACTCCGACGTTATTTGGAGGTCGGGCAGAATTTCGACGTCACTTGGAGGTCGGGCAGAATTTCGGCGTCACTTGGAGGTCGGGCGAAATTCCTGCGTCTGGTGGTCTGGCGGAATTCCAGCGTCACTTGGAGGTTGGGTAGAATTCTGGCGTCACTTGAAAGTCGGGCGGAACTCCGATGGTGGTCGAGGAGGAGTTTCTTCTCTCTTATTCTTCTCATCACATCTTCTTAGTTCCTTCTTTCTTGGCTCTTCCGTCCCCTCTCAAGAGAAATAAGGGACTATTTATAATTTTTTGAGGATGGCATGGCTCGTAAATAGGAGGATCAGGGGCAAATGTGGAGTAGTTTGGATGAACAACCGATATTGAATCCCTTGATCGTAGATCATTCATCAGACATTTGAAGGTCTTAATGATATCAGAATTCAGTTATCTTGGCCTCGTTGGATTCGTCTCGTCGAGCTGCTCGATTCGATTATAAACAAGTCATATTTGGAAACTGTTTGGTAATCTAAATTATGGATTGAACCTTCTGAATGTGCTTCGGGCATTCGATTTGGACCCATTTGGGCTCGGATTAAGCTGAATTTGGTGTCATTGTGTTCGTATTTCCAAGAAGATCAGTTTGACTTTAAGTTTGCTGAAATCAGATTTCAGATGATCCCAGATTTAATTTTTGAAACTTCCAACCTGATTTTGCCTCGAGATTCATGCCCGATCAAAATAATTTTTTGATGACATGTCAAGTATAATTTTAATAGTAATAGATCTAGTGGGAGATTGAGACTTTAGAAAATCAAGACATTAATAAGAGTAAACATTTTTTGATATCTCGGGTTTACTATTCAAAGCGATGATAAAATAGATGAGATGTTATTAATAGAATTCAAATTAGGATGGTTGAAATGGAGGAATGCATTGGGCCTGTCATGTGATAGAGGAATGCTTAGGTGCAGTATTTAGGCCAGTAGTAATTTGTCACCCACAGTCCACAACAACACTGGCGAGTCAACAATTCCCGCCTTGTAGGAGTGGAGATCGCAAGAAGACAGTATTAAACATAAATTGATACTGTTTTTTTTTTTTTTTTTTTTTTTATCTTGAAAGGATTTTAATTTCTATTAAAAAAAACCCCAAATTCTGTCGACGCTGTATTGCATGTGAATATAAGCCGAAGAAAGGCTCTCATGTGGGAGCACATGGTGGGGGCAAGACATTGATGTATATATAGTTGTGGCCGGAGACGTTTATCAACCAATGAATGAACAAAGACAAAAATTAATTGTAGCAAGCATGACAAAGTTCAAGGTTTATGCGATTCCAATAATTGTTGGGATTTAATGGAATCAAATCAAGTAAAGAATTCTTGTAGCAGTGACATTTGTAGATTGTTTTCTTGACATTGAGAACTTTTTATTTGAGAAAAATATATAAGAGATTGAGGCTTCAAGAAGCAATAAAAAAGTCGTCCCAAACGAAGCCTAAGATTTGTTACATGTGCGGTAATTACAATAAAATTACTTACACATTAGAAAAAATTTTATATCGAGTAGAGATTACAAGAAAAGTTGTTGAGGATTGATGATTGTAGTTAGATGATATCACTTAGGCAAATATGATAGGAAGATGGTACTCGTATAACAACGATCTCGTGATGGTCGTTTATGTAATACGGAAATAATGGTAAAATGAAATTTTACATGTGCAAAGTTATCAGCATTTTTCGCTAACGGAAAAAAAAAAAAAACTAATCGAAAAATTCAAAAAAAAATTGCGCATTTTTAAAAATTGAGATAAGCATAATGTGACTTATCTCAAGAGGAATAAATTTTTCAATTAAGCCGACGGACGAAAAATGCCCGAAATTGCCCAAAACAAAATTTTGATTTTATCTCTCCTCACTTTTTCCCTTAATTCCTCAATTTCCTTTTTGTTAGCCATTTCTGATTTGTGGATACGAAATGAATGGGAATCAGGGAGATTAGCGATTTAAGGTATTTTGATATTATATAATATTATTTTTATAATTAATTTTTAATATAAAATTCATAGAAATACTTTTAAGGATTCTAAAAATTACAGAAAAATATTCATAAATTAACTCATTTTATTTAAAAAATACTGATAAAATTGATTTGCAAACCAGACACCTAATGGTCCAAAGAACCCCACTTATACAAATATGTGTCAATTTCTTAAGAAATTTCAACAATGTTAAAAAATTATGAAAAAAATTGGGGAAGCTAAAACACACACTGTAATATTCTGGCAAAAATGATTTATTATTTGAATTTATAATGACTCCTAAAATAAATATTAACTACTTTAGGTCAACATAAAAAAAACTTGAAATTTTTAAGGGTTTCACAATGGTCCAGCGATGTCGATTTGATGATGGTAGTTAGGGGTGTCAATATTTGACATAACACGAAAATCCGACCCGGAAAATCCGGGTTGGACCCGACCCGATTTCAAAATGGGTCGGGTTCGGGTTCCTGGATTCGACTAGTTTGAAAAACGGGTCGGGTTGACTCGGTGAGTTGCCAGGTCAAACCGTGAACCCTCTTAGAATGAGCTGCCCGAGGTTTCCCCGGCTGCCCGCGACCCGTACGCCTGCATGCTGCCCGCTCACGAGTCGCGCCCGCACGCCTGCGCACTGCCTGCGACCCCGCAAGTGCCCGCCTTGCTCGCACGCGCGCCCCTAGTCCACCGCGCACCCGCCCTGCCCTCCGCGCGTGCGAGTTCATGGCGCGCCCCGCGTATGCTCGTTTGCACCAGCTCGCTTTCCTTATCGGGTCGGGTCAACCCGACAACCTGACGGGTCGGGTCCGGGTCTGTGTTTTCTACCCGTTTGCATACCCGGGTCGGGTTAGGGTCGACCCGATTGAACCCAGGTCAGTTCCGGGTTCGACCCAAACCCGACCCGTGACCCGAAATTGACACCCCTGATGGTAGTATAGTTGCTAGATTTTTCAATTTCCAAGCACACTTCACACTAAGGTAAGGATCTGCTTTCCTTGATGAACGTAGAATTGAATGAAGTTTTGCTCATTGGATTTGTTTTGCCATAGCACTCAATTCAACTACACAAGCATACAAGATTAATATCCCAAAGCTTCTAAACATGCTTCAAGTGTTTGATTTGGATTCATAAGGCAATAATTATATCACTTTTGGTATGATTGATTTTATCTTGTTGAAAAATTCAGTTCAACTATAAATTTGTTGCAATTGGAGTTCAATTTGTCATGAGATTCATGATTCATCAGCTAAATATTCTAAAGACAACAAAAAAATAAAAAATTCACATATTAGAAATGTAAATATATAAATATTTTATTATATATATGAATCCCCGCAAAATAAATTGATGTGAGTAAAGGTAGAATTTATAGTGATTTTGTGACCCAAACCAATTTTATAAGATTTTAAATGAATATCTAATTAATGTCAATAAAATTACAAGATTATTAGTGAGCAAAAAATGCCTGTAAGAAGAACATATATGAAGAACTCTAGTTAAATGTGCACTCCTACTTAGGCTTCCATTTATTTATTAAAAACAGTATTTTAAATGCTAAAAAAATACTTAATTTTTGTTAATAAAATATTATTACATATCCATTGTTACCACATAAAATAGGTTGAAATTAATTTATCAATTTATCATTTTTCAATTTCCTTTTTATAGTTTGAAGATGTTTTATAGAGTATTTATGAAAGAGAAATCAATATTAAATTATTTTAGATATGTATTAAAATATTTTAATCAAAATCTTGATTAGGTTGAATCTTAAAGTCTTTGGATATGCTTTTAAATTAGCATAATACATAAATAATTAAGCTTACACAAATCCCAAAGCAGACCTAAAAGCTTTAAGATATATCAGCATCATTTTTTTAGTAAGATATTTTGACATATCGAACTTTCCCCACGTCAACTTTACAAGCCCTAGCCGCTTTGCTAGGGTTTCGTGGCTCCGGGCGTCTTCCCCCGCCCGGCGGGGGCTTTCTCTCCGACGATCTCTCTTTTTCAGGGGAGTTTTCGTCTTCTCTGCTTCTTCTATCTCATTTGGTAATTTTATTTTGCTGGTTTTCTCTCGTCTTTGCCGGCTGTGCTGGCATGGGGGCTGCTAAGTTAAAAGACCCCGGTTTTTTTTTTTTTTTTTTTTTTTGGGGGGGGGGGGGGGGGGGGGACGATCATTTCTTGAAGCACTTGCTGGTTCAAAGTCCTCTTTTCCGGATTTGCATGCTTCCACGTTCTGTGGCTTACCGTCGTTATGGGTTTATGATCAGGAAATTAATGAGCTTGCTGCCCCCTTTCAGTTTTCTCTTGTTGTTTTTTTTTTCCTTCTAAAAGGCCTCCTCTAGAATCTATTCGTAAATTTTTTTTCAATTTGAAGTTGAAAAATGAAGTCTCTGTTACGATTTTAGATCCTTCTCATATTCTGATCAAGCTATCTAATGATCTAGATTACTGTAGGGTGTTCTGTCACTGTTCTTACCTAGTTTTTAATTGCTTTATGACTGACGAAGTGGTCGCCGACGTTGGACATTGGTGTTGAATCGCCGGTGATAAATGTTTGGATTTCGTTTCCTCGTCTTCGTCCCCATTTCATTTCGCCTTGTATTCTTTTTGGTCTTGGCGGATTGTTTGGGAAGCCATTGAAAATTGACGAAGCTACTGCTGTTGGATCCCGTCCTTCTATTGCCCATGTGCTAGTTGAGCTAGATATAGCAAAATCCTATCCTAAGCAAGTTTGGTTAGGCTCGGAATCGCCAGGTTACACTCAAGAGGTAGTTTTGGACGAGTTCCCTCAATTCTGTGCCGGCTGTAAATGTATTGGTCACTCGCTCAGCAACTGCCGCCCTTCTGCACCTGTCATTCAGAACTCTCCCCCTCCCCCTATCGCTAATTTAGAGGTTGGAAATGGCGATAATGTTGTTACTCATACTGTTTTGGAGTGTGAAAATGTGAATGCGGGTTTTCTACCCATTAATTTCCATGCTGCTGAGCCTCCGTCTACTACCCCTGTTGTTGAGGGGATTTTTGTTTCGTTGAAGAATGTGAATGGTGAGGTTGTGAATGGTGAGGTTTGTCCGGTTGTGGATGATTTTCTTACTATTAATGCTGTGCTAGAACCATCTGCTCTTCACATAACTGTAGAAACTCCTACTACAATTGTAGATCCTGTTTCGGTTACATTAGTTCAGGGTGTTTTGAATGAACCTGTGTCTACTCTGGTGGCTAATGGAGTGCTAGGTGTTGGCGGAATTACTTCTGATACTGTTACGGTTGCTTTATCCCCTAATGCTACACTTTTTTTCCTCCTTCTTTAGCGTCTGTTAGCAATGTGATTATGCCGACTATCTCTACGAAAAATTTTAATAATTCGGAAGGTGATGCTGCTGTTAATTCGTCTGTTGCTTTGGTTCATGTTATGTTTGAGGCTGAGCCTCCTTCATCTGGTGTCAGAGATGCGAGTAATTCGATTGTCAACAGGTTAATTGAGGTTCCAGTGAATTTGATCAATACGCAATCTATGGCTAACTGTTTGGGTGATTCTTCTGGTGTGGATATTAGGAACCATCTTAATTGGTTGAATGGTTTGTCGGATTGTGAATCAGAATCTGAATTTTCTAAATGTGGTTTGGCTTCTCTGGATTTCTGTGGGGGTTCTGACCCTGACAATGATTTCACTCTGGTTCGTGCTAGACCTACTTTCAATGTTGCATCTCGGGGGAGATTTCGGGGGAGAGGCCGACATAGAGGATGATTTTTCGTGTAGTTTTGTTTTCTTTTTCTCCTTCTGCTCTCCTTGGGATTTATATGCTTTTTTGTTGTTCGATTTGATGTTGCGCTGGGCTAAGGGCTATGTTGTGGTCGGGGCTCGCATCCCTGTCGTTTTGCTGGTGGCAACCTTTTCTGGTTGGATGTTGTCTACTCCTTATTGGACGGTCCGTGGTTACACTCAGGGACGCTGGAAGCCTCGGCCGCTTACTGAGCCCGCTTTTTGCATGTATTTTCCTTTTTTTTCTTTAGCTCCCCTTCTTCCAATGATGTAACCATTTTGAATTGATTAATATATGTTTCACTTTTGCTTAAAAAAAGAGATATTTTGACATATTTTTTTAATTAAAAAATTTTAATCTATAAAAGAGAATCAATCCTTAATATTCTAATACAAATATAATTTCAATAATTCAGCATGAGGGAAAATTTTTAAACACAACAATTAACCTACTAAGATGGCATAAATTATTTATGAGTTATTATATATATTTTTAATTTTATTTAAGTTTTGTTTAAAGATGGCTATCTTAATACATTTTAAAGAAGATTTATTATAATTTTTTTTTTCTAAAAAAAATTATTTAAAAAAAGCAATAAGAAAATCATGTCAAATAAATCCTTAGCCATAAAAAAAATAAAAAATTTTCATGATCAACAAAATAGTACAATGCGTTCGAATTTTGGCCTTAAAGTCAAATTTATAAAAGCTATCCAACACACTATTTTATTAAAAAAAATTGTTTTAATTGATGTAAAAATATGAAAAAAATTGCCATATTACCCGTATTTCCTCCGTGAACATGAAAATATTTTAATACTACTAGCATTGGATTCTCCAGCAATTTACTACTGTTCGCTGAAGAATGGTACCTTTCTTGTGCTGGAAAATTCAACTGATCCACAATTGCATAATTATCATTACATATTTATATATTTTTTTTAATTTACAGTTACAAAATAGAACCTCATTTAAACGAAATTTTATTAGGTCCGGTGTCCTGATGTGGCTCTACATTCGGATGCCAGTAAAATAGTACCACATGCTCTTACTCTTTACCGCGTGGCTCAACGACCCGACCCGGGATTGCTATGTATTGGCTGATTTGTGAAGACTGGGGTATTACTAGATATTGCTCGATATTTCTCGGCAATAACGAGAAATATCATTATGTCAAGACCAATACCTAGTAATACCGAGCAATACCGAGTAATATCGAGCAATACCGCGGTTTTGCTAGGTATTGCTCGGTATTGTTATGTATTGGTCTGGACAGAGCGTTATTTCTCGTTATTGTCAAGTAATATCTAGCAATACCTAGCAATATCCGAACATAGCAATACCGGGATTCGGGTCGGGCCGTCGGGCCGCGCGAAAAAGAAAAGAGCACGTTGCGACATGTTATGGACCTCCGAATGTAGAGCTACGTCCGGTGTCCGGACCTAATAAACGCCATAAAGTTCGGGCTTTAACTGCATATTTGAACACATGACTGGCCCACAAGATGTCAGCTGGCTAGAAGGCTAAAAACATGTTAATGATGACTCCCGAATCAAGTCTTTTTTTAATCACAAAAGACATTTTGCTATCAATGCAGTCTGACGACAACTGAATAATTTTATTTATTTTAAAAAAAAAATTATAATTTATTGATTTTTTTAATCTTGATATAACCTCTCATATTTATTTTCTTATAATTAATTAATTGAGCCATTCTTGCATAATTAATTTTAAATTTAAATTCATCAAAAAATATATGCCTTGATTAATCTAAACCATTAATATTTTACTCAAAATAATAAATGATTTCCTATATAATGAATACTCTAACAAATTGTTTTATTTGACTTTCAATAAAAAATTTCTTATTCTTGCTATTATTTAGCACAAAATATCTATAATAAAAATAATTATAAAAATGAGATATATTTGATTTTCTACCTTTTAATAACTCAAAAAATATATTTTTTAATTATAGGTTGAATGTTAACTCCATTAATTACATAATATGCAATGCTGACAACATGGACTTAAAAATATTTATATGCCTTCCATCTATTTAATATATAATGGGTCATCTCTATGAGAGGCCTATTATTTATTTCTACTAATCTATTATGCTATGGAATCCTAAGTGCAAAAAAGTTATATTTAATTTTTTTTTTCATCTTATAGAATTCATCAATATTTATATTTTCTAATTATTCTCTATGATCATTATGAATAGTTAAAATAAGATATCATAAACTCTTTTGGATTCATTTTGTAAAACATTAAAATTCATTAGAAGAATCATTCTTATTAGCCACAAATTAAGTCAATGTAAATCGATATAGTCATCTGTAATAAGCATAAGCTGTTAGTTGCGAGTATTTAAAATGCAATTGAAATACTTATGGGCTGTTTAGATGCATGATTTCAGCAAGATTTATGATAAATCCAACGAAATAAGATTTGAGGACATATTGAACAATGTTTAAGGCTGGAAAACTCACACGTTGGATCAACATATTCTAGTAGGTTTTTTATGTATAACAGTTGATGATGTTGAAATTTTTTTATTTGAGAGAGAGCGATGGTTAACGTGTAGAGTTTTCAAAAGAGAGTGTAATTGTTAATACATATAAACATATTAAACTTAGTCCGACATCAAATAGCTGAAAAATATGTTACTATTAAAACATCAAGTAATTGGTCATTTCTCATAAACTTTATGTTTTTAGTGTAGGAAAAAAAATATATCACTGATGTATCAAATCCTACTTTGATCCCTTATTTACACTCTTTAATAAATTCCCTTAAGATTTTTATATATAATATACTCAAAAGTTTTTTATAAAAAAATATAATGTTTCTTTTGGCATGAGATGTTGCTTCATTCGCTTAACGATTTGCCTATCACATAGAAATCATTCAAGTATGCATAGATTTTTGCTTTTATTGTAGAGATTATAAGTTGGCCTAACTTGATTGATCAAATCATGATGTTTATGGGCCTAAATTGGGCTAGATCGCTTTATTTGGCAAGATGTCAATTACAAAATTGGTGTAATTGGGCCGACAGTCCAAAATTAAATAAGTACTCTTCGAGTTTGAGCTTAGCATCTTGGTTGGATTCATCAGGTGTGGTCAGTCATTTTAGAATTGATCCGACTCACTTGTGTTTCAAAACTTCAATGGTGTATTGCAAAACTTCAATGGTGTATTGTTAAAATGGGCTCATCTATGAGTCAACCTTGTTGCGTCCTGGAGCTAGAGCATTCACGGCGGTAAAGAAATACAAAGTTGAACTTCCCAAATATACTTCAGGTTTTTAATTTGGACCCATTTGGGCTAGGATTGTGTCAAATTTGATGTCGTTGGGTTCGTCTTTTCGAGACGTTCAATTCGACTATAAGTTTGCTGAAATTGGAGTTTGTATGGTACTAGATTTAATTTCAGAAGTTTACAACTTCGTTTTGCTTTGAGATTCATGCCCAATCCAGATACTTTTTTTGATTCTATATCAAACCTCAAGTCAAATTTTTATTAGTGTTTTATGTTCCTATTTTTTTCATTAAAGATGATATGATTTTTTTAAAAAAAATTACTTAATGTTCAGTTTTTAGAAAATTAAGAATTCATGTAAAAAATGTTAGAAATTAGTTGTGATTTTAAATCCTTTTTTGACAAATTTATTTATTTATTTATTATATATAAAAAGATTTTATTCCATTGAAAAAAAAAATGATACAATCAAGTCCAACAAAAAAACCAAGCCAAAATTATAATTCTACAAACATAAAAAAAAGAGTTTAGCAAATAAAAGAATGAAGTAAAAGTTTGGCCGGTTTTAGTCATTGACAAGATGCTTTCTGCAAAACACCCAGACGTTAGGCAGAGACGGCAGACCATCTAGAAACACACCCACCAATCAGATCAAGAGTAACACCATCACCAATGGTTGCCAACAAGCCACGATTGACCAGGAGGTGAATAGAAAGTTGTCACATCATTGTCTGAATCACAAAGAAAAAATAACAACTGCAAAGGCAAGCCGGTTGGATTCCTCTAATAGAAAGAATTGCCATTATTTCTTTTTTAACAAATTTATATTTTATATAATGCGATTCGATTAGAGGAATCCAACCGGATTAAAATCATACCAGTTGAGTCTAAATGAGCTTATCTCAAGCACTCATAAACATAATTAAAATTTTATCGAGGTTAATTGATGGGCTAAACACCTCCAAATTTCACATGTTTGTTGTTGCAATGAGCATCAAAAAGAGAGAATTTAACAAGTTCAATATTGCATAATTCTGAATTCGTGAAGGCAATAGTGCCCAAAATAAAATAAAATAGATTCAGAGAAAAATGTATTATAATTGTGTGCTGGATTGTTTATGGCTCTTCAAGAGATAAATAGAGCACCATCTCTAGAAATTTATAGGTATATTATATTCCTACATGACTAAGATTGATTTTAAATATAGAGAATTCTTAGACTAAGGCACAATTTGGGATGACTTTTTTACTGTTTTTTAAAACAGCTTTTTAGTATAAAAATTAAAATTATGTGTTAAAAAATTATTTTAAGAAGCAGTAAAAAAGCTATCTTGAACGAAGCCTAAGAGAAGTCCAAAACTATAACCATCATTTGCAAACTTTTTTTTTTTTTTTAATTTTAGAACAGGGTATCCACTATCCACCTGCTGCCACCTCAGCTTATGAGGCGCTTGGCAGTGTGACTAATCATTTGATGACCTAGAAGAAGGCACAGAAGAGGCTCCAAGCCTACCATAATAACTTCCTGGCCCGCACTTATTTATGCTGCACTGAAGAGACCCTGCCGCTCAAGGGGAATCGAACGCGGGTCGAGGGTACCCAACCACACTCGCCCACCAACCAAACTAAGCAAATGCGGGTATCATTTGAAACCTCAGCAGTATGCTTTTAGAATCTCAACTGCCCCATACTCGTCCTTTATCTCTCTTGGTCACTTATTATTCCCTCCAACTTGGAGGATAATTGCACCGTCCACCTAATTAATGGATTTCGATGCCAAAATTTTTTTGACATCATTGATTGATGCCAACACTGAGAAGAGGAAGACGTACTTTTTGACAAATAATATATTACAATTTGAGGTCTTGTCATATAAAGTAATGAGAAGAGGAAGCTAGAGGGCCAATCAGTCGCATTCTTTATTTTGGTTGAACAATTTGTGGGACAAAAATGAGGAAGTGGGATCTGATTGCCCTATGATTGACATAAATTGGCCCTATTAGGTATAATTTGAATTAGTTATTGATAATTTTGGTGTTGTTTGAATAATTGCAACAAGATAATTATCTTTTCTTTAATTTGCTGAATAAATAGTTTATTTTGTGAATCAATTATTTTTACGAATAGTTAGATGAATTTCGGGCACTTCGAGGCGTTTGATTTTGCTCTAAAAATTATGCTTGAATGCATGACATTTTGTAATCCAAATAAATAAAAGGTGGCTTGGCAATCCCTCAATAAGGAATCTCAATCATCATTTAAAAAGAGAATTACATTTCTTTATGTATATACACAAAAATTTACTAGTAGATTAAGGGTCTGGTGGGGGAGAGAATATTCTATGCGGACACCGGATCGTCCAAAGACGAGTTAAAAAAAGTGCGCTACATCACCCCGGTACGCAGCCGCGCGATACACAACAAAGGGGTGATGTGGCGCATTCTGCTTCTATGCGGACACTGAATCATCCAAAGGCGAATCAAAGTGCGCCACATCACCCCGGTACGCAGCCGCGATACACAACAAAAGGGTGATGTGACGCATTCTGCTTCTACTTCGGACGACGTCTGGTGTCCTCACATAATAAGTTTTTCTGGTGAGGATAGCTTTTTCACTATTTTATTTTTTAGACAACAACCACAATTTCATTCGATTGTTTTATTGCTTTCACAAAGCTTTTAAGAAATTTCTATGATGAAAAACTCTTTTTCACGATCTGAGTAATTAACTTATTATTTTTAAAATGTTATCACAACCAACTTTATAAAATATTATAGCCGTCGCAATCAATTACTAAAATGTTCTGAAAAATAAGTACTATATAGTATGTCATCGCTTGAGATGGACATGATAATTTGTTACTTCCTGATGAACAAGTCAGGCGGATGTCGAACATGAGCTATGCATAGCAATGATACTTCTTATGTTCATTCTTGGTAGATATTCAACTCTATATAAGTGAGGACAACGCAACGAGGAACCAAAAAAAAGATCAACAATTGTTCGAGCTACAATAGATTATCTATATATATATATATATATATATATATATATATATATATATATATATATATATATATATATATATATATATATATATATATATATATATATATATATATATATTATTCTTTGATGCAAGTTAACTTATTGCATACTTCGAACCAATGAAATAATAAAGGTTTATGCAAAGTTAAAACAAATTTTTCATTTAATCCAAACAAACGCCCATCTAATTAAATCGGCGGTAGAGATCAACATTCTTTTAATGAAAACTAATAAATTAATTTTCTTGTTTAAAAAATGTATATAAACAAAAATTTTACTATTGAAAATATTAATTAGCTAGGGCTTAGTAATAATTATTTATTATATATGATCTCATTATAATCCGACATAGAATCGGCTCAAAATCAGATCATTCTTCCTCCAATCAAACCCCATGTGGATGAGTTGTCATAATGTACTATAAGCTAAATTTGAGTAAGGAGCTCTCGATTGCATGCCTTCTATTTGTTTCTTTATCTATTTCTTTCTTAATTTAATCACATCATTAATTAAGCTAATATGGACAAATGTTATGCAAGTAATTAGAGCTCTTGATCCAAAATTAGGTGAACACTTCGCAAATTACTTTTCTTAAGACTCGCCTTAATCAACTAACATGTGACACTGTTTCCTATGCCAGTTGGCTGCACACTTCAATCCCATTCGTGAAGTGATCTTTCATTAGATAATCATAAATGAATCTATACTTTACTTTTTTTTTTTTTTTTGAAAAAAAAAATAATAAATTAACCATTTTCATTAATCATACAAATATTTATATGCTGATAAAAAATAAAAATTATAAGAAAAATAACAACGTCACAATGAAAATAAAAAAATATGACTCTATTCGAAATAATATAGAACTAGAAAATAATTGAATTACTAACTTTTTTTTTTAAGGATCAAAATAATCACTGACTATAAAAAATATAATTTGATCTTTTCATTCTTTAAATATGAATTAAATCAGTCCATTTATTGAATCTTTTATATCTCAATTTTAAAAAACAAGGAATTAAAATTAAACTTTTAAATAATTGAGGATCATTTAGATCATTATCTCAATATATACTTTCAACAAAAATAATAATAATCAACTAAAAATAAAAAAAAGTTTCCCAATAGTTGATCAACAAAATAATTGAGAAATCCAATAATAAATAAAGTAATTGCATCATTGAATCAAAGAATTGATTGGGAATCATCTTCTCTAAAAATTATATTTAAAATATCAAAATAAATCCAACATTTAGAACTTGATTAACCAGCTAAGACCAAATCAAAAAAGAAACCGGGAATGTAATTTGGACATCCAAAAAAAAAAAAATCTTCACTTTAAGAAATAAATAATCTCTCCTACATATTATGAAATCTATATTCCAGTCACATAGTGGTGAAATTATTCTGTGCATTCACCGGACTCCGTTCATAGGCGAATCAGATTGCTGCAACTCGCTTTTTAGCTATGTACCGATGCTGGGTATCGTTATTTATCGAATGATGTGATTCATCCTAATTTGTCTCCGAACCATCGGTGACCTACACCAAATGAATATCTAATTCTTCTCTATTATGTTTGAATGCTTAACTGCCACCATCTTCTGCTCAACGTACATGTCTGATGGAACTGGAGAGGAGGAACTATGATTATCAAGATGTGCCATATTATTATTTTTTGTTATGTATCGATCCTGTATAAAGCTTTATAACATATGATATGATACATCCTAATTCACCTTAGGATGTTCAGGATAGAGAATAATTTCTCCTCACATTGACACAAATGAATATCTAATTCTTCTCTATTATGTTTGGACGCTCAACTGCATGTCACCATCTTCTCCTCAACATCTTCTGCTCAACGTACATGTCTGATTTTTTTTTTTTTTGAACGGTGAGTATAGGTCCACTGTCACATCAGCTTATTATGCGCTTGATGATATCCACTAGTCTCCTCAGCTGACCCAGACGAGTAACCCACACCTAGTACATGTCTGACGGAACTGGCCGAGAGGAGGAACTGCAGAGGGACCGTCTACTTCAATGCTTTCGGTTTTCCAACATCCAATTATCATATGGGAGTCTCACCTTTTAACTGGACCAAGCAGGTCCACCATAATTTCCAAAAAAAGCAGCAGGTCCACTATGGCCCTTAGGACCCTTACACGACGTGCTTTCCCTACATTTGAATAATAATAAAAAGCTAAAAGCATGATGATGTCCGTGGTCTCTTAAACTTGGCAAATTATTGCATCCGCTCATCTGACAGAGAGATCCGTTCGGATCTCTTTTTGTCTACAGTAAAAGCGCAGGTACTGTAGCATACCTGCGCTTTACATGCGCTTTGCTGTAGATAGAGAGAGATCCGTTCTCTGTCAGGTGACCGGATGCAATAATTCGCCCTTAACTTTAGGTATCGTCTGGGATTTTAATTTTTTAGTTTTTAATTTTTAATTTTATTAATGTTATATTAATTATATTTTATTCAACTTAAATAAATGTATTTATACAGCACTTGCCAGCCAGCAAGGAAACAATGAATACAAAAGAGCATGAAAGTGATAGGTGATCGAAGCCTCGAAGGCACAATGATATGCATTGGTGACAGGCATTTGTGAAAATTAATTTTTTAAAATAATTTTAAATAATTTCATTAATTTTTAAAAATAAAAATATGTTAAAAAGTAGATGTATTTTTTTAAAAAAATATTAAAATAATCTTTGTTGCGTCCAGTGCCCTCAAACATTCGCTTTGTATTGCCACTTAAGTTGCTGCCATGTAGCCATTAGGATGAGATACGTGTATATATATTTACAATGTATTGTTGAATAAACGTTACATGAGTTTTGCACAAAGATTTGGTTTTCCCCTATTTTTTCCACCTAGGCCCTGTATTCGGAGATTTTATTCTCAGGCGGTGAAGCACAAGTGAAGGAAACAGAAACCCTTTAATTAGAGGAGAAGCTTTGGCGGAACATGTCTACTGTCGTCGAGTTCCAAGCGGTAGATTCGACGTCATCTGATATCAGAACTGGCAAGATGTCACCACGAAGGAATCGCCAACACCCCCTTCGTGACATTGTGGTTGAAGACCTGGAACGAGAAATCCAACGATTGCAACAAGAACGGGCAAGAAGAGATTGATAAGATGCGGACAGTCGTCAAGAAGAAGAAAATGTTAATCCGTTTCACCAAGAAACATCTAGTGGAGAAGAAGACATTCGCATGAGACAAATGCAAGGCCAAGGCCACCCACTTTTCAGAGATGATATCGGTATTAAGATCGAACTTCCATAATTTGAAGGAAGATTAGATTCTGATGAGTTCTTGAACTGACTGTATATAGTACAATGAATTCTTGACTTCAAAGATGTACATGCCGAGAGGATTGTTAAGCTGGTGGCCATCAAACTGAAGAAGAGCGCTTCCCTTTGGTGGGAAAATTTGAAGCATACCTGAGCATGAGAGGGTCGGAACAAGATCACAAGCTGGAATAAGTTGAAAAAAGAATTTCATCGTAAATATATCACTGATCAATATTGAGAAGACCCAGTTCTTGAGACTACATCGCCTCCAACAATATCAACTCCCTATAGAGTATGTGGCGGAATTTGAGAAACTCTCGTTGAAATGTGACCTTAATGATCCGGCCGAAAACGCAATCACAAGATTCTTAGAGGGTCTTCAAACTACTATCGCTTATGTGATCCAACTACAACCCTATTGGACGCTTCAAGATGTAATCAATTTGGCACTTAAAGTTGAAAGGCAACATAAATTCCCTAAGCCAACGCAATTCAAAACTAGAGATGCTTCTAGGGAAAAGACTCTACCGCCCCATTGGAGCAGAGAATCCACTTCACAAGAAAGGCCACATGTTTCGCAAGAAAATCTTCTGGGATGCCCCTGGGCAACCCTTCAACTCCTACAGGTGGAACAGATGCTCGGAAAGCTTCAATTATCAAGGATTCGAGCATATTGTGTCCAATTGTCCCACAGTGATTGAAGAAGATGAGGTGGTCTCCAACGAGCCCTCACAAGAAGAAATCAAACCAGCAGAAGCCAGGACCCCACCGATCCTACGATCATTTGCGTGGATAATGGAGTCCTCCTAGCTCTTAGAAGATTGCTTAGTGGTCTAAAGGAAGAGCGGGCTCAGAGACAAAACCTCTTCCAAATGATTTGTACAATAAATAATCAGGTGTGCCAAGTCATTATGGATAGTGGTAGTTGTGAGAACGTTGCTTCTTGTATTATGGAGGAAAAATTGCAGCTGCAAACATAAGCTCATCCTCGACCTTACAAACTTTCTTGTATTCAACAGGGCAATGACATAGTATCTAAATGCTGCTTTGTTCAATTTTCTTTTGGTCAATTTAAAGATCACGTGTTGTGTGACATACTTCCAAAGGATGCCTGTCACCAATTGTTGGGACGACCGTGGCAGTTTGACAGGAAGACCCTTCATGATGGAACCTCTAACACTTACACATTACTTCAAGATGGGAAACCAATTGTGCTAATGCCACTAAACACCAATCAAGGAGTACCATTTGATCAACATTTAATCAACCAAACCAAATGACAACATGCCATACAAAAAGCTGAAGGAGGTTATTTAATATTATTAAAAGAAGCATGTGTCTCGGCCAACACCCCACAACCTGAGATCCAGCCACTACTCAATGAATTTAAGGACATTTGGGCGGAGAAACTTCCCACCAGTCTACCACCTCTACATGACATACAACATGCTATGGATCTAGAGTCGGGAGCTGCCCTGCCCAATCAGCCCCATATCAGCTTAGACCTGACAAGCACACTGAACTAAGGCGTCAAGTGGGGAGTTATTAACAAAAGGGTTCATCCGACCTAGTTTCAACCTTTGTGCTATACCGGCGATGTTAGTGCCCAAGAGCGTAGGACGGACACAACTCTACGTCCGAAGGTGAATCAGATGCAACAACGTCAGTGATACCAAGCCGCGGTGCACATAGAAGAGGTGATGTAGCGCATTATAGTTGATATCCGCTTGACATTCGACGTACTCACAAAAATAATTAATCCTGAATTCTAGTCTCACATATAAATTGTGCAAGTATTTGAGTCTCGGAGACTAAAAAAAAAAAACTTGGTAATGATTGAATTCGCTCACAATCTAAAAATAATAATAATAATTGAATACACAATCAAGGCTGTAAGCCTGCAAGCCAATAACTATAGACTGCGTACATAAAGTGGCAAATCTGTACACATTTAATACCTTATCAGAGAGAGCTCCATAACTGCACGAGCTTATATATTTATTAGCTCCCATTTCTCAATTCTATTTGCAATATTACTTGAAAACCAATAATCCCTTAAATAAAGCGGTGAGCCTAACAAGCACAAACCCAAAACAAGTTCAACATTCTCCTTTACTTGAAATCCAAACGCAAAATTTAAATTTGAAGGAGATTAATCGAGAGAAAAGCTTAGAGGGAGTTCTCATGGAAAATAACAATAGAATTCTCGAACTCCCACTTCCCTCTCTCCTTCTCTGTTAGACGAGCTCTTCAGCCTGAACTAGCTGTTTCACGGAAAACCTCGAGAATATCGCGAAACACAACAATGCCGACGAGGCTGTAGTCCTCCTCCACCACCCACACATACCCGACACGGTGCGCCAATGCCTGCACCATGACAGCTACCAGCGAGCTCCCCGGATGACAAACAATGGCCTCCTCCGACCTACGCCCCATCCTCGCTGAGTAGCTCCCCATCCACCTGGTCCTCCTTGGTCTCCTTAGTTTCTCCCCTTCTTCGTCGGAAGAAGAGGAAGCCGAATAAGTCGAAGACGATGAAGAAAACATTGGTGGCGAGAGCTCCCCTTCCATGAGCTCCAGCATCCCCTGCATTCCCTTTTCCTTCAGTATGGACTTCACAGTCCGCACGGCAGCGTCTGGCGGGGAGGCGCACCAGTCAATATAAGCCATGAGATCGCCGGCTGAGAGGGCGGCGATGGCGGCAGCGACGGATTCGTCGCAGCCGGTGAGAGTGGAAGGGGAAATCTCGCCAATGAGCTTGTGGTCGTCGGTCACCACAGCAACCGAGGTTTGGTCGACTAGCGCGCGGCGGATGAGGGGCAGGAAGGAAAGGGCGGCGTCGTGGTAATGGACGGAAAGCACATCGGCGGAGCGGACGAGGCCAAGCTCGGTCACGGAAAGGGCGGCAATGGGGGAGAAGATCGCGATTGAGTTGAAGAAGAAGCGGACGAAGTCCTCCTGTGTCAACCAGCAGAACTCCCCCGAGCTACCGCCGAGCTTCTTGCGGCCTGCGACTGAACGAATGGGGACCCAAAGGATATGCGCACCCTCCAGGAGTAGGTTCAGAGCATCAAGAACTCTGTTCATAGAAAAAAAAAAAACAACATTTGGATTTTTATTAAAAGAAGCAGCTTTCAGATGAAACAACTTTGACAAAACGAATTGGAAAAAAATATAATGATCCGCTTATACATAACCTAAACCAGGAGATTAAATGGAAACTTCAAGGGGGGGTTTTATGCACAGAATCCTTATTCTAAGGTGCAAAATTTGGAAAACAAGTTAAAAGAAAAACATGTTCAGTTTATGGAAGTGGCCTTGATGAATCACAGATCTCCCTTAGGAAGGAGGAAGAATCTCAACCACTTCATTTAAAAAACATTTTAGGGGGAAAATCGCATCCGTGACATCCAATCACAACCAGAACTAATCTGGGAAGAAAAGAATTTTACCGCGTAAATAGGTTATCCGAACTTAGTAATAAACCGGATTCGGAATTCTATCAACTCCGAAATTCAATCAAAGCACGGTCAATGCTTAGGCCAAAATAATACCTTGAATGCGACTCGACACGGCGCATGAGGGCAGCCATCCCCTTAGAGAGAAGGGCGGAGATGGGATTCTTGAGGGCGGCGACCGGCGACGAGATGTTCTCCTCCGCGCAGAGATAACAGAGAATGTCCACCATGCAGAGTTTTCCGGCAAAGGCCTTCTTCACCGGTGCCGATCGCTCGGAGGTCCACACGCTAACATAGGTATCACCGCATTGCTTGAGGGCAAGGAGTACTTCGCCGACTGTGGAGGAGATCGGTAGCGCTCTCAGAGCTGGTTTGCCGATGCAGAGATCGGATACCTCATAAGACATAAACTTCACTGCCATACACTAGATGAATGTAAGGCTAAACCCTAAGAAGATTTCTCTGGGATAGAGAGACAGGCCGGAGAACGATGACGTCGAGAGAAATGAGAAGTAGCCAACTCGCTGGGTTTTAAAGGAGCAGAGGCATTTATTTATAGAAGGGTAATTTTGAGGGAGGAGCATCTAAGAAAAATAAAATGTTATAATGTTTTGTTATTTGAATTCTTACTTTTATATACTATATAATATTTTTTTAATACAATTAAATTTCAAAAGCAAATATTATCAAATTAATTTGTAATAATTCAATTATATTTAAAATATAATAAATGATATATAAAATTAAGAATATATGTAATAAATTATTTCTATTATGTTATAAAACAAAATAAAATATTCCTTTTTTTTTCAAATAAGAACTTAGTTTTCTTGCTGAATTAATTTATACAAATCTTATTAATATTTATATTTTGATGCTCATTATTAAAAAACTATAAGAATTAAGGGATTTTAATTTTTAATTATAAGCCAGCTTAAAAGTTAGCATACTAAAATAGAACTTTAAATTTGCTATATTAAATTTTATTTAATTTCCAGTAAAAAAATGGTTATTAATAAAATAAGAAAATAATATGTAAGAACAAGTAGGAGCCATCTATTATCAAGTTAATTTCCCATAAAAAAAAAAAAATCTATTATCAAGTTGCTGATTAATACATAGTTTTTATTAAATAAAATCAATTATGATGATTAGCTTTTATGGAGATTGATTATCAACTAGAGGAAAAAGTTATTGAAGAGCGATTGAAGATGTATGATTTTGCTGCTATTATTTCAACGATGTGGATGGAGGGTAGAAGTGACAAGATGAGTAATAATGATGATTGATTGGTGATAAAAAATTGGCATTCATTGCTCTTGGATAAAAATGTGTGGTGATCAAGGATGATGATATAAATATTATAGGGAGCCATTGCAAGTATATGAGAAAGCAACAAAAATGGTGGATGGCAAGGATGGCGATCTTAAGAGGACGTATTTTGATGTCCTAAAATTTAATTTGGAAGAATTAATTTTTTTTTAAATTTTTTTTATAAAGAACATCAGAGTTATCTAACTTCATTTATCAGAAATAAACAACAAAAAATAAATTTAGTATTCAAAAAATATATACATACATCTATATTTATTTCTCTAAATATCATATATACTACTAAGGATTTATATAATCATATCATAAATACTCTGTCCTATGTACAAAAATATAGCTAAAATAAATAGAACATGAACCTGAAGGAATCCTGATCAATCTCATACTCCTACTATCTTGTCATGACCTGAAATTATTTAACCATATATAATTAGCTCAAGAGCCCATTAAGTAAAAAATCCTATAATTGAACTCAACACAAGGTAAATGAGTAATACACATGTCAGTAGTCAAATCATAATAATAATAATATTTATGTAATCATGAATATGTGCAAAAACAATAAAGCTCATATACAATAGCAATATAATTTATAAACATTAAAATAATATGGTATGTAAGCTAGTAGATTAGTATGAATGTCAAATTTATAAACCAGGCGTTGTATCAGTATTATCAATCAATAAAAAATCATATAAAGTGGTAAAATCAAAGCATGGATAAAGACTGTCAAAATTATATCAATATAATAAAATTACATAATTATGTATACATGCTATCCAATTATTATATATAAATATTAAATAAGTATCTTAATCATATGCTCAATATGTCACACTAAACAAGTAAGAAGTTATGGCTTAATCAATATTTTTTTAGTATCGAATCAATGTCAGTAAACTGCTGGCTTAGTAAATAGAGTCATCACTCTTTACTCATCGGCGCAATAATCATCTCCTTATAACTCACAATCAATATATCATATGAATCGGTCGAGGATAACACCAAACTACATATTTAAAGAAAAGTTTGTTGGTCCACCATCATGTACAAGTCAATCAGTATCTAGCCAACATCAGGGAATAATTAGTTTTTACTTATTTTTTCTCACACACATTATTATCACATTATCATACTAATAATATAGTGATCAGCTATTATTCAACCACATATCCACACTCCTTTTTAATGCACTAGTAAATCAAATATAATTAGGCTTAATTTAGAAAGTGCCAAAATGACCTAATTATATGCAATAGAAAATCATAATAAGAAAAGTTCACATTTCATAAATTTATCAAATTACTAGAGATTGTATGCAATAATATTCTGAAACTTTAATTGAATTAAAGCAATATTTTTAGATGTTAAAATAAATATCTAAATTGATAAAAATTGTTATATTTTCAAAATTACCATGTGAAAAATCTTAAATAAATTATCAAAACATTCATAATCTAAAACTCTATAACATAGAAGTTATGCGGAAAAAGTTTTACCAATATAAAATCATCCTCATTTTTCGGTAATAATAATAATAAAATTTGATAAAAAAATATCAAAAACATAAAATTTTCAAAAAAAAAAGGGTAATAATTCCTTGCAGCGAGACTACTAAATCTCTTAAAAGGATTACCGGGTGCCAAAAATATCACCATAACCTTCAAATCTATTTTTTTTTCTCTAGATATCTCTCCTCACTTTCTTTCTTAATTTCCTAAATCATTTCTTTGTTAGCCTAATTTAAAAAGCAGAATGGCTTTTTAATGATTTATGATAATTGAATTAGATATTTAGGAATATTTAATTCAAGAAAAATTAATAATATAATATTAATATAATTATATATAATTTAATTAATTTTCATTTTAAAATTTATATAATTTTTTAAGGACATAAAAAATTATAATTATAATCCATAAAATAGTTTATTTTATTTAAAATTTTTTGGTGAAATAAGTTTGTAAAACGGATACCTAACGGCCGGTCTCAAAATTTTCACTTATACTGACATGTGTCAATTTCTTAAGAATTTGCACCTGTGCCAAAAAATTATGAAAGTATTCATGTAATTAAAACATTACATTATCTATGCTATGAAAAAAAAAAGATTTATGATTTGGACCTATATTTTTTTTTTTTTTGGAAAATTTGGGGCGAAAGCCCTTCAATTGCTGTAAAAAATAGGAAGTTACAAGAAAAAGTAACAAGAACAAAAAACCTGCCTACATAAGAGACAACAAAACCTTATGTAGGCAGAAGAAAGAAACCACAACTATACCCCAACTATACCACCCAATACATCAAAAAGAATGTAATAACCAAAATGTGGTAGAAGGCACAAAAAACTTGTAAAAACAACTTCCCAGTAAGAGAGCCAAACTAGCTGCTTGAGGTAGAGGGAGACCTCCCAGACGATGTTTTGACGGAGAAGCCAGCACAACGGGATCACATTATACCATAATGAGGATGAACCATCAATAAGCAATGCAGAATTGTTCAGGAATCCGGCTAAAGAGAACAGCTCCCAGGCATTAATGTCTAGACTCAGAAATATGAATTCATAGAAACTGAACCCTGGTTGCCCGAAGGCCGTCCAAGGGGCCTGCTTAGGGAGCTTCATCATTGTCCAGACATACCCGAAAAAGCAGGCAGTGATCGAAGGGACATCCGGGCCCAGGAAGCAAAGAAGCAGCGTTACAGTTTTTCCAACCATGACAAGGAATTTTTCCATTTCAGCAATTTCTCAAAAAGAACACGTTTGATGCATAACAGCGAAGTAGTAGAACACTGTGAATTGCCACCAAACCTCCTATTGTTTCTTTCTCTCCAGACATGGTATATAATACAACCAATCACCAGCAGATAAAAACTCAATTCCTTCTTTCCATTGTAATCACCATTTAACCAATCAAATAACTATCTAATAGTGGGTCTTAAAAGAAAGCACTGAGATCTCGGAATTAAGGCACGTAATATAGAGAAAGAGTAGGTGCATTCAAAGAACAAATGAGAAACAGATTCAGCGCTAGAGTGACAAAGACTGCACTCAACCGGTGCCTGAATCTGTCTGATACGCAGCGCATCCGCCGTTTTTAAACCCCCCATTAAAGCAAGCCAGACAAAGACCGAATGCTTAAGAACACACCTTTTGTGCCAAACAGATTTATACCAATTGCAAACAGGCAAATCAAAATAAAAGTCACTTAAGTAATGCTTGAACTTAGCAATATTTATGTCTTTCCAATACAAACAATGCCCATCAATATCTAATACATTGCTGCTATAATAAGCCTCCAACAACCGATGATGCAAGGGATCAGGGGCTCTCAAAAGCTTACCAAAGACATAATCAAGCAAGCTACCTTCAGGAAGTAGGTCAATAGAAACATCACCCAAATACTCAGCAATAGTGACCCCATGACACCAATGATCCCATTTCAGAGATATGGGGGAATTAAGAGTGATCTTAAATTTAAAGCAGGCTTTAAAATCCATAGCAGATTTTGTAATAGCTCTCCAAAATTTAGACGCATTAGCATGAACGGGTTTCCAGGGAGAATTGTATTTATGAATAAGCCAAGAGGATAAAGGGGATGAGCAATTATACATTCTAGATATAACAGAACAGTTAAAAGCATGCTGCAGAGCCGCAATAGAAGGGATCCCCAAGCCCCCTTTAGCCTTGGGCAAGCAAATTTTGTCCCAAGAAACCATATGAAGTTTCTTGGAGGAAGAAGAGTCCCCAAAAAATAGAAATCTAGCACAGTGCTTTTTATAGAATTTATAAACATATTTAGGCATAATAGCACCCCGAATCCAATACGCAATAGTATAATAAATTGTAAATTTCAAGTATTATAATCTGCGAGCTAAGGACAACAAATTAGCTTTCCAACCATTCAACTTCCTGTTTATGCTATCCAGAAGTGGTAAATAATCTTCCATTTTAAGCCTGTAGAATGAGAGGGGAATACCAAGATAGGTTAACTTGTTAACAATGGTATGAATGCTCAAGCAATTGCAGATTTCTTGTTAATTTATTTGGTGCTTGGGGAACATGATAGAGCATTTGTCACGGTTGATATAAAGACCCGATGAGGAAGCAAAATCCAAAAGGACAGAGTCCAGAATCCGGCAGTTGTCTAAAGTAGCTTCTCCAAAAATCAAAATGTCATCTGCATATAGCAAATGAGACAGAGAGAAGTCATTGGAGCAAATGCCTTTAAAGCCCCTTCCCTCAAGTAAATTAGAAAAAGCATCCATGACAAGGCAGAAAAGATAGGGACTAAGAGGGCACCCCTGCCTCAACCCCGCTGAAGATGAGAAATAACCTTCAAGAGCACCATTGAGAACAATAGAGAAATTCACATCAGTAATGCATGCTCTAATCCAGGAAATAAACTCCTTAGGGAAGCCTTTTTGGTTAAGTCTAGTAAGTAAAAACTCACATGAGACAGAGTCGAAAGCCTTTTTGATATCTAGTTTAGCACAAAAAATATTAGGCCCACCTCTTTTCTCGGCATAGTATAAAATGTCACTCGCTAGCAAAATATTGTCCGTAGAAACTCTGGATTTCACGAACCCCGCTTGATTATTTTTAACAATTAAGCTCATAACATGTTTCAATCTTTCTACCATCACTTTAGCTATAATTTTGTACAGGACATTGCAAAGGGCAATAGGTCTGAAATCAGAGATGTTAGCCGCATATTTGTTTTTAGGAATGATAGCTAACGCAGTGGCCTTAATCCCATTAGGAAGAAAACCTTTGAGAAAAAAGGATTTAATGGCCTTACAAACCATAGGCCCAATGATATGCCAGCTAGATTTATAGAAATGGAAATTGAATCCATCAGGCCCCGGAGCAGCCATAGATTTTCCCATGAAGACAACCGATTTGATATCCTCCTCAGTGACAGGATTAATAATGGAGCTAGCATACTCAGAAGGTAAAACAGAACCCGCTGGAAAAATGTCCAGATTCATACACATAGGAGGAGGGGGGTTATACAGCTCTTGGAAGTAATGAATGATAGAGGAAACAAGCTCAGATCTGGTAGAGTTGGGATTAGAGGCTGTCACATTAACTATTACATTAGAACAAGCCTTTCTTCTCCTGATTTTAGAATAAAGGAATTTAAGATCCTCTTCACCGTTTTTCATCCAGTTCACTTTAGCCCTTTGGATAATCCAAGAAGCTTGCATAGAAATAAAATTGCCCAACTCAACATTAATATCCTTGTAAGCCTGATTGTTAAGAATATTAGTGTGGTCCTCTTGCAGATTAGTCAGCAAATCTCTTTGCCTAGAATGAAGCAAGTCAATATGAGAGTCAACAGAGGAGGAAGAGGCCCAGCTTTCCTTTTTAATACCTCTTTTAAGCCCTTTCAGAAGATTGCAAAAATGAATAAGAGGATTACCAGAGCAAGGAGAGCTCATGATGTCTAGAAGAAGAATCCAGAATTTATCAATACAAGTCCAGTAGTTCTTAAATAGGAACCTGTGCTGTGCCTTAAAATTCCTACCAGAATGTATAATAATCGGACTATGATCCGAGCAAGAAGGACTTTGATACGAGCAATAGGAGTCAGAGAAAGATTTCAGCCAGCTATCATTCACTAAAGCTCGATCAAGTTTAATGTGAATAGGATTGTCTAGACGTTGGTTGAACCAAGAATATTTGCAGCCAATAGAAGGCAAGTCCATTAACTTATTATAGAAGATCATATTATTGAAATCTACAAGAGAGGATTGGGAGATAGGAATCCCCCCCAGCTTATCAGATGCATATCTACAGCAATTAAAGTCGCCCATGACAACCCAAGGAAAGCTCTCATCCGGAACAGCTTTAGCAATATCAGCCCATAATAATTTCCGATCTTGACTGCTATTAGCAGCATAAATAACAGATAGCTCAAGGATAGGAACATTAGCAATAGTGATAGTGCCAGAAATCATCTGAGAAGAGATGATATTAGACATAAAATTCATTTTAGAGGCATTCCATTTAACCCAAATTCTCCCAGAATTGGAGAGAGTAAAATTGTGACAGCTACCTTCGTTTGCAAAAAGACTGTGAGAAGTGTCAAAAAAGGATCAAGTAAAGAAGCCACATTGATCCTATTTTCTAGAATGCATATCAAATCAAGATTAAAAGACTGAATGAGACGTTTACAACAAAGAACCTTATCAGGACGATTAAACCCCCTGATATTCCACGCCGCAATGGGTGGAAAAAACATTATGAATTTGAGAGGTGTTGGGGTTTTTTGACCTGCTTCCCCTTAGCAGATTTTTTCGAAACAGCACCAGAATTTGGCACTTTACTTTTTTGAGAGGCTTTACTGTTTTTAGACTTAACCTCCTCAAAGTCCTCATTCTGTCTATCACTGTTAGAGTCCAAAATAGGATCCAATTGTGAACAAGATTCCTCCTCAATGTTTAAGGCATCAAACTTGTTGGGAGAGGTAATTTCTAGCTGAAGAGAGGAGGGCTTGACAAACAGTAGGCTAGAGGAAGAAGAAGCTTCCTCGTATATGGAATTTAGATTGGGGATATCATTCCCCACAGGATTTTCAGCTATCTGGGTCCTTTGGGATTTCGGAAAACCAGAGGGGGAGGTTGAGGGGGAATGAGGTTGATAAAGCAGAGGGATTCCCTGGGCATTAGGAATCTGGATGGAGGCAGCCGGATTAGAACTGGAAGGATCATGGATATCAGTAGTAACAGCAGCAGATTCAGGGATGATCGGCTTTGCAATAGTGTGAACAGGGGGCCTAGAGTCTCTGTTATTATTAGAAAAAGAACGATTACGAGGTTTTCTGCTGTTGCTTATACCCCGAAAGTTAGTAGCCATCTTGTTTGTTTCATTATTTTCCTTGTCGGGCTGAGAGGGACAAGATGATGAATAATGCATTAAAGACTTACAGTGCTCACAGGGCGATGGTCTCCATTCGTATTGAACTTTTAGGCAGACAACATCACCATCCAGCGACACCTTGATCTCTTCTGGGTAAGTAGCATTACGATCCACAAGAACACAGATGCGAGCAAAAGTAAGACGCGTCTTTTGTTCAGTCAAATTATCAGCAGCAAGCGGGATACCTATTTTGCTCGCAATCCTCGACATACCCTCAGAATTCCAGCAAGCAAGCGGCAAGTTGTGTATTTTCACCCAGATAGGAACAGAGGAGAAGTCCTCCTTCTTAGGGGTAAATTTCGGATGCCATTTCTGTAACACAAAAGGTTTACCTAACAGGAACCAAACACCTCTCGACCATACCATGTCGAAATCTTCACAGCAGGAGAATCTCAGGAGAAAAAAGCCATCGCTCAGAGAAAGAAGCTGAACTGGCCCTTTTAAGCTCCAAGTTTTTTTGATGGCTCCCAAAAGCTCTTCATAATAGGGCCGTCTCCCTATCGAATAACCAACCAAGCAAAGTTTCCAATCCTCCCCACCTTGCAGAAGCTTGTCTCCCGAAAAAGGTATCACATCTGGCTCTTCCGGAAAATGAGAAAATTTGATGGAATTCAGAGTAGAGTTGCCAGAAACAAAAACCTGAGACCAATCTTTCGGAGTAGAACGTGCCCCGATCCCAGAAGACGAGGCAAGCGGAGGAAAAGCTGAGGGAAGAAGGGAAGAATCCATGCATAAGAGGAGAGGGAAGCTGGCCTCCGGCAGCGCCGGAGGGAGGAGGCGGATGATGAAAAATCAGCAGCGCGCGCAGAGAAGAAGCAAACCCTAGACGTCCGCTCTGTCCCCTCAGTAAAGGTTTCCCTTTATTTGGACCTATATTGACTCTAGATAAAAATTATTTAATTGAATTAAAATAAGAGCTATTATAAGTATGATGACAATAATTTTTGAAGTAGGGATACTGATGGTGGTTTGATAATAACACATGTAGGGGTGAATTATGATAATGACGATGCTATGGCATTAATAACATATCATGTTGGTATGAGTGATCATGTTGAGAAAAAATGAAAAGAGGATGTATGATGAGGAGCAAAGAGAGGATATTATAGTTGCAAGTGTGGTATCTTAATCCTTAATGTCATATCAAGATGCCATAATTGCAAGATATAAACAATGATGACATGATGTTATAACCATGTTATTGGTTTCAAACATTAAATAAAAGGTGTGAAGTGAGAGCGAACCCTTTATTGAAAATTTTAAAAATTTAAAAAAGCAACGAAAGCTCTCCGTCAATGCCGACTACAAATTCAGAATGTCAACCAAAAAATAAAAAGATAAATTTAAAATAAAGAAATCAATTCTTCATAATTGAACTCACTAACTTTATGGATGCCATGCAAAAAAGAAACTACCAACTTCATGAATGTCAAGCAAGAAACCGATGAAACTCAATGCAAAATTATCCTCTCTTTTTTTTTTATAATTGTAATTATATTGCATTTGACTTAAATATCAAGATGTTATCATATTTTAGATGTTAATGAATGAAATTGAGTTCTACTTAAGGAAATTTCTTTATTCTTAGTTTAATGTATAAACCCCACGTTGAATCTCAAGCATATACATCTCATTCTATTATAAACCCTAAATCACTTATATGAGCTTTCGACCTGCTCAATAGTTGTAAGAAACAATCATAAACTCATAGCTCCACACTTCATTGCAAAACTTAAACCTTCATCAACCATCTCTTTATGCCTACATGCATCTCTTCATACTTATTGTTGATTAGATAATCGATATATATATATATATATATATATATATATATATATATATATATATATATATATATATATATATATATATATATATATATATATATACATTTATGCATACATTTTTTATATGATTTGCAACATACTGTTCTCTTTTACCTTGCATTGATTTCAGTTGTAATATTTTGTTTACTTGCTTGACTATGTACTAATTATGTAGTTTTACATTATTTATAATAAATGTAAGGATCCTATGATATGAGGCTCTGGATAACATATATATATTTTTGGTTGTTCACAAGAAATTGATAAACTCTAATTAAATGCTTAAATGAAAGACATATTCAATTCTTTCAATAAAGATTCTGGGGAGTTGACATGACTAGTCAAGCATATATATCCTGAGTAAATTATATAATAATTGAGCAGCTAAAGTGCTAAACTACTGGGAGGGCTATGATATAGACTAAGATCTATTTAGGCCATACCTAGGAAGATCAACCTAGACCATCCTTATTTAAAAAAAAAATATTGGTATAAGCAGAAGTGTTATTATGTAAACTAGGAATTATTTAGGAAATACCTAGGTATATCGTTCTAGACCATCATTATTAAAATAAGTTTGGGTATGGAACTTGATGTTGGTACCATTCTCAATATTTAGTGAATAATGTCATATTAAGATGCTTTTGAGTTACATATAGAATGGAGTGCATGATGGAGGCGAAGATATAAGTCATGTTACTAATTGAATAGAAAAGAGGTTTATGTCGAATAAACTGTTGTTTGTGTTGATTTAGATGAAGACTACATAACTATTATCGTTTCACTCTTTAGTTTGCTCAAACCAAATTTATCACTAAATAATGGAAAAATGATATCTAATTAATTAAGTCTTTTTTGGCTTGCTAACTATAGTCGCTCGATTATGATCCTCCAATCTTTATCGTCTAACTATAATCATACAATAACCATCACCTAACTATGATTCTTCAAACACTATCGCCTGATTACAATCCATTGATCACCATCCTCTGACTTTGGTAAACGAATTATGGTCATTTAATCACCGTCACTCAATACTGCTCCATATTAGGATTAGATTATGAAGTTTTTTTTTTTTCATAATTACTTTGGCTCAAATATATAAATAGAGCCCTATGGGGTGTTGTTGAACGTATGAGAGGATGAGAGAGCTCATTGTAACTCCATATTGTTCTCCAATTTAGTGAAATCATCTTCCCCTCCCTGTGGATGTAGGCATATTCGTCAAACCACATAAATAGCCATATTTATTATATTTGTGTTGTGTGATTTTGTTTCCGCTATAATTGTTTGCACAATAATTACAGCTTTATTGATCGACAAAATTGGACTCCATAAAAAACAAACAATGAAAAAGGCATACAATAGCAAAAGATAATTAACTTAAGGAGCTGCTTTCTGCAACAAATAAACCAAAGAAAATTGTGAAAAATTCTACACAAAATCAAAGGGTGAAAAAGAGTAAGGCTAAGCTTGACGTTAGCGAGTATTTATAAATATGTTTATATGGAAATAAGAGTTTACATAAACATAAATGATTCATGATGTTCTATGCATCATAAGGAATGCATGTCATATCAAAGTATGAAAGTATGAGTGGTATTATATAAATAAAAAGTGAATGCGTCGACTTGTAAGTAAAAATTGATTATTATATTAATGCCTCACAAAAAAGTTGATTCATGTAGAGCCTCACTTAGGAGAGCAAATTGGCAAACTTACCTATATATATTGAAAGATATAGGGTAGGTGTTATCTCTGATAATGAAGGTTGTAGGCCTAAGATTGATGTATTAATTTGTTTACTCATGCAATTTTCGGTGGTGCATATTATATTATGTGGTTAGTTAATTGATGATATATAGGATAATGACTTTTGTATGATATGTAGAGGGATAGCAAATAAGCAAGAATTTGAAATGAAAAATGCTAAAATGAATTATGAGCCTTGGTTTTCTTTTAATGATTTATTGTTATGAATGTATGGATTATTCATTAAAATATTGAAATAGGCCAATTAATATCTTATACAACTCATGTTGAATATTATTGATGTTTATATCCATGAAAATATATATAGCCACAAGGCGCAGTCGACCAACTACCTCCACCCCTCACCGTCGATCCGCCACTGTCGAGCACCACCTGTCGCCACCGACCATCACCCACCATCAACAACCCCCACCGCTGGCCACAGCCGAGCACCACATTCACCCCCACCATCATGGACCACCAACGCCACCTGCCGCCGCCCAGCACTACCATTGTCTGTCACCAGCCACCACCGCCACAGTTGGCCACCACCACTACTGCCACTACAGGAAAAACAATGAAAACCGGCAGTTTTTTCCGGCGGTTAGTGTAAGATTACCGGCGGTTTTACAAATTACCGGCGGTCTAACGGCGGTTTAGTGACCGCCGGTAAAAACGGCGTAGGAAACAAATTCCGACGGCCTTTTACCGGCGGTTTATTTTTGCGGCGGTTTTCCGGCGGCCCATACCGCCGGTGATCACCGGAATTTCAACCGTCGGTCTGTCGGCGGTTTGGCCGCCGGTAATGTAACCGCCGGAAAACCGCCGGTCAGAGTACCGGCGGTGTTCCGGCGGTTAAACCTGGCGTCGTCTGGTTCATTAGACCGCCGGACGGCGCCGTTAGACCGCCAGTAACTTACCGGCGGTTGACGGCGGTTATAGCCGTCGGTATTACCGACGGTTTAAACCGTCGTGCGTCCATCGTAGAACCGCCGGTGACCGTCGGTAAGCCGCCGGTATTCACCGGCGGTTTAATAATAACACCGGCGGCTATATCTTACCCGTCCGGTATCGTAGTTTCCGGCGGCCAAACCGCCGGTTAGCCGCCGGAAACCTGTAGCACCTGAAAAAAAAAATTGACAACATCCCCTCTATTTGAGGGAGGTTCACCCTAAAGTCTAAACCTGCAGAAAAAGCATATATATGTTGGGCAACACGCCGCTATATTCATCACAACCAGAAAATACAAAATTCATCACAACATTACAATCACAAGTTCATACAAGAATGGTTCTTAATAATGCTACAATCACCAGTTCAGAAGTTTACAAGTTCTAATTAATACATTCATCAAACATAATAAGCATCTAATCATCATCGGTATCCTCACTGTCTGCAGATGGCTGCTCCTGTTGGTCCTTCTTCCTTTGTTTTCCAGCTCTGTAGGATTGCAACTCTGCTTGCATTTCATTCTGAACCCTTTTCATCTCTTCAATCTCTCTAGTAAGTGCTGCAACCCTCTCACTTACAGATTCTTCAGCTCCACTTGGATCATGGAATGCAGAGGTGTATGAACTGGACTCAATAGCAAAAGCTTGTGAACCCATGCCATATACCCTCCCCCTCTGTCTTCCACCAACAACTTCTGACCATGTCTGATACTCAGAAGTATGGGCCGATCCAGAAGATGATCCCTCGCCAGTGGACTGCCTACTTTCTCTAACTCGTAAGAAATCATCCTGCAAGTTACAAATAGTTTTATTAAAATAAATATTTATTCTAAAAATCCA
Organism: Dendrobium officinale; assembly: GCA_019514585.1. Lineage (NCBI taxonomy): Eukaryota > Viridiplantae > Streptophyta > Magnoliopsida > Asparagales > Orchidaceae > Dendrobium > Dendrobium officinale. The sequence continues at coordinate 22,075,783 of CM033696.1, forward strand.
AAAAATTTTACTCACATGAGCCTTCTTAGATTTCTCATCAACCCACTTCTGGTCAGCTTGATGTTGATGAGTTCTTGTATGCAGCTCCAATGGTGTTGGCTCCCGACCCAGGTGCGCTTTCTGAAAATTTGATGCTTAGTTATACTAACATAAATATATGTAATAAACCAATTCAAAACACTTACCAGTCGCCGCCTATGTTCTGTATGAGGTACAGATCCACCAGTATGAAGAGAGCTTCCTAAACCGCCGCAGTCAGAGGCTCTGTTCTGTTTATTCTGCTCTCTCATTTTTATAAACTCCGGGGTAGCCCAAACACTACTCAAATCTGCCCAAACTCCCTCTCCAATCCAATTAGGCCTCTGCCCGGACTTTCTAATGTCCGTGAACATGTCTCTGAGACGGGTCGCTCCTCTCCTCTCAAAATTAGATCTGATCCTCGTGCTGTACTCAGGCAACCACCTAAATTCTTTCTGTACAAATTTAGGCAATATCAAAAAGATTAGTACAAATTAAATCATATATTTGAAATCATATAAAAAAAAATATACCTGAAATTCTCCAAACCACATATCTCTAACAGGCTTTGGGATCTTCTTCCAGGATAAGTAAGGAGCATCATACTTATTCTTTATTATATCCCGGATCATATGTATAGGTGGCCTTGAAGGATTGAAGCTGCAAGTGACTTTGTTTATCAATAACATGTAATATATCAAAATAAAAACAACTGAATAACTTAAATTGAACTTACTTATCGCCGTCAGGCTCGATGTATTGACGCTTATCTGTTGCTGTTGCAGGATCGGTAGCGCCAACCTCTGGTGGTCGTGATGGTCCACCCTGTTCATGCTGCACCGGATAGGGGTAGTAATATGGGTAAGGGTAAGGAGGGTGAGGACCAGTGGATGGACCAGCAGCCTGTGATGATGGTGGGGGGGTAATATGGATAGAATGGAGAAGCATGTGTCTGATCTGGAGAGGGGAAGCGAGGACTCGTCGAGCTGGGAGGGAAGTGGCCAGGGAAGTATGGAGGTGCAACAAGAGGTGGATCTAATTGTCCCTGACCCTGCTCTGGTGAAGGCTGCTGGCTCCTGGCAGGTGGTGGCGGTGGTGGTGTAGGTAGATCTGGTGCAACTGAAGGCCCCTCACCTACCTCAGTCTGTGTGGGTACTCTGCTAGTCGTAATCTTCTTCCGGCGGAACTTTGAGGCAAATGATTTACGAGTAGGATCGTCGCCTGAAGCCATCTGCAATATTAAAACAAAAATAATTAAGAAACAGTTAATAAAACAGTTAATAAAGCAGTTAATAAAGCAGTTAATAAAACAGTTAATGAAGCAGTTAATGAAGCATGTAATGAATTACGAGAAGCAGTTAATAAAGCAGTTAATGAAGCAGTTAATAAAAGACAAGGTGGCAAAATACAATATCATTTCTAAGCAGTAATAAAAATTACATAACATTTAAATTCTACAATTCTAAATTACAAAAACTAATCAGAATCATCAGAACTATTTTCATCACTCTCAAGAGTATCTTCACTTTCATCCTGGTTCTCTTCTTCTTCTGAACTAGTTGAACTATTGACATCTTCTAACTCCATTTCAATAGTAGAGGTTGTAGTTGGCATATCCTCAATTTCAACAGGCATATAACTTGACATCTCATCCTCTTGATGTGCAGTTGCTACAATGTATTGTTGATCAATTATTCCCCGTGCTTTTGTTTTTATGACAGCTAGCCAATCTTGTTTGTCTCTGCGACCACTGGGATATTTGCTGAAATAAACTTGAATAGCTTGGCTTGCTAACACAAATGGATCAAACTTTCCGTATCTTCTACTATGTTTAACATCTACTAAACCATACACAGGATGAACCCTTGTGCCTCTATTTTGTACTGGATCATACCACTGACAGTTAAATAAGCATACAAAGTTCTCATCTTCCCCTGGGTACTCCAAGTCAAGGACCTCATTCAAAATACCATAATAATCACACTCATCTTCTTCATGAGTGTTTCCTCTAACACATACTCCACAATTTTCAGTTTTTCTTCCTTCACTCCACGATTTGGTATGAAATCTGAAACCATTCACTATATATATTGGCCAAGTTTTTACTTTTCGCATTGGACCCCATGCTAATGCTTGCAAACCTTTATCGAAACATTTGTTATCAGGATTTTGTACCTAAAAATATTTTCAAATTTTAGTAATTTTGATAATAAATAAGATTTAAATTTATAAAAAAAAATGTACTCACATATGATCTGAACCAAGTTGGAAATTCATTTGCAACAGCTTGCTCAATTTCCCTTGAATCTGTCAAGGGCAAATTGCTTACGAAATACCTGTTGACAAATAATTCATAAGTATTTTAAATAAACATTACTAATTTATTATTAACATTATGTAAGAACTTACTCTAAGATTGGCTCAACTTCTTCACAGTTCAGTAGTACATACAAATTCGCTGTATTTATTTCTAAATCGTTGAGATATCTTTCAACACATTTGCCACTAGGCTTTCCTTGCCTTCTAAATACTGTTAGTATAGCATGTGATTGTTCTTCTACATCGAAGTCCATGTTACGACCCATTTTTGTTCTTGTACTCCTTACATGTGGCTCGAAATAGTAGGAGCAAAAGTGTGTTGTTTTTTGAGATAAATATGCTTCACATATCGATCCTTCTGGTCGTGCTTTATTCTTAACATATTTCTTCAACTTGTTCAGATATCTATTAATCAAATAAAAATATGTTATCTTAACTGATTCAAAAAAATTGAGTAATTAATAAAAATCTTAACACATTTACCTTTCGAAAGGATACATCCAACGATATTGTACAGGTCCACCAACTCTAGCTTCGTAAGGTAGATGGACTGGAAGATGTTCCATAGAATCAAAAAAACCCGGGGAAATATCTTCTCTAACTTGCATAGGATGATTGGTATGTTATCCTCGTACCTCCGTAAAGCATTTTCACTTAGTTTAGATGAACATAAATCTTTGAAGAAAATGCTAAGCTCAATCAACGGATTTGATATGTAATCGGGTAACATACTGATTATGATCGGAAGAATAACCTCCATAATTATGTGACAATCATGACTTTTGAGTCCAAATAACCTTGCAGATTTCAAGTCAACACATCGGCTTATATTTGATCCATAACCATCCGGCATTTTTAAACCTTTAAACCACTGACATATCATTCTTTTTTGCTCTAACGTGAACGAGTAAGGAGCTTTGGGCTTCATTACTTTACCGTCAGTTGTTGTTACTAACTCCAAATTTTTTTCGCCGACAAAACTCTTTAATGTCCATCCTTGCTTTGACATTATCTTTACTCTTGCCTTTAACATCCATAATTGTATTAAAAATATTATCCAGAAAGTTCTTCTCAATGTGCATAACATCCAAGTTATGTCTTATCAAATTAGTTCTCCAATAAGGTAATGTCCAGAAAATACTTTTTTTAATCCAATTATGTTGAACACCATAACTCGGAAATTTAGATTCTGATAGCATTGGATACTCAATAATTGTTGGAATGTTGGAAAGTCTCTGGAGTATCTCATCACCACTTAATCTGGGTGGAGGAGGTAATCGCTCAATTCTGTTTTTAACAAATGCTTCTTTATTTCTTCGAAACTGATGATTAGCATGTAGAAACATACGATGACAATCAAACCAAGTATTTTTCCCTCCATGTTTTAATGTGAAAGCTTTACTGTTCTCCATGCAGTAAGGACATGCTAATTTCCCTGCTGTGCTCCAACCAGACAACATACCATAAGCTGGAAAATCACCGATAGTCCACAGCAAAGCAGCTCGAAGGAGAAAATTTTGTTTTATTGATATGTCATATGTGAGCACTCCTTCTTCCCATAATAATTTGAGGTCATCAATTAATGGCTGCAAATAGATATCAATCTTTGCCTTCGGATTATGTGGTCCAGGTATAATCAGAGTTAAGAACATGAACGGAGTAGTCATACACATCTCTGGTGGCAGGTTGTATGGTGTTAATATAACTGGCCAACAAGAATACGGTGTAGCTGTTTGACTATAAGGAGTAAAACCATCAGTACATAATCCCAATCTTATGTTGCGGGGTTCAGCAGCAAATGAAGGATGCACTCGATCAAAATGTTTCCACACTTCAGCATCTGATGGATGAGAAAGAACATCACTTTTTGCTATTTTCTCCTTATGCCATCTCATATGGCATGCTGAACTCATTGATGCATAGAGCCGCTGAAGTCTTGGAATGATTGGTAAATAAAACAAACGGGAATATGGCACATCTTTCTTTGGACGACGTTGTTTTCCCGAGTTCTGCTTAAAATGAGGAGCATTGCAGATGTGACAAGTAACTTCTGCTGCATCATCCTTATAGTATAACATACATCCATTGATACAACAATCAATCTTTGTAGCAGTGAGACCCAGCTTGGATACTAATTTCTTTGTTCGGTACAAGTCTGAGGGAATTATATTGTCAGCCGGATTAGTTTCCTTCATAAGACCAATAACGTCATTAAAACATTCACGGGGAATATTATACTCAGTTTTAATACTTAACATCCTCACTGCAATGGATAATTCTGAATGCGTACTGCAACCTTCCCAAATTGGCTTTTGGGCTGAATGTAATAACTCAAAGAATTTTTGTGTCTCTGCATTTGGTGGCTCTTCCACATTAGACCTTAAATTATGACCTGCTACATCAAAAATAAGGTCTTCATAGGGTCTACTCATTTGATTTTCATGAAATGTTTCATAAGCTGTAGATGAACCAGCATGAGCATCTCTATGTGGCTCGTACTCGCCATGTGATGTCCAAATCCAATAGTTTGGAAGAAATCACCTACGATATAAATCAAGCTTCACATCATCGGACTTTAGGAATGCTAGATTTTTATGCTTCGAACACGGACATCTAAACATTTTATCAAGCTGAAAGGAAGGCAGTTGAGATGCAACTTGAATGAAAGTTTCAACTCCCTGTATAAATTCAACTGTCAATCCTTTTCGACCCGGTAACAATCTATTATACATCCAATATCTTTCTTCTTGGATAGTCATTTGCACGTTGAAGTAAACGTACCCTACATGTTGGAGGCATAAACAATCTGTTATACATCGAAATAGATTTTTATGCTTTAAAAGTCACCTCTAATAAACCAATGTTCCTTATAAGAATTCTCAAGGTCAACAAGCCATTGCCAAAGAGGCAATCTACCAAGTCTTGTGCAACTAAATAAACTATGTACTAATATTATAAATATTAAAAATAGAGAAGTTGCAATGAATAATTTGATCAAAATCATCAATACTAGTTAAATTAATATCACTTTTACAAAAAACCCAAATTTTACTGGAACAATTAGCGAAGGAAAAAATCAACACATGTAATATTCGCAACCATATAACTAATCATTAAGATCATTTTTTGAAAGAAGTGTTGTATCTTGTGATTCTAGAATCAGCAGAAGATCCAAGTAATTACTTTTTTTTTTAGTTTTTCTTATAACTTTTTCAGAAATCATTTTTAGTAACATTAACTAAACTTTTCACATATATGCTCATTTTGTATCCTATTTTTAAGAAAAAAATCATTCATCCACTTAAGCATCCTCATCTCTACAACACTTAGTATTATGATTTCTTTTAATGGCCAACATTCTCCACCATAAAGCTTTATAGGTCTAATCACCATCTTATAAAATTTTCTTTAAGTTTGATGATAACTTTTCTATCACACAACTAATCCGATGCATTCCACCACTTCAACCATCCAACTTGAATTCTACTAATAACATCCCCATCTATTTCACCATCACTCAAAACAATAGATTCCAGTATTAAAAACACATGCTCTTATTAATGATTCGATCACCCAATCAAAATCCTCTCAATGGATCTATTAAAATTGGACTCCATATATTTAATTTTAAATCTATTCAAATGAAAATCTTTAGACTCTAACATTTACCATCATAATTTAAGTTTAACTTCAACCCTCTCTCTAATCTTATCTTATCAGCAAAAAGAATATCATCAATAAAAAAAATAAACAAGGCATCTTGCAAATGTCAAGTAAAATATTAAAAACATCCATAACTAAAGAAAAAAAGATATGAGCTTAAGTCTGATCCTTGATATAATTCAACTGAAATAGGAAAACATTTGATCAAACCACCTTCCGAGTTTAATCATTTTAATACAGAGCAATAATACTGCAAACACATATATCAATAAATTATAATAACTCATATGAGATATAACATTTTTTATCTAAAAAATTCATAAGATCCAAGTAATCCAAGCAAACCTAAACCTATATATGCACCATAACTCTCTCCCACATTTTTAAAGTATAAAACATTAACTAACAAGATAATATCAACAAATAATCAAAGAAAAACTATTAAAATTAACCTTAAAAGAGAAATCGGTTTGTTTGGGGTCGGAAACGGTCGGCGGTCGGGCGTCGGAGTAAAGGGGTCGGCGGCGGTCGGACTGGGGACGGCGGCGGTCGGACAGGGGTCGGCGGCGGTCGGAATGGGGTCGGAGGCCGGAGTTCCTTCGTCGGGGGCTGATCGGACGAGCGGAGGAGCGATATGAGCGAGCGGCCAAGAGAGAGAAGGAAACAGGGAAAATGAAATGAGCGGAGCGAGGGGGCTCGTATTAGGGCTTTTACCGGCGGTTTTCCGGCGGTTTAAACCGCCGGTAAAAAATCACTTATCACCGTCGACTAAAACCGCCGGAAAACCGACGGTTCACGTCTATATCCGGCGGTTTACCGGCGGTTTAGACACCGTCGGTATTACCGACGGTTTATCGTAGCTAAGCCGTCGATTAAGCCGTCGTTATCGTCCGACGGCGTAACCGCCGGTGTAGCCGTCGGTAATACCGACGGCCTCTAAACCGCCGGTTCAAACCGCCGGTTTTCACTGTTTTTCCTGTAGTGTGCCCGCCACCTCCGTTGCACACCAGCCACCAGTGTCCACCACAATCAGTCGCCCCTAGTTAGGACTATCAAAATTGGGTCAAGGGTCGAGTCCAACCCATAACTGACCCAGCACTGTTCGACCATACCCGAACCCGACCTGTTTTTGCAAACGGATCAATTTTTCGGACCCGAATCAGAACCACTTCGCGTATGTTTTACTAAATTTTTTTTTATTTAATTAGATTTATTTAAACTTAAATCAAATGAAGATAAAATTTGCTTCAATCAATTTAAAATAAACCAAGCTTAATTTAGTTTGGGCTACATGATTTATTATTTTTTGGAAATAGCATTTACTTATTTCATAAAAATCTTTTAAAACCCTCCTAAATTAATTAAAAACAGGTTAGATCATGTTGATTTCAGGTTTTCGACGGATTTGGGTCGGGTTTTCAGGCTGTGTCAAATATTGTCACCCCTTGCCCTAGCCACCTCCCTTCCAATTTCCATCATCACTCTGCTAATGTGAATTTTCAGTTAGCTACCACTATCATCTTTGTACTTTATTTTTCTTTAAGTTAAACAAAAAAATTGTTAATATATTTATTTTACGCTCATTCAAATAATTTTAAAATATTTTTTAAACTAAATTTATTTTATATAGTGTTCTTTTATAATACATTTATTTTTTTATTTTTCAACCAATCAGAGAGCCAAAAAAAACTTATTCACAACTAATATTTTATTAAAATGTATTGGTGAGCGTGCGACGAAGCTCTTCTACTTTACTTTTTTTTTTTTGACATTTAGGCCATTTCAGCTGAACTCATACACACAACGCAAGCACATAGACTCGAACCCTAGTCCTTATAATTGGAATTCTTAGCTCTCAACCAATAAGCCAAGGAGAGCTGTGTCTACTTTAGTCTTTATTGGAGTATCTTGACCACGTAAGCAGATCATCCACCGGGATCGTTCGCAATTTTAATCTAATTATTCGTGTGTGGTACCCATGTGAATAAGCATCCCTAGTCGAAGGTTCTTCAATATAATATAATACACGCAGCTTATCTTCATTTATTGGTTGAAAATTTTGACTATAAATTAAAAAAAAAAAGTTCAAAATTTTTTTATATTGATTTTATCTTAATAGTTTAAATATATTAATGCATAGATATAGGCAGCTCACCTTATTTCTAATATAATAAATTAAAACTTTCATATAGCTTAAAGCCGCTTTCATCGGATGTCCACTATCTAAATATTATTTCATTTCTGACGATAATTTCTCATATGATTTTTAACTACTCCAAGTGAACCTGGCTGGATGCGGGGGAGGACGAAGATTTAGGGCCCACCATTTGGAGAAACGACGTGGACTGACCTGCACCATTTGTTATCCGAGTCCGTAATATTCGAAATTATATATATATATATATATATATATATATATATATATATATATATATATATATATATATATATATATATATATATATATATATATATATATATATATATATAAACCCCTAATTATCTTTCTTTTTAAAACTAGATATATTTTTGAGAGATTTACATACATATTATTTTATTCATGTTATTTACATATCTAATCCTCAAAACTTTAATATTAGATTTCTAGCACCTATATAAAATTTTAATATCAAATATACCACTCATATATTTCATTCTCACCACCTATACCATCATATAAACTTTAATATTTCATTCAATGCACTCATATTTGTCCTATGGTTGACAGGCATGTAATATTAAAATTTTAGATATTAGATAGATAAATAACATGAAATGAAATATGTATTTAAATCTCCCTATATTTGTTTCAGCATATATAATTAATCATAAATTCACTTCAACTTCTACTCCTCTCAAATAGCTATGCAACACATAATATTCGAGATAGTTTTAGGCACTGACCCTTATAGGCTTGAAGTTATAGATATATTTTCATATATTGAATTGTTGTTTTAAAGATATACATGTGTTTTCCTTACAGGCTTAAAATTACCCCTAATGACAACCGACAAAATCAATGAACATTGGTATAATCAAAGGAATATAATCGGGTGAGTATGATTAAAAAGTTGTTGTTAAATGATGGAGGTCAGAGAATTATAGTCGAGCGACGGTGGCTAGAGGACTAAAGTCAAGCCAAGGTGGTTGTGAGACTATTATTGGACAACGGTGGTTAGGAGAGCATAGTCGAGCAATAACCAGTGTCATAATTTGGCAATGACGTTCAAAAAATTGTACCCTAGTGATGCATGACATCATATGATCATATTTCAGCGATGCAGTCGGGAGATCATAATTAAGGAATGATGCTTGGAGGGATATTGCCAGAAAGATGACAATGACTTAATGATCATAATCTCTAATTCAAAAAATATTTATATTTGATATATCATCAAAAATTTATCTTGATCAGGCACAAATCTCGAGGCAAAATCAAGCCGGAAACTTCAAAAATTAAATTCGGGATCACATGAACTCTGATTTCAGCAAACTTACTGTAATATCAGAATCTGCTCCAGGATCGTCCAGGACGATCTGGGATCGTCCTGGGACGATCAGTTGAGAATCTGTTCCAGAATTTGCACAGATTTGCTCCAGGTGATTTTCTGTATGCATCGTCCAGGCCGATTGAGGCTTCGGCCAGGCCGATTAGCACTGTTCAAAATATCAGGCCTGAAACAAGTTCTGGGAACCATCTAGGACGATCCAATTTGGTCTGATCGTCCTGGGACGATCTGGTGATCGGCGGGGCCGATCTGTGTATTATAAAGCTGAAATCAGTCGTTTTGAAGAGAGAGAAAATCAAATTTTATAAAATATCTGATTTTGAGGAGAGAGAAAGTCGAGGGCATTTTTGGAAAAGTGGATTTTCGGGCGACGCGGAGCCGTTTTCGTCCGAAGAGACTGTTCAGGATTTTGTTGTACGCAAAGTAAGGCACATTCCGCCTTTCTCAATTTTCAGAACCGTCGTGTTTAGCGGTATTTTCTGTCCGGATTTTGTTTCCGTTAGCGATTTTCGTCCGTATCTTTTGATTGGTTCAGTTTTTACCGCGTAACTTTTTGTATATTTTTTGTACACGTTTTGATTATATTTTGAAGATTTTTGTCCGGGTATTTTTGATTCGACGGGGTTTTATTTTGACTGGATTTTTTTGTGTATTCGAAAATTATCTGTGCAATAGAATAAATGTTCTGAAATGTTATTATCTGTATTCTGTGCAAATTTGGTGAATTTTAATTTTCAGGAAAAAAATTGTGTAAATTCCGTATACTGCCGTTGTGCTGCCCGATTTTTGTCTGATTTCTGATTTTGTCTGGATTTCTCTGAATTGATATGCTATTTGTATATGCTATAAAAAGGGAGTTATAAGGGGCCTGGATCCTATGAGATTCAGTTAGTGTCTGGGAAATCTGAAATGAGCTCAATCTGAATTCTGTTCTGTTCCGGATCCGAGGAAATCTGTTTAGGTGCTATAAGCACTATATATGTATTCTGGTGCTATAAGCACATCTGTTCTGGTGCCGTGAGCACAAAGGGAGACATAAGGGGCCTGGATCCTATGAGATTCAGTCAGTGTCAGGGAATTTAGCTATTAATTATATATCTGATATCTGATATCTGTTTGTTCTGATATGTTCCGTTCTGATCTGATTTTGATTTGGTATGTCCGTATCTGTTCTGATCTGATCTGTTTTGTTATGAACTGTCCGATTATGATTTCTGTACGAAAATTCTGATATCTATCTTATTCTGTTTTGGTTTCTGATTTGGATTTGGATCTGATGTGTTTGGTTTTGGATTCTGAGAGTTTTGATTGGAGGTTTGTTGCTTTGCTGAGCTGTTGAGCTCACTCTCATTTTCTGGTGATTTTTAGGTTCTGGGAAAGAGGAAGAAGTCCAAGACTAGAGTTCAGAGTCCGATCTGTGATAGGTACTTTTATACTTTTGATTTTTGTACGGTTATGGCTTTTCTTCTATTAGCCATGTACCGTATTTGTAGATGATTGTTTTGAGGAAAATAAAGAAAAATATAGATGATTTGTTCCGCTGCATTTGATGATTCATAGTAGCTCTGGTCTGTTCTGTGTATTGGTGTTTGAGTTGAAATAATTTGGAAGACTTAGTTCAGTAAGCAAATTCCAAAGCCAGATCCTGGTCAGTCAGTTCGGTTCGTTCCGTGTCGCGACCCGGTGCGAGCGGGATCCGTCCCGGTCGGGTCGGGTCGTGACACTTACAGTCAAATTGAGAATATGAATCCAACAACACCAAATTTGACTAAATCCGAGCACAAATGAGTCCAAATTAAGAACCTGAAGCGTTGTAGAAAAGTTCAAAGTACAATTTGAGTTACTAAACAGTTTCCAACATACCAAACTTATAGTCGAATAGAGCGGCTCGATGAGACAAATCCAACGAGCCCAAGATCGCCAAATTTCAACATCATTAAGACCTTTAATTAAATGTAAGACAAACGGTGCACGATCAAGTGATTCAATATCGACCGTCCATCCAACCACTCCCCATTTATCCTTGATCTCTCATCTATTTACAGGTCATGCCACTCTAAAAAATTATAAATAGACCCATCATTTCTCTTGAGAGGGGACCCAAGAAAGAAGAGGAGAAGAGAAGAAGAATAGGAGGGAAGAAACTCCTCCTCGACCACAGCCGAAATTCCGACCGACCTCCAAGTGACGGCGAAATTCTGCCTGACCTCCAACTGACGCCGGAGTTTCACCCGAACTCCAAGTGACGTCGGAGTTCTACCGAATACCATCTAACATTGGAGTTATGCCTGAATACCATCTAACACCGGAGTGCCCCTCGACCACCGTCGGAGTTCCGCACAACTTTTAAGTGATACCAGAATTCAGCCCGACCTCCTAGTGACACTGGAATTCCGCCCGACCTCCAAGTGACGCTGGAGTTTCAATCGAACTCCAAGTGATGCTGGAGTTCTTTCCAACCTTGCTGAAGTTCTACCTGAACTCCAAGTGGCGTCAGAATTCCGCCTGATCTCCAAGTGACGTCGGGATTACGCTAGACCTCCAAGTGATGTCGTAATTCCACTCAATCTCCAAGTGACGCCGGAGTTTCACCCAAACTCCAAGTGACACCGGAGTTCTCCTCGGCCGCCAACTGACGTCAGACTTCTACCTAACGTTGGACCTCCGCTTGTTGCCAAGTTTCTACCCGACGCCGGACTTCTGTCTATTGTCGGACTTTCGTCGGACATCTATTCGATGATGGATTTCTGTCCATTGCTGGATTTCTACATTACGCCATCCTTCTGACCATCGTCACCAGACAACAGTCCTTCCGACTTCCGTCGCCCGCTGACTACGGTCCTTCTAACTTACATTGCCCACCGACTACAGTCCTTTTGACCTCCGTCGCTCGCCAATTACGGTCCTTCTGACTTACGTCGCCCACCGACTACAGTCCTTTCGACCTCTATCGCTAGCCCACTACGGTCCTCCTGATCACTTATGTCGCCCACCGATTACAGTCATTCTGACCTCCTTCGCCAGCTGACTACAGTCCTCCTACCTTACGTCGCCCATCGACTACAGTCCTTCCGACCTCCGCCGCCAGACAACGGTCTTTATGACCTCCGTCGCCCCTCGACTACGATTCTTTTGACCTCCGTCACCAAAGTATGGTCCTTCTAACCAAACGAATAAGTCAACATTGATTCTTTGTATTCTCACAATATAATGTACTTTATAAGATGTACATCAAGCTAAGGCCTTCCACCAAGAAAGGGCATCATTTGTAATCAACTGCAATATTAGTGGATTCATTCAAACTGGGCTAGGCCCTGTGACTTACGTCGCCCACCGATTATAGTAAATGACGTACCCTCTCTTTTTATCTCTGTGTGTTTGGATCCTTGTATAACGGTAAGAGGTTAAGCCTTATATTTCTCTAATGCCGTGAATACTCCATGATGTAACAATACTGAAAAATTATTTTAGAACAAAATAAGTAAGCTCTCTGAAACGAAGCTTTGAATAAGTGAATTCAGTGATTTTTTTTTAATTTCCCAAGTGATTTTATTTAAAGTTGACTGTGCCTTAATAAGAAAAAAAATGTCACTTCCATGCAACATTTTTTATGGTTTTTTTTTTTGGGTAAAATTTTGGGCAAAGCCCGTATATTAACTCAAAAGAAGATTACAACAGTAGAGAGAACAAAATAACAAAATTGGCTATGAAAAATAAGCCAAGCTACATTAGCTTCAAAAAAGGTGAAAACCTATGAAAATACACATGTGTGTATACCCGAAAAAGCTCCAACCGTAGACCAAAAAAGGCTCCCATGCCCGAGATACCTGGACTCATGAATATATAAATAAGAGTAAGCAGATCAATCACATCCCTGGTTGCCCAAAGACGCCTTAGGACCGTCCATGGAATGTGTGGGGAGCTTCATCATTGTCCAGAAAAGCATATCTACAGATACACGAGTCAACAACGAAGCAGCAGCAACTGGAAAAGCACGAATAAAACAGCCTACAATCTGTCCAGAAAGTCCATCGCATTTTTTCATGTTACAATCTTCTCAGACAGTGCTCTTTTAATACATAATTGTAAAGAAGTGTGACATTGCAACTTGTTCCCAAAGATCCTGACATTTTTTATGGTCAAACGATACTTTTCTTACATTGCTGTTGTCAAGTCCTATCAGCACTTACAAACAGGTCCAAGGGTACATTTTTTTTTTTTTAATTCTGCTTAGAAAATAAAGTGAAATATTTTCTGGCATCGTTAAATAGATTATCAGTAACTTTTTACTATTTACGATTAAATTTCTAAATATAAAAAATTTTAAAAATAAATCATGAACAACTATCGCTAAATAAATAGTGAATTTTCAATTGGGTTTATTTCTGTGCTACATTTTAAATCTCACTAAATTAATTGGGTTCTCAACTTACTTACCATTCACCATTCTGCTCTCTCCTTCTTATGAAAATTTAGTTTTTAGAGTATTATTAGAATTCTGGCCACCTATTCAAGGTTCACTATTGCGATTGTTTTAAATTCGAATTGTGCACAACTTATTTTCAATCTTATTATTTTTTGATATAGTAGTAACCAATATAAATATTATATTTTCATATGCACATCTTCCCATTTCTAAAGTCAATAATGATTATCATACTTTTTTTTAACTGAGTTTCATGAATAGTACAAGGTGTAACATGCATGGCTAGTTCTGCCTGCCATCAAATTCTTTAATCCAAATATTATATTTGTTTGTGTGCTGGATATCCGTACAATGCTGAAACGAAAAATTCTAACTCTATCGTCGCGCAAATTCTAGCCAGCAACAGTACCCTTGACAGAAGAAGATCAATTGTTGCTTGTATGCGAGGGAGGGGCAGTGAAGCTTGATAGAGGAACATCGCCTATCTCCAACAGTGGAATGACCCCAAGTAAGAAGAAGAAGAAGAAGATAAGAAGAGGAGGGAAGAAACTCCTACTCGACCACCGCCGGAGTTCTGTCCAACTTTCAAGTGACGCGCCGGAATTATACCCAACTTTCAAATGACGCTGAAACTCTGCCCCATCTCCAGGACGCAACAATAATCTATCATTAATTACGGCATTGAGCATCGCCTATTTTCAATGGGCTGCAACCAATTGCACCTCTTGTTGCACTACCGCATTTTTCTCACTTCATTAATTACGATTAAAAAACTCTAAAACTCCTAAAACTGTATCTGTAAATCTCATCATTAAAAATATAAGCAGTTCGCCTTAATTAGTACTTTGCCTCAACCGAGATTTGTTTATTTATTATTTTTTAAAATAATCTTTTAGTATAAAAAATTTTGTACTGAAAATTTATTTTAAAAAAAGTAAGGAAACTGTTACAAATAAAATCTGATTCGTCTATAATTAAAAAAATTCTTTGTCAACCAATACGGTTATACAGTTAACTATCCATCTCCATTGAGGGTTACGTTTTCTACGAAGCTATTGGTAGTAATAATTAAATTGAGTAAATTTATATTAAAATATTCTAATATAAAATATATTAAAATAAATAAATTTTTTGAAAATTTATATTAAAATTAATATAATTTAAATATTATATACATAAATAATCTCAATTTTTTTTTAATATTTTTTATGTATTTTATGTCTGACATATAAATTTTTCAATATAATCACGATGGTTTCCTTTCGCCTTTTACTTCCCCTGCTAGGGTTTCCGCCGTCACCATGATTTTGGGCGTTTGGTGGCTGTTCCTTCCCTTCTTTCTTCAGTTTTTCTGGTTTTTGCATCATGGCTTCCATTCGCCTTCGCGATCCCGGATTCCTGAAGGGGGCGGTTGCGCCTCTTTCCTTTAGAGACGCTTTATCTGGTATTTCTACTACTTTTCCTGATTTATGCGTTTCTACCCATCGTGGTTTGCCGGCTCTGCTTATTTCTGAGGAGGAAATTCGTTCCCTTGCGGCCCCTTTTGATTTCGCCTTGGTTGGCCGTTTTCCGGGTCGGCGTCCGCCGGTGGACGCGATTCGGAATTTTTGCTTTAATTTAAAGCTTATTGGAGAATTTTCAGTCACTGTTCTTAATCATAGGAACGTTTTGATAAAGTTAGTGAACGATTTTGATTACTGCCGTATGTTTTCCCATAGATCTTACTTTGTGAAAAATTGTCTCATGAAAGTGGTGAAATGGTCTCCAAATTTGGACATTGAGGTGGAGTCCCCTATTGTGCTGATTTGGGTTTCTTTCCCTTTTCTTAGACCTCATTTGTTCTCTCCTAGAATTCTTTCTGGATTAGGTTCTCTTTTCGGTAAACCCCTCAAGTCGGATATGGCAACTGCTTCTGGTTCTCGTCCGTCCATGGCGCGTATCATGGTGGAATTGGATGTTACGAAAAATTACCCTGATAAAATTTGGGTTGGTTCTGTGGAAACGGGTTATGTTCAATCGGTGGTTTTTGAGGACATTCCGCTTTTCTGTATGCATTGTCATACCTTAGGCCACTCTAAGGATTTCTGCTCTGT
Source organism: Dendrobium officinale (assembly GCA_019514585.1). Lineage (NCBI taxonomy): Eukaryota > Viridiplantae > Streptophyta > Magnoliopsida > Asparagales > Orchidaceae > Dendrobium > Dendrobium officinale. Next base: position 22,091,811 of record CM033696.1, read on the forward strand.
TTTACATCCTATGGCTAAATCGGCGGTGGTTGTGTCTGAGAAACAGGATGTGATTGTTGGTAATGATAAGGTGGTTAATGATGTGTTGGATGTTGTCGTTAAGGATCCTAATGTTACTGCAACTTTGGTATCTAATAATTCTTTAAACTGTGTTTCCCTCCCCTTGGATCGATGTCCTCTGGTGAATAATGTTCCTGTGGTATCTAATAACCTTGATACAGGCTCTGTGTCGAATTCGGATGTTGGTTTCGGGGTGCTACCTGCTCGTATGCCGTCAGGGGGTTCCCCTGTGGCCGGTGTTGTCCCTGTTGCTTTGGCTGTTGGTCTTTCGGAGCTTGAGACGAATTCTCCTATTGGTGTTGATAATTGTAATAACCCGGATATGCTTGATGTTGGTGTCAAGGTGTTGGATGGTGAGTTTTCTTCGTTATCTCCTAATGCAATTTCGTTTATTCCCTCGGTTTTGGTGGACGGTCTTTGTCCGCCGGATGTGACTTTGGACTCTTTGGAGGTGGGTCTGGGTGCGGAGGTGGACTCGGCTCCTGTTTTTGGAGCGAGTTCTCTGGACGTGGGTGAAAGGAGGTCTGGAGATTCACCGGTTTTGGGTGTTGTGTATCCAATTGGGTGTGGTCAGGTTTTTTGATATGCCGGATGGTGATGATGTTGTTAATTTGATTGTTGAATCTTCTCCTGTCGTTTTTGGGGCGGATCCTCCGTCCAGTGTGGAGAGTATGCCTTTGGTTAACAGGTTAATTGATGTCCCAGTGAAGGAGATTGAAACGCAAGCCATGACTAAATGTTTAGGTGACCCTGCTGGCGTGGAGATCAGGGAACAACTTAATTGGCTGAATGTTTCATCGGATGGTAAGTCGGAATCTGATTCGTCTGTAGGTGATATGGCGTCTGAGGATGACAATGATTTCACTCTGGTGTGTACGAGACCTGCTATCACTGGTGCAACTCGGGGGAGATTTTGGGGGAGAGGCCGACGTAAACGTTGATTTCCCCTGCCTGTCTTTTTGTTGCTCGCTTGTTCTCTTCATGTGACCCTCGGGTTTTATATGCTTTGTGGGGGCTTTTTCTGTTTTGGTGGGCTATGGGCAATGATGTGGAAGGGGCTCGCGGCCCGGTTTTCTCTGGTGGCAACCTTTGGTGGGACTCTACCTTGTCTACACCTTACTGGACGGTCCGTGCTAGGATTCAGAGTCGCTGGAAGCCTCGGCCGTTTACTGAGCCCGTTTTTAGCTGCTGATTTGGATTTCTTCTTGATTTTGTTTGTGGTTTCCTTTTGCTGGGGTGTAGGATTGTGGTTCCCATAAGGATTTTGTAATTTGCCCTTTTATTAACATGTAGACCCCTTTGTGGGGGTTTTTTTTAAATATATATATATATATATATATATATATATATATATATATATATATATATATATATATATATATATATATATATATATATATATATATTTCAATATATTAATTAATATAAATTTAAAAATTTTGAAATTCATTACAATATAAATTGCATAATATTCAAATAAAAGTTTTTTTTCACTTAAAATGAAAAGAGATACGGAATCTCATTTTAATACGTAATAAAAATGGGAGTCACGGACTTGCAGCCTAAAAGCGGCTTGGGACTGAATAGTGGCCTTCACATGGTGGTAATAATGGGCGCCCCACCAAAATACCGGTCGGAAAAGGTTGAGGACCTGAGGTTGAACAGCTCTATCTGCTTTCCTTCACATCTCATATAGACCGTACCATCTAACATCTCTGACCCTCGGGCCTCGGCATGACAGAATTCCCTCTACTCTTTGCCATCAACGTCTTTTGTTATGCGAAGTGCCAACTTTGCCCAAGTGATACTTAATTCCTTAACAATTAGATGTTTTATGTCGTTAAGACCATCTCCAATCGAACAATAAATCAATGTTTGTCATTTTTCTGTCGTTCTAGTCAAATTGGTGTCGCACTGTTCATTCGTTAAATTTTTATGTGTCAACGGGATTTGCCCGTGAAATAGAGAAAATCGGTTACGAGAGGATTTGCCCGCGAAATGGAGTTCGATTGGAGCAAAATTATGACATTTTGGAGTTTTGTTGTATTTTGCCGTGGAAAATGATGTTTTTCAGTTAGAGATGACCTAAATAAAAGATTAAATGATCTTCAAATTCTAGATGCTTATAATAATCTTGAGCATTTTCAGAGATGAATCAAAGGAGTCTATGATCATTCAATTTTGAGGTTACTAAGACACTCAATAATTTATAATCCAAGGGGTCCATATGGGCTATTTGATGAAGTGTTTTGATTCTAGCTAACTTTTTAAGATCTCTCACCCGTTGTCTATTTTTACAGTAGGTTTGGTGTAACAACCTAAACTTTTAACTATCAAGATATTATCCACTTTGGCCTAAGGGCCTCACGATTTTGTTGTGGGTGTACATTCTTAGGAGGTCACCCATCCAGAAATTTCTCTAGGATGTGCATGCTTAATTGCACATGTTCTTAATAAAATTTTAACAGTTACACCAAAAGGAGCTTCGATATTTAAGAGTTTTTTTTTTTTTACTTAAGGGTTTTCACAATCTTCCCTATTTAAGTAACTAACGTCCTCGTCAATACCTTTATCTCATAATTATCCACTAGATAGATAGGATTTTAGATATGACCCCTACAAGTTTAAGTGGTGACTCCTGCCACATAGCACTTTATCTCATACATGATTCAAGAGGTGGCTCTAATGGCGTAACACTTTATCTTGTAGCACTTGTATTGCCCTGATACCATTTGTAATAGCTCAAACTCTTAACTAGAGAAGATATTGTTTGTTTTAGCCTAAGGGCCTCAACGTTTTGCTCTATTGGTATAACTTACAAGGAGGTCTCCCATCCAAGGATTTCTTTAAGATGAGCATGCTTAACAACATAGTTTCTTTATAAAATTTCAATCATTACACCAAAATGCGCCTCAATGTTAAATTGTTACAATTTTTTTTTTTTTTTGCGTGTGTTTGGCGAACCGGAGCGGAGTTTTCAGCAGTTGTCTATTTTTTATTATTTTATATTTTGCAATAGTTTATTTTGCTTCTGATTGAGGTTGGCTAATTTTTTCCCTACTTTATGTTCTATTTACATTTCTTCTGGCTTGCATCAGAACTATTGTTATTTAGATATACTACTTATTTGCATTTTATTAATGAATCGACTTTTTAATTCACTTCCTTTGCTTACTCTCGTATATGTTTCTTCGTCTTCGTAAATACAAAACATATTTTTTTATCTCTTCATCGCGTCTCGTGTTGCCAGGATTTATCGCCTTCCAAACCTGGGGAGTGACACTATGATTGCTCATTATGTTGATTGTGTTACTTTCCAGAATTTGCGAGGACAACCTGTTCATTTTTTTTCCCATTAACTTTGGGAAAAAAAGGATTGTAAATGTAGCAATAATTGAGAGCTTTGTCTACCACCATATTATTATAGCTTCTTTTTTACTGTTTTTAAGATGTTTTTGTATTATAAAATTGACGTAGAAACAGTAAGAAAACTATATATTCCAATTGAATCCTAAATGTATCGCATCAAAACATTAATCAAACTCTACTGCATAAAAAATATAGCATGCAATTACTATTTCCTTATTTGTTTGTAGGGTAACAGATAGGGCTCCTTTGAAGCTCATCAGCACATCCAAAGACTTTTGAATCAGTACAGAAAGAATCATAGCCAAATTATTTGTTACTGTGGTGTGAGTATAAATATTTTAAAATGTCGGTTGAAATTTTTATAGAAATGAGTGATCAAAGTTGGTCAATTTCTATAGATCTGAGCCTGGTCATACTGATATGTATCCCAATATTTATTGTTTACAAGATTTTCTGTCCATTTTGTCATTCCTTGTCGTATTGAATCTTCTCTATTTAATTTTCTTGAGACCAAATTAAGTAATGACTATCTTATGGATCTTATTTTTACTAGAAAATTGTATTTGTTTTCTAATAATAATAATAATTTCTATAATTTCCAATGTTCTATGGAGGTAGAATGTGTTTAAAGATTTATTTGAGGTGACTTCAACTTTTTATAAAGACGGTTATAAAATTATCATGAGAAAAGTGATTTTTTTAAAACTAATATAAAAGCATCTTCCTAACACATAAATTTATTGAAAGGAATGAGAAAAAAGTAGTTAAATATAAACTTCAATTACGACCTAAATAATAAAGCAGTAAAAAAGTTGTCTCAAACAGACCCTAAAGTATAATTCAATTGAATCTCTTTTCCTTTCTACTCAACTTACTCAGGAGAGGTTATTTGTTCTCCAACCATTAACTTTATAGCGACTTTTATATATCCTGAAAGTTATACTAGGGTGGAAAAAGCCTATGGAATTCCATTGCTGACATTTCTAAACCAGTTGAAAAAGTCTTTTGAATTTTGATTGATTTTAATTGATCATATTAATCCATCCTTGTTGTAAGAAAGCTAAAATCATCCAATGAAAACTCACTCAAGCTACCACTTATGAATCACATTAGATACAATAAAAAACAGAAGTGTTGATTTCCCAAAGGTGATGATAGTCTTCACTTCCTAATTATATTCAGAAAAGAATAAAAATCATAGCATCACCATAGAACTTTACTCTTCTCAAAATTTTTTTGTGATCGCGCTATGATTGTCAATAATACTTTATCTCATTTAACTATGTTGTCGATAATATTTCTTTAACCTTCGTGCTCCTTAAGAATTTCAATTCTATGAATTATGACAACAAAATTATGTCAAGATTGATCTAAAGAAGACTTTCAACAATATTAATAGAAATTTCATCTTGTAGATACTTCTCAAAAAGGTTTCCCTCCTTTATTTGTTAGGTGGGCTTCAACATGCATTAGTAATGTACCTTTTTCTACCACTATCAATAGAAGGAAAAAAGTTTCCTTAATTTGTCTAGAAGATTGAGACAAGATTGCCTTTTATCTCACTTTTTCTTTATTATTATCATGAATGTATTCTCTTAATTTACAGATTAACGAAATTTTTAATGGGAACTTCTCATCCATCTCAATGATCAAATATTAAGTATACATTCCATGTATGATGGTGATCTTTTTATGGGTATAGTCAATGAGAGAACTATGCAATTCTTGAATACTTCTCTACTCCATCTTACCAAATATATAAACTTATATGTGAAGCATTTTATATTTGAGTTATATGTTCTAAACATAACAACTCTGAATCTTTGTGTAATATCATCTGAAAAGATAAGTCTTCATTTTCGTCAAGTATTGCGACATACTCCTAAGTGATCGCAGAATTCAAGAGAAAGACTTTATACCTCTTTTTGATTAGATTAATGGATGATCGCTGTGTTAAAAAATAAAATTATATCTGGATGGTAGATTTCAACTTATCAAGCTTTCGTTGGCAGTTATATATCTTACTATTTGAGGTCTCTATCTTCCAAAAGGTTCTTGAGTGAAATACTTCTCTAACATCTATGTTTCTTTTTTATGAGTCAAATTCCAAAAAATTGCATCTGATTTCGTAGTGTCACGCTTTTGTTGACTGTAACTATCACACACGTCTGGCTCCACATCAGACGAAATCCCTCACCGACATACTCGACACAACCGACACCGGTCCCACCTCACGACGTTTCAATCACCGCCTCTCTCACGGCATAAAAACACTTCTCTCGGACGGTTACACGCACATACACGCACAGAAAATCGCAAGGAAGAAAACGAGGAAACTTACCCTTTGTCGCTCTGTCCTTCCCGATCCGCCTCTACCTCCGTCGAACTCCAGCCAACCTCCTCATCCCGCCGGCGACTCGAGCATCCGACCTCAGGCCGCCGACCCCCCGTTCTCCCTCCTGAGCCGACCGCATCCTCCCGCCTGAGCAGACGCCGTCGCCCAGGTCGCCGATCCGCCGCCGACCGCCGAGCCGACCGCCGTCTCCGCTCCCAAAGCTTCGCCGTGCGTGACCTAGCCCGATCGGGCTTCTTCCGCTTTGCTTCTTCCGTCTCCCACTCTCTATTATATAAAAGTATTATAATATATAATATATTATAATATAACAGATGTTATATATTATAATATAACATCTATATATATATATATATATATATATATATATATATATAACAGATGTTATATATATACATATATATGTAAAATTTCTGTTATAATATATTATATATATGTAATATAATAAATATATAATCTTATTATTATAATAATATTATATATTTAATTTAATTTAAAAAAAAAAAGAGAGAGAGATGGAGAGAAATAAAAGAAATTTCAAACAGGTGTCGAAGACCCCGGCCGTCGTACCTTAGGTCCGACCGGGATGATTTCTAAATTTGAAGACCCCGGGCCGTCGCATCTTAGATCCGGCCGGGATGGTTCCAAATTGAAGACCTCACGCAGTCGATCTTAGATCCTGGTGGGATGGTTTAAATTCGAAGCCCCTACGCCGTCGACCTTAGGTCCGGGTAGGAAGAAACTACGGCAGTGCCGTCCCGATTTCTCCCTCGGTGGGGAGGAGACGCCGGGAGGCTGCCGAAATTTTCAGTGAACAATAAAGGACTTGAAATAAAAGTTAAAAAATTGATTTGAATTTAATTCGAATATAAAATCAAATTAAAATTCAAATTCAAATTCGATTCGAACATATAATCAAATTAAAATTCAAATTCGATCAAATGATATTGGACTCAAATTACAACTCAAACTCGAACAAGACTTTCATTCAACATGATTATAAGAACTTAAACTTTAGTGATTCACTTAGAAATTAGTGATGAATGTAACTTTTCACGCCATTGAACTTGCATAGCATTCCATAAAAAAAAAAAATCTTGCTTGATTGACATGTACTTGTTGATGAGGGTGGTACAATCTCTTACAAGTCAAAAGATAATACTTTCAAATATATATACATTCTTCTTAGTCATATATGTATATTTGTCTTTACATTGGGCATACTATTATGAGTCAAAAGATTAAGTTACCAAAGGCATATAGGCTTGATCCATCCCTTAATCAAGTTGGAATTACATATTCACACATATGTAGTGTGGCGCGAGATTATTTAGAAACCTATTGCAATTTAGAAGAATGATGAAAACAATAATATTAACAAGATATGACTCTGAAGGAAAAAGACAAGTTTAAGCGGGCTATTCATCATTGATTTCTATCTACAAGTTAAGTTGATAACTCTATAATACTCATGAATGATCCATGAATAGATCAAATAAAAATTTGCAGCACATACACCACCGGATCCGCAACATGTTTGCAAGCGGACAGAAGGCGTTCGTAGGCCCTTAAATAAAATCCCGGGTCATTTTCAAATAAAATCATTCTCACAAATGGATCATGTTTAAATATTTTGAAATGCTCCTTATGTATTAAATATGATCCCTTAAACTAAACACTCCCCTGCATGTGCTCCGACAGAACTATTAAAGTTACAAATATAAATAGTCGAGAATGCTGCGCAGGGTTAAATGCCACAACCCGCATGTGCTCCGATCGTCAAATATGAATGTCAAATCCAACGATCTGAGAATGCTGCGCGGGTTAAATATTCAAGTTTCATCCTCCTCCTCTAAAGGACTGGAGTCGACACGACTTGAATAACAAAATGCATCCCAAAATTCTACAAAAATACAAGCGACCTCAACGTCACCCCGATGATGGCCGCGTTGACAGAAAATCTCAACCGGAGGGGTCAAATCTCAAATCAAATAACAACTTACCCCGATGATGGCCGTGTTGATCGAAAATCTCAACCGGAGGGGTCAAATTTCAAATCTCAAATGTCAAATCTCAAATCTCAAAATCTCAAATCCAATCAAATCTCTGAAATAAAATCTATCATCTAAAAACTCAAAACTAAAAATCATCCACCTCCCGCAACCGTTTGTCGGGGGCTATAAATTTGAAATTAACCTCAGCTCACAAAGAGTAAATGTTGTATCGGGTGTATCACTACGATTCATCCTCAAACAGTCTCTTGCCAACAGGGACGTGGCACGTGCTCTCTGATCGGGTGGTTTTGCCGCAAAATGGCACCATTATATTACGATCACGGCCAAAGCCCGTATGTTCCCTAAAGGCGTCAAACCCTTGAGCGATGGATCATAGGGTATATTCTATAGGCATAAAACCCTCTGTCAGCTAAGGTGGATTCATATATATCCCTTTAGACAAACATCAACCCAGGTCTACGAGGTATTCTTGGACGAAGCAACCCATGGCTGCCGACAAAGTGCCTTCTGTCAGGTTGGGTCGACTACCTCCTCTGACTAAGTAGACCAGGGATCATGACAGCCCGGGACGACGGAACCATGGGATCTTGATCGGGCTCGTCTTCATTCCCCCCACCACCAGTTTTAAGTTTATGGTGATAAGCTTTAAATTCTAAACTTCAAAATTCAAATCATAATATCAAACCCTAAACTATTGCTATTATACGATAGGTTTATAACCTATTCAACATCCTTAATGACTAGCCTTAATCGAAAGTTCTCTCTCGTTATCGGGAGGGGTAATTAACTATAGGGGCTTGCGCCTATAGGAAACCAGAACTCAGATCAAAAAGTCCTCACCAAATGAGGGCGAAATCTCTGGGTAGTGTCTTATCTACAAACCCAATCTGCCTTCTGAAAATTCCCCCGGGATCACACATCATCCCAAAAATTGGAATTTTTCGGAGCCCACAGATTTCTGGCGACTCCGCTGGGGAATGGTTTCTCTTTCCATCTTTGGCTAGTCACTTATGTGCTATAGTAGCAACAAAAATAATGATGATATTGAGCTCTGTATGGTGAATATCAGGATGCGACATTTGGTCCTTATATCCAAAGATCCATCACTGAAAGGTCCCGATGGAGCTAAAAGCTATCATCTATTATGATGGTAGAGTAAAGAAAGAATCAAGATATGTATGGTGAGCATCAAGGTGTGACACTTGGATATATATTCAAGAATCCACCGCTGAAAGGTCCCGACATAAGTGAAAATAAATATAGAGGCCCACATCTCTAGAAATTTTTTTCAAAGAATGGTGTGACATATAGTGTGTACTCCTAGAGATCCACCATTAAAGAAATTTCATCAAAAGTTGATCTTAAAGATGGTCCCTATAAAAAAAAATATTCCTGATGGTCTACGCCTTGAGAAATCCTTAAATAAATCCCATCACTCTGCAACTATATCCTCTTAGACTAAAGAAGATCATCGCCTGACTTGCATTAGTGACGTTCTTCTCAAAGAGCAAGCGGAGAAAATGAAAGAGATTCTCTGTGAATTCAGGGATTACTTTGTCTGCGCATATACGAAGATGTCTAGCTTATCCCCTGATGTGGCGATTCACAGATTAGTCATCAAACTAGATGTCATACCTGTCCAGGGAGGAGCTTATAAGTTATTCGACCTGGAGGGTCAGAGACCTATGATCGTCGATCAACGGTCGTTACCTAAAAAAAAAAATACTACGCATAAAATTGCCCAAGAAAATGCTATGTATTTCATACACATTTATGTGCGATATATTCATATTTTGAAATTCTCTTGTATAACAAGAATGCATTTCAAAATCCCCCATCAGACTGGGGGCATTTTAAATATTTATTCGGGTCGACATCACGCCGCATGCCGAGATCCCCGAATAAATATTTAAAATTTTAAAATACAAAGCCTATCCAAAATCTCCCTATGAGACAGGGGGCATTTAAATATTTATTCGGATCGACATCGCGTCGTATGCCGAGATCCCCGAATAAATATTTAAAATTATCAATACATATATTCTTTCATGCTAAAGAATATAATGAAATCTTTTTCAAAGTGTATGTGGGTGATTTTTCTAAAAGTTCGTGACTTCATTCCTTCGAGTGTACCAAGATTTTAAAAGTCAAGAAAGAGATTTTTGTGATTATGCACTTCAACAAATTGAGCTGAAGAAGCTTGAAGTCTTTCAACAGCCTGAAGCTTAAGGTTCGGATGGGTGTAAAAGGTTGGATCCAACACGCCCAAATATGGCTGGATCGCTGGCAGCTCCTTCTACTCAACAAGCCATAAGAAAGGCCGTAGTAGCGAAACCCCCGTTTCGTCAACCCGTCAGTAGGGACTTTAGAAAGAACGAAGGCAAATTTGACTCGACAAGTTCAAGTGATCGTTGTTTACAAAATTCTCCCAAATGACTGGAGAATCAAAATTCCAGTGGGAAGAAGGGATCTCGAGCAACTACCAAATGTTTGTAGGCTTCAAAATCTATAACCATGAAGGAGAACACCAAATCTACAAACTTCAATAAAATCAGCATTGGAAAGCGTAATTTCCATAGCTCAAGTCTGAAGCCTGAATGGGTGTAAAAGGTCGGATCCAACAAGCCCAAATATAGCCGGATCGCTGACAGCTCCATCTACTCATCAAGCCATAAGAAAGACTGTAGTAGAGGAACCCCCATCCTAGCAACTAGAGGACAAAGAGCTATCAAATTCTAGCTCTCCCGATCTGATGAACTCAATTAATTCAAATTAAAGTCTTCTCAAGTGGTTAAGGATCAAGATACTACCTACGTTCGGTACTATCAATTGAATCCAGAACCTGCAAATACTTCAACAATTCGTAAAGCACAAAGCGATGATCGAATGAATTTTTCTTCAACAAGTCCGTCAAAGCACAAAGCAAAGGACCAAAAAAAAAATTATCCCAAAGTTCGCATAAAGTTCAAGGCTGAACTAAGTGGATTCTGTCATCAACAAGTCTGTTATGCACAAAGCTCTGGACCGATGACTTCTCGCCACCGACCTAATGCAAACCTAAAGGGTTTAGGTCTCCGGCATCTACTCCTTCATCAAGCCCGCAAAAGCTAGAAGCAAATGGCAGAAGGTATAAATCACCTGACAAGTCAGTAAAGACAAATCAGATAATTCTTCATCAAATGTCCGTAGCACAAAGCACAGGGCAAAAGAACCAAAATCTCAATATTCAAGTTAAAGCTATGAAAAGAAACATCCTGAATGACATCCTTGGTGCTGAGAAGATAATTATTTTACACCAAAGAATTGGTGGTAAATTTGAACAAAATTGAGAAGGCCCTTTGTTATCGAAAGGTGTACCAGGGAGGAGCCTATCAACTCATCAATTTGGAAGGTCGGCGACCTATGCCCCTGATCAATGGGAGATATCTGAAGAAATATTATTCTTAAAAAAGTTAAGTTGAAGATCATTCCCTTATAAAGGGAGAAAATAATTCTAATATGCCTTAGAAATTCTCCCACAAGACAGGGGGCATTTTTAAATTTAAAAATGCCAAAAAATCTGATGACGGATGAAATTTCCCTCCAAGGTAGGGGGCATTTTAAATATTTATTTGGGTTATCATCGAACTCCAAATAAATATTTAAAATTATTCATGAAGCTATCACAGCATAAATACGGGGCAGAAGTTGGTGCCTTTAAGAAGACAAATATACAATCATCGCAAAAATTTTTTGCCAAAATCTCGAAGTTCAGATTGAGAAGAAATTTTGATCTAACAACTTCAACAAATCAAATTTGACAAGTATGAACTATCATAGTACAAGTTCAGTGCTCAAACATGTATGATATCAGTCTCAACAAGCCTATATGCGGCCGAGCCACTGATAGCTTTACCTACTCAACAAGCCGTGATAAGAGGCCGTAGTAGGAAAGCACCTGTTTTGCTAGCCCGATGACAAATACTATAAAGTTTGATATTTATCAAATTTAACGAATCAAACCAGTTCAGATTCAAAAGATTTTCTCAACTAACGAATAGATTGAGGCAAAATCCAGAAGAAAAATCTCAAACAAATCAAAGGCACCAAGCCACAATGAAAACTCCTATCAAATTTAGAGGCATTATCCTTCAATAAATCTGTCAAGCACAAAGCTAAGATCGAAAGAGCTTCTTTTCTTCAACATGTCCGTCAAAGCACAAAGCTCAGGACCGAAGAAGTCATCCCGCAGTTCTTATAAAGCCATAGGCCGAACAAAGGGAATATTGTCATCATCAAAGTCCGTCATGCAAAAAAGCTTTGGACAGATGACTATTTGCCATCGACCTAATATCATTCTAAAGGATTTAGGTCACCAATATGGATTCTTCATCAAGCCCATGAAAGCACAAAGATAGGGCAGAAGAAATGTTAATTCCTGACAAATCAAAATGATAAATCAGGGATATCTAAAAGACCCTATATGTGACATCTAAAATTTAATTTTAGAGATCTGTAGGGTCAACCAGTTTACAACAAACATGATCTGCTATAAAGCGCATATCATATTTGTTGGGGGGCATTTGTTGACTGTAACTATCACACACGTCTGGCTCCACATCAGACGAAATCCCTCACCGACATACTCGACACAACCGACACCGGTCCCACCTCACGACGTTTCAATCACCGCCTCTCTCACGGCATAAAAACACTTCTCTCGGACGGTTACACGCACATACACGCACAGAAAATCGCAAGGAAGAAAACGAGGAAACTTACCCTTTGTCGCTCTGTCCTTCCCGATCCGCCTCTACCTCCGTCGAACTCCAGCCAACCTCCTCATCCCGCCGGCGACCCGAGCATCCGACCTCAGGCCGCCGACCCCCCGTTCTCCCTCCTGAGCCGACCGCATCCTCCCGCCTGAGCAGACGCCGTCGCCCAGGTCGCCGATCCGCCGCCGACCGCCGAGCCGACCGCCGTCTCCGCTCCCAAAGCTTCGCCGTGCGTGACCTAGCCCGATCGGGCTTCTTCCGCTTTGCTTCTTCCGTCTCCCACTCTCTATTATATAAAAGTATTATAATATATAATATATTATAATATAACAGATGTTATATATTATAATATAACATCTATATATATATATATATATATATATATATATATATATATATAACAGATGTTATATATATATACATATATATGTAAAATTTCTGTTATAATATATTATATATATATGTAATATAATAAATATATAATCTTATTATTATAATAATATTATATATTTAAATTTAATTTAAAAAAAAAAAGAGAGAGAGAGATGGAGAGAAATAAAAGAAATTTCAAACAGGTGTCGAAGACCCCGGCCGTCGTACCTTAGGTCCGACCGGGATGATTTCTAAATTTGAAGACCCCGGGCCGTCGCATCTTAGATCCGGCCGGGATGGTTCCAAATTGAAGACCTCACGCAGTCGATCTTAGATCCTGGTGGGATGGTTTAAATTCGAAGCCCCTACGCCGTCGACCTTAGGTCCGGGTAGGAAGAAACTACGGCAGTGCCGTCCCGATTTCTCCCTCGGTGGGGAGGAGACGCCGGGAGGCTGCCGAAATTTTCAGTGAACAATAAAGGACTTGAAATAAAAGTTAAAAAATTGATTTGAATTTAATTCGAATATAAAATCAAATTAAAATTCAAATTCAAATTCGATTCGAACATATAATCAAATTAAAATTCAAATTCGATCAAATGATATTGGACTCAAATTACAACTCAAACTCGAACAAGACTTTCATTCAACATGATTATAAGAACTTAAACTTTAGTGATTCACTTAGAAATTAGTGATGAATGTAACTTTTCACGCCATTGAACTTGCATAGCATTCCATAAAAAAAAAAAATCTTGCTTGATTGACATGTACTTGTTGATGAGGGTGGTACAATCTCTTACAAGTCAAAAGATAATACTTTCAAATATATATACATTCTTCTTAGTCATATATGTATATTTGTCTTTACATTGGGCATACTATTATGAGTCAAAAGATTAAGTTACCAAAGGCATATAGGCTTGATCCATCCCTTAATCAAGTTGGAATTACATATTCACACATATGTAGTGTGGCGCGAGATTATTTAGAAACCTATTGCAATTTAGAAGAATGATGAAAACAATAATATTAACAAGATATGACTCTGAAGGAAAAAGACAAGTTTAAGCGGGCTATTCATCATTGATTTCTATCTACAAGTTAAGTTGATAACTCTATAATACTCATGAATGATCCATGAATAGATCAAATAAAAATTTGCAGCACATACACCACCGGATCCGCAACATGTTTGCAAGCGGACAGAAGGCGTTCGTAGGCCCTTAAATAAAATCCCGGGTCATTTTCAAATAAAATCATTCTCACAAATGGATCATGTTTAAATATTTTGAAATGCTCCTTATGTATTAAATATGATCCCTTAAACTAAACACTCCCCTGCATGTGCTCCGACAGAACTATTAAAGTTACAAATATAAATAGTCGAGAATGCTGCGCAGGGTTAAATGCCACAACCCGCATGTGCTCCGATCGTCAAATATGAATGTCAAATCCAACGATCTGAGAATGCTGCGCGGGTTAAATATTCAAGTTTCATCCTCCTCCTCTAAAGGACTGGAGTCGACACGACTTGAATAACAAAATGCATCCCAAAATTCTACAAAAATACAAGCGACCTCAACGTCACCCCGATGATGGCCGCGTTGACAGAGAAAATCTCAACCGGAGGGGTCAAATCTCAAATCAAATAACAACTTACCCCGATGATGGCCGTGTTGATCGAAAATCTCAACCGGAGGGGTCAAATTTCAAATCTCAAATGTCAAATCTCAAATCTCAAAATCTCAAATCCAATCAAATCTCTGAAATAAAATCTATCATCTAAAAACTCAAAACTAAAAATCATCCACCTCCCGCAACCGTTTGTCGGGGGCTATAAATTTGAAATTAACCTCAGCTCACAAAGAGTAAATGTTGTATCGGGTGTATCACTACGATTCATCCTCAAACAGTCTCTTGCCAACAGGGACGTGGCACGTGCTCTCTGATCGGGTGGTTTTGCCGCAAAATGGCACCATTATATTACGATCACGGCCAAAGCCCGTATGTTCCCTAAAGGCGTCAAACCCTTGAGCGATGGATCATAGGGTATATTCTATAGGCATAAAACCCTCTGTCAGCTAAGGTGGATTCATATATATCCCTTTAGAGACAAACATCAACCCAGGTCTACGAGGTATTCTTGGACGAAGCAACCCATGGCTGCCGACAAAGTGCCTTCTGTCAGGTTGGGTCGACTACCTCCTCTGACTAAGTAGACCAGGGATCATGACAGCCCGGGACGACGGAACCATGGGATCTTGATCGGGCTCGTCTTCATTCCCCCCACCACCAGTTTTAAGTTTATGGTGATAAGCTTTAAATTCTAAACTTCAAAATTCAAATCATAATATCAAACCCTAAACTATTGCTATTATACGATAGGTTTATAACCTATTCAACATCCTTAATGACTAGCCTTAATCGAAAGTTCTCTCTCGTTATCGGGAGGGGTAATTAACTATAGGGGCTTGCGCCTATAGGAAACCAGAACTCAGATCAAAAAGTCCTCACCAAATGAGGGCGAAATCTCTGGGTAGTGTCTTATCTACAAACCCAATCTGCCTTCTGAAAATTCCCCCGGGATCACACATCATCCCAAAAATTGGAATTTTTCGGAGCCCACAGCTTTACACAAAGAGATGACATGGACCTTTCTTTTATTTGAAATGTTACTACCTTCTCAAAAATAAAAGTTGTTAGAAGGCTTACTCTTTCCCCTCTAACTGCAAAGGTAGTTGCATGTCTATTTAGAATAAAAATAGGGGTTTGGTTGCTTTTTTTTTAGGAAAGAACTAAAATATATTGCCACTCCTTATATAGATGGCTAACTTTAAATTCAATATTGTACATACATCTCTTATATGTCTGTTTAAATAACTTTTAATTTTCATAATTTAATAAAGAAAATTTACAAAAATACACACCATGATATGTTTTAATCGTGATCTTAATATGAAATAATGTTTTTTTATTCAAGATGGGTCTTGAACTATTCCTAATATTTCGAATACTAATTGCTTCTTGATGTAGGTAATATGCAGAGGAATGAGACAAACAACCAAATGAATAGAACAGTAGCACCATTAAGCACCAAGAAGATAAAAATGGAGGAGTATATTCATCTGTGTTTCCTTTTCTTTTAAAATACTACTAGAAGTTGGGCTAAGCTGTTAAATGACAGAAAAAGGAAAATAAAGGTAGTGGAGAGTAAACTAGTAAGCATAAGTGTAACAGAAAGGTATAACCATAGGTATGATGTCTCCCGAGCTTAAGTGGTAACATCACTTCGCTTTCTTTAATATTATCATTAGCATTCATGTATTTATGGGTCTAACAAGTGCTTGTGCATGAGGATGATTCTCTCTTTGTCTAGGTCAAGAAAGGTATTTTTTTAGATAGTCATGATACTTATTTGTCTAAAGTTTTGTTTGTGACATCTTTTTTAAGGCTACTTTAAGAAGTAGCCGTCCCAAATGAAACCTAAATTGGTATGATTTAAAGGCCACCCCATTAAGTGTGAATAATTGGTTCTTCTACATTTATGGGTAATTATGCCACTGTTCTTTCTCATGGCATGGATCAAATTTTGATTTAGGTTTTCAAAGAATGTTTTTTGCTTAGGGTTGTAAACGGACTGAGTCGAGCCAAGCATGAGTGTGTTCATATTTGAGTTCGTTTATTATCAGCTTGTTCAAGTTCGGTTTGAGTTTGAATCGAGCTTTTTTATTTGTATTCAAGCTTGGTTCATTTCAATTAATGGGTGTTCATGTTTGATTCATGTTTAGTTCATTTTGTGCTTATTGAGATTTAAACAAACAAGTCTTGTCAAGCTATAAATGTGCTATACTTCTAGATGTGCAATTACTTAACAAACGAGCCTTATCGAGCATTCTAACAAACAATTACATCGAGCCTCTTCGTGAACATATCTAGCGAAAATTTTTAAACTATCAATCAATTTCATATCAATCAAGTTCATTTATGAATATAACTAATGATTATTCTTGAGCTATCAAATGAGATCATTCATGAACATATCTAATTAGTATTTTTGAGCTACCAAATGTTCAAAGAGCGGCCTGTTCACAATTTTAGGTGGATGTGAAAAGTAAAAATTAATTATTAAACATTTTTAAAAGGGATTGATAAAAATAATTTATTAAATTATTAAATTAATTTAATAATATATGTTTTTTAAAACTCTAATATAATTCTAATCTAGCTTCTTAGTTGTGCTTTAATTGAACTTCTTAACAAGCTTGTTTATGAGCGTTAAATGATATTGTTCATGATCATAAACTAATCGAACGCCAAATTGTTCAAATTTGTTTATTTAACTATCGAGTATTTATCAAAAATGTTCAATCTCATTCATTTATCTTATCAAATGAACATAAATAATCTCTCATTGAACCGAGCCACAAGTAATTTGTGGAACGCTCAATTAATTTGCAACCCTAGAGCTAACCATAGCTAAGAGCGAACCAAATAACTGTTCGGAGCTAATTTGACTGCTTGAAATTAGAAATGTTATTTTAAAAAGAAATATTAAATATAGCCAATAAAGTAGCATAAATAATTTCTATTTTGCATTTTACATTTTCACGGAATTTCTTTAATAATTTGATAAAATACCTATTAAGGTAAACTAAAAAATATTTCATAATTTTTAAGCGCTGCCAAAATACCAATTAGGGCATCAACAAAAAACTCAGTTTTCACTTCAAATGCAACAACAATTCAAAATGCAATAACATATCTCCAATCAAACTATAATTCTAACAGAAAAAAATACATTTTGTGTATATTCTTTCTCAACCAAACTCCACGCACCTTTCTTTGTCTCCATAATTTGCGTTTGTGAACAATGCTACGCCAATCACACAATTCACCTCACAAAAATGCTATTGTAACTAGCGTTTGGGTGGAGCTTGAGGCAAAAAATAAACACCTGTTTGCAGTGTAACTAGCGTTTGTGAACAATGCTATGCCAATCACACAATTCACCTCACAAAAATGCTATTGTAACTAGCGTTTGGGTGGAGCTTGAGGCGGACAATAAACACCTGTTTGCAGTTCTATTGGAGATAGATTTGAGGTAAATATGTAACAAAAAATAGAAAGCCTATTGCAAATACAGAAGTAAGGTAGGTAGCACATATATGCATAAGTTCAATAGAATAGAAGTTTAAGTTGCTAAACAAAATACATTGCATAAATTAGCCTTCCCAAAAGAAGAGGTAAGGTAATTATATAACAAAGAAAAATAGTAAGCCTTGACAAAATACCTAATGAAGTAAACATGCTATAGTAGAGTAAAATAGCACATTTAATTTGACAGAACCAACTCAAATTGCACTACGGTTCAGAACTAAATACTCATTTTACCACATCAAAAACACTAAATAGCCGTCTATCTTATAGATTGGATATATGATCAAACGAACAAATAGTTCATTTGACAGATGCTTCAGAGAATAAACCAAACTTGAATCTTTGCGCACCATTGCTTAAACTGCAAAGGAATTTAAAAAAAAAAGATCAGCAAGCACTAAAATTAGCTGCACAAACCAAACAAGAAGATCAATGGATTGTAAAGCCCCAACCTTTCCTTTCTCTGAATTTGATATTCAGAAGTTTGTTAATGGCGATTCACAGTGTTGAAACTCCGAAATGTCAGACAGGCGTTGCCTTTGTGATGCTGTTGAACTGAACAACATATCTGATTCAGGACTTGATATATTCTTTCTCTTTTGTGATTCCTGCTTTACTTGTTCCGCTGAATTTTCTAAGATGGGACTTAGAAATAGCTGTTCTTTTTGAGATATCATCATTTGTGCTTCTTCTTCCATCACAGAACCGTTATTATATGTAGAGTACAATATCCCTTGAATAGTTTGAACTATCTGTCATATATCACATAGTAGTGAGGCAAGAATGGTTCAAATATTAAGAATGACACAAATTTTAAAAAATAAAGCTTTATTTCAAGCATTCTTTATAAATTATAAAGAGTGAAGCCTTCCTCTAAAATTGCACAAAGAAATGACTATTTTTTAAGTAATAAATTTTATTAGAATATCTGACCGGCAAATGCTCGACGTCAGGGCCCTGGCAGAGTATTTCAATGTCTCTAAGTTTGGCATAGTAATAATCTCTTTCCTTCTCAAGGCTATCAACAAATAACTTCATCTCTGTAATCTGCATGCATTTTCTTACAATTATTAAAGCACATACAATCCCTAAAACCAAAGCATACAGATCTTGAATTGAACCTTTACTACCTGCTCATCATAGGTATCAACTTCAGCGGTTGTGGCAAGTTTAGACGCTTTCTGCATTGCATTAGCTGAACTAGTATCATTTTTCTTGTTGGGTTGTAATGAGTTGGTTCTAGCGTTCGTAGAAGTTTTGGATGAAGTTAGTACGGTTGAAACTTTCTTGTTCACTTCCTTGCCTCCCTTGCATGAATCTCTTCTCTCCAAGGCATTATAGCTGAAATATGATTTAAGAGACAAAAGCTCAGTAACTTTATTCAGTAATTATGTTGAATGTTGTAGTGATAGTAGATGATAGTGTCTTCTTTTTATTAGATTTAAATGAGAATTTAACTTGTAACAGACACAATAGAGAAAAATGATTCATATAGCTGACTCCACATAGTAGGATCGGCTTGATGTTATTGTTATTGTTGTTGTTGCTACTTAATATATGCATCTTACTAAGATCAAAGTCTAAAAATCTCTTACCTCTTATCTTGAATATTATAGATATCATATTTTCTTCTTCTAGCATATAATTATATTTTTATATAAATAAATTCAAAAATTAAATAATAATGTCACTTTTATAATTACTAATATAAACCAAGAGTTACATTTATAGCAACAGGCTCCTATCAGGCAAGAAGATTATATTGCTTTGATATTAAGCTACATCTATAATTAGTAATTGAGAAGATTTTTATCACATTTAGGGTCCACACTCACATGAATGAGAGCAATGTAGGAGAAGGATAACCCGTCTTTTATTTGTGGTACTATTAGAACACTGAGTATTCTTTTTAGGTAGAAGGAATAATAATGACAACTAGAAGGGAAAAAATGTGCAACTTTGGTTCTTCAATAATTGAAATCTAATCCTACCAATCAATTCTAACGATTACAGATAGCTGCTCTTCATGTCAATTTCATATTATAGGCCAATTTTTTTGTTATTCTTCTTACACAATATTAACAATATTAACGTATTGTGTTATGAGATCTAGTGCAAATTACATCGTAGAAATCTACTTTTATGATAAAGTTCATTATTCTTGTTGAACACTAGCATAGTAAAAAAGAAGGTAAACCAAATTGTTTGACGGTTGAAAATTAAAAAGTTAACTTCTTGGCCTTGTAGTTTTTCCTCTCCACAAGAGTTTTACATAGGGGTGCCAATATTTGACATGACCCAAAAATTCGACTCAAACCCGACATGAAAATTTCGAGTTTAGGTCAATCCGAACCCGAAACGGGTTTGGTTCGGGTCCTAATTTTCAACCTGTTTTGAATTTCAAATCGGGTTTGGGTTGACCCGAAAACCCAAAAATGACCCGATTTTGACCCAAAAAATTGAAAGATACCTTCACAGCGAGCGAACTTCCGTCGTTGCTTCCAATAAAAATGTTGTAACTTCCGATCCAACTGGAACTTCGAAAGTGAACGTCGTCCAAGGAGCAAAGTTGAACAACAACAAAGGAGTCGGTGAGGTGGCTACTCCTACACAGTGAGCAAACTCCCGTTGTTGCTTCCAATCAAAATGTTGTAACTTCCAATCCAACCAGAACTCTGGAAGTGAACGTCGTCCAAGGAATGAAGTTGAACAGCAATGAAGTAGCTAGTGAGGCGGCTACTCCTTCACAGCAAGCAAACTCTCGTCGTTGCTTCCGATCAAAATATTGTAACTTCTAATCCAACCGGAAGTGAACGTCATCCAAGGAGCGAAGTCGAACAACAATGCACGAAAGGGAGAAAGTTTCCTCCACAGCGAGCGAAGTCGAACAACCACACACTTTTCGAGTCAGGCTCGGGTCCAAAAAACCGACCCCTTTGTAAAAACCGGTCAGGTTTGGGTTGACCCAAATATTGTCAGGTCAATTTCGGGTCGAACCCGAAATTGACACCCCTAGTTTTACATAAATTTTCTTAATGCTTGATCAAATTGATTCAAAGCTTCATTAAATTTTCATCTCACTTGTACTCTATGCTCATGCATCTATTATTTATTTCCATCAACTAACACAAAGGGGAGAGATAATCTATCCAAAGTTCTCCTAACAAAGCAATTAAGGAAGAAATAGGTAGACCATTTATTGCATGGATTTGTGAGAAAAGATGATAATCTAGAATAAACAACATTTGTATCACACCATAGGAATGAATAGAATAGAAAATTCATAAAGTTGATCGAAATTGCTAGAATAAGATGGTATTGATTATTATAAATAATATAAGCATATTTGGCTCAATAACAATTTTAGCGAACATTACTTTTATC
Source organism: Dendrobium officinale (assembly GCA_019514585.1). Classification (NCBI taxonomy): domain Eukaryota; kingdom Viridiplantae; phylum Streptophyta; class Magnoliopsida; order Asparagales; family Orchidaceae; genus Dendrobium; species Dendrobium officinale. The sequence continues at coordinate 22,113,278 of CM033696.1, forward strand.
AGTGAAATCAATTGCAGGAAAATGAAAACAAAATAAAAAAGATATCAAGAAGAAGATAATGCATGATACGCACGGTTCATTTGCATTTGGAGACTATTTATAAAAGGTACAGTACAAGGTGCACCCGGTTTTTTTTTTTTTTTTAAGGTGCACCAAGTATCAACCAGAAGATAAGGTAGACTATAAGATTTGCTTACAGATATTTACTTGCGTCTTAAAGTAAAATAGTGCAAGAGGGAGGGTATTAGAAATTACTTCTTAAGCGTGCATCCATTCACAGAGTCGCAATATCTCTTCATCCATTGCATGAACTCCAGATTATCAAGAGGCCTTCCTTTGACAAGCTTACTGACTTCAATATGCTGAAAAAGATATTATAATTTAGAAAGAACATCCTATAAGAAACCATGAAGACCTTCGGTTGGAAATTTACTTGCATGTATAAATAATCCATATATGTTTCTAATTGGGTGCCTGAAGTCTTTCTTCAGTTCTTGAGCCTTGTGTACTGTTGTTTTCCCTATAATGCCCGTTTGTTTCATTCGAGTTACGAAGGATCTTCATTTTTTACTTTAAGTTAAAAGAAAAAAAAATGCTCGAAGGCTGAAAGTTCTCATTGAAATGCTTTAAACACTTCGGCCACCAGACAAGAATCACTTTTCCTTTCCATGTCCACGAAATCTTAAATAAAATTTATGGCACCTGACTTCGACGCAGTCAATTTAAAATGTAAAGGAATTCTATGTATCTGAAATAAGCATTGAAGTGCGATTTATAACAAGGAAAACATCTAAAATGAACAATATCTATTTAAGATACCATATTCATTTAAATCCTAAATTCTGAAAGTCAAGCAGTTTATCCAAATGGGGTTAACAGTTGTTCTCACAAACAGTTTTCAAGATTTAATACTCTCAAGATTCACCTACTTACTCCAAATTTACTGGATTTGAATGGAGGAAATTCATTTTTCCATATACATTAACAGGCGTACGCTATAAATGAAATCCAAGAAAAACTGAATACCGATAACCATTATCGATGAAAAGAAACATAAAAAGACCAAAAAACGGGATAAAAAATATATAACACGAAACTGCTTGAAGGACCTTAGTGATCTTAAGCTTGTTGAACACATCCTGCAGGACCTTGTAGTTCTGGATCATCTCGTATTCGTTCTTGGCGTCGAAGTTCACTTTATGCATCGGCACCATCCCAGGATGAACCGCGTCCATCAACTGGCACTGTACTGCACCAGACGCCGCCTGCCAAGCAGCCCATCAATGTCAATGCGACATCAAACTACAAATCGTCAAATTCAGAAACATAATCCAGAGGAGAAAGAAGATGTTTTGGAAAGATCATACAACCTCTTCTACTTTAGTGAGGTTAAGTTGGAGGGTGGAGTTGATCCATGCCAGGATCTCGCTCCTTCCAACAAAATAAGCTCCATCCATCATTCCAATGTTGGTGGCCGCCATCTCTCTCTTTCTGTGAACTGGGACTTGGATTAGGGTGAGGGGAAGGTGCTTCGAAACAGAGCTTAGATTAGGGTTTACGGTATTCTAGTTGTCGTCAAGGGGACGGGAAGGAAAAGGAGGCTGGATCTTGAAATTTTTTACTTGCGATTCAAATTAAGGGGAAGTTGTACCTCGTAGTTCACTTGTTCTGCCTCTGTTCGACGTAACGGCTACATTGCCGTTAGGGTTAAAATAATTGTACTAAGTTGTGGTCCCCACTGGGCACAAGGATTCGAAATTTGAATTAGAACTATGCGTTGCTTTGCTGGGCGCTGTCAGTTTGCCTATGGTTCATTTGGTTAAAAGGATTATATATTTTTATGAGTGATTTATTGTTTATTATTTAAAAAAAAAAAACAAATATGAAAAATTGTTGGTCAAGACTCAAGATCATACTCAAAATTTGATTTAGATTTAAAATTGTTTTTCTAATATTAAATTTAATTAAAATAAATATAATGTAAAAATTATTTAATAAATATTATTTTAAAATAATTCTAATAATTAAAAAACACATCTTTTCTTAAGTATAGTGACCTAAAATTTATTAATTCACTTATTATACTGCAATATATTCATGCTACACCTATATTCTTCTAACATATTTAATTGATTCGAAAAAATCATTTTAGATATATTTTTAAATATATAAAATATTTGTTTATAATATATTTATATTTTGATAGAGTTAGTATTTTATGACTTAGCTTTTGATAAAAATTCAAAATACATAGATAAAAAGAAAAAATTTAGGTGAAAATTTTGAAAAAGAAGAAAAAATTATAAACCTAGTTGAAAAATCCATTATATATTAGAATGTACGTGAATCATTCATTTCTCACAATTGAAGAAGAAAATGACTATTTGAAAATAAAATATATGATTTCTCTTTTATGGGGATTATAAAAGTCAGGTGTCAACAAGCGGACAATAAAAACTCAACTGCAAGGTTAGATCTTGTCAAAAGTTTGTAGATAATGGTGGTGATTGGTCATCATTGAGAGTTGATGGTCAAAACTTGTAAAAATTATGCTATTTTGATTTTTAGCAAACTTTCATGACATAGCTTTTGATATGCGATACACTTCGCTAATATGAGCATTTTGATTGTAATGTTATTGACTTTAACTAGCTAAAATAAAAGTTATTGAATTTTGTACGATTTTTACTGAATAAATAAATTAATATTTTTTATTTAAACATACTGTTAATATATATTGAGAATAAAAATAAATGTATGGTTGGGTAATAGCTAATCGCTATTATTGTTATAATACTATGATAATAATATATATAAGAACAAGTAAAAGTTGTTTCATTGACGTTGACTAACATACTGTTAATATTGATCTCTATAGAATGGTGGGTCAATAGTCTTTCCTTTAAACATTATTATTGGGTCTTATCTTCTACTGATTTATGTGATACACAGAGTGAGAGTTTTAAGATGTTATTACTTTGCCAATAAGCAAAGAGTGATAACTCTATTTACTGAGCCAACGAGTACTAACAACTAACTACTTAAAAAATACTTCTTAAACTATGACTTCTTACTTGTTTAATATGACTAATGAAATATATGTTATTGATTCATTTACCTCTTTACTATAACTGCTTACTGATTTATTGTCATTCTACGAATTAATTATTACTGCATTGATTTATTGTTACTACCAACAGTTTTACAGACAACATTATATTGATATTAAGCATGTAATATATTAAGAACATGATATGTTGAATATGTGATTAAGATACTGATTTGATATGATATGGATAGTGTAGTCATGTGATGAAATAGTTTGTTTGTATTTGAGGGCTTGGATTGTATGGCTGCATGTGAACGGTTAGGTTGTCAGTCGTAGTAGTGAGTGCTCTATTAGTCAGGATAAAATATAGAATTTATGCCCTTTCTGATGCAATACCCGCTCGATAATCTTTGGAGAACATTTTTGTGGCAGTAATTTAGCTATGCAACGTAGGTTGCAATGCTGCTTTAGATTACCACAATCCTCAGATAACATTTGAGAAATCTCAAAGGAAATCAGGAAAAAAATGTCTATCTGCATGGAACAGAAGCAGTAAACCGTGCAACCGCTTTGTAAAAAAGTTCTAGGAAGATTATCTAAATTATTATTGGTTTATGTTTGTCTTTCTTGCACAAGTATTGGTCCAAAAGTCAAAACTCATGTCCGGAAACAGTAATGAATCCAGCGAAATTACTTTAGGGCATCTCCAACTAAACTCCAAATACATGAATTTCGTCGCTCGTGAGCTCCAGCCGAACGACAAAACTTCCGGTCGGTATTTGGTTGCGGGTAGATTTACCGAAGAAACGCGCTAAAGAGGAGAAAGACGGTTACCTTCTGCGAAGGACACAAAATGGAGTTCCATTGGAGATGAATCACAACATTATTTAGCTTCACTGAATTTTGCAATGAAAAATGAAATTTTCGGTTGGAGATGCCGTTAAGATGCTTGCAGTATAAAAAATGTTGAGGAACACAACAATAATTGAACTCATAAGAAATGACTGAGCAAGTGATGTCATTGTTTGTATAAACTACATTCTACGGTGTAAGAAATCTTATCCTCATAACTACTGTTAAATTATAGTTTTTAACCCAGACCACTTAGACAAACCAAATGCTAAATCAGTACAAAAAGTACCGGAGGAAAACTCTTAAATAGGTTTCCTGTGTGATACCGGTACCATAAGATAGTTATAAAAACTTATTTCCTGGGATCAAGTAAATTAAGGTTTTGTTTGGGACAACTTTCTTCCTATTTTTTAAAGCAAATTTTTTAGCATAAAAATTAAAATCTATGTACTAAAAAACCGCTCTAAGAAGCAGGAAGAAAGCCGTCTCAAACTAAGCCTAAAGCTCGTAAAAGCCAAAGTAATTCAATCCACAGTATCTGGCTCTGCAGCTACTTTCCCTTCCGCTACTTCTGCAGCTGAAACTTGTGTTGCTTCTTTTTTGGGTGAGCTAGCATCAGGAACCTTGGATGCTTCTCCTTTAGTAGGTGATGTTATTTTCTTATCAGCTTTTTTCCCTTCAGCATCACCATCTTTTGCAGATTCTTTATCTGGGGGTGGTGGAGCCTTCATGTGAGGCGGAGGGGCGTGCTTAAGCTTCACCAGCAACTGACGCATCCTCGAGAGATCAGTAGGCTTGCCCGGTTTTGGCCCCTGAATTACCATAATGGATGGTTTCTTTTCCTTATCTTTCTTCCCTCTCTTCTCAATATTTGGCACTTCATTAGGGATGATCTCTGCTATAGCTTTCCAGTATTGCTTATCGGCATCAGCATGAAACTTCTCTTGGTTTGCCAAAAATAGCTGGCATAGAGAAATATTATAACAAGATTTAATAAGCAAACCATTTTTGCCAAACAATGAGAAGGAAAAAATTTTAAGCACCTTCTCTTTTTCTCTGTTATTGGCCTTATTTGTATCACGATTAAGTCCGCGCTTCTCGTAGAATGCTAGTTTGAATTCATCGGCCTCTGCAATGATCTGATTCCGCTTCTCCTTTTCTTTTCTTTCCTTTTCCTCGAGATGAATTGCATTCTGCCTGTAAGCAGGATTAACAAGTAAAACGTAGTAAATAGAACAGAAATTAAAACTGGAAGTCTTAATGAGAATTTTCATGAACGATGAGATGAAGAGCAAAATAATATTGTGCATAGGATGATGACACCGGACCGGAGGGGCCTCGACGAATCCACGTCGACGATCTGGTGACCGTGGCCAAGCAAGTCTCCAAGGAGTTCTTCTTGGAGAAAAAACCCACCAGCTAAGATCAAATCTTAGGATACATAAATTCAAAATAACAAGGCAAAAGCTTTTATTTTCTTATTCTTTAAAAACCTCCCCTATTACAAGTATTGGCTATATATTTATAGACAAATGTAGCCACATAATAGGCTACACCCAACATAAGGAACATTACATATATATATATATATATATAGCCATACTATCAACTAAATGGAATTAAACTAGTTTGAAGTTTAACAGGATTAATCCGCTCAGCTTCGGCATCAGATGATAAAGAAACAATGGCCCAAAATGCAATACTCAAATCCTACTATAGAGATTCAACAAAAGTTGGTTCTAAACAACGTGTAAGCAAAATAATAACATTTCCTCACAAGAGCATTAGTCGTTGTGATGAGGTGGAGCGGGTGGCGCACACGTGGTATGGATTTTTGCTGTAAGATTTGAACACAAGCCTGAGGAATCGATCTGCTACTTTGTGTGAGATGATGCAGCAACAACGAATTACAAATGAACCCCAACTCATGTGCTAATGGAATTGAAGAACTATAACAAATAGAAATTCAATACAAGAAAAATAATTGTAGCATAAAAGAAATATAACAAGCAACTGAAGAAAAGAAAATTTTGAAAGCAGAGATTCTACATGTAAAGCTTGCATGTTAGGGCCGCTAGCGTTAAAGATTCTAAAATAGATGGCATACATCATACATGTTAAACATAACTTGTTGCAGTTTAGGATAGCTCTTGGTAAGAAAAATTTCAAATAAATCTGATAGAATTAATGATAACTGATGCGTCCTCAAAAATTGCTCTGATCGAGCACGAATCTCGAGGCATATTTAAGTTGGAAACTTTCAAATTTAAATTTGTGATCATCTGAATTACAATTTCAGCAAATTTATAGTCAAACTGAACATCTCAAAGAGGTGAACCTAACGACACCAAAATCGGTCCAACCCAAGCCCAAATGGGTCCAAATCGAGGGCTTGGACCACATTTGGAATGGTCAAAGCATTATTTGGATGATAAAATGATACCAAAATATGACATGCTTATAGTCATATCGAGCGGCTCCAACGAGCCCAAGATCGCTGAATTCTGACATCATTAAGACACTTAAACTGTTGAAAAACTCTCTATGATCGGGGGAATCAATACGAGCTATCTGATGAAATACACTGAATCCGCCCCAGATCTTCTTTATATTTACGGGGTGTGCCACTTATGAAAATCTATAAATAGACCCCCACTCTCTACGTAGAGGGGACCTTTTGCTAGAGATTGGAGAGAGCTCTGAAGCTTCAAGAGCCCTAGAACCTCCTTCGCCCAGCCACCCTCCGCCGCCGGACTTCAGCCCGACCTTCGTCGGACCACCGCCCAGCCTCCAACTGCAGTCGGACCTCCGTCCGACCTTCGTCAGACCACCACCCAGCCACCGTCCGCCTTCGGAATTCAACCTGACCATCGTCATACCGTCATCCTGCTGCCGGACTTCCGACCGACCTCTGTCGGATTGTTCCTTGTCAACTTTTGCGCAAACGCCGTCGGACTTCGGCTCGAACGTCGCCAGACCTTTGCCTTTGACCACCTCTAAATTGAGGGATGGGTCAACCCTTGTAATTCACTCGAGTTTAGTGGAATCTTTTCACCTAGGCGAGGCCCCATGTTTTTTCCTCTTCAGGCTTTCCACGTAAAAAAGACCGTGTATTTTACTTCTCTCTTTCTGTTTGTGTGCTGGATATATGTGCATCGCTAAGACGAAAAGTTTACTCACTCTACTGCCACGAATCTTCCATCCCGCAACAATAACATAATATTCTTGCACGAAAATATTTATAAATAAAGTGTTAACAATCAATTACAATTAGATTTGTCTTCCACAGAAGTCCATTCACAATAGCCGGAAGTAGATCATTGATTAGGTGAATTGGTTTCAGTAAAACATCAATTCGAATATGCTCATAGCTTGATCTTTGAAGAAGTTAAAAAGAGAACAAACAATGGTACTTCACATCTGACATAATATTCACAACAGAACAGAATAGTGTGTGGTTGTTGGAGTTCGGATAAATTGAAAGCCATAAACAGCAGGTAGGAATCATCAAAACAAAAATGGTGAGAGTGAGATAAAAAGGTTGCTACACTACTACAAGTTCTTTATATCCTGCAGAATCCTCCAGAGATTGCATAAAGTAACTAAAATTGCCTAGTCTGTAACAACCGCGCACATAAGAGTTTATCTGAGCTTCACTTTTGATAGGCGAAGGGGGCAATATGAAGAAAATATAGAAGAAAGCCAAAATCGTTTATTTCAAATTGTTGATGCTTATAAGCTTCATTTCTGATGTTAAATTCATAATCATCTCCATTAATGATATCATCAAACATGTAGTATGTCCAATTTTTAAGATGATGTATAAATAGAGTATAGTTGCTCCAATGCAGAAGTTTAACAGCTTTTGAAGTCAAGAACTAGGGTTTCACAATTAGTAGACAACAACTATCTTATATCATTTATTCTTTGATACTTTAGGGTTTCAGGTATTGAGAAGGTCCATATACCCATCCCAAAATCAGGATTACTTTAAACCATATATCTTGACTGTTGAAGAAGAAAAACATTAAATGGAGGATGAAGGAGTATGACTCCGCATATACACTTATGTTAACGGGGAGAAAAGGAAGATGACATACTAACAAGACTATCAACTGATGTTAGCAGCGTTGGAGGCAAAGAAGCATCAAGAGCTATTGCATTAATTTTTTTAAACATAAACTAGGATCATTGATTCAGCATCAAAAGTTGTTAGAAGAACTATATTGCAAATAAGCACATATTAGCTAAGTCATTTGATTGATTTATTTGTTAATCTTGAAGATATCGACTCAATTTCATAGTCCACTTTATATCAATATTGACATCAATAGATCCCTAGGCTAGATTCGATCAATTCAATCCTTGGCTTTGATCAATCAGTCCAATTATACCCAATATGGTGTGAGAACCGGAGCAACCTGCACAGAACAGAAAACTGAGAAGAAAGAACAGGGAGAAGAAGAAGGATAGAACAGAAGGGGAATAGGTAGAAAGTTCAAATATCAGTATTCAATTCTAAGAGGTCCCCTCCTTCCAACCAGTACATAAGTAATACTCTAATAAAACGAAATATGAAAATAGCAATATTAAAGCTGAGCTGGCCACTACTTGGCATATGGCAGAAAAGCAATAACTAACTAAAAGTAATAATGCTAAAAGCTGCAGAGAAGGAGTGGAGGTCGTAGGTCAAATGGAATGATGGCATTGGGATGTGCTCCGGTACCACGATAAGCCACATCAGGTCTCCCCGGCCATGGGAGATTCCTCACCTGAGGAAATAGATTGGACCATACCTGTATCGGGAGATTTGTAAGCAAAATTATCAGACACATTGAAAGTCGACGGTGTAAGAAATGTGGGTGGGAGATCCACAACGTATGTGTTATTGTTGATTCGCCGAACAATGGGTATAGGCCCAATTTTCCTTGAACTGAGTTTTGGATAAGTACCAGGTGGAAACCTTTTCTTGCGAAGACGAACAATTACAAGATCACCTGGATTGAAGATCTTTTCCCGTCGGCTGATATCCGCTTTATGTTTGTAAGTGTGATTTGATGCTTCTAGTTTGTCCCGTACACTTTGTAGCATTTTAGTGTAAGCTTCGGTAGTATTGGATGCTACCCTGCTCTTGCATTGTGGCAAAACGGCTACATCCACTAAGTGATTAGGACACTTAGTATATAATGTTGAACGGGCATTGCTCAGTTGACCGGTTTGTCATAGCATTATATGCGAATTCAGCTTGGCCGAGGTAATCATCCCATTGCTTCGGATGCTCATGAGCCAAACAGCGCAGCATGTTACCTAAGGTGCGGTTCACGACCTCCGTCTAAAGAACTCAACTCCGTCAGAAGCGTGAGAGAGCATAAGCAATCCTCCTGGGTCGAAGATTCTGCGTCTTTTAAACCTATCCGCAAGCTTGTTCATCAGTCGATTGAATTCCTTTGGATTTCCACAAATTTGCAAGCCTCCATTAGTAGAAATAACAACATAGTTGGCAATTGGAATTGATTCTTTATCCCATCTAGAACTGCATAATAAGCTCCTAACTCCAGCAAATAATTTGTTCCAACTCATAGTATCCTTATTATGCATTTCATCGAACAGTTTCTGTGCATCCTTAATCTCCCATGTTCTTAAAAATTCCTCAACAATAGAGTTCCACGAAATCACATCAGTCTTAGAGAAAGTTTCTTCAGCTTCCTTCCAAAAGTCATAATTGCACATTCCTTCACTATTCGGCTCAAAAATGAACTCCTTAAAATCTAAGTACCTTTTTAGATTAAGCAACTGTCTCCTCACTCCTCCCCATAGTGGTCTTAGAGTTTGTGAGTTGTATCAAATGGAGAGCCATGACAATTGAAACAGATTGTCATCAAGGATATCCAGAGCTCTCCCTTCAAAGCTTAAAATCTTCTCATGATCATCAGTACCAAGGGAGTCCAGATTTTGTCCAACCTTTAAGCAAGCAAGACCAAGTGATCTGGACAGAGAGGCGGATGATCGAGAGGGTGATTCAATCGAGCTGAGATGAGATCTACGATTTGCATATTCAACGGAAGAAACATTGCCCAGTAGCTGGTGGCTCCCGATCATGGTTGAGAGACGTGGCTTCTGTTGCGCACTGATCGGAAGTAGTGTCTGCTTATGAACCATCGATCCCCTGTTGCTGGACTGTTGCTGTCGGAGCCATGCTACGAAGAGGGAAGATTCGACGTATGTTGCCACGAAGGGAAGCCCTTCATCATCAACAACTTTCTTGTCGCCGGTCTGGTCGGGAGACGAAACAGGATTGCGGTTCTGGTCTTGAGATAAAGTGGAGGTGGCATTGCTGGCGACGAGATTGGGCTGGAGCGGGGCCTGTCGCGCGGACTGAATCATGCAGATAGGATCGAAATCATGCCAGATGGGGTCGAAACGAGCTGCGACGCAGAACTCTGAGGGTGCGGGCGGATCTGTTTGGAAAGCCTGGTGTTGCAGTGGTGGTCGTGAAGGAGGTTTGATGGGTTCTTGAGTCGACGGCGCGTGTGGTCGGGATGTTGCAGTAGGTGTCGGTCGAGATGAGAAAACTGGTGGTGAAACATGTTTGTTCGACGGAGAAATCGGGCTAGGGAGCTGTGTCTGGCTTGATTCAGTTGAAGTCGTCTGCGGAGGCGGAGGAGTTCGATTCGATGGAAGCGGGAGGATGGCCTCAGATGGGGCCCGTAGGAGTGAAGACCGATTGCAGGAGAAAGCGGATGCGGAGGAAGATTCGGGCTGTGGCACGCCGTGCTGGAGGTAAGGAGGTTGGACAAGTGCGGAATCGACCTTTGATGTAAGATCAGGAGGAGAGAGCGAGTGCAAGTAAATGTCTGATGATAGCTTGATTGTCATCGTGCATATTCGTTCTAAGGAATGAATAAAATCAGCAAATGATGCATCCATCTGGTCAAGAATTGCATTCACTTGAGCTGCTCTAAGGGCTTCACGGCGTCGATCTTCGTCGACGGCCCTTCTTCTTTGGCGCCGTTCTTCGTGAGGATAGTGGGGCGGCGGATCTCGCTATTGGGGTGGAAGTTGCAGTGGAGGATAGTCGTCTTCTTCGTCGTCGACCACCCATCTCCTTCGGCAATGATCGTCATCGACAACCCACCTTCTTCTGCAGTCCATCATTCTTCGCCAACTCGTGGCTCTGATACCAATTGGTGTGAGAACCGGAGAAACCTGCACATAACAGAAAATAGAGAAGAAAGAACATGGAGAAGAAGAAGAACAGGGAGAAGAAGAAGGATAGAACAGAAGGGGAATAGGTAGAAAGTTCGAATATCAGTATTCAATTCTAAGAGGTCTCCTCCTTCCAACCAGTACATAAGTAATACTCTAATAAAATGAAATATGAAAATAGCAATATTAAAGCTGAGCTGGCCACTACTTGGCATATGACAGAAAAGCAATAACTAACTAAAAGTAATAATGCTAAAAGCTGCAGAGAAGGAGTGGAGGTCGTAGGTCAAATGGAATGATGGTGTTGGGATGTGCTCCGGTACCACGATAAGCCACATCACAATATCAACAATAAGCTAGGATGCACTGTCCTATAATCCATCGATTCATGTTAGGAATAATATCATACAGCACAATCTTTGAGGATGAAGTGCTCGATTCCACGCCCTTAAATTTGCAGGAATATCAAATTGTTGTAGACCAAATGGCGTATGATCTGAGATGGTAGCGAAAAAAGAAAGACATAATAAGTAATTGATATGTATCTAATCCCAATAACCCTTCCTAATGTTGGGATTGACCTTGATCTAAACCATAAATAAGGCTTTTGGGACAGTTATTTCATTTCATTTTCCCATTCCACCAGATGAGATCAGTAGATTTTAAGAGATGAATTATCCCCATAGTTATCCTCTTCTTGAGCTGAAGACTCAACTTCATGGAACTCAAGTCGTGTTGCAAGTGGCTAAACTGAATCACAGTCAATTCAATGGTTGAGCATTAGCACTCAATTTCTTTCATGAGCAACAAAGGATTCTCCCTAGACCAAGCCCAAAGGGTTTGCTTGGTATGTAACTTAGATCCTATGAAACTGAATTTTGGGCGCTTTAAATCCCACTATTTTGACAAATCCCATTTCCGCCCTATTATTGATTAAATCAGAGATTTACTAAATCTCATCATTCACAATATTTAACAAATATAACAATTTTTTCCTCTCACAAATCTTGTTCTGTAATACTTAGTGAAACAGTTTGTTAGGATTTAGCGAGATTTAATTGTTGTCATGCTCATGCCCATAATTTTTTAGCTTTTAATCCTCTCAAGTTTTACTAAATTTGGATTTACTGGAATTCTAAATGGTATTGAATTAAATCCTACTTGTAGCCAAACAGCACTTACGAGGCAATAACACTTCTCTCTTAAGTTTCTAAAGATCTTCCATGTCGCTCAATCTCTACCGAAAATGACAACATTTGCACGCAACAATCATAGCCATTCTATCACAGAGCCAATATATGGCTACCTTTTATCTTCATGAAAAAATAAAGATTCAGTAGCAAAAGGAGAAGCAAAAGCAGAATTCTAAGTGACAACCCTAAAAATTGGCGCACAAAATTAGCACATCTAGAAAATAGAAGGTTCCTCACCGGCGCCACTCACGTAGAAGAAACCCTTCCTCCTTCATCTCCTCCGGCTCAGGAAGAATCGGACCATCAGATACAAAGACACCAACGTTCTCCTCCACCCCATAGACCTGCCCGTTGGATTCGGGCGTGGAAAAAGGAGACGCGACAGAGGAATACTCTACGTGCGAATCAGTGCGGAAGCCCTCATCATGATCAACGAGGATCTCTTCCACATTTTCGATTCTCTCATCCTGGATGTAATCGGTGACCCCAATAGAGTCCCGTGCTTCTTCCTCGGGGCCGAAGTTGGAGTAGGACTCGTCGCCCATGTCGCCAGTGTCATCGAAGGGGTGGCTTGGAACCCTCGCTGCCTCCTCACCGTCGTCACTGAAGGCATCGAGCTGCGAAGACATCTCTTCTCCGGCGATCTCTCTGTAGCTTGCTTGTTTCCTTTGATGCTGATTTTATGTGATTTGCTTTTCGTTGAAGGATTTTCCCCGCCACTGTTGTTGACATACGAAGCAATCAGACTGATCAACAGCTGTCAACGAACTTGCTCAGTGGTCAAACATTTAATGGTCGAGTTGCCACGTCACACATAATGAATAGATAAGTCACCACTTCGAGAGCACCTATCGCTCGCAAATCTTATAAAATGCGGTTGTTGGGTCGAGCACTGAAAAGTCAAATTATTTTATTTCAAAGAGAGTACCCTTTTCTTATTTTCTTTTATTAAAAAAAATTCAATATTTATTAAGTAAATAAATAAAGAAAAAAAAAAAGATTTTTTTTTGACGCCAATTAAGACAAACTCACACACACAACACATACATAAAAACTCGAATCCAAAACCTCGTAGTTGAAAACATAAGCTCTCAACCAACAAACCAAAGTGAGCTATGTATAAAAAAAAGATTTTCAAATATCCAAATATTGTGTGGGGCCCGCTTGTAATCCCTGTCGCCGCCACCGTTCGATGCAGCCATCACCCCGATCGCTTGCGTCCTTTCTTTTGTGTTTTTATGCATTTAAATCTATCATAATTAATATTAAAATTAATTTCAATATATTTAATTAAATAATTTTACATTTCTGAAATATGTATTTCAATCTCTCTATTTTAAAACCATCGAATTAAATAAATCTTAATATAAATAAAGCTAAACAACATATCTTTATTGGTCTTTCTTGGTGGGTGAAATTTGGTAGAATTTTATTTTCATATTTTCATATTTTCATATTCTAATGATATATCTAAAAAAATAAAATTTTAATTCTCGAACTTATCATAACATTATTTTGTTTATTGATTTTAATGGTAGAATAAAGTTATTCTCAGCAATCCTTAATCGATCGGTTAAAGTGCAAATATACAATCATTTTATTAATAAGTCAATAGATTTTTATAGAGTTGCTAATATAAAATATGCAATAACTATATTTACAATTTAAATCCTGAAAATTAATTCAAAGTCAAATAGTACAAATACTGCTCTTGTTTAAATTTTAAAAAATTTCTCCCTAAGGACCCCTATTTTCCAATTCCTTTAGCCAGATCGGAGCTTGTATAAAAGAAAATGAAAAATGATCGGAGCTTGTATAGAAGTTTACTCCAAAATTTTTCAATAGCTCAAAACTTATCATAAAAGCTCTTTTGAGTTTTAAAAGTATCAAAATCGAGTCCCAAATGCTAAAAATCAATTTCAGGGACTCAAAAAATTTCCAATTTGAATTTCTTGAGACAAAAAAAATAATTAATTAATTACTTAATCAATTAATTATAAACGAATATGTAGTAATTAAGTTTGATACGGCATCACAAAATTAGCTTGATCGGGCACGAATCTCGAGGCGAAAGCTAGTTGAAAATTTCTAAAATTAAATCCGGGAGTATATGAACTCCGTTTTCAGCGAGCTTACAGTCAAACTGAGCGTCTCGGAAATACGAACCCAACGACACCAAGATCGACCCAATACGAGCCCAAATGAGTCTGAATCAAGGGCTCAAAGTGCTGTTGGAAGGTTCAAACAGAAATTTGAGTTACCAAACGGACTCCGATTTTGACGAGCTTATACTCGAATCGAACGGCTCGACGAGACGAATCCAACGAGCCCAAGATCGCAAAATTTTGACATCATTAAGGCCTTCAAATGCCCAACGAACGGTACATGATCAAAGGATTCGATATCGGCCGTCCATTGGACCACTCCCTATTCGCCCCTGATCTCATGCCTATTTACGGGCCATGCCACTCCAGAAAATCTATAAATAGAGCCCTCATTTCTCATAAGAGGGGATCCAAGCAAGAGAGAGAAGAAGAGAAGAGAAGGAAGGAGTTCCTCCTCGACAGCCGCCGGACCACCGCCGGACCACCGCAGAACCTCGCCGGACCACCGCCGAACCACCGCAGGAATCTCGCCGGACCACCGCCGGACCACCGCAGGAACCTCGCCGGACCACCACAAAAAACCTCGCCGGACCACCACCTTAAGGCCCGACGTTCATCCCGATGTCCTGTCAAAGACCCGACGTCTTGTTCAAGGCCCGACACTCAGTCCCTACATCCTGCCAAAGACCCGACGTCTTGTTCAAGGCCTGACACTCAGTCCCTACTTCCTGCCAAAGACCCGACGTCTTGTTCAAGGCCCGAAGTTAAGTCCCGACGTCCTGCTGAAGACCTGACGTCCTGCTTAAGACCTGACGTCCTACTCAAGGACAGACCATCAACATCCAATCTTCCAAGTGACACTGGGACTAACACCTGACTCCTTATCTCCTACTGCCTACGGTCCTTCTGACCACTGTCGCCTAATACGGTCCGTCCGACCTCCATCACCAGACAACGGTCTCCGGCCGACTACAGTCTCCGGCCGACTACGGTCTCCTGCCGACTACAGTTCTTCAGGCCTTTGTCGCCTACTATGGTCCTTCCGACCTCCATCAACAGACAACGATCTTTCTGACCCCGGTCTCCTGCCGACTCCGGTCTCATGCCGACCACGGTCCTTCAGGCCAAACAAACCTGTATATGTAACTCTTACCATGTAATGCAATCTATATGATGTACATTTGCTACATCAATCCAAGGCCTTCTCCTAAGGAAGGGCCTCATTTGTAATTGACTACAAATACTAGTGGATTCATTCAAACCGGGCCAGGCCCCGTGGTTTTTTCCCCTTTTTCAGGGGTTTTCCACGTAAAAACTTTGGTGTCTCTTATGAACGCTACACCCTCTCACTTATCTGATTGTGTGCTGGATCTTCGTACAACGCTAAGACGTTAAACTATATAAACTATATATTTCTCTACCGCCGCGAATATTCCAGGACGCAACAAAGTTATAGATAATCAACATATATTATATTTCTTGAGACAAAATTATTAATTATTACCTGTAGAAGGCGGATACACTAGAGGCTGTTGACGATTTTTTTTAGATAATTAATTTTGTTTTATTTCCTTTTTAAACATTAAAAAAAAAAAAAGAAAATGTTTATTTTTTGGCCCAAAAATTTCGAAACATTCTATAAACAAAATCGAGAATATTTTCTAGAAAGGAAATAATTAATTTAATATATATTCATTTTATTTTAAGCATAATTAGTTTTAAATTATTTCCTCTTTTATTTTTTTAAAAATAGAAGTAATTATTTTTTAGTATTAAAAATTTCGGAAAATTAATAAAAATTGCTTTCCAAACCTCTTTGAAAAATTATAAATATACTTCTTATGGGCTAGAGATAAGGCACCATTTCTCATAGACGTTCCAAAAAATTTTCCTACAAATTTAGGAGAAATCGGACCAGTAAAATTTAAAAAAAATTTTGTAGTTACGATCAAGACCTGGTACTTTTATACAAGCTCCAGTTCACTTCTAGTGCAAAAGCTGTCCGACAATAGTTTAATATCGAAAGCAGCGGTCAGGGCACTGTACTCTTACACATGCTCCAATTCACTCCCATTGGAGGAAAAATTATCTGGCAAGTGTTTAAATATCAATGGCGGCGATCAGAACCTGATACTCTTACGCAGACATCAGTTCACTCTTAGTGAGGGAAAAATTGTCCGTCAAGAGTTTAAATACTAGGGACAACGATCAAGGCCTGGTACTATTACGCAGGCTCCAGTTCACTCTTATTAGGGGAAAACTATCCGGCAAGAGTTTAAATTATAGTGACTGCGATCAATACCCAATACTCTTATGCAAGCTCCAATTCACTCACATTAGTAGAAAAACTATTAGAGAAAAGTTTAAATACAGACGACATATGTGATCAAGACCTAGTACTCTTACGCAGGCTTTAATTAACTCTTATTGGGCGAAAAACTTTTTGGCAAGAGTTTAAATACCGGTGATAGAGGCGATCAAGACCCGATTCTCTTACACAGGCTCTAGTTTACTCCCATTAGGGAAAAAACTATCCACCAAGAGCTTAAATACCGGCAATAGAGGTGATCAACATATGTTGGCAGTAGTTTTCCCTATTGGAAGGCGAATATCGTCAAGCATAGGTGAGGGTGCCCCGAATAGTACCCAAAAGGTGGTTTTTGCTCATCTGATAGGAGGCAAGTTTCAAGGAACCTAGAGGATCTTTCAGGTATATTCTTTCTCCCTTCTTATCCTTTTCTTATCCTTGTTGCATTAATCTTCAAGCATCATCCATTCATTTTTATATGTCCCTCCAGGCAGCAGGCCACTAGATATATTAGATGTTGTTCCTTAATTCTACACATGAAGTGGTTGAGCTGAAGTTGCGAACTCCTCAGACTACGGAGGTCAATGAGAGTAGGAGATTGGCATTAAATTGTATAGAAGAGGCTAAGAGAATTTACTAATGATGTATGACATATCCGAGATTTTTTGTCGAAGCGCTGCTTAATGACTTTAACTTGTATAGAATAGGCCAAGAGCATCCACCAAAAGATATATGATATGTACGAGATTATTTATCAGAGTATTGCTCGTTGATGTTTACATGTGTGGAAGATGTTGAGAGAATCCACCAATGATGCATGGCATATCTGAGGTTGTTTGTTAGAGCATTGCTCAATAACGTTTAACTTTTATGGAAGAGGTCGAGAGAATCCACTAAGGATGTATGACCTATCCGGGGTTATTTGTTAGAGCATTGTTTGATGACATTAACCATGTCGAAGAGGTTGAATTGATTAATCCCCTAAGGATCAATTGTGCCTTGATTGGGAGGGGGCAAATGCCAAGTGTATCTCGAATCCAATGTGAAGAATGGTCTATTTTACACCATTACTATTTTTTGAGGTCGAGATTAAGTTCTTTGTCCAAAGTCAAGTCTACCTAGAGATTTTAAACAACTTGTAATTTATTGGAAGTATCATTGCATTTGCTAGAAGCTTTATGAAAAATAGTTTCCCAAGATATTATCATGGATGTTAGCAGATTTGGAGGAATTTTCTTAGCCACAGTTTCAATTAAGGTTGCCCCCAGTCCACATCTGATTCCCATGAACTAAATGTCGTAATGGTTGACATCATGACGTTAACATTAATGACTTTTGATATGGGAGCAAAAATTTCCCCTCAGTTAATTAGGAACGATATTCCCACAGACAGCGCCAAAATTATTGCGGGCTAGCTAGAATATTCACGGTGGTAGAGAAATATAAAGTTTAGCGTCCCAAATTTGTACGAAGACCCAACACACAATCAGATAAAAGAAAGTAAGCATCGTTTATAAAAGACACTAGAGTTTTTACGTGGAAACCCTTGAAAAAGGGGGGAAAACCACATGACCTAGTTCAAATGAATCCACTAGTTTAGTCGGCGGACGACTAAGGTATGAAAGACTGTTGTCTTGCGACGGAGGTCGGAAGGATCAAAGTCGGCGAAGGAGGTCGGATGGATCGTAGTCGGTTGGCGATGAAGGTCGAAATGACCATTTTTTGCAGGCAATAGTGGTCGGGAAGACCGTTTTCTGGCGATAGAGGTCAGAAGGACCGTAGTCAACAAAAGAGATTGAAAGGACCGTATTCGACGGGCAAGGGAGGTCAAAAAGATAGTAGTTGGCGGGCGATAGAGATCTAAAGGATCGTAGTCAACGAGCAACGGAGGTAGGATGGAAAGACCTTAGTCTGGCGACGAAGGTCGGAAGGACTGTTATCTTGTGGCGGAGGTCGAATGGATCACAATCAGTGGGCGACAGAGGTCGCAAAAATCTTAGTCAGCGTGTGACGGAGGCCAGAAAGATCGTCTTCTTACGACGGATTTTGGAAGGACAATTGTCAATGGGTGATGGACTGTAGTTGGTAGGTGACCGAGATTGGAAAGATCGTAGTCTGGTGAAGGAGGTCGGAAGAACCATAATCAGCGGGTGACAGTGGTCAGAAAGACCGATGTATGGCAAATAAGGTCGGAAGGATAGTCGTCTGGTGACGGAGGTTAAATGGACCAAAGTCGGCGGACGACAGAGGTCGGAGGGACCATAGTCGACAGGCGATGGTGGTCGGAGGGACCGTATTCGATGGGCGTTCATGATCTAAGGGACCGTAGTCGGCAGGAGATGGTGGTCAGAGGGACCATACTTGGCAGCCCGACGGAGGACCAACAATGTTCAGCCGCAAGAGGAGGTTCAGTGGTAGGTTGCGGCCGGGTGGTGGTTCGACGAAGGTCGGGTTGAAGTCCGGCAGTGGTCCGTCGAGGCCGGGTTGAGGTCCGGTGGCGATCGGATTTGATCCAAGCTATCAAATCATTCTTCCCACTTCTAATCCTGAGATATTGGCTTAATTTGATCTCCCAATCGCAATGTAATTTTCTTCTAATATAATCACTAACATCCAATTCATCCAGTTATTTTCACCTTAACAAAATGAGCTACATTACTTAAACTATACCAGAGGTACCTACAAAATCACAAAACAACTGGAAGCTTTTTCTTATGGAATGTTATGGAAGTTCAATGCATCTTACTAAAATAGACGAAATGGGCGGAAATTCTCCGTTGAAACTGCTCACTAACAATACTTTTAGCGGTCCCCTTATCTACTTGCAAGTACTTATTATATGTCTCTAAGGTGCAAGCTGAGTTTCAGTAGAGAGAGATATATGTATGGAGAGGAGAGTTCCTTGTTGTAATAGGATGGAGGTGAAGAAAAGTTGGTGGAGTGCAGAAGAAGACAATAAAATAGTTTTGTACATTCAGAAGTATGGTCATCAAAACTAGAGATCTCTTCCAAAACGAGCAGGTTGAGCTATATTTTCCCTCTTCTTTTAATTTTTGTTTATTTTACTTATCTATGTAGTTCCTTTTACTTTGCTTTCATAGTTCAGAGAATTATATTATGATGCACCTTATCAATAAGGCTAATGTTCATTGTTGGTGCTAATGATGACGCTTGCCATCATCATTAATGCTGACGCATGTCAACACCAACAAACCCAATATTTTTAAAATCAAATCAGACTGATCGGTTCAATCGTGAATCAACCTGCCGGCCACTTCTATTTCATCAGAGGACCAAGCTTGCAGAAAATAGGAGGAAACCTGCAAATCGGGGACTGTTTTAAAAAACCATTCGGTTCAATTAAAACGAAAATATCATCGGTTGGAATTAGATCGAGTGATGTATGAGAAAATTTTAGGAAAGAAAAACCAAATATTCCTATTTCAACCCCATTCATCTCCTCGAATATATATATATGTTCTTTAAAGAATATGGTGATTTTGCTATTGAGAGTGCTACACTGCTACCTGGTGAGGTTTTGTATTTGTTAGGAAGATTAGACCACATCAACTACTTAAAAAACTTACACAAAAAGGTCTTCTAAGAGAAATGTTCCGATTTATTAAGAAAATATCAAGTTATATAATTTTTCAGCAGTTAAAAAATCTAATTAAGGCTCTGTTATAAAATTAATTTATTGGATTATGTGCATGAGGTAAATTATGTAGGCTGATTGATGCATTGTTATTAGACTTATAATTTAGAACAATACCAAGTTATAAGTTTTATGTCTTTAATTTTAAAAATAATATATGTTGCACTATTTTATATATTTCATAATTATTTATTGCATCATTATTACATCAATTATATTATATTTTAAATAAAATTAATATTTATTGCATCATACAGTTCAATCATGATTGAACCTTCCACCCATGAACCTCTCCTTCTCAAAGTCTTGAACATACCTAATGAATGAAATCCAACATAATAGTCCTATAGCGAGACTATTTTGATTCTTCTTTAAAAAGTTGAGGGATCAAAACAATATTTTAGTATAATTAAAGATCATTTTAATATTTCATAAAAAAATTAAAGAGACCATTTTGAACATTTTCTTATATTCAATCTTATTCACATACATAAGCAATTAAACATAAATCATATTAAATTGCCAATGAAAGCAGCCACCGGATCTCCTCCTCCTGCTGTTACCATCTTCTCCCAATTCTCCTCAACCTCTACCTCGTCAAACAGGCCGAGCTCCTCCGCCAATTCCATCATCCACCTCTCGCTTTCACCAAACCCAATAGGATCCTTCCCTGATTCAAAAGGTACAGCCAGATCCTTCTGTTCTGTAGCGGTGGCAACAAGCTCAAACGGATTTGGAGGCAAAGTGTTCGACGAAATGACGCAACGGGTTTGTGCCTCGATCATGTTGCTCGTATCGGCGCCTGATTTGAGCGTCGAGTTGCTGTTTTGGGGCATGGTTCTCTTTTTGAGGTAGGTGTTCCAGATGTTCTTGATCTCGTTGTCGGTTCTACCGGGAAGGAACGAAGCGATCTTCGACCAGCTGGAGAGAATATTAATGGATTATGATGGGCAGTGTAATTTAATTCGGGGAATATGCATAGATGGAAGAATCAAAAGAGGCTTACTGGTTTCCCAGCACTCTTTGTAGTTCGATTATTGTTTCTTCCTCCTCTTTCGTAAAGTTGCCGCGCTTGATGCCAGGGCGGAGGTAATTGACCCATCTCAGCCGGCAGCTTTTGCCACAACGCAGCAAACCTGCAAAGTCAAGACAAAATTTAATGAAATTAAGGCTTTATTTAAGGAGAAATTATTATGAATTGAGTCGGGACGTAGATTTTCGTTCGAACTCTAATTAATTGAAGACACTTAGAACTTTTTCTCTCTTCTACACAACAGAGGAAAAGATTGAAGTTCGGATGACATCAATACTGTGCACGAAATAATTTTTCTCATTTAGCACAACTTTTTCATTTTTTTAAGTAGTTTTTTGATAAACAAATTTTTATATGTAGATTTTTTTTTAATATACTTTTAGTGGCTGTTTGGTAGCATCCTGGATTTGATTTAAGTAGGATTTCGTAAATCCTCTAAATCCAGATTTCGGAAATCCTGAGAGGTTTAAATCCTGAAAACTGTTTGGTAACATTCATGATAAATCCTCTTAAATCCCGTGTGACTGTTTGGCTATAGAGCAGGATTTACCGAGCGGATTCTTCCTCTAGCACTATGGATTTCGTAAATCCGGCAAGATTTCAGAAATCCGGGATTTACAGCGAATAGGCGGAATTTTCCGTCTACGAAGGATTTCGTTTGCCGTGAGATTTGGTTTTGCATTTTAGGCCGTTTGGCTGGATTTCGCTCAAATCCGCCTCAAATCCAGCCTAAATCCTACTACCAAATAGCCCCTTAGGATTAATTCATATAGCTTGGAGTCCATGACTAAAGATTTTCTTAACAAAAATATGCCAATCAAATTCCAAATTTTTTAATTTTATGGATATATATAGAATTAAAAAGTTCATTTAAGCTAACATGCATTGTATGTAATCCAATCTCATTTAGATAAATGGGCCAAATCATATGAGACGTGCATGGTACTGATCTGATTCTTCTTAAGACTATTTTTTATCCATCAATCAAAAAATATTTTGGCCAAAATTTGATCAAGTTTTAGTTGCGTCAAATAGCTCATTTTGTTTTATTGTTTGGGAGTTTTGGCTACTTACTAATAGGTTTTGACTTCGAATCTTACATATATTAACTATATAATGTGTGTGTGATTTTGTCTTAATTAGCCTAAATATTTCTTCTCCACTTCAGTTGCACTAAATTTTGGCAGACATGCAAGACTCAAACCTCTCATTTGAAGATTATCACAGACACTGTAGAAATACTTTTTATGAAAAAAAAAGGCATAACAGCACAAATCATGCAGAAGATGAATAACTGCGGATTATGTATGTATATATTTCCATCAAGCGAGCCTTTTTATTCCTACAGCTATCATTCGATCTATTCATCATGATATAACTCTCTGAACTAAGAAAGCAAAGTAAAAGGAACTACATAGATAAGTAAAATAAACAAAAAATAAAAGAAGAGAGAAAGTATAGCTCAACCTGCACGTTTTGGAAGAGATCTCCAGTTTTTATTACCATATTTCTGAATGTGCGAAACTAGTTTACTGTCTTCCTCTGCAGTCCACCAACCTTTCTTCACCTCCATCCTATTACAACAAGGAAGTAAGGAACTCTCCTTCTCTCCATACATATATCTCTCTCTACTGAAACTCAGCTTGCACCGTAGAGTCATATAATAAGAACTTGCAGGTAGATAAGGGGACCGTTGAAACTATTGTTAGTGAGCAGTTTCAACGGAGAATTGCCGCCCAAGTCGTAACTTTTCTCTGTAAGGCTCGTTTTCTTTTTCAGTAAGATGCATTAAAATTCCATAACTTTCCATAAGAAAAAACTTCCTGTTGGTTTTGTGATTTAGTAGGTACCTGTGGTATAGTCTGAGTAGTATAACTTATTTTGTTAAGGTGAAAATAACTGGATGAATTGGCTGTTTGTGAATATATTAGAAGAAGAATACATTGCGATTGGGAGATCTAAGCCAATATTTCAGGATTAAAAGTGGAAAGAATAATTTGATAGCTTGGACAAACACTACACTGCAAAGAGATTAATACCAAGCGCCTCAACTTTTTTCAAAGAAGCCTGTTCTTTGGCTGTTTATGCTTATTTTGATGGCCTGGTGAATACAATGAGTGAGCGGTCTTGATTTGCCAAATGGGCCGCCGCGCGCAGATTGAAAGTTATTAGAACAGAGACTGCAAATTAATTTGCTTTTTCTTTGTAAGCTGATTTTTGGTTGCAATTTCTAGTTGGAGTAGATTGAATTCGAATAAATTGATTTTAATTTTGAGTTTTGAAAAAAATTATCAACCATAAAAATGAATTGAGTTAAGCGGAGTATTTTCATTTTTAAGTTCGTTCATTTTTTTTTTTTTTGTTATGAAATGAAGCAAACCGTATATGAATAATCATAGAGCTAGATTTCATTTGTGATAGTTTCTTACTGTTTTGAAAAATTCTTAGAGAATTTTTTTTTAAGTATTACAGAAAATAACTTTTTAGTATAATTTTTTTTTTAAATAACAAAAGGCAATTACCAAAAAAAATTTATTATTGTGATATGAAAAATAAAATAATTAAAAAAACATCACAAACTAAACCTTAGGCTTCGTTTGGGAAAAATTATTGTGTGGACACCGGACAGCATCTAGAGACCAACCAGAATGCGTCATGTCACTTTTTTCCTCAGTACTATTGTGTAGCGGGTGACGTGACAGTTTCTATTTGATCTCCGAACTATCCGGTATCCGCAAAGAATAATTTATCTTGTTTGAATGAACACTACTTTTTCAATTTTTTTTTTAAAATTGCATTTAAAATTTACTTTAAAAATAATAAGAATGCTTTTCCAAACGATCAAGGAAGAACTTATTCAGTTTCGAACCTAACCATTGGCCACGTGGTGCCCAATTAAAAAAAAATTATTTTACTCATATAATTTTCAATAATTTCGTAGCTTGTGTTAGTGTTAGTTAAGCAATTGTTAAACTCTTTTAAGTTTTTATTAAGACTCTAAAATTAAACTCCGCTTACGTATTTCTTTGCTCAGCACTATCACTTGCTTGGCCATAGGGCCCACTGTATCTCTCTGCCCTTTGGAAATATTGTGAGTGTTTGTTTGCGAAGACTATGGCATAAAAGTAGATATGATCTTGAGCCAGCGAACAAAGAACCTGGAACAAGCAGCAAGCTAGCGTTCAATTTACTAATAGAAGAAGGTTTCTTGGAATCGGATCAGACAATTAAACAAAAGGAGAGATTCATCAGATGAGGTAATAAATAATAATATTATTTAAATTAATAAAATTAATATAATAATATAATAATCTAACATTAAACTTAAACACAAATTCATCCTATCATATATTTCAAATATTCAAATTAAAAATAAGTTGGAGGTTTAAAATTATATTTTATATATTTTTCATAGGTATAAATTATATCAAAAAATATAAATTAAATTAGAAATTATTTATATTAAATTTATATATATATATATTCCATCTTTAATTTTATTCCATCTGTAAGGATGGATAAGATAATAAAACTTTGTTCACCAAAATATTACAAAATTTGCCATCATTCATCTAAAATATCATTCCTTCCCATTGTCTCCACAAATATGACCACTTCTTCCACAGAACGAGGGCAAATTATTGCGTCCGGTGTCCGGATACGTCCGGACATCAATCCAGACACGCCACATCAGCAAAATACACTGGGTCCCGATGTATTTGAGTGATGTGGCGCATCCGGATTGGTTGTCCGGATGTCAGGTGACCGGATGCAATAATTTGCCCAGAACGAGAGGCAGTAGTACTTTTATTTTACAGCTGGAATGATGCTAACTCATTGACGGTCAATAAACATAGTAATGCGTTTGTGTTATACTCTCATAGTACAAATTAAAGAGCAACGAGGAACAATTGCAGTATAACAATCCAAATAAACCAAGTAAATTAACTAACAGCAAAAAAAAAATTCAGATCATTGCAGAAGATCAAAATAAACTAAGTTCTTAGAAATTTAGCTACCATTGGGTTAGTTTAGTTTTAATTCAGACCATAGCAGAAGCTTACAGGAACGGCAAAGCTAAACCCTAACTGAACAACAGTAAGCCAAACCTTCATGCAGTGTTACATTAAGGCTTCGTTTAGGACAATTTTCTTATTGCTTCTTAAAGTAGCTTTCTAATTAAAATTTTTATACTAAAAAAGTGCTTTAAGAAGCAGTAAGAAACCTGTCCCAAACGAAATCTTATACTTCAATGAGAGAGATTCAAAGCTCATAAGCAGGAAACCTTGACTCAGTGGGGCTGGTCATGTCGAGAAAGAGATAGGCCATGCCACCCTGCCCTTCAAACAATGACAAGGGATTATCACCACCATGCATCTGACCTGTTGAAACCAGCTGGTGAGCTCTGTCAAGAAGGAAGCAAGCAAATGCTTTCGCACGGTACAGGTACTCAGCATTGCCCGTCAACCTAAACAATGACAGAAACACATAAGCATTGCCACTAATTCCATGGCAAATCCCAACTCTCCTCAAGAGACCTCTATTCCACACCACCTCTGCGGCATCCACAGCTGCTTGGAAAAACCTCTCATCACCAAACACCTGCAGCCATTGTTGAACATCACAAAAGATGAAAAAGTATGAAGAATTGTCAGATAGGAATCACCTGAGCAGCTTTTACTAGGGTCAGGGTGATCCCAGGGGCGCCATGACACCAATGAACAAGTCTGTCGGTCTCAGAATTCTCACTGGAGGGGTAGTTGCCACTTGGAAAACGATTCTTGATCATGTAGAGGAGGGTGCCTTTAACATATTCTATCTCTTCGGCTTTCAGTTCCATATCCATCAGAACATGCATGATTCCTGCTAGACCATGAGCTGCTCCCCAGTATTTCTTGCCATGCCATTCGTACATCAGAGGGCAGCTTCCTTTATTAGATAACTTCCTTCCATCTCTAATCACTTCCTTTACTATTGAATCCTAAGTAGTTTACCGCAAAATTCTATTATTACTCAATGTATAAGTAAAGGCAGAAGTAAGAGGATGAGATAAGAGCACAACTCACTGTATAGGTGGAAGGGATTGTCCCCTCTCCAATGTGCTTGTTAAGGAAAGAACAAGCAAACAGGTATCCAGCTCTTCCATACAGAAGCTCATTAGGAACCCCAACGGGTAATGTAATCTGTTTAAAGCAGGAATGCAAAAAGGGGTAATAACAGATTTTTCAAACTTAACGTGAAATTATGAGTAACAAAAACGGCTTAGATAAATGGAACCGCAAGGTATTGATTCGATATTGGTGTTCAAGTATTTTCTGGATTTCATAATTCACAGCAGCTGATGTTAAAATGCTGACTGAAGATTGGTTTATTTGGTGCAAATTGCATCGCATTGGATCTGCGAAAAAAAATGGATGAAATCGAACCGCTTTCCTATTTCTAAGCAAGCTTTTATGTTCTTGGGGTGTTGCATGGTTGATTCGAAAAGCTGGTAGTATGCAATTTTCCGCTTTGTTTTGTGCATGGAAATAGGAAAAATGAGGACAAGGATTTTTTTCCCCCCCTTGTGCGCAGGTTTGGTGTATGGGTAGTTGCACTAAGATAGGAAAGTTGGGTTAGATTCTTTGAAGAATAACAGTACATTTATGCGGTTCCATTGTTTAAAAAAAAAATAGTTGGTAAAATTCTGAAGTTTTCGCCCTCTGAAAATTTTAATTTGCCCTACTGCCCTTCCAGTTATACAGGATTTAAGTGTGAAGCAACAAGTGGAGGGAAAAAAAAGTCAAAGAGTTGCGGAAATAAAACTTTTTCTTGATTTCTGAGCTTCGTTTAGGCTACCTTGCCATGTGAACGGAGGCTTGGCTATAAGAATTACTTTCATAGTAGGTGGTAGGAAACACTTTAAAGAACATATGGTTTTATGTCACGTAATTTGTATGACAAGTTGAAGCTGCTTGTGTTTTCTTTATTTCATTTTTGCTCATTGCAGAACAATGCTTAATTCTTCTTAGTTCAGTTCATCTAAAGATTTTGTCATGATCAGTATTTAATTCGTCTCTAAGAAGATATTTGAGAATTTTTTTTATTTTTATTTATTTTATTATGTTTATATTTTGGTTAAAAAATTAAGTATATTTGATATATAAAAAAAAAATTCTATTTTTAATAAATATTGAATAACTTAATTTATGTAGTGAAGCAATGATCTCCAGTAGAGCAATGATGCAATGGCAAATTGGAGATGTTGGAAGGCATTTGCGGAGCTGGTGGCACTCGATTGTAAAAATTATAATTATTTTTTAATTTATCAATCATAAAATAATTTGTTGCTTATAAATTTTATCACATAGCAGCTAACGTTAAAATGCACGGATTTAAAAAAAAACACACAAATTAAAGGATAGACGTGCGAATTTCCGTTTCATTTCTATTATCCTTATATTATTATTGTTATTATTAATAAAAAATCAAATCAATCAAAAAATACCTCGGATGTTCTGCGCCGCTCCGTCCAAAACCTCCAAATCCTGGCTGTTCAATTCGCGTCACCTCCCGGGAATCCTGTGTAAATCCCTCGCCTCGATCGTCGCCTGCTCGCGTTAAAACAAGAACGAAACGGGCCTCGTTCGTTTTCCTGCTCCCTCTCGCACATGAGAACTCTCCCGCTCGCAAGCTATAGCTCATGATTTCTCCACAGCTGCTCATCTACACATCCCCTTTGATCGCAAGCCAACCAAACCTCCGACCTCACTCACGTCGACCCAACGACCGATGTCCAGGCCACCTCAATCAAACATACCTCCCAGCCGCACTTGCCTATACCCTGTCCCGTTAAAGCTGGACCAGCCGCAGATCCCGACTACTCACCGACCAAGTCCACACAATAGGATAGGACCCCGATTCCTGCATACGATCCGTCTAGTTGAGCTCGTGAATCCTCCGTCTTCCTGATCCTGGCCCGATTATCATCCGACACCGCAAGCACTCACTATGTCCAGCTACCGCCGATCTTCCACTTCAACCAAACAGCTTTCAACCTCCTATCAACTCCAACCCCGAAGCCTTGTCATGCCGAAGTCGCAGCAAACCACACCATCTCTAGACCTCACAACCCGCCTCCTCTCCCGTGCCTTCCGATCCAACCTCCAGATCGACTGAACCCCCAGCTCCTCTCCACTGTGCTGAATCACCCGAAGCCAACATCTAGCTTACATGTCATCTCCACAGCCCGATCAATCCACGTCTAGCTCTAACCAAACCTTCGTCCCTCCTCAAGTCGTGATTCCCTGTCGGAACACCACCGGATCCCAGCTCAACCACCTCCCAAATCCTCTATCTCGATTTCCCTCACATGAGCAGACGAATCAGCCTCCCAAATCTCTGTTGATCTAGTTAATCCTTCCTCTGTTCTCTCAACTAACACCACTCCAACTACACTTGTCTTCCCTACCCAAACAGCCCCCTCAAACAAATTCAACAACAATCTCCACTTCTCTGCCCACACAAATAGCCCTCCAATATATCTCCTTTTAACTCCAATTTATTCGAACATCTACTGCCATCTCATCCTCTCTCTCTCCCTCTCAATCTTAATGATATTAATAGTATAATTAAAATTATTAATTAGTATTATTATTTATATTATTATTAGGTTAAAAAAGAAAAAGTAGAAAAGAAAGATTAAAAAAAGAGGGGAAAAAAAAGAAAAATAGAAAAGGAGAAAAAGAGATATTTAAAAAAAACAAAGAAAAAAAGGTGATTTTTGTGCCTCGATCCTCATGTCGTCATCACATTGACGTCGTCATTTCGCTTGTTGAGGCATAACTCCCCTAAACCTTAAAAGTTAAATCTTGTTTTCGGTACTCGCGGCGCACAGGAAAACCACCAATACATGCTTTCTTAGCGTGGTGGGAGGGAACCCGGTGCAGTGCTTATAGCAAGACAGGTGAACCTTATGCACGCTTTTATTAACATGAAACAGTAAAATTTAAGCACCTGTGTACGAGCTTGTGCCTCCGGGAAAAAACTGCGTTTTCAAACAGGTACCCCTAAAGACTCATGCACGTTTTTCTTAACGTGGTGAGATTGAAGATTGCGGCCAAGATGTCACCCGACATCGACCATACACGTCTTTCTTGACACGGTGGAAAGGCTAAAACTCCCCAAATTTTCCCTAAATGGGAGAGACGCCCGGAGGCTGGCAAAATTTTCAGTGAACAGGGGACCAAACTTAAGAAAAATGCAGGAAATTGAACTTGTAATCAAATATCAAGGAAAAGAACTTGCAAAAAAAAAATAATAGAGAACTTGACTCTAAACTTTAAAATGCATAATCAAATTAAGGAAATATCAAGTCATCCAAATGAACATCAATGAGTAACTAAAAGGACTTGTGCTAAACTAGAAAAATTCCTTCATCTCACACACAAGCAACATAGAACTTCTAATGTTCATAACAATTAACTCGTAGGCTTGTGAAAAGAACTTGAAGGGCACCGACAAAAAGACTCTTGATGAATACACTAGCTTGCTAAAAGAAAAGTGTATGTGGAATGAATACACCCTATCCACAATTAATCTTTGTTAACTTGCAAACCAATACATGAGTCGCCAACGAATAACAACAATAGACATGGTGCAAGTGTAGCGATTTTCCTATGGGTATTGATGCGGAGCATCTTTGTGGGCGTTCTCTGCATGGACAACGTATCGGGCACATGGGTTGTTGGCCAGGAAACGTTCCACCATTACCTTTCTGTTTGCTCTATTTTCCTACTTTTAGACCGTTATCTTTACAATAAGCTTTTTAGTTTCTTAGCTGCTTATAGTATACTTAGATGGAGAAATATATACTCCATAGGAGATCGGGAAAGGCAGTTTTTGAGAAATACAAAGGTTATAGAAGTTCTATATTCCTGTTCCATTGTTTTGTCATTTCCTCTGTTTCCCAGTTTTTAATCTGTGCAGATTACCCTACAACAGGTTTGGTATCAGAGCCAGATGGCTGAGAGCAGTAGACGGGTGGCTCCCGGTGAAGATCGAAGCCTTGAAGCCCTGTGGGCAGAGCATCGGAAGTTAGCGCAGCGAATGGAGGAGGTTGCGACCGAAGCTCAACAATTCCAGTTGGAGATGCGACGGGATCTGAGAGCGATCCTCGCACGACTGGAACGCAATGCAGCAGTGCGGATGACAACGCCGAACTACCCTCCAATGGTTCGACGCGGAATGGACGTAGGAAGATCGGCGAATCGGGATTTGCCGAGACAGGAGGTATCGGATTCTGACGAGGAAGCGGAACTACTCAGGGAGCTGGAGTTATCCGACTCAGAGGAGGAAACTGGGTATCAACACCGCAGGCGCACAAGAGGAACCGAGCGAAATCATGGTGAGTTTCGCGTTAAAATGGATATACCGTTCTTCGATGGAAAATTACACATCGAGGACTATCTGGACTGGGAGCGGGCTGTGGAGACTTTTTTTGAATACATGGATGTCGAACCGGCAAAGCAAGTGAAGTATGTAGCATGTCGACTGAAATCGGGAGCCAGTGCGTGGTGGTTGCAACTATTGCAGTCAAGGAGACGAGAAGGAAAGGGACCTATACGGAGTTGGTGGAGGATGAAGCAATTGCTACGAGGACACTTTTTACCTACAGATTACGAACAACTGTTATATATGCAATATCAACATTGCTCGCAGGGGAGCCGATCAGTCAATGAGTACACGAAATAATTTTATCGTCTAAGTGCAAGGAATAACCTGAATGAGTCCACAAATCAACTGGTTGCAAGATATGTGGGAGGATTGAAGGAAGCAATTCAGGACAAACTGGAATTAAGCACTGTTTGGTCACTATCCCAGGCGGTAAACTATGCTTTAAAAGTGGAGATGCAATTGGCAAGACATGGCAGGAGCAGTCAAGGAAAACGGGTCATGGAACAAACGGTTGAAAGCAATAGATCCACAAATGTTATTCCAACTGCTCGTTTCCAGAACAGCTCTGGGGGAAATCAATTACCAGTGGGTGCTGGCAGCAGGAATTTGGAGATGAAATCCACAACTAAGATCAAAGGTCAGTCCAAAGAAAATCCCTACTCTAAACCTATGACTATCAAATGTTTCAGGTGTTTCCAGCAAGGGCATAAATCCAACGAATGCCCAACACGACCTCAGCTTCACACCATTGAAGCGGAAGAAGACACGGCGTTAGACGAAGGCGAGGAAGAAATGGAAAACTCACACGAAGATGTGGATGGAGATGAGGGTGAACCTCTCGTTTGTGTGATGCAAAAGTTACTTTTGGCACCAAGACTAGCTGATAGATCGCAGCGAAATGTTTTATTTAAAACTAAATGTACAATCAACGGGAAGGTTTGTAGCCTATTGGTGGATAGCGGGTGTACGGAAAATGTAATTTCCAAAGCGGCAGTGCAAGCTCTACAACTTAAAACAACTCCGAATGCTAACCCGTATAAAGTTAGCTGGGTTAAGAAGGGTGTAGAAATCGCCGTCACGGATAGCTGTCGGGTCCATTTTTCAATTGGGAAGAATTATGATAGTGAAGTCGTTTGCGACGTAATCGATATGGGTGTATGCCATATCATTCTCGGTAGGCCATGGCAATTCGACGTTGGTGCAATTCACGATGGTAGAGCGAACACTTATACCTTCGATTGGAAGGGAAAGACACTGAGGATGTTGCCCAGTAATCGGGAGGCTGAGACCGTGGGCCTCAACAGCAAGCCGTCTATGTGTGTGGTGTCAGGAAATCAGCTGTTGCACGCTTGGAGAAATTATTCACAGATCCTGGCACTTGTAGTAAAGGAAAAAGTGGAAGAGGCTGGTCACGGTGACATCCCAGAACCTATCAAAGTTCTGATTGAGCAATATGCAGACATTGGACCAGCCAATTTACCAGCCGAGCTACCGCCCCTAAGGAACATTCAGCATCGTATTGATTTGATCCCTGGCTCAACAATACCCAACTTGCCGCATTACAGATTATGTCCGACGGAACAAAGGATTCTTCAGCAATTGGTAGATGAACTGCTCGAGAAACAGCTCATTCAGCATAGCCTGAGCCCGTGTGTGGTGCCTGCATTGCTCGTACCCAAGAAAGATGGGAGTTGGAGGATGTGCGTGGACAGCAGAGCAGTTAACAAAATCACCGTCAAGTTTAGATTCCCAATGCCAAGGATAGAGGAAATGCTAGAAAAACTAGCAGGATCAAAAATCTTCACCAAATTAGATCTCCGAAGTGGGTATCATCAAATTCGAATCAATCCCGGAGACGAATGGAAGACAGCATTTAAGACGAGGGAAGGATTATACGAATGGCGTGTAATGCCATTTGGTTTATGCAACGCACCGGCGACTTTCATGAGGTTGATGAACGAAGTTCTCAAGCCCTTTTTAAACAAAAGCTGTGTCGCTTATTTCGATGATGTGTTGGTGTTCAGCGGCAGTTTAGAAGAACATCTTCAACACTTGAAACAAATATTTGAAGTCTTCAGGCTAAACAAGCTTTATTTGAATTTGGCAAAGTGCGAGTTTGCCACTGATGTTGTATCATTTCTCGGATTCAGAATTGCTGCCGATGGCGTCAGTGCCGACCCAAGGAAAATTGAAGCCATTGTGGACTGGCCTACTCCAAAATCGTTCACGGATATCCGGAGCTTTCACGGCCTCGCAAACTTCTACAGAAAATTTATCAAGGGTTTTAGCATTATATTAGCTCCATTAACTGACCTTTTGAAACAAAAGCAATTCAAATGGGATGAGGAACACCAAGCCAGCTTTGCTGCAATCAAGTCAGCCTTGTCCTCTGCTCCGGTGTTGGCATTACCGGATTTTGACAAACCATTTTCTGTAGAAACTGATGCATCGACGGTGGGAATCGGGGCTGTCTTGACTCAAGATGGCCGACCCATTGAGTTCTTTAGCGAGAAGTTATGTCCATCTCGGCAGAGGTGGTCGGTGTATGAGCAAGAATTATACGCCGTGGTGAGGGCGTTAAGACAATGGGAACACTATTTGCTACACCAAGATTTTGTTCTATGTAGTGACCACAAGGCCCTACAATATATTAATACTAAAAAAAACATCAACCGCATGCATGCGAGGTGGATCTTATTTCTACAAAAGTTTACATTTGTGTTGAAGCACAAAAGCGGTGCTCAAAACCGAGTGGCGGATGCTTTAAGCCGGCGATCAGCTCTCCTCACACAGTTACAAACAGAGTTCACGGGTTTGGAATTACTACAGGAGCTGTACAAAGAAGAGAAAGATTTTGGCAAGGTTTGGCTCCAATGCATTGACAGGGAATCAATTGATGACTTTTCCTTAAGGCATGGATTTCTGTTCAAAGGCAATCTCCTATGCATCCCGGATTCATCATGGCGGCAGCGGATTATTCAGGAAGTACACGGGGGCGGGTTGGCCGCTCATGCGGGAAGAGATAAGACATTGGCACAACTACAGAGCAAATTCTTTTGGCCTCATTTAAGACAGGATGTTAGCAAATTTGTTGAACGATGTTCAATTTGTCAAACTTACAAAGGCGGCGGATAGAACACAGGATTGTATCAACCCTTGTCGGTGCCCGAATCTATTTGGGAAGACCTTAGCCTAGATTTCATACTCGGGCTGCCTCGAACTAAGAGAGGAAATGATTCGATCATGGTTGTTGTAGACAGGTTTTCAAAGATGGCACACTTTATTGCCTGTAAGAAAACTTTTGACGCTCTGAATATTGCCAAACTTTTCTTCCGGGAGATTGTGAGATTACACGGAGTACCTAGAAGCCTCACATCCGATAGAGATGTGAAATTCATAAACCACTTTTGGCGGGAGTTGTGGAAACGATTGAAGACCCAGGTGCAAATGAGCTCTTCGTACCATCCTCAAACCGACGGGCAGACGGAGGTGGTGAACAGAACGTTGGGAAACTTACTTCGGTGCTTGGTACAAGAGCAACCGAAATTGTGGGATGATGTTTTATGCCAAGCTGAATTCGCATTTAACTCCATGCCGAACCGTTCAACGGGTATGTGTCCATTTAGTATTGTTTATACTAAATTACCGAACAATGTTTTAGACATTGCAGCCATTCCAAATTGCAAAAGCAAAGCAGCTGCCACAATGGTGGAAGAATATTCGGATATGTTGGCTAAGGTCCGCTTGAAGCTTGAAAGTTCCAATGAAAAATACAAATTGGATGCTGACTGTCACAGAAGAAGGAAAGTGTTCAAGCCGGGCGATCTTGTCTGGGTGCGAATGAAGAAGGAGAGGCTACCGGCGGGAACCTACAACAAATTAAGTCAAAGAAAATTCGGACCGTTTCCAGTCAGCCGCTGCATCAATGAGAACGCTTATGTGATCCAATTGCCGGCCAAGTTCAACACGCCCAACACTTTCAACGTTGCAGATCTATTTCCATATTATCCTCCGAATGATGATGATGAAGACGCAGGAGCTGGACTGCAACTCTTTTGTGGAGGGGGCTCATGATGCGGAGCATCTTTGTGGGCGTTCTCTGCATGGACAACATATCGGGCACATGGGTCGTTGGCCAGGAAACGTTCCACCATTACCTTTCTATTTGCTCTATTTTCCTACTTTTAGACCGTTATCTTTACAGTAAGCTTTTTAGTTTCTTAGCTGCTTATAGTATACTTAGATGGAGAAATATATACTCCATAGGAGATCGGGAAAGGCAGATTTTGAGAAATACAAAGGTTATAGAAGTTCTATATCCCTGTTCCATTGTTTTGTCATTTCCTCTGTTCCCAGTTTTTAATCTGTGCAGATTACCCTACATCTGGTATATCCAAGGAGATTGTAGTGAAAGTACGAGCAAAGAAATTTTAATGCAATAACCCACTCGCATTTGAGAATTAAAGATCTACAATCAATTTCAACTAACTTGCAGACAAATACGGCATTTTCCTACAAGCAATGACGACTGAAATGCAGGGAAGGTGGCTATCAGTCGACAAGACATGTAAGAAGTTGTAGGGAACATGGTTCGCTTGTACCTAAAGCTAGTTTACGAGCAAGCTCAATAATCCACCCACAAGTAATGGCAATGGACATCCAATGATTACAAAGACGCCTTCACAGTTGACATCAATTAAGTATCTAGCAAATGCATAAGCTCCCTGCAGGTGAAGGAAGTCGATGCGCGACAAATGCAAGGAGTTGCCCGAGATAAAGCACAGTTTTCATGCAAAACGCAAGAACCATATGCATATGGCATTCCAACAGGTAAATTTCCCGTAAAAATACAACAGATTTTTCACTATATGTAGTGTCAAGCAATCCACTGAAGTAGCATCTCAAAACACAATACAAACAAGGACAAAGAACTCAGAACTCTTTCAAACTACAAACAATGTAAGTAGAATACCTCTTTAAATGACCTTAAATAATAGTCCAGCAGCTTTCTATCCCCTAATTGCTTGGCGACCACCGCCCCTAGCGCACAAACGCCTGCCCTCCCACATATAAAAGTCACATGCCTGCCCCAAAACCACTATCAGCAAACAAAGCGCAATAACTCGAATAATCAAAAGGAATATCGCAGGTTACCGCGAACCACGGGAAGCAGTGTCACAAGCCTTAACGATATCACGGCAGAGATCGAGATCACTGCGATTGTTAGCCACCTGATACTTCTTCGACAGCAGGAACGCCGTTCCAAGCGCTCCGGTATACAGAGAAGGGTCCTTCGCGTGACTTGCGTAACGAATACCGGTCTCCTTAACCACCTGGAAGAAGAATATGAAGAAGGCATGGGATCCAATAGCTGGGTTTTTCCCATAAGATATCTGTAAAAGTGCCCCACAGAAAGCAAGAGAAAGGTAACCGTTTCGCTGAGATCAAGACCCGCACGCAGTAGTCTTTCGGCGATTTTCGGGTAGGGAAGCGAGAGGAGCTTGTGAAGGGTGGAATCGCTAGCAGTGATCTCCGTCTCCTCGACAAAGTCGGGCATATCGTTCGGGAAGAATCGGTCCGCCATATTCTCTCTCTCTCTCTCTCAGTAGAAGTGTCGATCAAATCGGCAGGAGGTCAAGGGAGCTTACCAGCCCATAAGGCCACAACGCTCATTCACAGCTGAAGGATCATCTAACTCGCAGCCAGCTGTCCGGACACTTTTTTTTTTTTTTGGACATTTAGGCCATTTAAGGCAAACTCACACGCAACGCAAACACAAAGACTCAAATCCAAGACCTCTTAGTTGGAAGCCTAAGCTCTCAACCAACAAAACAAGATGAGCTGTGTACTGTCCGGACACTTAGTGTATATAAATATAATGTGTATATATATTAAATTTTATATGTATTATATATAAATAATATATACACTTATTATTAGGATGATTTTTTCAGTCCGAAATCTATACAAAATAATTTCTCCCAGCAGTAGAGGCTATGAAATCGTATAAAATTGTCTTGCAAAATAATATAGACTAAATTTAAATATCAAAATACTGGTCTCATAACAGCTCTCTAAATGAACAAAACCTTTTGCAAGGAATCTCAATTTCTTAAAAATTCTTTTATTAAAACTTTATGAGAAATTATCTACAGAGGAAATTGTTTAAAAGCAGTGTTGATCGTCATTTGGTTAGGGAAATTGAACTCTATCATTATAGAACCGCAGTCAATATATGTTGCTGATTGAAAAACACCAAACTTTTTATCTTTTTCAGGCCAAGTCAATGGTCGAAAATTTTTCAAAGGCCAAATAAATGAACTAATCAAACGCAATGATTCAAGATTACTTGTCTCAGCATATTTAACTTTATGTTTTTATCACAATAAGTTGAATTTACACTCGATGGGGCATTTTAAGAAATTTATAGTACTCATCCCATCAGGTTTAACTGAGTGTGGTTAAAAATCCTCCAATTCCTCTCTCATGCAGTGCGACTCTTTAAATGAAATAAAAAATAACTCTGAGACCCTATACCTATAGAGTTGGTTGTTGATATGCCCGGCAAAGGATTAGTTACGACTTCATGCACTTCCTTGATAGCAATAGATTCCCTCATTCCAAATATATATTTATATTTATCGAACTCTTTATTAAGCTATATCTACAAAGTTTATCTCCTTCCTTTTTTACATAAATGTTCTAACATTATATTAACTTGCCAGTTTATATTCTTCCTGTTATTTTGTACATTACTTGTATATATTCACTAAACCAGCTCAAAATAAGAATTTTAAATTTTGCCACACGCCTAGGTGCATAATTTTATTCTAAAACACTTAAATCTATTGTTACTAATTTTTTTATTATCCAATATTTTTTCAAGTAATTTGATAAAGCCAACCAAATTATAGTTTTATAAAAAAATATAAATAAAACAATAATTATATTAAAAGAATATTTAAAATAACATCTGTTTAAAAAACATCAATAAAAATATACTTAGTTGATATGCTTTTGAATATTACTCAAAAACATAATGCAAAACATACTCTTGAAAACCATTTTTAGTAAAGTCGAGCCACTCCAATCAAAGCATTCTATAAGCAAGGACATGAACCATAATAAAGATTTAGAAGGGACTGTAATTATTGCTTAATGCTGCTCTACAAAACCAATAAAGGGCAATCAGATACTGATAACAAGAGAACTCATACTAATACAAAGAAAAGAATATAAATAAACATTCTCACTGAGATAATAAAAAGAGATGTTGAAGGAAATGCCTGGAATACAATTTACCTCATACTTCCAACAACAGATGAACTTTTTCTCAAAATAAAAGCAATCAATTAAAGAATCAGTGTATCCTGTTGAAGTCCAGAAGTACAAATTAACCAATGGTATGTAATACTGAAGGTTTGAGGACATCAAAGAATCAGTATCTATTGTGAGAGTTATACCGGAATCAATCATTGGGCCTGCCTGAAAGTTCAAACCTGCAAATATGCATGTGAAATTTGGATAAGGTAAAGCACTAAATAAGAAGAGCTTTTGAACTTAGTAAAATGAAAAACAAGCGATCGCTGATCCTGAAAATGACCACAGGAGTTTCAGAAACCGTCCCATCCTCGCAAATTAACAA
Organism: Dendrobium officinale; assembly: GCA_019514585.1. Taxonomy (NCBI): domain Eukaryota; kingdom Viridiplantae; phylum Streptophyta; class Magnoliopsida; order Asparagales; family Orchidaceae; genus Dendrobium; species Dendrobium officinale. Next base: position 22,151,759 of record CM033696.1, read on the forward strand.
GCCGGAGATGCAAGGATGGATTGCATAAGGAGAAATTAATAGGTGCAGACTACATAAAGTAACTCTAAGGCTTCGTTTAGAACGACTTTTTTATTGCTTCTTCAAGCAGTTTTTTAGTATAAATTTTTTAATTTTTTATACTAAAAAGCTGCTTTACGAAACAATAAAAAAGCCGTCCCAAACACAGCCTAAGTAAATCTGTGAATACAAACTCACTATATACTTGATATGTACTGCTTTGTACTCCAATCATATGGAGTGCTAAGTAGACAGGGAGCATATAATTGTTTACTCAACTTTTTTTACACAGAGTTACATACGTAATCATTTCTCCTTCATAAGTGGGGTTGAGCGAGTACCTTTATTTTTCCTATATCATGTATATCTTACACATGCCAAAAAACCCAGCTTGTGAAACGCAAGCCGTGTAAGTTAAATGTTCCCTTAATTAACAATAAGCAAATATAACAGGAAAACTATCACGCTTTTTTTTAGGGGACATGTAAATCAATTAAGATAAATTCATACACACATACACAAAAGACTCAAATCCATGACTTCTTAGTTGGTAGCCAAAGTTTCAAACCAACAGACCAAGTGAGTTGCGTACGCAAAATAAATTAGAAAAAAATACAAATTCCTTGTTCATCTGATTCAGGAATGCTACTAATAGGAAACACAGCAAAATTCAATTTTTTTGGCTGAAATTGAATTTCAACACCTCAAAAACAATCTTCAAGATGAATTTAAGAGAAATAATGAAAAAAAAAAAAAACTCTTGCAAGTGATGAAGCAGAGAAGAAAAACCACAAGATACAATTGATCCTCAATTTGAGAGAAGGATCTATCTCTCCCTAATCTCTAGATGCTGATAGAGCCCAAGAACGCCAAGCACTAACTGAAATCAACACAATCTCCAGATAATCTTAAGCATACAAAATAATCTCCCCAAAAGACTAAACAGCCATCCTAATTCAAAATTTCACTCCTAAACACCCCCTCCTCTCTCTACTTAGGCTGTGGACCCCAACCCAAGGGGGAAGGAATCCATCTTGGGCGGAACAGCAAGCTTCTGCCTGCTGTAAGTAATGAGCCGGCCCCTGTGTTGGGATGGCTAGACCGGTCCCTCCTGGACCGGTCTATTAATATCCCACTCCCAAAGAATCACCTTGTCCTCAAGGTGAAAATATGGGAATTTATGTTGCATCCTCTCATACGACTCACATGTAGCGTCATAATCAGGAATGTTCATTTGATTAACACTTTGATCCCTCCCTCTCCTTGGAGTACCCCTTGTAGCTCTAGTGGTTACAATAGCACTTCCAAATCTTCAGTTAGCATGGCCGGCAACTCGGAACTAGCTGTGTGATCCCCAATAGCTCTCCTCAACTGTGATACATGGAATACTATATGTATGGTAGCGATCGGATATAACCTCAAATGATAAACTACTGTCCCGATATTCTCTAACATCTCATAAGGGTCAAAATATATCAGAGCCAGTTTCGCGTTCCTCCTGTTAGCTACCGTTCTCTGTCTGTAAGGTCGAAGCTTCAGAAACACTTTTTCACAAACTTCAAACTGGATGCTTTCTTATGCCCATCAGCCCATTTCCTCATAATTTGTTGAGACCTCAACATATGCCTTCTCAATTTTTTCAACTCTTTGTCCCTCTCCTCCAAGTATTCTTCTACTGAAGAAACTGGAGTGTTATTCTACCCAAAATGCATCAAATAAGGTAGGTCTTGTTCATACAACACTTTGAATGGGGTCAAATAGGAAGCGAAATGATACAAAGTGTTGTACCAAATTTCTGCCCATGCTAGTCACCGGGTCCAAAGCCTATGTGTCTCCGACACAAAGCATTGTAGGTGTATCTCCAGCCTGCTATTTACCACCTCCGTCTACCCATCTGTCTGAGGGTGGCAAACTATACTCCTCTTTAGCTCTGTTTAAAATTGCGCAATAAGAGGCGCGCCTCTGCGCAATTCGTCCAAAAACCGCCTCGAAGCTTACGCAATTCCATCCCTGGCAGAGGCGTACGCCTCACATGGACTGAGGCGCGCCTCAGAGGCGCAATTGCGCAATTCTTAGTGAGGCGTACGCCTCATGGGAAAGGACCCACCCACTTAAAATGAATGTTTTTTTCTCCTTAAACCCGCACGACAGCAGCTCCTCCTGAATTTTTCCTACCCGCACGGCTCCAGTTCGCGAAACAGAGAGCTCCCACACGCTTTTGGTCACGACCCAACTCGACCGGGACGGATCCCGCCCGCACCGGGCCGCGACCAGCCAAACAAACAGACCAGGATCTGGCTTTGGAATTTGTTTCGGAACTGATTCTTCCAAATATTTCAACTCAAAAACAGACGCACAGAGCTACTATGAAACATCAAATGCAGCGGAACAAAACATCTATATTTTTCTTTCTTTTCCTCAAAACAATCATCTACAACTACAGACCATGGCTCAGACAGAAAGAAACAGAGCAAAAGAGCCATGTCTGTACAAAAATCAAAAGTACAAAATAATACCTATAACTGATCCGACTCTAAAATCTAGTCCTGGACCTCCTTCCCTTTCCCAGAACCTGAAAACCACAGAAAACAAGGGTGAGCTCAACAGCTCAGCAAAGCGACAAACCTCCAATCAAAACTTCCAGAATCCACATCAAACACATCAGACATAAATCCGTACAGAAATCGAAACAGAATCGTATATCAAATCAGAACAGAACAGAAATATCGAATCAGAACTGAGTCATACAGATCAAATCAACAGAATCAAAATCGTACAGAAATCAGATATCGGAACAGAACAGAATCGTGTCAGAATCGTATCAGAATCATATCATAGAGATCAGATCAAATTATATCGTACAAAAATTCAGAAATCATATTTGCTTACAGAACAGATACGGAAATCAGAATCAGATTATATCAGATAGTATTATAATTAATAGCTAAATTCCCTGACACTGACAGAATCTCTACGGATTCTGGCCCCTTATGCCTCCCTTTGTGCTCACGGCACCAGAACAAATATGCTTATGTGCTTACGGCACCAGAACAGATGTGCTTATAGCACCAGAACAGATTTCATCGGATCCGGAACAGAACAGATATCAGATTTCAGATTGAGCTCATTTCAGATTTCCCAGACACTAACTGAATCTCTTAGGATCCAGGCCCCTTATATCTCCCTTTTAATAGCATATACAGATAGCATATCAATTCAGAAGAAATCCGGACGAATTCAGAAATCAGACAAAAATCGGGCAGCACAACGACTGTATACGGAATTTACACAATTTTTCCTGAAAAATCACAGAATACCAAATTTGCACAGAATGTAGATAACAACATTGCAAGACTTTAATTCTACTGCTCAGACAATTTTAGACTACACAGAAAAATACAGTCGACGAAAAACGCCGTCAAATCAAATCTACCCGAACAAAAATCTCCAGAAAATAACCAAAATGTGCACACTCGGCACGTCGACAACATACAGAAAATTTTGCGGTAAAAACTGAACCAGACGGAAAATACGGACGAAAATCCCTTGCAAAAAATCAATTCCGGACAGATAATACCGCCAAACACGACGGTTCTGAAAATTGAGAAAGGCGGATTGTGCCTTACCTTGCGTACAACACTTTCCTGAACAGTCTCGTCGGACGAAAACGGCTCGGCGTCGCCCGAAAATCAACTTTTCCACTTTTTCCTTCGTTCTTCTCTCTCCTAAGCTTTTTCTCTCTCTTCAAAATATCTCATTTCCATATATATCCAGACTGATCGTCCCGGACGATCGCACTTCGTCCCGGGACGATCTGGCTCTGGACAAGTGTCGTCCAGACGAGATTTAATTATCGTCCCCGGCGACCAGTCCTCTGGAGCATTTTCGTCCAGACGATCCAAATTTTCGTCCAGACGAACTGCTCAATTTTCACAATTCCGACCAAACCTGTACCGATCGTCCCGGGACGATCCAACTTCGTCCCGGACGATCCTGGAGCAAAGCGATCTTCACAGTCCTTACCCGCCAGCTTCCCTTCCCACCGGCACCGCCTCTCTCGGAGTACTCCACATTGGATTTTAGGTTTTTTTTTTTAGTTTAGGGTTAGATTTTTCAAGTGTAAGAAAATCTAGGGTTTAAACCTTGCTCTTCAGTACTGTCCCCTGCAACCTGAATAACTCCCTCCAAAAGTGGTTGAGGAACACTTTATCCCTTTCGAACACTATACACTCTAATGTTCAATATAATATGATCACTTCTCTGATGAAAGTTGCTGCAACTGTCACTGTCGTGTAGGGGTGTCGTAGGGAAATAAAGTGAGTATACTTAATTAGTCCACTACCACCAGAATCATTGTAAACCCCTCAGATTGGGGTAATCCGTCTATAAAATCCATGGAGACCTTCTCCCACACCCAATTTGGTAAAGCTGGAGGTTGCAATATTCCCTCTGGAGCCATGACCATTACTTATTTCTCTAACAGACCTCATAGCGGGCTACCATCTCCTTCAAATCCTTATGCATCTCTTTCCAAGACAACTCTACAACGAGTATCTTGTATGTCTTCTAATCCGTCTATAAAATCCATGGAGACCTTCTCCCACACCCAATTTGGTAAAGCTGGAGGTTGCAATATTCCCTCTGGAGCCATGACCATTACTTATTTCTCTGAAAGACCTCATAGCGGGCTACCATCTCCTTCAAATCCTTATGCATCTCTTTCCAAGACAACTCTGCAACGAGTATCTTGTATGTCTTCTGCACCCCGGCGTGACCCCCAACAGCACTCCCATGGAACTCTTACAGCAAGTGTGGGCTATAGACTGATATCCTTGGTACACAAACCTCCCTTGGTACAACAACCTCTCCCCCTCTATAGAATAGCCAGGGTGGCTATTCTTATCCTTCAATAACTCATCCTTAATCCTCCCCAACTCCTCATCATGCGCACTCTCCTCCTTAACCACCCCCCCCCCCCAATCCAGCATCAGGGGTATCGATATGACCAACTCCTCGAGCTCCTCCATCATCTGGAGAAGGCATCCGCCACCTTGTTCTCTATCCCAGGCCTATATTAGATCTCAAAGTCATATCAAATAACTTTGATAGTCATCTATAGTGCTCCTCTGTCACCATCCTTTACTCCTCATTCATCATCCGTTGGTCCGTCCTAATAATGAAATGTCGACCTAACCAATAAGGTTGCAACTTCTAGAAGGCTAGCATAATAGCCATCAATTACCTCTCATAAACCGACTTCAGCCTAGCTCTATCTGTCAACACCTGGCTGAAGTAAGCTATGGTAGGTGGTTTTGCATAAGAATTGCTCCAAATCTGTACCCTAATGCGTCAGTCTCTACCACGAACACCTAACTAAAAATATGGTAAGGCCAAGACCAATACAGTAGTCATGGCTTATAATGCACCGACACTTCTCCTCAAAAAGGCGTGCAGCGTCCGACACGACACTCGTCCGACACTCCTCTGACACTTATCGGACAAGCCAAAAATATGATTAAAAAAATATTAAATATAAATTGGACACACGTGTCTGACACGCATATCTTAAATATTTTATGATTTTTTTTTTAAATATAATTTCTTGTATTTGGCGGGATTTAAACAAAATTTCTTATTTCCTATACACAACACCAAATCAATGTCCGCACTTAATACTCATTCATCAAATATTCTCATTTTCATTTCTCTTTGGCAGTGAAGGTATTGTCATCTCCTCTCTCAATGATTGATAAACAACATTGAGGCCTGACTCTCGACATCCTAATACTAATCATTTAAAGCACAAATTTTAGTTAAATGACTTATTATTTCTAAATTATATTTAAAATTATACTTATTTAATTTTTTATACTATTTTTAAAATATAAAAAATTATAATATCGTGTTCAACCTGTGTCTGTGCATCATAGGTCATGGCTTTCTTCAATCTCTCAAAAGCTATGGTTGCTACCAAGACCAGTATCACTGGCCAGGCGATGGTGTTGTAGCCCCTCAAAAACCTCCTGTAGTATCCCACTAGTCCTAGGAATCACATCAGCTCTCTTAGATTCCTCAATTGTAGCCACCTCAACATGGCCTCGATCTTGGCCTGATCAGCGGCCACCCCCTCTTGAGATACAAATGTCACAAATATTCCATCCTGGCCTGTGCAAAGCAACACATCTTCAGATTGACCCTTAGTTGCTGCTCTTGTAACACCTCTAGGACTAGCCTCAAGTTCTCCTAATGTTTCTCATCCGACTTGTTGTATACCAAGATATAATCAAAGAAAATCAACACAAACCTCCTGATATATGGCCATAACACCCTGTTCATGAGGGACTGGAATGTAGCTGGGGCATTGGTGAGGCCAAACGCCATCACCAGAAACTCATAATGTCGCTCATGTGTTCTGAAAACAGTCTTTTGGAATATCCCCCTCTCTCATCCGAATCTGATGCTATCCGGACTTCAGATTTATCTTTGTGAAAATAACTGCTCCATATAGCTCATCTATCATTGTGATGGGAAAATTGTCTGGCACAGTCTCCTTATTTAAGGCCCGATAGTCCACACATAATCTCCAACTTATGTCCTTTTTCTTAAATAGTAAGATTGGGCTAGAAAAAGGACTCACACTAGGCATGATAATTCCTGCCTTCAGCATTTCTCTAATTAATTTCTCAATTTCATCCTTTTAAAATTGAGGGTAATAGTACGACCAGACACTGATGGGTGGCACCCCCTCCCTCAAGGTGATAACATGCTCCTACTCCCTCGGTGGTGGCAAACCTTGAGGTGGCTAGAAGACCTCACTGAATTGTTGTATAAGCGGCTGTACTAAAGGAGGAATGTTTTTTTCCTCCTCCAATATGATCTCTTCTAATCTCTGCAGCTCCACCAGGAATTCTCCCCCCACTCCTATATGGTCCATACCATGGTTTTAAAGGACACGATGGCTTTGGATAACTCTACATCTCTTCTAATCATTACTCTTCTCCCCTCCACCAACTCCATGGTCAGTGTTCACCAGTTAACCTTGGTATTTCCCAAAGTCTACAACCACTTCATCCCAAGGATGATATCTGTGATCCCTAACTCTAATGGGAGGAAATCCTCTCTAACCTAAACCCCTTGTATGGTCAGCACTACTCCCTTACATATGCCCATATCGCCTCCACCTTTCCTGTACCAATCATCTCTCCATAACATCCTATATCCACCAATGTCACCCACATTTGGTCCACGACCTGATTGGAGATGAAATTGTGGGTAGCCCCACTATCAATCAACGCCATCACCTCCTGTCTGTTATTTCTCCCTTTACTTTCATGGTATGACTCAGGGTGAATCCTACCACTGAGTTTAATGAGACCTCTGTCACGTCTAGATGGAGCTTCTCCTCCTCCTGTACTGATGTCTCACTCCCACCTCCCTCCTCAGCTTTCTCATCAACATAGACGATCAGAACTTAAAGAGTTTGGTCCCTGCACCTGTGCCATGGAGTATACTTTTCATCGCACCTGAAGCATAATCCTTTTGCCCTCTTTTCCTGCATCTCCCTTTCCATAAGCTTTTTGAAGTTTCCCCACTTCCCCCTCGTACAAGCTTCTCCCTTGCGGTCTCACAAAGGTTTCCTGATGTAGGCCCCTTGGGTGCTAAGAAAGTGTTGGTCATCCTGTATGAGCCACCTGAATTACTGCCTCTGGCTCCCCTTCTTTGAACTTCTGATCCTCCTCCAGTTGAGCTAGCTTCATAGCCTCTCCCAAGTCACAAAGCCTCATGACCCAAATTGCTACTTGGATATCTGCTTTGATCCATTTCATGAAATTCCCCTTTAGAATTATCTCAGACAGTCAGTTTTAGTCGACTCGCCAGGTACTCAAATCTCTCACAGTATTCCGCCACTGAGCCTTCCTGTATCATAACAAAGAACTACTCATAGAAGTTCCATCCCCTACTGGTTCAAGAACGTTCCAATAAGTATTCTTTGAACTCCCTCCAACTCCGTATGGGCTGCCTCATGTCTCTCCAGTGATACTAAGCCAATGCCTTCCGTTCCAAATATAGGGCGACTGTCGTTAATCTCTCTTGTTCCGTCAACTCATTAATGACAAAATATATCTCTATCTTGTAGATCCACCCATGTGCATCCTCCCCCTCAAAAATGGGCATATTCACCTTCCTGACCATCGGATCTCCCCAATTTCTCCTAATTCCTCCATAATTTACTGTTCACTGTATGGGTGCCCCCCCCCCCCAGTATATCGATTTTCCCTTACACATTCATATCCAAACCCTTCTTCGATTTCCTCCATTTCCTTCAAAATCAACACCCCTCCAGCTGTTATTCCCCTCCCTTCTTTCCAAATCAGCACTCTTTTCCTCATACCCAACATATCCACACCTCTCCCTATACCTTCCACCTCTCTCCTCCTACCTTCCATCTCTCTCCTCTCTCTGGAAAGTTTCTATATGGGGTTTTCTCCCTTCTCCCTCCAAGATCTCCACATCATTTTCATCCCTACAATTTTCAAAATTTATGTTCCTTCCCACCGACACTCTTGCCTCCGATGTCATCGTTTGGTTTTGAAGATCTCATATCTTCTTCACCATCTCCTGTAGGTCCGTAAATTTGTCTTCCATTGAGGAAATTCTATCCTCCACCGTCGCTTTGATTTGGCTCATATCCTCCTCAATACATTCTTCCAAAGCATCCACCTTCTTGGCCGTCATCGATCCTCCAATCTTTGTTAGACTTAAAAATCTGAATTTCTACAAACAGCAAAAACAATGGTTCGAAGGAGAAAATTGCTGAAAGAATCAGCCCAAACAGCCCCGAACATCACTTTGACACCAATTTGATAGGAAACACAACAGAATTCAATTTTTTCTTGGTTGAAATTGAATTTCAGCACCTCAAAAACAATCTCCAAGGTAAATTTAAAAAAAAAAATAACAGAGAAATACTCTTGCAATTGATGAAGTAGAGAAGAAAACCCACAAGATACTATTTTTTTTTCAAAAAAAAAAAAAAAACCCAACAAGATACTATTGATCCTCAATTTGAGAGGATGATCTATCTCTCCCTAATCTCTAGACGGCGCCAGATCCAAAGAACGCCAAGCACCAACTAAAATCCGCACATTCTCTAGATAACCCTAATCCAAATGTAAACATTCTACTTAAAGCATACAAAATAATCTCCCCCAAAGACTAAATAGCCCTCCTAATTCAAAATTTTCCTTCTGAACACCCACTCCTCTCTCTACTTAGGTTTTGAAACCCCCACCCTATAATACCCCAAAATTTACACGTAATGAAAATTTAATAGTCAATTCTTATAAAGTTTAAAAAAAAAAGCTTAATTAATCTTTTTAGCTATAATAAACTTTTAATTAAATTAATAATTATTTAACAGTAAATTACGATTAACTGAAATTAGTTAAATTAGTGAATTACTATTAAGTACACAATTAAGTGAATTTAGTATTCTTATTAAGTAAACTATTAAATTAAATTGATTATTCAGTTATGCCTGAAGAGATGTTTCAATTGGACGTGAAGGAATGATAGCAGTTGTGGGCCTCTTATCCATTTATTTCTCATTTCTTTGTCACGCAAGCAAGGCTGACGGATGGATAAGTATGGATGCTGTAGCAGTGCGAAGAAATCCTCTTACTATTTGGTTTGATTTCACAGCACAGTAAATATTAAGAATTCCCGGTTTGGAATAGAACTCCCACGAGCCTTTTTCTATGTCTGGAATTCGGAATCCTGAGAAGTTTCGCAAGAAAATTCTGGAGGAAGAATTTGGCTCAGTGCAAACAGTGGAAATTCTGCTTTCAGCAACACAGTGCATTGTTGTGGAATTCGATACAGCAGGATTCCTATAGAGAAGTTCGATGTCGTGACTAGGAAGTTCGACACAGTACGGTAAGGATTTGGCAATGCAGTTTGAGATAAGTGTGCAAACAAATTGTGGAATCAGTGAAGAAAGATTTAGAGAGTAATTTAAAAGATTGGAAGAAAATCTGGTTTTATGCAAAGAGAAAACTTCGAAGTGACTTACAATCGTAGAAGACTTCGAAGTAGAGAATTAGAGACACATCGGCAAGAAGGTAAGTAATGCAATTATATTCAAGAACTTTCATTTACAGGCATAAAGGTTGATTTTGAATGCATTAAAGAACAATGTTATTAAATTTGTTTAATGTATAGAAACGATTTTTAATTCAAGTTTCCATGTATGAACAACCAGATACATAATGACATCAGGTAAGGGTAAAACAAGATTTAGTATGTTAATCTAAATGTTTTCCTATTTGATACTATTTTGAAAAGATGTCAATTTACTTGTATATGGTGTGCATTTTAATTGTACACCGATGATTACAATAATGATTATGAAAGAATGCAATAACTTAAGTATGACTTATGAACACTGAATTGTGAATATCATTTGAAAAGTAAAGTTTGGCTACAAATGATGTATAACTGTAATTATAGGTGGGGCAAAAGTGACCCCATATAATATACCTGTATTACAAGAGGGGCAAAAGGGACCCTAGAGAAAATGATACCTGCATAGCAGGTGGGGCAAAAGGGACCCCTAAAGAGGCAAAAGGGACCTCTATGTAATTCAATGGCGATAATGCCAGGTTTACCTGGGCTCCATTGAATAATGTTATGAAATGTAGCCAAATCTTTTATAGATAAAATTGATATTCATTGTAGAATTTAGAAGAAGTAAAGATTAAAGTTAATTATGAATTTATAATGATTTCAATGCCTGATTATTCCCAATGATTTTTACTTTAAATGTTAATTAAATTGTAAAGCTTACTGAGTCTCATAGCTCACCAGTGTTTTCTTACTGGCTGTTGTTACAAGAAAGGGCTAGAAGAAGATCATAGCAGATTAAATTGTCAAGTATTCCACATGTTATATTATGTTAGTATTTATCTATGTTTGGGAAGTCTAAACTTGAGGTATGTAACTAGTGATATATTACTCTGGATTTTCTTTGGTAGTGGCCTTGTAAGTATCTCATGTTGAAATTAAAATTATTAGTTGCTTCTGTTTGAAGGGATAAATGAGGACTATTTGATGTTTTATAAAGATTATCAAATGTTCAAAAGTATTGTTTGATCAAACGATGAGATGTTTATGTTAGTAATACTCCAAGTACTGTTAAGGGGTGCTTTGGGGTGTTACACACCCGAAGGTGGGCTGAATAGCAGGTTTCCGGCTGTTGTAAGTAATGAGTCGGCCCCTGTGTTGGGCCCAGCTAGACCGGTCTATCAACTACATAGGTGTAGACTTACAGTGGGTGCATTGTGGGAACTTACCCCCCTAGGCCATAACAAAATCAATTAGCTTCAACTATTGTCATGGCAATCATATAAACATCACGGGTGTCTCGGTCAATGTTGTCATTGAATGTTAGTTTTAAACTTTAAAGCTGGATCAACTAAGTATATTTTGAAAATAGAATATAATTATAAAATAATAAATATTTAAATTTGTAACAGTTACGTTGGATTTAATCTATTAACATACTAATTAAGGAATGATAAGAACAAAATGGCATGCAACAATTTTAAAATGCAATTCCGATTATATGAATATATTTGAAATGACATTAAAAAAATACTAATAAAGGTGATCAAACAATCATGATGTACTGATCACCTAGACAAAAGCTCTTTAGCGCCCCTTCAGTGTTTGAGAACACAAGAATTTTTTTGAGGTAGAATGAATTTGTAAATAATCAAATTTTCCATGATATCAGTAAGGGTTTATTTAGATTTGAGTGTTGAGGATTTTAATGAGCATAAGCTCATATAATTACTTATATTTCTCAGTTGGCAGAACACTCTTAATTAAGGTGTTCACAAACCTTTGAATTTTAGGGTACTAATTAGTGTGAAAATTTTTTGTGAATAAATCTTGCATCATTTAGGGTTAGCCAAATTATCAATCTATAATTATTATAGCGCCTTGGCTAGAGGGACTTCTTTGTTAACAACTATGAAATATCTTATCCAAAGATATTCAAGACAGCTGAAGTTTGACTTGCTTAAAAAAAAAACTGATAGCTAGGAGACAGTCAATCTAGATTTGAGGCCATGGTCTGCCTAGGGTAAAAATTAAAGCCTTAGTTCATCAGTGATTTTAGTGCATGAGTATGACCTATGAAGTAAACTTTGACTGTTTCTAAAAACTTGTTAGTACAAATTCTTTGTAGAAAGAGTATCTCTTAACTAAGGAAAACGACCTAATTTATTGATTTTAGCATTTTTGGTGTTTGAAATGGGACTCAGAGCATAGCTTTTGGATATTCATGCTCATGCTTCTCGAGACAACTAGTCTATGCATGCCAAAATACTCTTGCCTGCAATTGCATGAGGAACTTGGGACATCAATTTGCTTTTTAGAAGGGTGTGAGTTAAAGGCACTAGGACACATTTCATGCGTACTTAATAGATCAATCTAAGAGTCACAGAGTCAACAATGCTATATAAAGGGCAGAAAGCCTACTTTAGCCCCCCTATCATTTTTCTAAAAATCTTAAAATTTTATTCTATTTTTGTTGTAAAGCTATATAAATGGCAGAAAGCCTAATTTAGGTCCCGTAGCATTTTTTCTAAAAATCTAAAATTTTTATTCTATTTTTTGTAAATCTTTGTTTTAAGGAAATTTCATGATTTATTTTATGCACTTTATAAAAATTAAAATAATAAATTTAGATTTTATAAATGGTCCCTATTAAGAAGCTACTTAAATTTTTTTTAATACTTCCTAAAATTTTCAAATTTTATGCAACTCTCTTAATTGTCGTGCATCTTATAAGAACTTTATGACATTTTAAAAAATGAAAGATATTCATGTTATTTCAAAAGACAAATATGGAGGGGATTTGTTGACTTGGCTATAGCTAATGGGGCCTATATAAATGATGTGGCGATCTAGTTGGTGACAAGTAGTGGACGATGGGAACAACTAGCCCAATATCCAAATAAACCTAATAGGACACAATAATTGATATGGCATCCTCTGCAAATTCCAAATGCCTTGTGACATAGCGCTATGCGGCATTTACGTGGGACCCTGCATGCATATGGGAACCATATAGTAATGTTGCACTCCATGACCTTACCACATGACACAGGTGGGTCCCAGACCCCTATTTAATCATTTTTTAAATGATTAAGTGGTGGTTTCTCTAGTCCATGTGGTTGAAGCCAATTTTTCATAATGTCCTGAGATACTCTCTAACTATTTCTAGCAGCTGTTAATGGCATCATCTACAGGCGATGATCCAAGTAGATTCGCCAATCGCCATAATTGGCAAGCACAATGACGCATTTTGAGAGGCTTAAGTCATCGCTCCAATGGGTTAGAATGTCCTATACTACACAATCATGAAAGAAAAATGAGTTAATAGATCAACCGATCAAATATGTTGGAATTTCCTAAACTACAAAATCAAGGAAGAAAAATAAGTTCACCGAAAATAGAGCAAGAATGAGATACATTTTTTATAAGCTTAAACCCATTCCTTCTAATGAGTTTTTCGTTCTCCCCATTTTTCAGTCATTAGATTCAATGTTTTTGGTCATATTCTAAAACCCAATCACATCTATAAATAATCTCTCAATTACTGATAAAATATAGATGAATTAGAAAGTTGTGTACCCAATGCACAAGACTCCAACCAATATAATGTTTGGATAGAGAATGGTGTAGACATCCTTACTATTGATTTATTAAAATAGTAGTTTCATGATTCAGATACATTAGCTCAATATCAAAACTCAAAACAGATATAGCCTAAACATAACTCAAAAACAGTCCTTTGAAACACATCCTCGAACATCACATCCAATTTTCCCAAAGGTTTAAATTTCTCACTCTAAGATTATATTTTTATTTTTCTTCATCTGAGCTCTGTATGTAACAGGACACAATGGAGAAAATATTAGAAATGATGTTGAAAATATTAAAAATGATATTTCTTTATTAGATTTAAACGAGAATTTGACTTTTAACATGACACAATGGAGAAAAAGAATTCATGTAGCCGAACCCACATAATGGGAGAAAGGCTTGATGCTGTTATTGTTGTTGTTGAGCTCAGTATGTGAGATCTCAATTTTTTCCTCACATGCTAATTTAGGAAGTTCTTTATCCTCCAGATTATTAGATCAATTTTCCCACTACATCAATTGGCATCCAGGCTTTTATTTTTTCATCAACTTGGTACAAAGAGAATTGATCTTGTTACATCAGGTTATGGAAAGAAAGAAAAATAGCTATTTTCATCACCCTTAATCTTACAAAACTTAGAGAAGCTAGAGGTTTAACATTTAATAGTCCTCATATTTCATTCATTCATGTTCAATAACACAGGAGGTAAGTTCTTCATCCTATTCTTTATGGTGGAATCAAAATAGCTTGCTTTTGTCTCTTACATACATGAAATGTTCTCAAAGATATTATCCAATTAACTTCTCTTTTTATTGTTCTTTAATACATACAAATGTCGATTGGTGGCTCTACTCATCCATTGATGACAAGCCTATCATATATTTTTAGTATTGGCTAATTAACATTTAGGTAATAAGAGCAACAAAAAAGGAATTTCTTTTTTGCATGATGTTGGAAATACATTTCTATGCTTTATTTTAACTACCTTTTATACTAAAAATGATATTTCTGCATAATTTAGACAGTAATTACACTTAGCTATCATTGAGAAACGATTCAAGGTCTAAACTGACATAATATTAAGATAAATAGACAATCCCCCTTTCCGATGGACATTTTTAAGTGGCATTAGCACACTTCTACCAGGTCAAATTTGCATAGCAGAGTCAATGAAAGATGATAAGGTTATGGTAAGTAGAAACCAGAAAAATAATAGAAGAACACAATTTGATGGTAACAAATATAGTAAAAGGTGATAATATATGGCATCCCAACTGTCATAAATGTAAGGAACATATATATAATTAGCACTATTTTCTAAAATGTGCCTAATTTCCCAACCGTCATGAGGAAGATTAAAGAAAATGATAAAGAACTGAATTACCTTTCTTGTTTAGATTACACCTTGAATTCATCAACACGGAACCATTTTGTGGAAGACCACTTATTTCCACTAATCACAGGACATCCACCTAGGAAAAAAATGAATTATAAGCATATGCTAATTTCATTTGGAAAGATCTCACGAGATTATTTGGGCAAGAACTGAAAAGTTAAAACTTAGCGGTAATAAGATGTATAGTGTCGGATAAAATAGTTTACTCCAACGCAATTGAAACATCTAAACTAATTTTATACCAAATAACTTCGTGAAGCAGAATACTTGTAGAGAATTCACGAAATACTAACCATGCAAACTAAATGGATCTAACGTTGCATCAGGCTTCATGCTCCAGAAAAGCAGTGCATCACCCATCTTTGGTTTAACAGACAAACCGCTTTTACCACACTCTGATAATTCATTATACCATGGCAAAGAACTGCTATTTACTTTGGCTGATGGAAATACCGTCTCACCCACCTTCCTCAACATCAGAACTAAAATTTAACAACAAATAAGACAAAAGGCGCTGTCAAAGAAGTAGCAAGTGTTGATTAAATGCAAGAGAAAGAGCATGTGGAAAATCTGAATGAACTCCATACAGATACATTAGAACAGTAGCTATGCGCTGACCCCCATTCTTAGTATTAAACTCATCAAGGAAGTAATCATAGTGAGAATCATATTTCTGACCAACTTCATAATGGAGAACCTGAAGGCCCTCTCCATTCTCTGTGAAACATCATCAACGAAGGCTGTTACAAAATCATCTTAAGAAAAGGCAGAGCAGAAATGGAAGATCTAACAGGCAATGGTTAGATGAAATTGCATGCTTGCACATAAATTGTGCATTCTCTGTTATGAGTAAGGCATAGGATAAGACATAATTTTAGGTGTTGGGGGATGGAAAGAGGGAGGGAGAGAGAAAAAATATTCCTTCTTAACAGGCATTGATGACCATGGTTTAAGAAGCTTCTAGGTCGACAAAAGTTTTAAATCAACAAATTAATGTTCTGCAAAGGAGATTAAAATTAATAAGCTTTATAGGGCTTCATTAACTTGCTTTGTAGCAAACAGGTGTTTAAACATTGTCATGGTGCATGCTAAGAGCAGGTTATAAAAGACCACCCTTGGAAAAAAAATGAAGATTTTTCTGTAAATAAGAATATATAATCCTATCCAAATAACATACCAACAGGTAAGAAAGTGAAATCTGATAGTCGTTTCTCAATAGACCGAATCATCTTGTCTCTTCCTCTTATAAGAAATGTGCCTGAACTTGTGCGCACCCTGCATAAAGTGCTAAAATAAAAATCTCTTCATATAAAAGCACAAAATTAAAGACGACAGGCAATAGTAATCCACAGACCTGCTATCCTTGCTGTGGCCAGTAGCACTGTCAACAACAGATGACTTCTCCATATGAGGCTTTGCCAATTCAATTAAGTACTTGCATTCCTCCTTAGACTAACCAATAAAATAACCAAAATCATTACAAAGGCAGTAGCCCATTGGACATCATCATCAATATATCATATTAAGATAGGAATATAACAGAAGATACACTCATAGTTCACCACTTAAAACAGAAAAGTAAAGCTTATAGAAAAGCAGATGAAAACCTCCTTGCAGGATTGGAAGTCCTCAAATAGGTATAACTAAAAAGGGCATGATAAACAGTTTTAAAGAGAGAAATTAAGAATTTTAACTGTTCCTTAACTTATACTGCTTCATATCTATTCAAGAACCACAATGTCATTTAAGCCCTAGTGGCCTACTTTTAAGGTTATTGCAGGTCAAAGATGACCTCATAAAGAAAAGTAATTTCCATCCCTAAGAATGTTTCTTTAAAATTCAAGTACATGAAACTTCAAAGATTTATAAATATTATGTAGCAAAAATGATAGCGCTACATATGGTTATGCCTTCCCTGTGACATGTTGCTGTGCTGCATAAAAGATGGCCGCAAAACAGAATGGGAATGTGTTTGGTTAAGATGCTTTATTTAAAGTCAATTCCAACAGTAGCTGCAATGAACCTCGCATTGGATTTGAGTTGTTTTTGCTCCCCATTAAGTCACAATGCATTTCTGCAGCTAAGCAATTCTAAGGGACAAAAACAGTGATGGTACTATATCATAATTACGTCAAAGTACTTGTAATCCTACCCAAGCCCTATAAGCCCTCTCATCTTCGCACATCCTTTTTGGATCCCTATTGAAACAGATGCATCACTCACTACAATAAAGAACTACTCTAGAGGTTCACTTCCTCATGTCCTCAAATCATCTCAAGAATTTCAGAGATAGGACGATGAGTCTCATTTTAGTACATCATAAAGGCCATTTTTTTTTACACATGTTCTTATTAGTGCTTAGCTATTTCTGTAATAACCGAACTAGGCACCAACTGCAACCCTTGGTGCGTGGTCAATATTTGTTTTAGGTTCTCAGATATTCGTAGGTCGTCAATCATGCTTTTGTTATTCAATGATTTGTTATACATATGCCTGTACATTTGTTTTATGCTCATAATGAAATAGCAAGTTGAATGGCTAATTTTGTCTTGATTTATTACAGCAAAAAATTCCTGTATACTGAATTAATTCTTATTGTAGCAAAGATCTATTTGTCATGCATATCACCTACTGAAATATATTTTATTCCTACAAATTGATACGTCATCATGAAATTATCTTGATCGGGCACGAATCTCGATGCAAAATGGAGTCAGAAACTTCAAAAATTAAATTTGGGAGCTCCCGAACTCCGATTTCAGCGAACTTATAGTCAAACTGAGCGCCTCGGAAATACGAACCCAATGACACCAAATTCAACTTGATCCAAGCCCAAATGAGTCTAAATCGAAGACTCGAAGTGTTGTTGGAAGGTTCGAATCACAATTTGAGTTACCAAAACGGTCTCCGATTTTAACGAGCTTATACTCGAATCGAACGGCTCGACGAGACGAATCCAACGAGCCCAAGATCACCGAATTTCGAAATCACTAAGGCCTCCAAATGCCTGACAAATGGTCCATGATCAAGGGGTTCAATATCGGCCGTCCATCCAACCACTCCCTATTTACCCTTGATCTCTAACATATTTACGGGGCATGCCACTCCAGAAAATCTATAAATAGACCCCTCATTTCTCTTGAAAGGGGACCCAAGCAAGAAGAGAAGAGGAGAAGAGAAGGAAGAGTAGGAAGAAGCTCCTCCTCGACCACCGCCGGAACCTCGCCAGACCACCGCAGGAGCCTCGCCAGACCACCGCCAGAGCCTCGCCAGACCACAGCTGGAGCTTCGCTGGACCACCAAATGAGGCCCTCACCCTCGCCGGACCACTGTCAGAGCCTCGTCGGACCACCACCTGAGGCCCTCACCTTCGCCAGAGGCCCTCACCTTCGCCAAAGGCCCTCACCAACACCTGAGGCCCTCACCTTCACCAAAGGCCCTCACCTTTGCCAGAGTCCCTCACCAACATCTGAGGCCCTCACCTTCACCAAAGGCCCTCACCTTCGCCAGAGGCCCTCATCTTTTCCAGAGGCCCTCACCTTCGTCGGACCACCGCCGAAGGCCCTCACCTCCTTCGGACCACCGTCTGACGTCGTTGCTCCGCCGAACAGCCACTTGAGACCTTGTGCTCAACCAGGACACCACCTGAGGCCCGGACTTCTACTGGGTCACTACCTGACGCCTAGAGTTCTACCAGAGTATCGCCCTACTACAACGGTCTTTCAAAACCCTGTCTCCTGCCGACTACGGTCCTCCCAACCTCCGCCGCCTACAATGGTCACTCTGACATCCATCACTAGACAACGATCACTCAGCCCCGGTCTCCTACCAACTACGGTCCTCCCGACCTCCATCGCCTACTGTGGTCCTTCCGACCTCCATCACCAGGCAACGGTCTTTCCGACCTCCATCCTATCGACTATGATCGTGCTGACAAAACAAATACATCTCTTGTAACTCCCACCATGTAATACACTCTATATGATGTACATTTGTGACATCAAGCCAAGGCCTTCTCCCTAAGAAGGCCTCATTTGTAATCGACTACAAATACTAGTGGATTCATTCAAATTGGGCCAGGCCCCGTGGTTTTTCCCCCTTTTCAGGGGTTTTTCACGTAAAAACTCTGGTGTCTCTTATGAACGCTACACCCTCTCACTTATCTGATTGTGTGCTGGATCTTCGTACAATGCTAAGATGTTAAATTATATATTTCTCTACCGCCGCGAATACTCTAGGACGCAACACAAATAATGTTGTATTATAAAATTAGCAACTGTCATATTAATTATATATTACTTGTTGAGAATCTGCTTATGAAATATATAAAAATTATACGCTAATACGCAGTGGTATGCAGGTTGATAGAATGCTTTTCAATATTGGCTAGCAATACCGACTGGCTCACAAAATGATGACTATTAAAATCAGTGAACTCCCATGAGGTAGTGTTTACCTTCTCAATTCCATAGAACCTTTATATAGGCTATATATATATATAGAGAGCCTATTATAGTACGTGTATATATATATATAATTATAATCAATGTAATTCTATTATAGTACATACATATTCCATACCCTGTCATGTCAAGTATAGTCATACCTTTTTGGACATGACTCATTATATATATATATATATATATATATATATATATATAATAGAATTACATTGATTATAATTTATCATACAAATAATCATAAAGATCTTCATATTGAAAACCATCTTAATTTAGATGACATTTATCATTTATTCAATATAATATTAATAATATGCTCAATTAATAACACATATTACACTATTATTACATAATAGCCCATCATTCTTTTTTTGTTCATGTCAGATGCTCCAGTATCTTATCACTTATACTTTAATAAATAGGAGTTACATGCTGGATTTGAGTTATCAAACTCACTCGCTATAACCTTTTCTTAATTTAGATTCTGCCAAATCACTTGGTAGACTATCAACAATGATAGCAAGGGTTTTATTGTTAATGTCAAATGCTCCAATATCTTAGAATTTTCAACTTCCTATTTTAGTCCAATTAGCATTGTCATTGTCAGCTCTCAAACTCTTGATAAGAAAAGTAGAGGGCAAAATTAGGTAGTTGACAGTCAGCGTAAAACTTGTCAAACTCATGAAATAAATCATGTAATACATTGTGTAAATGCTAGGGTGTCCCTGGAAGCAAAGCGTTGTATGACCTGAATACAACGAAAAGTGTGCAAGGGTCGCTACACTGGAGCCCAGATGCAATGTTAAATAAGCAAAGGTTCCCACATCAGGGATGAATGCGGGCAAAGAAGCTAATCCATAAAACTATGATTAGGATAAGAACTTATAAGAAACTTAAAATATAAGTTTTCTTATAGACAAATTAATAGATATTATTATTTATAGGAAGATAAATATTTTATATATTTAGGAAATTAAATGGGTTGGAGAAAAGGCTACGGAGATTGATAGTTAGGATTTAAATTATAGTATTCTGGTAGGAGTTGTACTATAAATGATGTAGGTGTGATTATAGAGATGAGTTTGAAAGATAATGTTAGAGAAATTAATAGAACTTGAGATAGAATTATGGCTTTAAAGATTGTTGTCGAAACTAAGATTATTAATATTATAAGTGTTTATGATCCTCATGTAGAGGTTTGGATATTTGCTCATAATTAAAATTTTGGAATGCCTTAGAAGAATTAATATAAAATATATCTCTTGAAGAAAGAGTTTTTCTTAGAGGAGATTTAAATGGACATGTTGGTAGAGTGGTAGAAGATTTTAAAAATATTTATAGTGGCCATGAGTTTGGAACGACTAATGAAGTTTGTATGATTATATTAAATTTTTCTCTTGCTTATGATTTTGTGATTGCTAATACCTTATTTTAAAAAAAAAAGATAAGTATTCGCTACTTATAAGAATGGATATAGTAAAACTTAAATTAATTATTTTCTTATAAGAAAAATATATCATTTAGATTACAAAGATTATAAAATTATTGCAAGTGAAAATTTCTATACTCAGCATTACTTATTAGTTTTGGACTTCAAGAAGAAAGGCAGAATATGATAAATCAAGTAAAATATCATCCTAGGATTATATGAGAGAATTTAAAAAACACTAACAAAAATATGTTAGAGAGTACGATTCAAAATCTTAAAATTTTGATTGTGCATAAAAAAGTTAATGTTATGTAGAAAAAAGTAGTTAATTATATTAAAAAAATTGCAAGGATGCGTATCAAAAAGAAAATTTCATAATAGTAAAAATAGTTGGTGATGGAATCGAAATGTGTAAGAAAAGATAAAAAATAAGAAACTTTGTTATAAAAATTGGTTTGTACGTAAAAACATGAAAAAGTAGAAAAGATATATATGGGCCCGTAAGGAATCTAAAGCAATATGAGATGCAAAGAATTTAACTTTAATGATTTATATAATAGACTAGATACTAAGGAGGGTGAAAGATGTATATATAAGCCAGCCAAATAAAGAGATAGGAAAAGTAAGGATTTAATGCAAGTGAAATACATTAAGGATAAAGATAAAAAAAAAATTATTAGAAAAGGATGTTCAACAAAGGTGAATGAGATATTTTGATAAGTTTTCTAATAAAGATTATTAGAATACGATTAACTTTACTGATCTTAGTATCCTAAATTAAAATATCTATTTTTATTTTTATCATCGTATTAGTAAAACCGAAGTTAGAGAGGCCTTAAAAAATGAAGTGTGGAATAGCGATTGGACCTGATGATATTCTAATAGAGGTGAGGAAATGCTTAGGAGATCTTCTTGGCTTACAAAATTTTTCAATATATTTTTGAAGACTAAAAAGATGTTAGATGAGTGGAGAAGTGTATTGATTACTATTTTTAAAAATAAAGGTGATGCACAAGAGTGTGTGAATTATAGAAGAATTAAATTAATGTGCCATACTTTAAAACTATGGGAGAGAATTATTGAGCATAAATTATAACAAGATACTAAGGTTTCTCAAAATCAATTTAGATTCATATCAGGTAGGTCTACTATGGAAGCTATAAATTTCTTGAGAGATTTGAATGGGAAGTATAGAGAGAATAAATAGGTTCTCTACATATGACATTTATTGATTTAGAGAAAATATATGATAAAATTCCAAGAGAAATGCTTTGGAGAGTTCTAGAAAAGAAAGGAGTTAATGATATTTATATTTAAGTCATTAAGGATATGTAATTAGGAGTTGTTACTTGTGTTCAAACAAGGAGGTTTGACCAAGAATTTTCTTATTTCAATTGGATTATATCGAGGATCAGCTTTAAGCCCATATCTTTTTGCTTTAGTCATGGATATTCGTAATAGACATTTACAAGAGAATGTTCCCTGGTGTATGTTTTTTACTAATGATATTCTTCCTGTTAATAAGACTAGAGAGGGAGTTGAAAGAAAACTTGAATTATAGATGTCAGCCTTAGAGTCAAAAGGTTTCCATTTGAGTAGATCTAAAATCAAATACATGGAGTGTAATTTTAATATTAATAAATCTAGTGTGGGGGATTGTGACTTTGAGCTATCAAGTCATTAATAAGAGTACACATTTTAAATATCTTGAATCTATTGTTCAAAGTGATGGTGAAATAGATGGATATATTATTAGTAGAATTAAATTTGGATGGTTGAAGTGGAAGAATGCATCAGGATTGTTGTGTGATAGAAACGTAACCCTCAAACTTAAAAGAAAATTCTATAAGATGGTGGTGAGACCTGCAATGCTTTATGGCACTGAATGTTAGCTATTAAAAGAGAAGCATATAAGTTAAGTGTTACAGAGATGAGAATGCTCAGGTAGATGAGTGGCTCTTTACTCTTAGAGAAAGAATTATAAGACAAAAATTTCAAAAAATAATGCTTGGTGATCTAATATCAATGAATTATTAGGTTAAATATGTCATGTTAAATGGAAAAAGCAAAAATCAAAATAAGTTCTATTTCATTCATTATTAAATTATAGCTTTAAGATTCAAGAGAAGATTTGTAATCCTTAATAACATGGATCATAAAAGGCTTATGTGAAATATAAAAAAGTAATCCATTTATAACAGACGAAAAATCAAGTTTCGTGAAGGTCTAACTTGATTTGATTTTGAAATTTATGAATCTAGTTGAAATTGATCGAGCCAACTTCAATTTTGACTAGTTTTAAGCATATTTTCGATGTATCATAAAATGCATAAAAAATAATAACTTACTAGATAAAAATTAATTACATAGCATCGACTCGTATATATAAATACTCTTTTTCTTTTTTTCTCTTTTTTTTTCTTTTGTTTTAATTTGCATTATTGTGTGCATTTTCGTGAATGCATATGCATGTTGGTTATCAACTCCCCATATGAAGCCATTTTTTATGTGTTCTTTAGGTAATGAAATGGCACCAATTTATTTCATTCGTTTTGCATGTAAGAAGTTGAGAATGAAAATTTCTTTATAATATGAACTAGGACAAAGACTATATAAGATATAATCACAGTGTTCATGGTAATCAATCATCAAATATACCAGATGCTATCAAGGAGACATGTATGTGATTCCAACACATTTGAATGTCTATATACTTTAAAATCTCAATTATTTTCTCATGCAATTGGAGTCATCCATTGTGAAAATTTTGATGCATCTAATTGATAATAAATATCATAAAAATTATTGAAATCATACATGTTAGATGCAGCAAGCACATGTGCCCGCTCACACAAGATTCGATAATATTTTTGAACTAACTCAAATAAATTGATTCAGTTTTCAAAACTTGAACTAGTTTAATTTCGATCATAATTGCCAACTCAATACCTACAGTCAAAATATTAGAACTTCAATTAATAGCTAAATTCTCATATCAACTGCTAAACTTGTCTGGCACAACAAAATTACCAAAAAACAACTACTTTCCACAGGGAAAAAGTCGACTGACCTTAGTAATGTAACAAAAGAATTTCATGCTTATCTAAGGAAAACAAGCATAACCAATCAAGTGATAGAATTCTTTTGGAAGGTTAATACTGTCCATTAATAATGTCTGGTGAGCTAATGTCAACGATTCTTGGGTCCTAGAAAATTTACGAATGTAGAATTCTTTCATCTGTAACATTAAAGAGTACTTATTAAACACTTGGCTTTATTTTTAGTTGTTACAAGTACCTGCTTCATAGAGCAGGAAAAGTGACGAATACTACAATCAGCTAAAAATGGCTATAGGAACAGGATAAAACCTTTTATCAGAAAAATCTTTAGTCGATATCTAAGCCACTGATGAAGACATAGAAGTTAAGGGGAAAAAAAACCTTTCCTGATAACATCTAATACGCATGGAAATCATGTCTCAAAAGCCGTAAAGACGGACAGAGATTTACAGCACAGTTGCTTTTTTTTTTTTTATTCCACAAGCTAAGACTGAACAATGTAAATTCAAGCAGAGATCCAAAAAAAAATTGACAAACCAACAAATTCCTATTCAGCTTACCAAAAAGTTATGGTAGATGAAAGCCCTAGGTTCCCAAGAGATCACCTCCACCCACTGCTCTCCTAGCCCCGTCCTACCGAAACCAACCGATTAAAAAAAAACAAATTAAGATTTTGGAAGATCTCATCGAACTAAATTGCATAGCTTCGATCCAACCCCTTACGTCTCGTAAACTGATCGATCGGAGCGACGCTCCACTTTGGGCGCATCTTTGGATTTGATAGGAAGGGACAAAATGCCGAGGGAGAGAAGCACAAGAACGACCATAGAAAGGGATAGGAACACCGTCAATACCAATGAACACGACGAAGATTTCCGTCGGGAAACCGCTCGAGGGTACCGCGAGCCTCTCATCGTCATAGATTAAGCGAGGAAAACCAAAAGCTAACAAAGCAAAGTAAAGAGGAGAAGTAAGGAGGAGAGGAGAATTGAAAGATTGATGAAGAACAGGGATCTGAGTAATCTTCTTGATGTTTGAAATCAGGCTCCGTCGTTCTATTCCTACCTGCTCCGTAATCGCTTCCCGTTAGTCAATGTGCGGCAATCGGCGTAACTATGAAACACAATTTTACACAACTCTCCTTGGCCTATTGGTTGAGAGCTTTGGCTTCCAACTAAGAGGTTCAAGGTTCGAGTCTATGTGTATGCGTTGTGTGTATGAATTTGCCTTAAATGGCCTAAATGTCCCAAAAAAAAAAAAATGAAACACAATTTTGAAGAGAGATAAAGCAGAAAAAAAAAATTTTCCTGCACTCTGAAATTTATTTAAATACTGAAAATTTAGTTCGAATATTAGGCTTCTTTAGGGGAATTTTTATTAAGTCCGGACATCTAATGTAGTTCTACATCCATAATAATTATTATGTCCTCTAACCGGACGTAGTTAGCTGCCAATAGCAAGTCGCCACGTGCTCTTACTCTTTACCGCGCGGCCCGACGACTTGACCCAGATCGGAACCCGGGAATGCTATGTTTTCATATTGCGAGGTATTACTCGGTATTTGCTTTGTATTGCTCGGTATTGCTAGGTATTGCTCGGCAATAACGAGAAATACCGCTCTGTGAAGACCAATACCGAGTAATACCGAGCAATACCGAGTGTACCGAGTTTTTCTAGAAAAACTCGGTACAACTCGGTATTGCTCGGTATTTGCTCGGTATTGGTTATTGCTGAGCAAAATCGACCAATAACTAGCAATACCGAGCAATACCTAGCAAAATCGAGAAATACCGAGCCATCCTGGGTCCGTTCAGGGTCGGGTTGTCGGGGTAGTGAGAACGCGTGGCGCGATTCTACTAGTGGTCGAACGTAGAGCTAGCTGTGACCAGACCAAATAAAAGTTCCTACATCCGGACGTAAAATACCACGTGCTCTTACTCTTTACCGCGTGGCCCGACGACCCGACACATAATGGAAACCCGGTATTGCTATGTTCGTGTATTGCTAGGTATTGTTTGGCAATAACGAGAAATACCGCTCTGTCAAGACCAATACCGAGCAATACCTAGCAAAATCAGGGTATTGCTCGATATTTCTAGGTATTGGTCTTGACAGAATAGTATTTCTCATTACCGAGCAATACCGAGCAAAACCTAGCAATACTCTGATATGTATAAATCAGCTAATACATAGCAATATTGGGTTCCAGTCCGGGTCGAGTCGTCGGGCCGCGCGATAAAGAGTAAGAGCACATGGCGACATTTTATTGGCGTCCGGATGTAGAGCTACGTCAGGTGTCCAGATCTAATAAAAATTCCTTTCAGGGTCAGTTTGGGACTTTTTTTTTTTTTTTGTAATTTAAAGAAATTTTTTTATTAAAAAATTGTTTCATCCTAAATTATTCGTGGCGAAAGTGATATATAAAATTTAGCGCCCTAATTTGTATAAAAATCCAACACACAAACATAAAAAAAAAAGTAGGATTCAATACTCATAAGAGACAAATATTGTTGGTTGAAAAATCTTGAAAAAGGAAAAAATCATAGGGCATACCCTAGTTTCAATGAATCCAATAGTGTTGCTGGTTGATTACAAATAATATCGCTTCTTGGAGGAGGGTACTGACTTGATGTTGCAAATGCACATTACATAGAGTGCATTACATGGCAATAGTTCTGAAGAGAATGTCGGTATATTTATTTTGTCAATAGCATTGTAGTGGGCAGACAACGGTATTTGAAAAGAACTAAGTTGTCGGGCGATGGTGTTCAAAAGGAATGAAGTCGGCGGGGACAGTAGTTGCAAGGACAGTAGTGGCGGGGTGATGGTGGTTGGAAGGACCGTACTTAGCGGGCAACATTGGTCGGAAGGACCTACTCAGCAGGTGACATTGGTCAAAAGGGCCATAGTTGGTGGACAACTGTGATCGGAAGAATTGTAGTCGGAAGGATTGTAGACATGCAATTATGGTCGGAAGGAACCATAATCGACAGGTGGCGGTGGTCAGAAGGATTATAGTCGGTGAGTGACGGAGATTGAAAAGATCATAGTCAACCGAGTGTGGTCGGAAGGATCATTGTCAGACAATGGTGGTCGAAAGGAAGACCGACAGTAGTCAGCGACCAGGTGGATGTCCAATGGCGGTAGGTTGCCGGGCGGTCCTTTGTGAAGAATGATGGTTTATTTATATTTTTAGGAATAGCATGACTAGTAAATAGGGAGAAAATTGATGGCATATTAGGAGTGTTTCAATGGATGATTGATATTAACTCCCTCGATCTTGGACCATTTATCGAGCTTTTGAGTATCTTAATGATTTCAGAATTCCATTACCTTGGGCTCATTAGATTTGTCTCGTCGAGCCGCTCGATTCGACTATAAGCATGTCACATTTGGATATCATTTGGCCATCCAATTAATACTATGTAGCTTCGAAATAGGTTTCAGGCCCTCAATTTGGACCCATTTGGGTTCGGATTGAACCGATTTCAGTATCGTCGGGTTCATTTTCTTGAGATGTTCAATTCAACTATAAGCTTGCGAAAATCAAAATCAGGATGATCCCAAATTTATTTAAAGTTTCTGATTCATATTTGCATCTAGAGCCGTGCCCAATCAAGATAATTTTTTGATGATATATCAAAAATAATAAGTAAACTGCCCCAAACGATGCAAGAGACAGCTTTTAAAAAAAATATTGTTTTTTTAAAAAACTATACTAAAAAATAATAAGAAAACTGACCTTAGGAAGCTTTAATTAAGGCGATTGTTAAGTGCACGTCCGAAATTCATATTCAACCTTAATTGATAACTGCACGTCCGCAACAACTTTTAGAACTGCACGTCCGAACTTGAAAGTTCAGAGCAGATTCTTTTTGAAAAAAATATGTTTTCATTGTTAATGCCACAAAATGGCTGATGCGGGCCTAATGATGGAGTCATCGTTAAAGAGAAACAGAAGGCAAATATATCAGTTTGCTCTGTCCGTTCACTCATAAGAGGAAAGATTGAGCTCTTTTCCTAAGGCTAAGTGTTTGAGGATGAATATGAGGGCGGAGACAATGCCAACGAAGAAGCTTGCGATTAAGGGGGAAAGGGATACATAAATTGGCTCATGCACGAATTAATTTGACTCAAAATTAAGAACCAATGCATCATTACAACGTGCAGTGGAAGCATATCAAGACCTTCAAATTACTTATATCTTGTTGATATTGCTTATATAATCTCTATTTCTCTCACTCTCTCTTCGGAACGTAAATCGTGCAACAAACACAAAAATAAAAGATAAAATGCAATGAAAAAAATGAACATCGGGATTTAACTTGAAAAAGTTTGAAATCCAGAAAAAACCACCGAATCCACACCAAATCAAGAAATTCACAAAGAAAATTCGCATAAATTTGTACATATCTCTTTTCTCTATCATTCTCTCATTATCTCTCGTCACCCTTACACCATTCTCTTACAAGCATACAAGAGAAGCATACACACAACCACCAAAAGATACAACCCTTTAAGAAAAATGAGAAAGAAAAATGTCTAGCTCGCCTCGTAGCGTCTCGACACTCAATGCTTTATCTCGAGTCTGCCTAACAGTGCCAGGATCTGGAGCGTCGCAGCTCTCCACTCTCTCTCTGTCTCCAAACAAACTACACATCACCATAGTACGGTTTGTACAAAAAAAAAACTTTTTGGTGCAAAGCACCCAAATTCAAACAAGGGTTTACAACCTGCGATGAGCTCGACTAATGAAATTGAGGTCCAAAACAAGGCGGACAGCTGAAAAAAATATGACTTAGATTGTGGACAAGCACAATGGACAGCTCTTCTAGAGAGTACATTTATTTGGCTGATGGGTTGAAAAATTCTTGGAGTGAATACTCATAATGAGTGGACAACTTTATAAAAATCTTAGACTGAATTTATCAACATGGTACATAGGATTAAGTAAGAACTAACTAGACTTGGCTGCTCATGGCTTTAGGTATTTCAAATTTGACAAGTTCCAAATTGAATAAACTTCAAGCTACTTCATAAACCTAAATTAGGTTCTCATATAACTTGATTAGTATGATAAATTAATATTACTGTGTATTAGGTATGTGATTCTTATATCTATTTGGATAATCCAAAAAAGACAATAAAATAAAAGATTAAATAAATCTAATTGCAAGAAAACAATGATGAATTCCCTGAACATTCTCAACACATTTCAGTCACATCATCCTCAATGTTTTATATTCAAGGTATGCACTTTATTTCCAGTTTTATCCATTTATGCCTTAATTATCATGCTTTTTGTTGATAATTGTCTTAAGCTCTTTTCTTTTAGAGATGGAAAATTTTCAAGCGAATTCCATAATTGACAAAGAAATTTAGTAATGGCTTTCAAGCAAATTCTAATTACAAAGAAACGATTCTATGAGAGATGGACATAAGGACAGAGAGTGTGAGAGAGAGAGAGATTCCTATGAATTTTCATGGGATTTTTTCATAAGTTGCTCCTGATCATGCCTTGACCCGTTATTTATCGGCCGCAAATAGTCTACCATATAATAAAATTATATAAAATATAAATTAAGTTGAACCGAGTATACACGTCGATAAAGTGGAGCAATTAAGCCTGAAGTTAGCTCTAAGCTTTGGTACCACAAATAAACTACAAGCAAATACTTACAAATTCTTCAAGCAAGAACCTTTAGTCAATCAATAAGTATTACAGGGAAGATGACTTGTTCTTCCAACGAATGCTTCTGATGGCTGAATTCAGCTGCTTAATGTAAGTCAGAACAACGTTGAGCAAGTTCTACAATATTTAACTTTGCATATGTGCAATCCCAAAGCTTTGGGCTAATTGACGAGTTCTAATTTATAAAACAATCAGACTACTTAACAATCAATAATTTATTGAACCTATTTTAAGTTCTCACAATAAGTTGATTAACATGGCCCAAATCAATAAGAGTGTCTATTATTATCTTGTTTTTCATATTTCATGCAAATATGATGCCGTCGCTGGATCTCCGATGAACCTGCAAGGAAGAATCGCAAGCCAAGCAATGGAACAGGGAAACGGAGCGGTATGCTCCTGTATTTCGTATATTTGATAATGGGTAAAAAGTTGTGTAACAAGCCCTCAGCTAAGCTCTCCTATAAGTATATTTTCTATTGCTGTAGAAAATGCTATAAAAGTAAAAAGGCAACATGAAGCAAACTATTGGAGCAGAAATAAGGAATGGGAAATGAGGTAGTGGATGGCGTATCTGGTAGTTAGCCTTGGTTGTGGTATGCCGCAGGAACAGTATACTGCATCAGTCCTCCCCATGTTCGGAAGAGCTCGACTCCGACGAGCTGAGGCTGATAACACCGGCATCGGGTGGGGAGTATGGCCAAATATCCGCAACGTTGAAGGTTGACGAAGTGTTGCAACCAGCCGGTAAAGCCACAGAATAAGCATTGTCGTTTATTTTAGCAGAAATAGGAATAGGCCCAATTTTGCGGCGAGAGAGTTTAGAATAGGTGCCCGGCGGAAACCTTTCGAGGCGCAATCTCACCATGACTAGATCGCCCACATTGAACAAATGTTGGCGGCTGCGCTTGTCGGCCGCTTCCTTGTACCGCGTATTGGACTTGAGGATTTGGTTACGAACCTCAGCTAGCATATCCGCAAAATCCCCAGCAAAAGTAGCAGCAGCTTGTGACTTGCATTTCGGCAAGATGGAGAGATCAAGAACGGTGTTGGGGGGCTTGGTATAGACAATGCTAAATGGTGTCTTGCTTGTAGTGCGATTGGTCATTGAGTTATAGGCAAACTCGGCTGTACTCAAGAAAACTTCCCATTGGCGAGGATGTTCCTGAACCAAGCATCGGAGCAGATTACCGAGGGTGCGGTTGACAACTTCGGTTTGCCCGTCGGATTGGGGATGATAGGCGGAACTGAGGCGAATGTCAGTGCCAAGTCGTTTCCATAATTCCTTCCAAAAATTGCTTATGAATTTCACATCCCGGTCGGACGTGAGGCTTCGTGGTACTCCATGTAAGCGTACAATGTGCTCAAAAAACAGGTTAGCAATTAACAGTGCATTGGCGGTCTTTTTACATGCAATAAAATGAGACATTTTGGAGAAACGGTCAACGACAACCATGATTGAATCGTTACCTTTCTTCGACCGCGGAAGCCCCAAGACAAAATCGAGACTAAGGTCTTCCCAAATAGAGTCCGGAACGGGTAAAGGCATGTATAAACCCGTATTTTGAGCACCACCTTTGAAGCTTTGGCAAATTGGGCAGCTGTCAACAATGCGGTATACATCACGTCGAAGTCTAGGCCAGAAGAAACGTGTTTGGAGCTGCCGCAAAGTATTATTGCGGCCTACATGAGCTGCCAGAGCACCGGCGTGAGCCTCCCGAATGAGGTGGGGGCGCCACGACGAAACTGGAATACACAAAAGATTGTGTTTGAACAAGAAACCATGTCGAATGGAATATTCAGTGCTTGTAGTTTGCTGGATACATTGCGCCCAAATGTGATGAAAATCTGGATCCTCCGCATACAAATCTTTAAGCAGCTCGAGTCCTGTCAGCTCGGTTTGTAGAGTGGTCAACAAATGCCGCTTCCTGCTCAACGCATCCGCCACTTTATTGTCAGCACCCGGCTTGTGTTTGATAGTGAAGGAGAACCTTTGTAGAAACATGAGCCACCGCGCGTGCATACGATTGATAGATTTTTGGCTATGAAGGTATTGTAATGCTTTATTGTCACTACATAAGATAAAATCTTGATGTAGTAAATAGGATTCCCAATGTTTTAAAGCACGGATGACGGCGTACAATTCTTGTTCGTATGCAGCCCATTTTTGCCGTGAGGGACAGAGTTTTTCACTAAAGAATGCAATGGGCTTTGCTTCCTGTGAGAGCACAGCACCCACGCCTGTTGCTGATGCGTCCGTATCCACGTGAACACCTTTTCAAAATTCGGTAAGGTTAAAAAACAGGTGCTGAACCGAGAGCCATTTTGATGGCAGCGAAGCTGTTCTGTTGGTCTTCGTTCCAAGAGAACGACTTGGCCTTCAGACAGTCAGTTATGGGCGTCATAATTTGACTAAAATTTCTGATGAACTTGCGGTAGAAGTTGGCTAACCCATGAAAACTCCTAACCTCAAAGAAATTTTGAGGAATTGGCCATTCTGTGATTGCTGCTACTTTCCTGTTGTCCACTTGAATGCCGTGAGAAGAAATCACAAAGCCTAGAAAGTAAACTGAGGAAACGCCCCATTCACACTTCTTGGTGTTGATAATGAGCTGCTGTGCTTTTAAAGTCTGTAGGAGGAGTTGTAAATGCTCCAAATGCTGCTGCCAATCGGTGCTGTAAACGAGTATGTCGTCGAAATAGACGATGCAAAATTTTCCCAAGAAGGGTTTTAAAACTTCGTTCATCATTCGCATGAATGTGGATGGGGCATTACAAAGCCCAAATGGCATGACTTTCCATTCAAAAACAAACCTTGCGGCGTTTTGAAAGCCGTCTTCCATTCGTCGCCGGGTCGGATCCGGATTTGGTGATAACCGCTCCTCAAGTCCAGTTTAGAGAAGATAGAAGCTCCGGTCAGCTGATCTAACAACTCGTCTACACGCGGAACCGGAAACCGGTATTTAACAGTTATTTTGTTGATAGCTCTACTATCAACACACATCCGCCAAGTACCGTCTTTCTTCGGAACTAGCAACGCCGGGACGGCGCATGGGCTTACACTCGGCTGAATAAGCTGTTTTTTCCAGTAATGCGTCTACTAAATCTTGTAGGATTTGCTGCTCTTTTGGATTTAACCGAAAATGTGGTAAATTCGGCAAGCTGGAGCCTGGAACGAGGTCAATGCAGTGTTGGATGTTGCGGAGAGGTGGTAACTCCGCAGGCAGATCTTCTTGTGTGACACTTGGATATTGTTGGACAAGTTTTAGAATGTCAGCTGGCCATGACTTGTTGTCCACAGTCAAAGAATTTTCAGTGATTAACAGTGCATACATAGGCGCGGGTTCCTTCCAGCATTGCAGTAAATGTGATCCTGAGACAACATGCATAATGTTGGAATTTGAATTACCGGTCCCGCCCTGACTATCACCCGAACTAGGTAATAATCGTAAGCGGCGTCCCTGCCACTCGATGGTGTAAATGTTTGCACGGCAATCGTATTGGGCTCCTGCATCGAACTGCCAAGGTCTGCCCAAAATGATGTGGCAGACGTCCATGTCGACGACGTCGCAGACCACTTCACACACGTAGTGTTTTGCCTATAGAGAAACTTAATCGGCATGATTCCGTGACTGCAATTTCCACACCTTTCTTTACCCAGCTTATTTTATATGGACTGGCTCTCTTAGACGTCTTCAATTGAAGATTGTGAACCACTGAGCGTGATACCACATTCTCGGTACATCCGCTATCGACGAGGAGTTCACAAACTTTCCCTGCAATTGTGCATCTTGTCCGGAATAATGCGTGTCTTTGTGATTTTAAACTCTGTCTAGGAGCCAGCAAGAGTCTTTCGAGTACTGCAATGAGTGGTTCTCCATCGTCGGCATACACATCTTCCACATCTCCTTCACTATTAGAATCAATATCAACTGGTCCACTGCCTTCCCCTGCTTCCGCCACATTAGCTTGTTTTCGTTGAGGGCACTCGTTGGACTTGTGACCCTGTTGAAAACAACGAAAACACTTGACATTAGACGGCTTAGCATATGGGTTGTCTCTACCTTGCGGTTTTACTTTCGGCTGTGTATTTGTCTCCGCAGGGGTATGCTGTTGAACGGCAGGGACGGTGTTTGCTGCTGATTTGTCCGCTGCGGGAAGAGGCTTGTTTGAAACTGTTCGGGATTCATTCCAAAACCTTCGATTGTATGTAGATTTAGAGCGGCTTTGCTGCATTTCAGCTTTCATGGCAAAGTTCACGGCCTGAGACAGCGACCATACGGAGTTCAATTCGAGTTTGTCTTGAATGCTCTCCTTGAGGCCTCCAATGTAGCGAGCTACCAATTGGTTGGCTGACTCGTTTAGATTGTTTCGAGCACTCAATCTGTTGAATTCCTCAGTGTATTCACTGACGGAACGGTTTCCTTGCTCGCAGTGCTGATACCGCATGTAGAGAATTTGTTCATAGTCAGTGGGTAAGAATTGGGCGCGTAAAAGCTGCTTCATACGGTTCCAACTTCGAACCGGCCCCTTACCACCACGCTGTCTCAACTGAAGAGTCTGCGCCCACCAAGCACTGGCTCCTCCTTTCAACCTACAAGCAACATACTTCACCTGCTTGTTAGGATCGATTTCCATATAATCAAAGAAATTTTCGACAGCCTTTTCCCAGTCGAGATAATCCTCGATATGTAAATGTCCGTCAAAAAAATGGTATATCAAGTTTAACTTTGAACTCATTGTGATGATAAGGTCTCTGTCTATGCTGTTCACGAAATTCAGGCACAAAAGAATTACCCGAATCGTCTTCACCCGATGCCGCTAATGGAATACCTCGATATGGCTGAAACTCCTCTTCCGAATCCGACATTTCCGGTATCAACGCCTGATCGCGATGCCATTGTCTTTCCCTTCTTCGCAACAGTCTGTCGTTCTAGCTTGGGGTTCTGGTCTGGGAATGCGGGGTAGAGGAGGACGCGCCCGGAGGAGATTGAACTCGCGGCGGATCTCTACCGTCAATCGCTGAACGTCGGCAGCGAGGTCGTCAAGTCGGCGATGGATGTTTTCCTGGTTTGTCCAGAGTGAATCGATAGTCCGCGATTCTTCGGCTGCAGCTTTGCCTCGATCTTCCATGGTTCCGGGTGAGCTCTGATACCAAATCTGATGCCGTCGCTGGATCTCCGATGAACCTGCAAGGAAGAATCGCAAGCCAAGCAATGGAACAGGGAAAACGGAGCGGTATGCTCCTGTATTTCGTATATTTGATAATGGGTAAAAAAGTTGTGTAACAAGCCCTCAGCTAAGCTCTCCTATAAGTATATTTTCTATTGCTGTAGAAAATGCTATAAAAGTAAAAAGGCAACATGAAGCAAACTATTGGAGCAGAAATAAGGAATGGGAAATGAGGTAGTGGATGGCGTATCTGGTAGTTAGCCTTGGTTGTGGTATGCCGCAGGAACAGTATACTGCATCAAAAATACCTTCAAACCTTATTATTTTATCTTAAAAGTTATACAAATATCTTCATTTAGTGTCCTATATGCCAAAATAAAAATATTTCATTTTTCAACTATAGAAAACTTCATTATTTTCTATAAATATATATTGAAGCAAAGTGAACCAATTAAACACATAAATTAAACTTTTAGATACCATGTGACAAGATTTTAAAATCTTTCCAACAAAAACTGGTTAAGGAAAAATGGCATCTTTGTTATGCCTGGGAAATATAGATGCTTGCACTCCTTTTTATTCTCTAGTACACCTAATACTACCATAACAAAATTCACAAAATGCTGCTGCAGCAGCTACAACAGGTTCTGGCCTCACTCGCCATTGATGACTACACGATTCACACCACTAAACTAGAAGCAAGCTAAAGAAACAGCAAAGATATCAGCGACGAAAAGCAACAGCCATCAAGCTAGTCCGAGCAGCTTCTCGGTCATCTCCCACACCTTTCGAGCCTTTTCCACATCACTTGCCTCCTGCGAGAGCTGGTTCTCAAATGACGCAGAGTTCTTGTTCCAGCTCCAGTACACACCAGACTTGGTCAAGCTCGGATCACTAACCACCTGAAATCCACCCCCAAAGCAAGATTAGTTAGCAAATGACAACTAAGAGCATCTCCAATGGAACGACAACAACTGTTTGTCATTCTTCCGTCGCTCCAATCGAACGGCAATTCTTACGCCATTTCATTGCGGATGAACAGTGCGACGCCAATATTGGCGTCGCGCTGTTCATCTTCGTCATTTTTTTTTGTTTCTATCGAACTTGCCGAAGAAACTTACGAACGACCGTTACGGGGTAAAATGACATTCGATTAGAGATGACTCGCGACATTTTTTAGTTTCACGGCATTTTGGAGTGAGAGATTTTAGGTTGGAGATGCCCTAAGAATTTGCTTGTTTGATTCAATATTATCTGAATAGGAATGTTGTGTGATTTTAGCCTTTCTATTCTTATTAAAGAAGGGCAAAATTCTAAGAAGCTAAATTGTACCTGTGCCAGCCTATTGCCTGCTTCTTCTTCAGAGACGAAGCCTTTGGTGATATATTTCTGGAAAGGAGGGAAGAGGGTGCGGAAGAGACCAATGTGTTCTCTGAAGAGGCCGGTTGTGGCAATGCAGCCAGGGTAGAGGGAAGCGAAGCTTATGCCTGTGTCCTCATGATATCGCCTGTGGAATTCCTGCATTGTCAGCATGTTACAAACTTTGCTGTCCTTGTAAGCCTTAGCTCCGTCAAACTTGCCACCGTCAATCATCGCCGACCCTGTCGTCTCATTTAGCCCGCCTGCAAGCCCTCGAAGATCTCCAAGGTTGGCCTTTGGTGGAATGTTGCCGGCCAGTGTGTTTGTGTTTCCTGCACACCATTGCCAGCCACTCTCAGTCTTATCAGATTTCATAATGAAGAAGCTAGCACTTATCTAAACTTATATTACATTGAATTTAAATATTAAATATTTATATCTGATCATAAAAATTTTGTGGGTTAAGTTTGTCAAATTCTGTCTGATATGAGCTTCATGGTAAGATGAGTTAAATCGTTTTGTCTTGTCCAGGCCCAATTTTCGGATAGTTTAATGTCTTAGCGTTGCACGAAGATCCAACATGCAAACAAGTCTGATATCGAATTATTGGAAAAATATGATATTATAAAAACATTAAATGATTGATTTTCATCTATAGGTTTAAATTTTTAGGATAGATATAGATTTGGTTATTAATTTATTAGTCCAACTTTTACCCATGTTGAAAAAACATTTTGATATAAAAGATTAAATTTTTTAGTTAACAATAGATTCAATCATTGATGTATCTTGCCCGCCCAACTTATATCCATTTTAGATCACTTTTTAGAATTATTAGTCTAATCAGTAGAATGAAAGACGTCAATGGATTCCTAAACCCACTCCAATAGTCAGGATAAACTAATGATCCTGATATGACAACAAGCCTAATTCAATTGTTAATCATGATTTAGGAGAATAAAAGTGTAATTATTCAAACTTCAATCAACAAATAATAAATAAATTAATGATTAATAGTAAAGAGACTTCATTAAAAATTGATCAGGTTAAGAACTTAACTTGAGGCTTATAAGACTTGAGAATTGTGACTTAAAACTTCTCCAACCTGCAAAAGCATACCTGTGATGGAGCCAACAATGATCAGGCGTCGAGAGGGATAATCAGACTGCTTCATATCCTCGAGCAGCTCTCGTGCAAGCAAGAAATGGCCGATATGATTGACCCCCACACTCATCTCGAAGCCTTCGGCAGTGTAGGTGGGCTCACCGGCCGTGGGGAAGTAGACAGCAGCATTGCAAACCAATGTGTCAAGCGGCATTCCAGACTGCCGGAAATTGCGTACAAACTGACGCACGCTGTCGAGGGAAGCTAGGTCGAGGTGCATGATGCTGTAGTTCTCCTTCGCCATGCCGGCTGATTTTGCAGCCTTCTCGGCCTTGAGGAAGTCACGGCAGGCCATCACGACATTCCACTTGCCGGTCTCTGCCAGCGACTTGGCGGTGGCAAGGCCTAGGCCGGATGAGGCTCCTGTGATCACGACGTTTCCCTTTCTCAGCGTTTTCTTGGCTTCAGGCGAGGCCTTGTTGATGGCTGGGGAGGCTGTTGCTGCCGTCTGTGCTCTGATAATGGTCGATGCGTTTAGGCGCTGAAACCATCAAAGAGAGCCAATTTGAATGTCAGGATACTATAAACTGGCAAGTAGCATGGTGAATTTAAGGTGTTTGTTTGATTGTCAACAAAAATAATGGTTAAATAAGAAGAAGAATAGAAAAATGTATATTTTTGAGTTTTGATTTTGTAAATGAACTACCAATTTATGTTGACTTAATTTTAGAAAAAATTTCTCAGATTATTGAAAAGTAAATGAATTCAATTAAAATATCACTGTAAGCTGCAGCATCCCCAAGGTTCAATTTGGGCTATGATCGTGTTTATTTGTGATGATTTGAATTATTTGTATATATTTGTATTCAAATAACTCCAACAACACTAAAAACAATGCATAGAAACACGGAAAATCTAGAACAAAGCAAAATCCAAGATCAATGGCTTCTCCCAACAAATTTGGCTCGCACAAGACTCCAATTCTACTGTGCAGAGGATAATAACACCTTAAATTTGTTCTGCGCAGAGGGCGCTTCTGCACACAAAATGCTTGGTACAGTGAGGATTGTGAACCAAATAGGGAATTTGGGTTGATGAGTTAGTTCTGAATTCGACCCAAATGCAGTAAAGCTAAATGACTAGGGTATTGAACTCAAATCAAATTTGAATTGATAAAACCTTAACTCGGCAGTGCCAGACATAATAAATGCTTATGTTGTGCTTGATTAATGTCACTTGGACATAGATTTGACACAATAATCAAATATGTACACACCAACAATAACCAAAATTGCTATAAATATTAAATATAATGTTTGGTTTCAAGATTGACCCGATCAGCATCCAACCCGACCAAAACTTAGTTTTTCGGGGCACTTAAAGTTGACATAAACTTGGGCCAAATTTTACAAAGATTTGAGCAAAAATTTTTGGGTCAAATATTTGACACCTCTAGGACCAAAGAGGGTTATGAAAGCATTAATTGTACTATTAATACCCGTTACTAAAAAAAAAAAAAGAAATATGTATTGAATTCGGTCATGCTAAATTAGGTGTACCCAATGGCGAAATATTCTGAATGAGGTTTAAAAGAACAGATATATTATCAAATTGGCTGAATTTGCCAATAATAACATTGTATCTCAACATTTAAGTGGGAGTGCAGCTTGATATTTAACCTAAAAAAATAGTGCAGCATGATGTTAAAATGGCGCCGTTCAACTTGTTAATGCAGCCAACTGGGAGGTAAAAAAAAAAGAAAAAGGAAACCCCAACAAAAGTGTACAGATAGCTCAGAAGTGAAAACCAACAGCTCAAATGCCCAAATTATTGCATCCGGTCACCGGACGTGGAGATAGGTCCGGATATTAATAAAATATTATTTTAAATTAAGCGCATCAAAAGCGCGAGTCAAAGCACAGTCAAAAGCGCAACTAAAGCGCAAGTCAAAAGCGCAGGTGACTTGACAAATTTTTATTGGATGTCCGAACCTATTTTCCGCGTCCGGTGACCGGATGCAATAATTTGCCCATCCACAGTAGGGAAACAGTGAGATAAAATATCAAGAATATCACATCAAACATAGTTTCAGCAAACTATATTCTATTTATATGAAATTTCCTGTAGCTATCAACCCTAGAAAATAGGAGAAATTATTAGCAAAGTCCGGACCGTTCGGATTGTCAGTAAATACAGTGTTCCCAAACATATTTAATATGTATTTACTGTATACCCTAACAAAACTCGGGTAATAATTTCTCAGAAAGTAGATACTCAAGCATACAATCTAGCATGCTACTTACCTTGCCACTTGTAAGCAGAGGTGAACTGAAGCTGGACTTTATCCGGTGCTCAGAGAGATTAACACCCAAAAAAGCCGAGTCCTTGAGTCCACCATTGGCCTTACCCTGCAACAAGCCAGATAATTGTTAATAGATGCAGAAAAATAAGCAGATGGACACAAACTTATAAGGAAGAAAAAAAGTCTCCAACCTCTTTATGTGCGGAGAGAGCGGATGGGAGGAAAGAGGAGGCCTGGAGTGCCATGGAGGACTAACTGAGCGGATGCGGCGGAACAGCGAAGCTTTATAAATTTGCCGATTAGCTCTTTAGGGGAAACTGGGAAAAGCGAAGCTTTATACACAGTTTGACAAGGGTGGATACTAGATAAGTTAAGATAGATGTTGGCCCCACATTTCTCCACGTCTGCGAGGCTTCCTCCACTAAGATCTCGCCGTTCGGATTTCTTCTCGTGCGATATTTCTGCCCCAATGCCTCCCTACCGCGCAAACGAAATTACTAAATTATGCCCTGTGTGCTGTCAGCGCCGAAATTATGAGGCATGAAGATTTGGGTGCTTTATGGGGGTGGATCTTTTCTTCTACAACCCGTGATATTTTTTTTAATATTGGGCGAAAAATTGGCAAGTGGAGGATTAGAATATCCTCATTCCTCAACCACGTCAGCAATCAGTCCACCATCTACTGGCCCCCTGGTTAAGTGCCATTGCGGCGATATGCAGGTGGGCGAGTCCGGTGGCATGGCTTGACCGGATGACAAGTGTACTGGTGGGACCGATATGATGCTGCGAGGCTTACGGCATAAATATCATTTAAGAAAATCTTTCTGGACAAGGACTTCAAATATTGAAATTTTTAGAGTTCACCAATCTAAAAAATACAAGCCACTAGAGCACCACGCGCAGGGTTTCTTTCTTTTGCCCTGCATCTTTCTCTGGAAGATTTCAATTTTGTGAACAATTTTTTCTTTTATGACCTAGCTCGTTTATATTCCTCTCACTCTCTCTCTCACTTCCCAGAAAAACCTTAGCACAAAAGCAATTAAGCAACGACTTGGCTAAGCTCCACTACACCTTTTAAGGCTATACAATGATTTCTATTTAGCCCTCTTACTTGAGAAAAAATATATATAAGAAGAAATGTAAATGGGTTATGTCAAAGAACAAAACCCTAAAGAAAAAAAAAATGTTACCCCAACAGTGCAGAATAAATAGTTTCTCAACGCGCAGGCTAGAGCAGCATCAAATTCAAATCGGCCTCCACCATGCTCTATAGCGTACACAGCATATCTAGAAGTTCTAAGTTCCAATGAATCGAGTGATTTAGCTGACTTAATGGTTCTTATAAATTAGTTGAATTTTGGATCAACCAAAACCACTTCATATATCCAAATACACCACTGGCAGAGTAAGCAGATAGGAGGTATTGCCATTGAAATAAAAGGCTGATGTCGAGTAGCCGAGATCATACACGAACAGGTAATCAATAATTTTGGTATATTCTGATCACACCTCCTCGGCTCGCAGTTACAATTACCATTCCCCAAGCCAATCTGCTCTGCAGCACCGAATCCCCATTGGAAAGATCACCACTGCTATGAGCACTATTCTTGCCAGAGGAAGAATTCAGCTTTTCTTCAGGCCAAGTACCTGATACCCTGTCACCAAAGGGTCCAGACCTGGTGTTTAGGTCAATGTACCTAAATTCTGGGGAAAGGGAACTATATTGACCACTGGCCTCCACAAACATGTCTGAGTTATTCTTACGGTTTGATATACAAATGCGATTATCTTCTTTGACCTCTAACGACAAAGAAATTCCTTCCAGCCTCGAGCTAGTGTTAGGCCATGGAACTGCTACTGTGACAACCAGCCAGTGAAAATGTTCGTAGGACTGAGAGACACTATTGCTTCTACTTGGACGTGTATCAGCATCATATCTCCATATGTACACATTAGAGTCCTCACTAGCACAGATTACGTGCTTGCCAGTTGTTGTTGGGTAGGCACAAATTTGACTGCTTGTGTTGCGAAACCTTGGAAGAAGGAAGAAAATGGATATTTTTTTATGAACATTCCGCAGGAAAAAAATTAGGATTTTATCTTTTGCCAAGATGACAAATTCTAGCATCACATTCGAAGCAAGCATTCAAATATTCAATTAATTCACAAAAGAAAAAAAAAAATCAATCTATCATCATCATCATCTTTACTGATCATATCCCAACTATTTGGGACAAGCATCTGAATCCAACTTCCCAATTCGGTCATGTTGAATGCTAGGTGTTAGCTCTAGTTTAACCAAGTCATTCTACATAATTTCAAGTTAGGTCAACTTTTGCCCTTAACCTTTTTTTTCCTCTTCCTTGCAAATTAATTATAATAACCTTATTGGTGTATCTTTTTCCCTTCATTTTATATGATAAAGTCACTTGATTCCATTTTCTACTAAGTTATCATAAGAAAGTTGATGTGGGGATCGTTGGAAGAATCGGACCTGCAAGAAGAGATTTTCCAATCCAGGAAACAATCACAAACACAAAACTTCAAAGCTTTAAAAAGGAGATAATATTCATTCAATGATCATCTCCTTACAATATCTTACTTATATAAGCTACTAAGAAGGTTCTAGAAATTTTTTTAACAAACTAGATAATATACGTCCAAGAAACATTTTAAGCTAAAATACTCTGCATCAAAAGTGCTAGTTCCACCCTCTCTCTATAATCATATTTTTCACCACCATTTTAGATTTTACATCACATCCGTTTTTAATATTTTCATTTGCTGACATCTTTAATGTCCAACATTCGAAACCCTATAGAATCACAATGAACACAAACAATCCACACTACTGCTTCCTCTTTGAAATCAAGACCTTTTCATCGCGTATATTATAATAAATCAACATAATGATATTCTTTGACTTTATAGATTTACACAAAGTTAGGATACAAGGCTATGAAAATTAATCTTGAAGCATAAAAGAAAGAAATTACCTTTGAACTTGTATACAAGATTGTTACCATCAATAACCCGGATTCGTGAGTCAGCAGATGTGACTAGCACTTCTGATGAACTGCCTGGAGTAAACTGTTTGATGACACTAATCAAAGAATTGTTCATATATTCACAAATTTGTACAAAAATAATAAAATTCAAACACCTGTTAAAAGAAAATGCAAGAACTACGTATAATG
Source organism: Dendrobium officinale (assembly GCA_019514585.1). Classification (NCBI taxonomy): domain Eukaryota; kingdom Viridiplantae; phylum Streptophyta; class Magnoliopsida; order Asparagales; family Orchidaceae; genus Dendrobium; species Dendrobium officinale. The sequence goes on from CM033696.1 coordinate 22,194,660, forward strand.
AAAAAAATGTTCTTAAATGGTATCATATACTAGTTAATGACATCCGTATCACTATACAGCCACCAGTCCAACGAGAACTTGGTGTACTACAAGAGCGTCAGAAAATGACCCAAAAGGTGATGAACGTTATCTTTATATCAGACTTGGCTAAGCACAGAACTAGAAATATACAATGAAACAAGGCTCGGTTTGCTACACCTCAGGATCCGAACCGCAGTTTTAATCACCTGCTATTAACTATTCTTAATATATATAAATACCAAACTATGGTTCATATATATACCTTTACATTTCTTTCACAGTTTTTTTTAAAGTTACCACTGTCTGCTCCACCGGCTGCCTCAGCAGAGGTGGTTATTTTCCTTTAGTTTCTTTACTACATATGCAATCTAAAAGGAAAAAGCAGGGCAGAATATTGAATGTTCATGCTACCTCAAATGATGCTCCAGGCATTGGATGAACACCCACAGGGTCTCCATCCTCAAAACTGAAATGAACGGCAACTGCAACTGGAGAGGAGTGACCCCAGAGAAGGATTTACCAAGGTGAAGTCCCTACTTGATCCCCTAACTCTGATAGGTACATCTCTGACTCCAACAATGAGGGTGAAAATAGGCCTGCAAAGGACCCTAGAATCCGTGTAGCCCACGTGACTATCCTCAACAACATCAAAATCAAGACTAGGAGTATCAATATTTGACACAACCTGAAAATCTGACCTAAAAATTTTAGGTCTGGATCAACCCATTTGGAAAATGGGTCAGGTTCAGGTTTCACCTTTTGCCCGATTGTAATTTCGGATCAGATTCGGATCAACCCAAAAACCTAAAAACAACCTGAAACTCGTCCTTCACTTGAACTTGTCGCGCTCATCCTTGGGTTGTGCTCGTCGTGCTCATCCCACTCGTTGCTCGAGCAACTCAAGCTAGCCCACTCGCCCGATCGTCACAGCTAGCCCACTTGCCCAATCGTCACAAAGTTTGCTTGCCTGCCAGATCTCATATGCTTGCTCACCTGCTTGTTCGTTCGACTGCTTATGCACTGAGTCACCCGCTCCGCTCGCCAGCTCGACCACCTGTGCAGCACGCTCGCTCAACCACTCGCCTTCAACCGGGTTAGAGGGTCGGGCTAGTTGAAGGTGGATCAGTTTCGGGTTCGACCCAAATCTGACCCGAAAATTCATTGACACCCCTAATTAAGAATATAAGCTTCATTTGATATTCCAATCTTTAATGGTCGTACGCATATTGAAGAGTGCTTGGGTTGGATCAAATCCATGGAATCGCTCTTCAAATATATGGACCTTCCCAACGACAAAGAGGTCAAGCTTGTGGTATACAAGCTTAAGGAAGGGGCAGCCGATTGGTGGGAGCAGTTACAGAGCCACCATAGGCGGGAGGGCAAACCGTTAATTTGATCCTAGGAATGAATAAGGAAACTACTCAAGGGCCAATTATTGGTGGTCGATTACAACAACTATTTAATATTGAGTACAAAAGAATAACTAAAATAATAAGAACCTGAACATTAAAGATCCTAATTATTTTCACACTCCTGCTCCTTTTACCCCACATGAAATATTTTAAACACATATAATGAGCTCAAGAGCCCAATAAGTAACTAAAACTTACAACTAAACCAAAAATATAATAAAGGAGCAATATGCATGTCATCAGTCAAATCATAATAGTAGTATTAATACGATCATGAATCAATGCAGAAATAATAAAACACACATACAGTAGCAGTAATGTCTATAACTAATAAATTGATGCGGAATGGAAGCCAGTAAAACAATACAATGGAGAAATCTGTAAATCAGTACGTGTGCCAAATCACTAAAACATTTTTCGTATCAGTACTATTAATCAATAGAGAAATAATATAAAGAGCTAAAATCGAGGTATTATTAAAATTGTTGAAATTATATCAATACAGTATAATCATTTAGGAGTGTACACATAATGGTAAAATATTTTATATCAGTATCAAATCAATATATAACATGCTTAATATTTTTTGAAAACAAATTGAAAATATATTATAATATTATTATTTTAGAGCACATTCCCTAACAATTATAAAAGTCAAAATTCTCTTTTCAAGCTGAAATCCAACAATTTGAAAACAAACTGAAAATCATGTATGTAATTAGATCTGCTTCGTACATAATTTTTTTTTGCCATCTAAATCAAAATTCTATTGAAGGTAAGTCTTGTTTTATAAATGGGCTTATTGAACTCAATTAGATTTATTAGAATATAGGAGAATAAAAATAACATTTACATTAAGAGCAATTTGGAGTCAAAATCTTGTTTTGCTTAGCAAATATTGGAACAGATTAATTATTATTAGATATGTTTAATTAGAAAAAATATCATTTATGTTGCGTCCTGAAAAATTCGCGGCGGTAGAGAAATATAAAGATTAATGCCTTAGCTTTGTACGAAGATCCAGAACACAAGCAGATGAAAGAGATGAGGGTGTAGCGTTCATAAGAGACACCAAAGTTTTTACGTGGAAACCCCTAAAAAGGGGAAAAAACCACGGGGTCTGGCCCAGTTTGAATGAATCCACTAATGCTTGCAATTGATTACAAATGAGGCCCATCCTTAGGAGGAAGGCCTTGGCTCGAAGTAACAAATATGCATCATATAAAATACATTGCGTGGTAGAAGTTAGAAGAATCAATATTGATATGTTTGTTTGGGATGGAAAAACCATAGTCGACGAGTGATGTAGATCGGATGAACCATATTCGGCGGGTGACGGAGGTCAGAAGGATCGTAGTCTATGAGCGACATAGGTCAAAAGTACCGTTGTATTGAGACGGAGGTCGGGAGGATCGTAGTCATCGGGTGACGGAGGTCGGAAGGATCGTTGTCGGCAGACAATGGAGGTCAGAAGGATCGTAGTCGGCGGGCGACAAAGGTCGGGAGGACCGTAGTCGGCGGGCGACGAAGGTCGAGGGGACCATAGTTAGAAGGTGAAGAAGGTTGGGAGGACCATAGTCGGCGAGGAATGTAGTCGGCAGACGACAGAGGTCCGAAGGACCATAGTCTGCAAATGATGGAGATTGTAATGATCGTAATTGGATGACAGTGGTTGGGAGGACTGTAGTTGGCGGACTAGAGGAAGTCCTGCGGTGTTCGACAGACTGGCAGAATTCTGATGGCGGATGGCAAACTATGAAAGTATGACGATGGTCGGCGGGCTGGCGGACGTCCGGCGGTAGTCAGTGAACTGGTAGAAGTCTGGCGACGGTCGGAGGACGGGTGGAAGTCCGGTGGCGATCTGCAAACTAGTGGAAGTCTGGCGGCGGTCGATGGACTGGCAGAAGTCCATCGGTGGTTGGAGAATTGGTGGAAGTCTGGCGGCGGTAGACGGACTAGCAGAAGTCCGATAGTGGTCAACGGTTGGGATGAAGTCCAGCTGCGGTCGGCAAACTGGTGGAAGTCCGACGGTGGTCGACGAACTGGCAAATGTCCGTTGGTGGTCGGAGAACGGGTGGAAGTCAGGCGGTGGTTGGCAGGTACTCCGATGGTGGCCGGCAGGAACCCCGGCGATGGTCGGCAAGTACTCCGGTGGTGGCCGGCAGGAAATCTGGCGGTGGTCGGTGGCAAGAGAGCTCCCAAATTCCTCCCTTTCTTCTCTTCTTCTCCCTCTTCCTCCTCTCCCTCATGTGAAGAATGAGGGCCTATTTATAGTTTTTTGAGAGTGGCATGGCTTGTAAATATGTGGAGGATCAAGGGCAAAATGGGAGTGTTTCAATGGACGGCTGATATTGATCCCCTTGATCATGGACTGTTTATTGGGCAATTGGATGTCTTAGTGATGTCGGAATTCAGCGATCTTGGGCTCGTTGGATTCGTCTCATCGAGCCGCTCGATTCGACTATAAGCTTGTTATGTTTGGAAACCGTTTGGTAATCCAAATTATGATTTAAACCTTCCAACAGCGCTTCGGGTCCTTGATTTGGACTCATTTGGGCTCGGATTGAGTCGAATTTTGTGCCGTTAGGCTCGCCTTTCCTAGATGCTCAGTTCGACTATAAGTTTGCTGAAATAGGAGTTTGGATGGTCTCCGAATTAATTTCCAAAGTTTCCAACTTGATTATGCCTCAAGATTCGTGCCTGATCAAGATAATTTTTGGTGACATATCAGTTGCCCCCCTATTTTCGGACGTCGAAATTCTAGAAGTCCGAAAATATATACTTGTTCCTTTATGATATGCCTGTCTGATAATTATTATTATGATATCAAGCTTATGATAAATTAGGACTTTTGCCTTATTTTTGCTTAATTGGTGATTATTATATTTATAATGAGTAAATTAGATGTATATATACCAAAATATCTGTAGTAAAATATTACAAATAATATCCTATGTCATTAGATCAAATAATACTATGTATATCTAGTGTTTATGTTGATAAAATGGATATTACAGCTTCTGCTATTATATTTATTATAACTTTAAGAAGTTATTAATTATTGTTAAACTGTTTCAGGCCAATTCAATTTTAGATAGAGTTATAACGTGTATAGTATTAAAAAGATAATGCATGCACTAGTTTTTATGTAAGTCATGAAGTCTCCAAAGACTTTTTTTTTTTTTTTGGCCGTTTGGCCTTCTGGCCGATATTCAAGATTTCGGCACAGTGCCGTCTAGATACATTCAATATATCACTGTAATTATTATTATTTCATTTTACTTTTAATTTTAAACCTTTCAAATTATAAAAAAAATCAAGAATTTTATGGAATAACTTTTCATCTACCCCATCCTTCTTCCTATAAATACCTCTTTAGGAGGTGGAAGAAATCACAATCTCTTGTGTCATTCCAAGACCTCCCCTTGGATTGATAGTTCGGAGATTGTCAGCGGCGATCAAAACCTTGCTCTCTTGTGCCGGTCCAAACATTTCCTGGATTGGTAGCTCGGGGAGCATAGGTGGCGATCAAAGCGAACATTGGCGGCGATCAAAGCCTAGTTCTCTTGTGCCGGTCCAAGTTTTTGACCTGGATTGGTAGCTCGGAGAATGTTGGTGGTGATCAAAGCTTTGCTCTCTTGTGCCAGTCCTTTTGTGGATTGGTATCTCGGAGGGTGCCGACGACGATCAAAGTATTGCTCCCTTGTGCCGGTCCTTGTGTGGATTGGTAGCTCGGAGGGTGACGACGACAATCAAATTATTTCCCTCTTGTGCCGGTCCTTGTGTGGATTGGTAGCTCGGAGGGCATTGATGACGATTGAAAATTTGCTTTCTTGCAAAAGATAGAAACAACCCAACAGTGGCCTCCCTTGGGAAGAGATTTGACATTAACAATGCCTTGAAGGAGATTCGACTATAATTAATGGACAGGTAGAACCCTGTAATGTGTGGCGACATGGTGGAAGTTCGATGACGGTTAGGTGAAAGTCGGACAGCGATCGAGCAGAAGTCCAATGGTTAGAGACTTAGTAGAAATTTGACTACGATGGGTAGTCAGGAAGAGTACTGATGACTTTCAAAGAACAAGCGAAAGTCCAGCGCTGATTACTGGTTGGGAAGAGATTCAACGATCATAAGTCGATCCTCTAATGCATGGAGTATGCCAATGAAAGCCTCTTGTAAGTGGTTAGGTGGTATTCCGACGTTAGAGAACAGACGATGAGCTGATGACGATAATTAAGCTGCATTTTGTTGAAGATAGAAAGTATGCATGATGATGGGGGCATATAACTGACAATTTGATGGTGGGGGTCAAACATTGTGTCAACCGCAACCATCTAATGATGCTAATGGAGGCCTATCAAGGATTCAATCCTTCTTTGAAGGAACCAAGAAGTCCTTCGAAATGCTTCAGGGATGAGGTTGATGGGATCCATCAAAGATGTTTAACTATGTGAAGAGGTCCAGGAAAGCCACCTAGAATTGTTTATTTATCCAAGGTTGTTGTCTAAGCGTTGCTCGATGACATTAACTTGTATGAAAAATATTGAGAAAATCCATCAAGGATGAATGACCTATCCTAGGTTATTTGTCAGAGTTTCACTCGATGACGTTAACCTGTATGAAAAAGGTCATGAAAATCCACTAAGGATGTTTGACCTATCCAAGGTTGTTTGTCAAAGCTTCACTCGATGACGTTAACCTGTATGGAAGAGGTCGACGAAATCCACTAAGGATGTTTGACCTATCGGAGGTTGTTTGTCAGAGCTTCACTCGATGACGTTAACCTGTATGGAAGAGGCCGAGGAAATCCACTAAGGATGTTTGACCTATCCAAGGTTATTTGTCAGAGCTTCACTCGATGACGTTAACCTGTATGGAAGAGGTCGAGGAAATCCACTAAGGATGTTGGACCTATCCGAGGTTGTATGTCAGAGCCTTTGCCCAATGACGTTAACCTGTATGGAAGAGGTCGAATCGAATCCCCCTGGGATTGATTTTTCCTTGATTGGGAGGGGAGAATGTCGCGTGTATCCCGAATCAAAGGTGAAGAATGGTCTATCTTCAGACCGTTATTGCCTTTTTAAGGTTGATATTAAGACCTTGTCTAAGGAGTAGAAGTCCAGTAGAGGACTGTATATGACTTGAAATTTATCAGAAACATTCTTGTATTTGTCGGGAGGTTTCTTATAAATCATCTTGATATTAAAAGCATTGGAAAATCTTTTCGACCACGATTGGAATCAAAGTTGCCCCCCCAGTCCGCATCAGATTATCATGAAATTAATGCAATAATAACTAATGTCAGGAAGTTAACTTGAATGACCTTCTGAGATTGGAGCAAAATTTGCCCCCCAGTCGGGAATCGTTTCCCACAGACGGCGCCAAACTGTTGCGTCCTGAAAAATTCGCGGCGGTAGAGAAATATAAAGATTAATGCCTTAGCTTTGTACGAAGATCCAGAACACAAGCAGATGAAAGAGATGAGGGTGTAGCGTTTATAAGAGACACCAAAGTTTTTACGTGGAAACCCCTAAAAAGGGGAAAAAACCCACGGGGTCTGGCCCAGTTTGAATGAATCCACTAATGCTTGCAATTGATTACAAATGAGGCCCATCCTTAGGAGGAAGGCCTTGGCTCGAAGTAACAAATATGCATCATATAAAATACATTGCGTGGTAGAAGTTAGAAGAATCAATATTGATATGTTTGTTTGGGATGGAAAAACCATAGTCGACGAGTGATGTAGATCGGATGAACCATATTCGGCGGGTGACGGAGGTCAGAAGGATCGTAGTCTATGAGCGACATAGGTCAAAAGTACCGTTGTATTGAGACGGAGGTCGGGAGGATCGTAGTCATCGGGTGACGGAGGTCGGAAGGATCGTTGTCGGCAGACAATGGAGGTCAGAAGGATCGTAGTCGGCGGGCGACAAAGGTCGGGAGGACCGTAGTCGGCGGGCGACGAAGGTCGAGGGGACCATAGTTAGAAGGTGAAGAAGGTTGGGAGGACCATAGTCGGCGAGGAATGTAGTCGGCAGACGACAGAGGTCCGAAGGACCATAGTCTGCAAATGATGGAGATTATAATGATCGTAATTGGATGACAGTGGTTGGGAGGACTGTAGTTGGCGGACTAGAGGAAGTCCTGCGGTGTTCGACAGACTGGCAGAATTCTGATGGCGGATGGCAAACTATGAAAGTATGACGATGGTCGGCGGGCTGGCGGACGTCCGGCGGTAGTCAGTGAACTGGTAGAAGTCTGGCGACGGTCGGAGGACGGGTGGAAGTCCGGTGGCGATCTGCAAACTAGTGGAAGTCTGGCGGCGGTCGATGGACTGGCAGAAGTCCATCGGTGGTTGGAGAATTGGTGGAAGTCTGGCGGCGGTAGACGGACTAGCAGAAGTCCGATAGTGGTCAACGGTTGGGATGAAGTCCAGCTGCGGTCGGCAAACTGGTGGAAGTCCGACGGTGGTCGACGAACTGGCAAATGTCCGTTGGTGGTCGGAGAACGGGTGGAAGTCAGGCGGTGGTTGGCAGGTACTCCGATGGTGGCCGGCAGGAACCCCAGCGATGGTCGGCAAGTACTCCGGTGGTGGCCGGCAGGAAATCCGGCGGTGGTCGGTGGCAAGAGAGCTCCCAAATTCCTCCCTTTCTTCTCTTCTTCTCCCTCTTCCTCCTCTCCCTCATGTGAAGAATGAGGGCCTATTTATAGTTTTTTGAGAGTGGCATGGCTTGTAAATATGTGGAGGATCAAGGGCAAAATGGGAGTGTTTCAATGGACGGCTGATATTGATCCCCTTGATCATGGACTGTTTATTGGGCAATTGGATGTCTTAGTGATGTCGGAATTCAGCGATCTTGGGCTCGTTGGATTCGTCTCATCGAGCCGCTCGATTCGACTATAAGCTTGTTATGTTTGGAAACCGTTTGGTAATCCAAATTATGATTTAAACCTTCCAACAGCGCTTCGGGTCCTTGATTTGGACTCATTTGGGCTCGGATTGAGTCGAATTTTGTGCCGTTAGGCTCGCCTTTCCTAGATGCTCAGTTCGACTATAAGTTTGCTGAAATAGGAGTTTGGATGGTCTCCGAATTAATTTCCGAAGTTTCCAACTTGATTATGCCTCAAGATTCGTGCCTGATCAAGATAATTTTTGGTGACATATCAATTTAGTTAACCCAATCAAGGTTGATATTAGCAAAATAAAATCATATAAATTCTTCAAATAGTAAAATAAATAATCAAATACTTTATGTGAATTTAACAGCTATCATATCAAATAATTTTTAAAATTTAATTCACATAAAATTTAATAAATTTGAATTTATGATATTTACTAAAACCCTCCTTAAGGCCTTCTCCAATCGAACTCCAAACGCATGAATTGTGTTCCTCGCGAGCTCCAGCCGAACCACAAAACTTCAGGTATTTGGTTGCGGGTGAATAGTGCGACGATAATATTGACGTTGCACTGTTCACCTGTTTTATTTTTCTATCTCTATCAGAGTTGTTGAAGAAACACGAGAAAAAGTATAAACACGGTTAAATTATACAAAAGGATGCAAAATGAAATTCGATTGGAGATGAATCAAATTATTTTTTTTATTTTACTGTATCTTGGAGTGAAAAATAGGATTTTCTACGGGAGATGCCGAAGTCCTATTACTGTGCCACCAAACATCCCCTGGCGTTGTCTAACGCGGGAAAACACGAGACAAAAGATTAACCACCACTTCAAACTCGTCTTTCTCTATCGCGCAAAGATTGCCCAATATCTGTCTAAGCTTCAACGACCGATCGAATCAGATGAAGTTCAAAGCTTTCCTCACTCAGGACGGCGTCAATCTACTCGACAAGCGTAACCTCCTTCTCTCTCTAGCTTGCGCATTTCAACAAACACCTAACATCCACATCTCTTTTCAGGTTTCTTGCCTTCCCTCGACAAAATCGGGCGTGTGTGCCATCTCTACCTCACCCGCGACCACGCCATATTTCTCCACAATCTCCTCGGTGGAGATGGCATTCAGTCGGTAGCCCAGTTCAAAAAGGAAGTCCTTTTCAACGACTACCGCATCTCCAGCCAGAACGAGGACCGCATAGCTTTCGCTATTGACGTCGCCCTTCTCCATCGGGCGCTCCGCAGTGCGCAGACAATCCAGCTCCAGTCTCAAGATGACACTGCTGCTATTCAGATCAAGCTGGTCAAGAAGCTCCCCGTTGGATCCCTCAACCCGGCGCCATTCCTTACATTTGAGACCAAGGGACTAAGGTCCGCCGTTGTTCAAGATGTTCCTATCTCAAAACCCCTCTCTCGAGCTGATGTTGTTCAGCTTCAAACTGCTCTTGATGCTGCTCAGGATCTCCCTCAGGTCCATTTTTTCTGATTTCCTGATTATGTAGATTTGTGTAGGCAGTCATAATTGAAGTTTTAGGACCAGCTTCATTCCTTTTCATACTTAAGCTACAATATCCTTTTTGAGGGAAAGTTAGGGTATAGCTCAAATTTTTATTTGATAAAGAGTGCTTACAAAAACAATAGCTTGGCTAGGGCTAAAGAGCATGATTATGTGATGGGGAGCCACAAGCTGATTCACTTTGAAAGCTACAATTTCATCATTTTTTTAATAACTGTTCTTCTAATGTTGTTTTGTTCCTATGATTTATGATCTTGTAAGATATGGATAATTGATATTCTCCCCAACTTTAGGATATTTGTTATATTATTGAAGAGACTTAGAGATTCAACGACATGCAGTGGTGATGGCTAGGAGCGCTACATTTTCTTAAGTTCATCCTTTGAAGAAAATTAAACTAAACCAATGAAATAAATAAGTGGTAAACATGGGAAGAAACTAACATCCAATCAAAAGGAAGCGACTAGAGAAATTGTTGAGGAAACAATTGTTTCCATCATGTGATTAAGTACTCCAACAGTATTTGTGGATAATCTTATAGGTATTATTTCATTGATTGAAGCGAGGATAGAAATGCCTTCATTGATAAACAATTAGCATTGAGTTCCACTCGCCTATCTTTTTTGGTTGTAAAGCAGAATAAGATTTTTTATTATATCGTGATTGATATCCCTCAAATGGGTTGCAAATCTTCGAATAGATTACCATCCTATATCACATGATAAGCCAAAATGACCATTTTGATAATGTTGAGTGAGTGGCGACAGTAGATGGGAGCGGCGACAAGTAGATGGGATAGGTGATTGATCCATACTTTTGAGGAGCTACATAAGAGGAGCGTTCTACGAGAATAGTAGAAGATTTTTGCAACTGAATTATTTTTCTTAGCCATCTCTGTCCTCAACACATCTTAGAGGATGTTGGAATCAACATTGTCCATGAGAGTAGTGTAGTTGTAGATTGATTTTAAGGGTTAAGTTTAAAGATTTTCTTTTGTGATTTTTGGTTCATAAGAGACCTGGTTGACCCCTTTGAGAAAGGTTTAGCCCAGCCCATGTTGTGAGATAGAGCTAAGAGATCTACTTGATGAAATCGTTACCACATCAAAGCTTTGGCACATTATTTATAGGTGAGAGTTAAGATCAGTGGTACATGAAGAGCTATATGAGAAAATATGAAGAGTATATAATTGTAGTCGGTGTAGATGGCTGTGTAGTGGGCTTATCTTAATGATTATTATGTTATAGGAGGTAATTTTTAATGTGTTTTTGGTTTCAGGTGAATACGCTTTATTAGTTATTCTGGTGTAACTCTTTGCATGCTGGCTAATGGGTATGTCTCTTGGGAAACTTTATGAGATATGATTCAAAGCGGTTTGTGAGATTAGTAAAAGTTTTGAGTTATTGGAGACTTAGTGTTGACCTGTAATACGAAATAAAAAAAAAAAAAAAAAATCACTAATCTCACTTACTCGTCCGACGCCGACTCAGACGATCGCAAAATCCCGAAAATCCCGCATTCAGATGTCCCGCATCATGGCTTCGCACGTCAACGACGGGTCTATGCGAGTATATACTATTGAATGCATTTTGTATGATGCATTTATATGATTGTTATATGTATGAATGATATTGTTGGAATGAAGCCCTATGCATATTGCAATTGCTTATGGGAAAATACTTTGGAATGTAAATGCGATGTTAAATGACATGCTTGAATGAAACCCATGCATCCTGCTAATGCATAAAAGATGTCATTTTAAATTATGATTATAATGTCAAATGACACACTTGAATGAAACTCTCTGCATCCCAACGATACATGCAAGAGGTTATTTTGTGATACAATAGCAATGTCAAACGACATTCTAGAATGAAATCCTCGACATCTTGCAAATGCATGCCAGAGGTCACTTTGAAATGCAACAGCGATGTCGGAGTGACATGCCCGTATTTTGTAAGTTACGACACGTGTATGCAACATATTAGCATGTAAATACAATGCATTTGTTACAATTAAATGCACCACGCATGTTTCAATGCATATATGAGGGGCATTGTAAAATATTTGCATGCAGTACAAAGGGGTATTTTGTGATTATCAACTATGCAAACAACCATTGTTAATAAACACACCAAATTTATTCAGGAATCTCTGAACGTCTTCTGTTCGCTTGTATGAGTGTTGCAAATTTTGTGGCGTTGCGCTTCTGTGGCTCGTGATTTTTACTACTGATTTCCTGCTTTTGCTTACAGGTGAATTGTAGCGTTTTCATCCGACGTAACCATGAGATACTCCATTGTTCTAATGTAGGCTCCGTCCTTATCCGTAGCAATAATGACATGAGATGCATTATGCTTCCATTGATAAGTTACAAACACACCACTTAGTCCATCAAGTCCCCTATTGTTCATACAAGTCCCTTGCGCATATGTTTAAATACAAGTCCTCTATCAGTTGAAATTTCAGGAGCGTCCCAGTGTCTCTCCCATTTGGGGGAAATTTGGGGAGCTGGCCAGTATTTTGTATTTTAGAGTCAGCATTTTATATGTCCTTCATGGTCAGGCATCTTGGCCTCAAAACTTAGTTGTAAGCCCTATTTTCTAAACAAAATAACCTCTTCACTTTTCATATGCATTGAGACTGGAGTTCATGATTTTAAAATCGATTAAGTGGGCTTAGCTGGTAGCTTTTTTCATGTATAGCAATAAATCCAGAGGTCGGGCTGACTATGCCTTTAGTGAGGTATAGTTTATAAATTTCTTTGCACTTCGTTAGACTTAGGTTCGAGGCACTATCCATCAGTAGTTCTCATCTTAGTTCTAGGATTCAAGACAGTGATTGATTTCAATCACCTCATAAGCCCTTACCTTCTAGATATTTTTTCCAACATGTGTTGTTGGAATATAAGCCCCAACATTTAAAATATAAAATCATCAATTTAAACAAAATTTGATTATAAAATATAAAGCCCAACATATAATAGTTTGAGTACCTCTATGTTTCCCTCATAATCAATTACTTCTACACTTCATTCCTTTAGCTTTTGATCTCCTCCTTTAAAATTCCTAAAGATCAAAATCTTTGAATAAGAATTTTATATACTTCAAAATAAAAATCTTCAGTCAATATTTTGATGATTTTCAAAAGAAAGAAAACCATTAGTTTAATCAAAAGTTTTCTCAAATATCAAATGCTTAAGATATAATTAACCATGCCCCATAAGAAATTAAACCTCATTTAACCAAATATTGAATGGGGGAAAAATCTATATTGAAAAGTAAAATTATAAATTTTGTTATTGAGACCAGGGGCGGATCCAGCTTCTTTTTTTTTCTGGGTGTGCAAAAAAAAATTTTTCTGGGGGATGGGCAAAGAAGATAGATTGATAAAATTAGAGCAAAAAAAATTTTTAGGGTGTAATATTTAATATTTTTTTAGGGTGGCACATGGGGGATCCGCCCATGATTGAGTTTATAGGAAAATGGTATTTTTGGCCTTCGGGAAAATATATCTTTTTTTTTATGCCATGCTCACTCACAAAATATGTAATCCGTTGATGATGAAAAAATTTCTCCAACAACTAAATCCATATATCCAAACAAATTGATCCTTAGAGTTAATGATTCTGTTCAGTGATAGCTCTGCAAGCGGCACCCCCATCTAATGGTACAAATCTTTCCCATTTTTTAATAAATTTGCTGAGTTGTGGCAAAAACTTCTACTGAGGACTACACCCTTGACATATAACTATTATTTTATTTGCCTGATTATGTGTAGGATTAGATCGAGCAACAAGTTTTAAAAATCCATTTGATTTGTGTGGAATATTTCCGACGTGCAATAATCCTTCCAAATCATCTTTAGGACGACTAAGCATTACATGGCATTAATTTATTCAAGAATCAAACAGTTAAAGGGTCTGAAGGTTTCTTTTTGTGCTTTTGACAGACTTTGGTTCAAGTCCCAGATCTCTCACAGTTGCAGAACTTGGTGGAACGACTAAAAAACGTAGGCGAGTTGTTGATGTTGGCCATTACTCAGTATGGCGACCTCCATCTTCAGGTTTCTACATCCCTTATTACAGTTGGGTCTGAGTTTCGAAATCTCAAGGTACTTGGGATTCAAGGTAAAAATTTTAACCCTTTCTTATTTGAGTGGTTCATTAAAAATTTCCTCCACCTGAAGATTGATTAATAATTTAGTTAAATCCTGCAGCTGATGCTCCCTCTGGTGATCAAAACCTCAGTGCACCAACCCGGACAGAAATGGCAATTCAGAGAGGAGAAGCACTCTCTGTGGTATCTGATTGCTTGTTCTTGCATTCTTGCTCTTCTTTCCATGGCCACTGGCTTACTCTTCTATTCTTGTGTTGTTGCTTTATGAATCTGGCAGCAAGTGAGCTTAAAGCACCTAGCTAAGAGCTTGCAGTGTCATCTAGCCAAACCTGATTGTGCCTTCTATGGTGAGATCCTTTTATAATTAGCTGCTCCTTGTAATGTTGGCTTTGGGTTGTGGTTTGCTTACAGTCATAACTGTTTAAATTGCAGGCATATCTCCACAGGGTGTTTTGCTTGACAGTGATATTCCAGTTCTTCATCCCTGGTACAAGGTTGACGGATAAATCGATTAGCTTCCACTGCAGGCTTCCTGTTCTCGATACAGGTTCAAACTGAGAAAATAAAACATAAATACTAATTATCAAAGTCTAAAGCAACTGTGCTGTGTTGGTAATAGGTACAAAACTAGTCAAGTGTTGTTTATTATGCCTTTACTATGCATTACACCCTTGATCGAATCTCAATGTGCTGATTTAGGTTTCTTTTAGGATGATTTTCTTGCTACTTTCTAAAGTAATTTTTTAGTACAAAAGTTTTTTGAACTAGAAAATTTTTTATTTGAAAGCTATTTTAGAAAGTGGTAAGAAAAATGTACCATACGAAGCATTAGTCTTAGGCTTCGTTTGAGACGGCTTTTTTATTGATTCTTAAAGCAGCTTTCAAGTACAAAAAATTAACTTTTATACTAAAAAGCTGTTTTAAGAAGCAGTATGAAAGCCGTCCCAAATTAAGTCTTAATATGTTTCGTAGCAGATTGTCTCAACCCAGAAGTTAGGATGTTTCCCTTTAGCTTTCATAGAAACAAAAGTTTATACTATGCATAAAGGTCAGACAACATGGAAATTAGGAGAGATTGATGTACCTATTTGTGTTCTGGCATTATGGAATGGTTTCATGGTTCAAGGGAAGATCGCAACAAAACTAATTTAATAACAGAATTTCACTGGTATCTCATGTACTTAACAAAAAAGAAGGAAGATTTATTAATGCAATAAAAATTTCCTTATTTATAAAAATAACCCCCAAGCAGTTAAATTTCATAAATTTCTGTATTTGTGTGTGATACAGTCTACTAATAATTAAGAGTTTAACAAATCATTGAGAATGAAGTTGTGGTTTTGTTGTGATCTTCTGGATGTTGGTGATTTTATTGTAAATAGATGCACTTGCAAAGCAAATTCTCTTAAAAAAGCAAATCATAGTATAAATAAGAACTACCGTGGACATTCAAATGAAGAATATTCAATTATTTTCATAATCACAGACTACAATTGTAGCACCAATGGTATCTAATGGAGGGAATAAGAGGATTTTCAAAGATTTAGGTGTTAAAAAAAATCATTTGTTTCAAATCAAGATTGAAGTTCTGCTGGTGCCAAAAATAGGAGATGGCATAAATATGACCCTAGAGCTTTGTCTTGTTAAATGTGCGGTTTAATTTTATTAACTATCTTGAATAAGATTTAATTTTGATTTTTTAATATTGGTGGTTATTTTAGCTGAATAATGTGAATTTTGATGTTCTTTTTTACAATTACTTTGTGTGCTTCATTGCAAATGCTTTTAGATTGAGGGCACTCTCTTTTATATATATATATGAAATTGGTAGAAGTCACAAATATTTGATTTATTGGGCACAATCAAATGGAGTTTGAATGCACCCTAACGGTTGGTATCAACCTTTTTTTTTGTCCATAACCAATATTATACCTCTTCAGCTGCTAATATTTATTAAAACCTAATAAAAAAACAAGTTTTGAATTGGGTTCGTTGAAAGCATGGCCTTTACATTCTTTTTTTATTTTTTTTATTTTGTTCTCATTTTTACAGTAACGATTTCATTGATTTTCTTAGTTTTGGAGTTTGGTTTTTCTTATTTTATAATTATTAAAATATATTGTTTTTTTTAAGAATTATTAATTTTTGATAAGTTTGGAAATCTTAAATATAATGTATTGTAATTTGTAGGATGTGTATTTGATTGAGTTATTGTAGGTTTAAATGTGTCTTGGCACTTTTAATTTTTGATAGTTTTGATGATTTAAGCTAAATTTTGATAATTTCATATTGAATGAAAATCTTGTACATAAATAGATAAGTTGAAAGCACTTCATAGTAGGTGTAAAATTTTCCACTGGGCTTGACTTGGTCGAAATAATTCCACTTTTGTAAGTAGTATATTACAAATGAATCATTTTCCTTCAAGGAGGGAAGACTGGCGACTAGGATGATAGGCATTAATTTTTGTGGCAATTTCGGATGTATGTGATAGTGGAGTTTACTGGCATCAACAATGATGGCGATGGCTAGTGAGTATTGGTGTTGATGACAATGAGTGCTAAACTTTGCAATGATGAGTGGAGTAAGTAGTCAGTGTTAGTGGTGATGATTGTTGTTGGCCTTATTTGCAAGAATGATTGTTAACATTATTGATGATGATGAGTGTTGGCCTTGGTGATTGCGTTTGACATTATTTATGATAGTAATATTTTACATCATGATGGTGGTGATGGCACTGCCTTGGTGGTGATAGTGTTCTTCAAGTTTTTAGATGATTGGGGTTCCAACCTAGTGGCAACAACAAACGTCGACATTTTTGGTGGCAGGTGTTGATAATGGGCATCAATGTTTTGCATGAACAATGACCGTTTAGGTTATTTACAATGACTAATGTCAGCTCTAGTTAAGACGAAGATTGTGTACATTGATGTTGATAATAATTATTAGGGTTATAGAAGATGACTTGCGTTAGCCTTGATGGCAATAATAGACATCAACATTGGTATTGACAAAAAATGCCAGCCTTGTTGGTGATGATATGCATAAATGGGTGTTGGGTTTTGTGTTTAATATGAGTGTTGGCCTTACTTGTGAAAACATATATGAATGTTGTTGATGATGAATAATGTCAAGCTTTTTGGAGACGACGAACATTGGTAGGAGTGCACATTTGGTATGTTTGGATGGTTTAGTTTGCAAATTAGCAAAACCTTTTAGTTTTGGTTGTAAAATTGAGAAAATTGAACTGATCAAACTATTTTCCAATCCGAACAAAACCAACCAAAGTTTAGTTTAGTTTGATTTAATTTGGATGAATCAAAGTATAAATAGTTTTAGTAATGAACCTATTTGTCTTTAAATTTAAATAATATGTATCAAGATGAATGCCAAATAATATTTCCCAAAATTTATAATTTCAAAATGTATAATTAATAATATCAATGTTGATTTTTTTTTTCACTTATTTATTTATAATTCATGAAATTTATTGATTTGATATTTGAAAACATTAGTATAATTTAGTTTTGGTTTGATCAATTTCACAAAAAAAAAAAAAAAACTAATAATCAAATTCATACTTTAACAACCCAATCAAGCCGAACGAAGTAAATAAGATTGGTTCGATTTGATATTTTAGATTTTCTTCGAACAATGCACACCTCATGACGTTTTTGTTGTTGTGGACGATGGGTGTCATCCTTTGTGGTGATGAAAAATGTCAATATTGGTATAGACAATGAACATTATCCGTGTAGATATTGTTGGGCATCATATTTGTTGGTGATAACATATATTAGAGTTTTTTATAATGGTATACGTCAGTCTTGATGGCAGCGATGAGTATTTACCTTATTGGTTACAATATACATTAGTGTTGATATCGATGACAGGTGCCAGATATTAATGGCAATAAATGTTGGGGTTATTGATAAAGATAAGCGTCGATCTTTGGGGCATGGTGAGTGATAAATTTGGTGTCGGATGTCGACGATGGACTTTGATCTTGGTTGTGATATCAAGTGTCATTTTTGTTGGGGTTGTCGGACATCGAGTGTAGTGATGACATCGAGTGTTGGTGGTGATTCATGATTGTGGTCAACAACTGTTAATGTTAGCATCAATGATAGAAATTGTAGATGGTGTTTAAGTTGGGCGTCGACAATAGTGGCAACATTGGGTGTTGGTGGAGGCGGCAACATCGACTGTGGAGTAGGGGTGTATATGAGCCAAATCAACTCAGGAGCCGACTTGAATCGATTCACTAACGAGTTCACAAGTCAAGTTTATCAAGGCACAAATTCAAATAATCATTGAAGTTTTGATGCATGGGTTTGGTCCATTCAGACTTCAATCTATGGGTTGTTAATAACATTGAGTTTGCTTCATGAAGCCTTTCATTTGGACATTAAATTTGCTAACAATCGAGTTCATATGGTCTCTCGGTTAATTATGAAAGTTCTTAAGTTCAAATACTTGGGTGTTTTGAGATATAAAATTCGTGTTAATATTTGACATGATCAAATTGAGTTTTTTTTTGTTATACAATTACTTCTCTATTTTTAGACATCAAAAGAATCCAGCATTATTTCAGATATTCCAAAAAATTGGAATGTAAAATTCCATTTTAAAAAAGCTATAAGGTCAATTGCTCCTTAGATGTCAACATGGACTTCCTTGGTCTATTTGTTCCCGTAGTTTTCTAGGATTTCTAACTTTTGGTCCTTTGAAATTATCTCGGATCTATGATTCTATGCATACTTAACAGTTTTCTTAGATTTATAAATTTTGGTTCTCTATAATTATTTCATACATATGATGAAAGAAGCTTAACGCCTTTACCTCACCCCTTATAAAGTGTTGTGGGGATGAGTGTCCTTTGAATGAGGTAGAAATCCACATGTTTGGCTGTATATCTTGTGAAGTGGAGACTTGTGAAGTGGAGATGGAATCCATCGACTAAGGTGAAGAGATGAAAGTGGGAATGCTCAGCCAAAGAGGAAGGAGGAGAGTGAAATTACAAGTTTGGATATCACCCATGGTCATGGCTTGAAATAATGGAAGATGAGAAAACAAAAAGGCAAAGCTTAAGAAGTTATGTATATTTCATTAAATTATGACTTTAATATTTATATAATATTATGTCTTTTTTATCCCCACAACTCATTTTTTATGATATAAATCATATAAATATACATTTTGAAATACAAATGAGATTGATATCTTTTCATTCAAATTTGGTTTGATGTCTAGTTTGTCAATCTTTCTTTGGTGATAATAAGAGGTGTAAGTGAATCGAGTCTGCTCGAACTCAAATTGTTAATGAGCTTATGAGTTAAGCTTATTGAGCCACAAGCTCGAGCACAAATTCATACTCAAGCTTGCTTATCAAATGAGCTTGAGTTTGAACTTGATGCTGCTGAATTCTTCTGTTTGTGAGCTAGCCGATTCAGGTAGATATTTAGGATCACATAGCTTCAGATTATTCTTGAGTATCAACATTGCTCATAAAAATAATAAACATGTCATTACCTTTCTCATGCCAAGTATGATCAGCCACTAATAATCGATGGTTTAATCTCTGTTGTTCTCTATTAACAAATCAAGTGATACAATACAATCCTCATTCTTAATATAAGTAACTATTCACAAAACATATAGCTATCACTTTACTCTCCCATATACATGTTATGTGTGGAATCTGATTGTGTTGATCAATTTGGTTATTTTGTTGTCTCGGACCTCAAAGCTTGTCATGTACGATTGTGTGTGTGTGTGTGTGGGGGGGGGGGGGGGGGGGGGGGCTTGAACTTATTTTTTTCCTCGTACAATGCCCTGACGCTGACTCTGCAGCGCCCCGATGTTGTGTTCCCGAGCGACCTAGCACTGAATGACAGAGAGCATAGCGCTACAGCGCTGCGAGACTAAATGAACGGTTTTCTTTCTCGTTTTTCTGAAGGGTTGCATCCCTTGGAGTTATTTTACTTGACTTTTTCTTGTATTTTGAGTGTGTCGACATTGAAAACTGTGCATATGAGAAGAGAAGCAAAAAGAGAGTGAGAGAGAAGAGAGACCTGTACTAATTTCTCCCAATTTTTGTGGTTTTTTTTCCCCCTATTTTGAGTTTTTTCACGATAAATTATCGTGTTCTTTACTTTTCCGCTGCTTTTACTTTATTGCTTGTGTCGTCATTGTGGTGTTTACTCCGCATCCTCCTCCAACAATACATTTATTATCACAGCCTCTCAAAAGGCATTTCTATGCTATAATGTAGTTACAACATTTCAGAGTTTTTTATTTCTATTTACTATCAATTATTCACTTGCTTGTAATTTTATTCTTAATTTAAATAAAAAAAATATTCACTTGCTTGCAGCTATCACATACACCCCTTCTTAAAAATAACTAGTCACTTCACTCCAGCAAATTCACATTGTAACTTTTTTTTTCTTCCCCAAAGTTCTGAGAAAGATGCTTCTTGAATAGTGAAGCCGGCGGACACAGCCAAACGACAGAGAAAAGGAAAAGTATTTTATTGAATCAGATTAACTATATTGATACAAGTAAGTGTGAGTATATATATGTACAGAGTTGGTAAAACTGTAAATACACAATTTGTTAATATGTAATATCTGCTAATACCCTCCCGCAAATTAAGCATTCGAAGGTTGTATGCTTAATTTGTCTCGTAGAGCATTGAACCGAGAGATGGAGAAAGGTTTGGTGAAGATGTCAGCAATCTGATCATTTGAAGAGATGTGAAGAAGTTGAATGGAGTTGTTGCTGATGTGTTGGCGTATAAAATGGTAGTCGATTTCTATGTGCTTCGTCCGGGCGTGAAACACTGGATTCTTAGCGATTGCGATAGCAGACGTGTTGTCGCAATGAATGGGAGTGGAAGATTGTTGCGGTATTTGGAGCTCCTCGGCGAGACGACGTAACCAGATTACGTCGGAAATGGCCGCTGATAAAGAGCGATACTCGGCCTCTGTGGACGACCTTGCAACAGTGGCTTGTTTCTTGACGGTCCAGGAGATGAGATTTGGACCTAAGAAAGTGCAGTAGCCGGAGATTGACTTCCGGTCAGACGAATCGGCCGCCCAATCCGCATCCGAGTATGTCCGCAGCTCAAGAGATCCGTTGGTGATAGGAATCCCGTAAGTAATGGTGCCTTTGATGTAGTGTAGAAGCCGTTTGAGAGCCTTGTAATCCTGATCGGTCGGGGCTTGCATATGTTGACAGACCATGTTTGTGGCAAAAGCTATGTCCGGTCTTGTTATGGAGAGATATTGGAGAGAGCCAGCCAACTTGCGGTATAGTGTGGGATCGTGAAACGGAGGGCTGACCGACTGCACTGGCTTTGGTGCAGGTGCAACCGGCGTTGGTGCCGGCTTGCAGTCATCATATCCTGCGTCATGAAGTATTTTTGAAGCGTAGTGCTGTTGAGTGAGGAAATAGCCGTTTGAGGATTGAATTACCTGGATTCCCAAGAAGAGCGAGATCTGCCCCAGCTGTTTAAGTGCGAACTGTGATTGGAGCTGTCCGAGAAGCTTGTTGATCGCCGAATTGTCGTTTCCTGTTACAAGAAAGTCGTCGACATATATGAGAAAGTAGATTTGTATATGATTTTCATGAAGGATGAGGAGTGAAGGGTCGGAACGACTGAACCTGAATCCTTGATTTTGAAGGAATGTAGTGAGTTTGTTGAACCATTGGCGGGGTGCTTGTTTGAGGCCGTAAAGTGACTTGTGGAGCTTGCAGACGGCGTCGGGTTTGTGCGGGTCGACGAAGCCAGGTGGCTGGCGCATGTAGACGTCTTCAGGAAGGTCGCCGTGGAGAAACGCGTTCGAGACGTCGAGTTGATGGATGGACCATTTCCGGTTGAGGGCGATGGTGAGCAGCATACGGATCGTAGGCATTTTAGCGACCGGACTGAACGTTTCGGTGTAGTTTATACCGAATTGCTGAGTGTAACCGAGAGCGACTAGTCTGGCTTTGAATCGATCAATCTTGCCGTTCGGTAAAAGTTTTGTTTTGAAAGTCCATTTGCAGCCTAACACGGGCTTGTTCTGTGGTAGAGAGACGAGCGACCAGGTTTGCTGCTTGTGGAGAGCGGATATCTCATCCGCCATGGCTTTCCTCCAGTGATCATATTTGGATGCCTGATGGAATGTGGTGGGTGTGTTGTTGGGTATGTGATGGGTCAGGAGATTAAAAATTTGCTTGGGTTTAATGATCCCGGATTTGAGTCTTGTTTGCATCTGATGAGTGGGTTTGAGCTGATGCTGATTACTGCGGTCTTGGGAGGCCTGACTAGGTGTGCGAGTAGGAGAAATGTGAATTGGCGAAACAAATTGGCTAGGGGCTTGGTTTGGTGTGGCAGTGGAGATTACAGGATTATTGTTGTGCTGGGCCGTGGGAATGGGCATAAGCGTGGTCGGTGGGAGAAGGAGGGGTGAGGCAGCTGACGAAGAGGCTTGTTCAACCGTTGGGACGGTAGAGGTAGATGTTTTAAATGGAAAGTTTTGTTCATAGAACACCACATGACGGGAGATGTATGTGCGATTTCTGAAAATGTTGTAGCATCTGTACCCTTTGTGGAACGGAGAGTAGCCCAAGAAGACACATTCTGCGGACCTTGGAGAGAGTTTGTCCGGCGAATATGGTTTGAGCCACGGGAAGCAAAGACAGCCAAAGGTCCGAAGATGGTTGTAAGTAGGCGGCTTGCCGTGTAGAGCCTGCGAGGGAATCTGATTATGAATGGCGGTGGAGGGAAGATGGTTTACCAGGTAGTGTGCCGTGGAGAGAGCATCAGCCCAGAATTTGTGCGGAACGCTGGAGTCGTGGAGTAATGCACGTGTTAGTTCCAGGAGGTGGCGATGCTTGCGTTCAGCGACGCCATTTTGTTCTGGCGTATGAGGACAGGATAGCTGTTGTAGGATGTCGTTCTCATGAAGGTAATGTTTGAACAGGTTACCGGTAAACTCCCCGCCTCCATCCGATCGAAGAATCTTTGGTGTCTGATTGAATGTATTTTTGATTAAGACACAAAAAGATTTAAATTTAGTTAGTGCTTCTTGTTTGGAATGCATTAAATAGAGCCAAGAGTATCTTGTGTGATCGTCAATAAAAATGATATAGTAACAGTATCCTTCAACCGAGGGCAGAGGAGCTGGACCCCAGACATCAGTGTGAATCAACTCAAATGGATGAGAGGTCATGCACTCAATTTTATTAAAGACTAGTTTGTGGCTTTTTGCCAAGTTACAAGAAACGCAAGAAAAAGAGTTAGGTACAATTGGAATTTCAGAGAACCGTTTTGCTAAAGTAGTAATCACTTGAGAGCTTGGATGCCCAAGCCGCGTATGCCAAAGGCGAGCTGTCGGTGTGGTAGCTGTGAGGGCTGTATGTTAGGTAGCCGGTGAGAGATGAATTTGATATAGACCATTATGCAGACGACCATGAAGAAGCGGGCGGTTGTCCTGGATATCCTTAATAACAAATCCATTAGCATCAAATGAAATCGAAATAGAGTTGTCTTTAGTTAGTTTTGATACCGAGAGGAGGTTGTGCGTTAAAGCCGGGACATGAAAGAGATTTCGTAGGAAGAGCTTACGAGAGGTGTCGGGAAGCGGTAGGAGGCCTTGCCCGGTGTTGTGGATCGGCATGGTAGAGCCATTGGCTGTGGAGACCGAGTCCGAGCCGGAGTAAGCCGTGGGATGGAACAGGTTATTCGCGTCCGATGTGAGGTGCGTGGAGGCACCTGAATCTAAGACCCAGTCTTGAGTGGATGCTGATGTTGGATTGGCAAGAAGAGCACGGGGTTGACGAGTGTCCGTAGGAGCGTATTTGTAGTTTGATCGATGCCAACAGTTGAGGGCTATGTGACCGAGTTTGCCGCATATTTGACAGGTCGGCCGGGTGGAGGTGTTAGCATTATTGACTGATGTCGCGGGGGAGGAAGAACTGATCGGGTTCTTGTTCTTGAAGAAACGACGAGATGGCTTCCCGCGAGCTTGATTGTTCGACGGCGCGTATAGGGCGGTCGGTAATGAGGTTTGTTGCACTTCGAGCTGCTGTTCTTGTTGAAGATGAATTTCTTCATTGCAAAGCATCGAGTAAAAGGTATCCAAATCAATGGGAAGGAGAGAATTTCTTATTGTGGATTTGAACGAGTTGAAGGTGGGTGGCAGTCCATTCAGAATGTGTAGCATGATGTCTTCCGGTTCGATTTTTGAGCCGGAGGCAGAGATGTTGTCAACGATCGATTTGATTCGCGTTAGATATTGCTCGAGCGTCTGATCCTTCAAGGTTATCCGGTAGAGTTCGTTCTTGAGTTGCATAACTCGTGAACGACTTGTTGGTTGGAGACGCCTTTCAAGAATGGCCCAGGCCTCTGCGGTGGTGGTTGAGGTGATGATGTAGGGAAGAATAGCTTGCGAGATAGTGGAGAAAAGGGCCGCAAGAAGATTGTTGTCGATGTGCTGCCATTTGGAATATGCTACGGTGGATTGATCGGCTGGCGCTGGAGTTGCGCCTGTTAGATAGCCGGAATACCCATTTGCCGCAAATTGTTGATGGATTTGCGTGCGCCAGATTGGGTAGTTCTCTACCGTGAGATGGTGAGGGGCTAAGTTCTTGATATTGGAGACAAGAAACTTTAGGGCTTGAGGGATAGGAAGAGAATCGGTAGAGGTGTCCGCTTGGATCGTAGAGGAGGAAGGAGGGATTGAGTTGGCTGAGGCTTGATCCCCCATTCCTAGCTCTGATACCATGAGAAAGATGCTTCTTGAATAGTGAAGCCGGCGGACACAGCCAAACGACAGAGAAAAGGAAAAGTATTTTATTGAATCAGATTAACTATATTGATACAAGTAAGTGTGAGTATATATATGTACAGAGTTGGTAAAACTGTAAATACACAATTTGTTAATATGTAATATCTGCTAATAAGTTCGACCACTAGTCTCATTAATGTCTTCTCTAGTGAGAACTCGCCGCGACTTCCTACTTTGTGCTGATTGATCCTTCTCCAGTGAGCCTCCGTCACGACTGTCTCTTAAGTTGATATATTGAGCTTGGGAATAGATGGGCTAGTTGAGCTTGAGCTCACTCGATGGGCTCAACTGATCAAGCTAGAGCTCAAGTTTTAGCCACTTTTCTTATTGGTGAGGTGAGCTCAAATTTGTTGTGACTTGATCAGCTTGACTCAACTCATTTATACCCCTAGTGATAACCATCTTTTGATGAGGTTTATTTTTCTTTCTTTGGAGAGGTTAAGAGTGATAATCATCCTTTGACGAGTTTGTGATGATTAGCATGCTACTTTTCAACTAGTGTTCAAGTGTTTCTTGTATTCATTTCCACAACACTTAAAAGTTGTGGCATCACTTCATCGCAAACACTTTGTTGCACCATGTCAAACACTATATAATAGTATGCCCAGGTTAACTCACTTTCTTTTAACCATCGATAAACTCATATAAGATCATAAGATGCATTACACCTTACATGCAATCATGACATATAACATGTTACATTGATATAAATCATATAATACATTATGAAATATAAGTAATATAAATATGAGGTGTCACAGCACAATCTTAAGATCAGGTATGCATAAAGCATGTAGTATATATATATATATTTATTTATTTATTACATAAAGGTGTGCTAGATGTCTCATGCGTCACCTACGGGATTTATAGAACATGATCAATGATAATCACACCTTCATTCACATCATTAGAGAGCATAGAAACATATAAAAATTAAAAGCTTATTGCCAATATTAGCTGAGCATGCATAGGAATATCAAATGAGTAAAAATACACTTATTTTATCAACGAAATCAGATGAAAAATCATCAAAATCTCAATACATATATCAAAGCATGTAAATCCTATCAAAAAACATGTGAGTAATGAGGAATACTTAAATCTAATTTTGAAAAATAATGTTCCCATAAGCTATATCTATAGATTCAAACTCCACTTCCTCCAAAATCCCATTTCCTCTCTTTGGCTCCCTCCCTCTCAGTTGCTCTCTCCATGAAAGGGAAAAGCTTTGGAAAGTAAATAAATATGGGAGAGGAAGTTTGGAAATAGGGAGAGGCAATCAATTGTCAATTCAATTGTCTCAATTGCATGGTCTATCTAGTTCAAATTCAAAAAATAAAAAGCTTAAATTTGCAACTTTCTTAACCAAATTCCTTAATTGTTCAATTAACTTAACCGAATAAGTCATAATCTTTCAGACTATAATTTAGCCTATACTATCATTTCTGCACCATTTTTTTTAAGATTTGTGCACCATAACACCATACATACATTTGATGAGTATGCATGCTTAACCTTCATCATAAAATTGTTTATTGAGATTTAGGTTTCGTTTGAGACGACTTTTTTACTGATTCTTAAAGCAATTTTTTTGTATAAAAATTTTAATTTTTATACTAAAAAAGTCGTTTTAAGAAACAGTAAAAAAGTCGTCCCAAACGAAACCTTAAACCAACAAGAAGACTACGTAAAAATATTCAGTAGTTATAATGTAGCTTTATACAACAAGCGGTATTGAGTTGTGCTTTCCTATACTAAGCTCGAAGAACCTGCAACCACTGGCTTGAGCTCATAACCTCTAAAAGATGGCGTTCGTTCTACTAACTCTTCCAAAGTCTCGGCGCCTTTTTTCTTATGCAGTCTTCTCCTCGCAATGTATCCTTTGATCCATGGCATTACGCCCTCACTGACCTTGATCATGATGAAGAAGATGAATCGGTAGGAGATGATCATGCCGAAGAGCACGGCGAGGTCCCACCATTTTGATCTTTGCACGTCGATCTGAAAGATTTGTTCAAGTATGTATTCTCCTGGGATCTTCAAGTCGTATGGGCTTTGGCTGTCGAAAAGAAGTCCTTTGAAGTCGTTTTGAAACTGGCCCTATATTGAGGAAGACGAAAGGGTTAAAGATGTTGAAGGAGGATTTATTGATCCCAGGGATTAAATTAAATACTTGAAAGAAGAATCTAATACTACATTAATTCATTTAAAATTTTTAAAGATTGATTAATTTCATCATTTGCTGATGAAGCATTTATAAGAAATGAATAAATTTTCTAATTATTCAATGTGAGTAGGAAGGAAAAAGAGACCTGAAGAGCCCAGTAATGGAAGCTGATGTATGACATTGGGTATCTCCAGACAGGCTTTGGAATGTCATTTGGGAGCCTGAAGTAACCAGAAACAAGCATGAAGATCCCCTGTCTCATTGAGGAAGTGTGAGATGTTAGTATTTGATGTTTAGTTTGGAGCAAAAAGTGATCAAATTAACATAAAATAAATCCAATAAGTATCCTGCAGGCAATCACGGGTGTAAACGAGTCGAGTAATGACATTATGAAGCTAAGCTCGTGAGCTCAAACTAGAGCTCGAGCTAGTTTAATGGGCTAGAAGTCGACCTGCTATATAAAAATCAAGCTCCAACTCACCTCGATTACTCAAGCTCATTTTAAAAGCTAGAGCTTGGCTCTATTGAAAAGTTTGAACTCAACTCATTTATGAATCCCAGTTTTTTTATCATAAAAAATTCTTTAAAAAAGGGCAAATTAAAAAATTTAAAATATATTTTAAAATCTGAGTAGCTCGACGTGCTAACGAGTTGAATCGGATTGAGTTTGAACGCATGCTCGTTTAGTAAACGAGCTCGATTACATGCTTTAGCTCGAACTTGAGACTCGATAAACTCGACTCACCAGCAGGTTAGCGAGTTGAGTTTGAGTCGGCTCATGAGCCAGCTTGGCTTACTTATACCCCTACCTAGCGTGAAATACATGCATTTAAGCTTTTTTTTTTTCTTAGAACGGGACATCTACCCATTGTCACCTAATTAGAGATATTTGATGGAGTAACTAATCTCTTAGCGAGCTTACCAGCAATTAGTCCCACAGGTATAAGACATACAGTTATTTTCTCTCTACTTAAGAGGTCTCGCAGGATGAGAGAGGAATCGAACATGAGTTGAGGGTTCCCAATCATACTCGCCCACCAACCCAACTAAATCCGATGGGGTCATTTCAGTAAGCTTTTTAAGCTTCCAATAAATGATTGATAGAAAATCAAATATTGAATGGGTGTATCAACCCTTGCACATATTGTACTAAAATAAGATAGAATATAAATGCTTCATAAAGAATGTTATAAATGTACCAAAGAGGGGCTGGGTATGGCAGATAGTTTGTTCATTGATAGCAGAAATTTTGGCAGGAAACTCCATAATAAATGCAGTCGATTACATCTGTCAACTTCAACTCCATGAAATATGTTGCATGTAAAAACATGTGCAGTAATGTACTGATCTAATAATGATGAAGCTGAATGCATCAAAGAACTTAAACAGATGGGGGGACAGCAATAAATTCATTTGTCATTCTTATAGAAAATTAATTATCATTTTTACTATATGATTGTAAGGGTGAAAATGATTGATGCCTTCAAAAAAAATAGTGTAAATGAAATATAGTGTAAAAAAAATACAGTGTAAAGATTTTTTTTATTTATTTGAATGAATGTATAAGGTTTAGGGTGATATTATTATTATTTGTTTATTGAAGTAACGTGATTGTAATGTAAAGTGAATAGCGGTGACTATGGTGGTCGGAGGCAGCAGCCAATGGTGGTGGCCGAAGACGGCGGCCGAAGGTGGCTGGAGGTAGGGGCGTCGGAGGGCGGCGGTGGGTGGGTGGCGATGACCGTACATGGGGAACTTTTATTAGGTCCTGTGTAAGGACGTAGAGGAACGTCCGGTCGGAGGCAAAATCCAGCCAAAAAACTCGGTATTGCTAGGTATTATTTGATAATAACGAGGAATACCGCTCTGTGAAGACCAATACCGAGTTAAACCGAGCTATACCGAGTTGTACCGAGTTTTTCTAGGAAAAACTCGGTACAACTTTTGTATAACTCAGTATTGCTCGGTATAGCTCGATATAACTCGGTATTGTCATGTGATGGTATTCCTCGTTATTGTTTGGTATTGCTTGGTATTTGCTCGGTATTTCTTATTTTTTGGCGCGATTTGGCCTCCGACCAGACGTTTCCTCTACGTCCGGTCGGAGGACGTAATAATTGTTCGTACATGGGGGGCTGTGGCTCATGCCTCATGCAAGACATAGAGCAAGATTAAGCGGGCTTGACTCAATGAATATGGCCCATAATATATTGAAATATTAGACTTATATTTTTATCCTGCATTGTTTTGCATTAGTGGTGTATTTGTATTAATATTTAATTAAATAGACTTAATATACTAAGGGAGAAGAGACTTTCAAAATCATTAATAGAAATTTTTTTTGTTAGAATATCGATCGATCCGATCAAATTTTGATTATAATGAGGCTGATAGTTATTTGATTTTCTTTAAAATAAATGCAAAATATGACAAATTAATCAAAATTTATATTACTCTTCTGAAATAAATTTAATGATTTTGAAAGCTATTATTTAAAAAAAAAATTGATCCGAATATTCTCAGCCAATTTTCTTTCCTAAAATTATCAACTCTAGCTACTAAATAATGTAATCAATGAAGTTATTTAATAAAAAAAATAACACAAAATTACCTGAATCCCTGCTCCTACAATGATCCCCATGAGAAAATTAGGAACCACACTGGCTATGGCCATCATCAAGCTCTCAACCACAGTGACACTCGAATACAGACATATTACAAAGAACAGATAATGCGAAAATCCTGCATGAAGACGAACCATGAAGTAGCATAAGGTCCCCGAGAGAAAGGATATAGAGATGAGAAATGGCATTGCAGAAAGCGTATTGCCGATGACAAAAGCTGCAACTCCATAATGCCCATTGAGCCTCTCTCTGTGGAAAACCTTCAAAAATGAAATAAATAATCCATCAAATATAAATTATACAATCATGGGCAGATCCACCTTAATGCCAGGGTGGGCAATTACCCCTCCTAAAAAAAAAATAAAAAAATTATATAATTATTTAGTTAATTTATTCTCTCCATATATTTTTTAGTCTTTATTATAAAAGTTTTTAAGCAATTGCCTCCCTAAAAGTTTTAAAATATTATAGTATTAGACAATTGCCCCAACATAATTAAACACATTGTGTAGAGATGTTATTAATTGAGAACGATGAACCAAATACATAGATAAATAGTAAAGAGAATTCAAAAATATTCTTACAACCAAAATTTGTTCAGGGGGCGCTGGCCTCGGAAACCTTCACAGGGGCATTGTCCCTTGACCCCACGACTTGACCGGGCAAGTCGAACCCCACCAGGGGGGCAGCGGGCGCTGCCCCCTTAGACCCCCGTTATATATGTGAAGCATACAAAGATGAACAAATAGGGGTCGAGAGACAGCGCCCTCGAAACAAATTTTGATTGTAAGAATATTTATGGAAAAAAAAAACCATACCCCCCTTAAAAATTAAGGTTAGATCCGCCCCAATATACTACTTTAACTTAGTAACCCATATTAGCTAAAATATACTCATTCCATGAATCGTAGCATACCTTCATATCTTCAACAAAGGAAGGAAATCCTCCTACAGACATGAAGGTGAGGAATCCAAAAACAAAAGCAGCACAAGCACCCCTTGCCTGTTTTATATGCGTGAAAATCAGAAAATTAGTGTTAGGGAAATAAAAATATTGCAATATTGAGTGTGAGTATAATATATATATATACCAGGATTGAGTTGTAACTAGTTCCAACGTTCAAGTAGATTGTTCCAATACAAACGGTGACAACCAAATAAACAGCAAGTCTCATCCAGTAATAACCCAAATCTCTTGACATGTTCACAAACGATCTTTTTGTTAGAACATAAGACTGCATGAAGAAGCTGGCTTGGCTACCTCCAGAATCTAAAATTGTTCCTTGCTGTGACCAAAATATACAAAATTTGTTTGTTTTAGGTTGGCCAAATTGAGCTTATTTGCATCGAAGAATAATTTGGGTTAGTAAAGTACTCACAACTCGAGAAATTTTGTCTACTTTCTCTCTTGCTGAGTAGCTATATTGAGAATGGCGATAGAAGTCGGTCAGTCTTCGAGTTGTTTCTGCTGCTGTTATTTTCTCTTGAGGATCATCACTCTACAATAGAGCAAAGGATGGTTAGTTTTTTCATGCAGCTGTAGTGTAGCGCGCGCCAATAAGCCATGCAATTTTTTTTTTCTGATTGCATGAGACACAAATTGCATCATGATAAATTTTAAATATTATTGATTTTTAGTTTAATTTTAATTTTTGTATATAAAAACCTTTTTATATTAAAAAAATTACCTGTATTTCCCCAAAAAAAAAAAAAAAAAAAAAACTGGTGCCAATTCTTTTCATTAAAAAAATATCCCATCGCACAAAAAAAATTCTGTACGAAGCTCTTCTACGAAGAAAAAGAATATTCTAAGTACTTTGCATTAGAGGTATTTACATGCAGATCCCCCAAATTAATATATTTATATATATATAAATTAAGTATTATATATTAAATAAATAATAATTTTTTTTAATCATAATACAGGCACCTACCCCTGTTTTCAAAGATCCTCTGATGGCAGCTTCAACCTTGTCAAAATCCGAGTTTATGCACCTCAGAAAATGATCAGAAGGGTTTTCTCATAGACGGGCAAGGGAATCCAGCTTGAGCAAAAAACTGCAAGGCATAGACAAACAGATTCAACAATACTTCGCTCAAATCAAATAATATTTCCAACAAATCAAATGCATATTAAATTAGTCTCGTACGTCCTCTTCAAATTACTCTCATCATACCTCACATGCCTCCCGAAGCCTTTCCAAAATAAACAGTTTTTGCCTCCTGAAAGCAAGTAGAGCTGATCAAAGAGCTCGTAGACCTCGCTGCTCGGCTGGTGAATCGAAGCCATTACTGTCCCTTCCTCGTCTTGACAAATCCCTCAGTGTTTGCGTCACGAAGAAAGCCGAAGCACTGCAAAAAAGACAATTCATTAAGCCGAAAACAGAGCACAATTTATAATAGAACTGAAGAGCAAAGGAGATGCTAATTAATACCTATCAAGACCGCTCGTAGGCTCATCAAGGAACAGAAGCCGATGAGGCCTCATCAGAATCTCTATAGCAATGCTCACCCTTCTTTTCTCTCCTCCACTTATTCCCCTTAGATGCCAGTTTCCCAATCACTGTGTCAGCGCAGTCTTGTAGACCCATCTCAACTATCGTCCCCTCCACCCACCAACGCCCGCTTCTCCTCCTTTTCCCCATCTCATCCGGCAGCCTCAGCATTGCTGAGTACATTATAGTCTCTCTCACACAGTCAAAAGTCCCAATCAAGTTGTCATCTTGCGTCACATACGCCTGTAGAAATAACAAAACTGTAACTTAAGCCTTCTCTGTTTCGATTACGCATGGGAATTAAAATAACAGAGAATGAGAGTAATTAATTACGTACTGCAGTGCCGAAGGATAGCTTGATCTTGCGACCGTTGAGGAGAATGGTGCCGGACAGGAAGGCATTTGAAGCTAGGCGGCTGGAAAGGGCGTCGAGGAGAGTGGATTTGCCGGAGCCGGAAGGGCCCATGACTGCAGTGAGGCTACCGGACTCGGCGAAACCAGTCAGACCATCGAGCACGCACTGCGTTTCGCCGCTGCCTAGCGCCACTTTAACTGTAAGCTCTTTCCATGTCAGCCTTGCAGATACGTCACCGAGTAGTTCTGTGTACGTTTTCTCTCTCCATAGTGTCTCGCTCAAAGGGCTTAGACCTGCATGCGCTTTACCGTTCCCTACTGGTTTACTGGCCTCTATCTCCGCCATCGCTGCGCTTTTCATATCCTCCCCTTCTGTGTTAATCATTTCTGCGTTTGGTTGTTATGGCCTGAGGATTAAGCTCTGTTCAACTTCTTCTTCGTCTACGGTTATTGAGAAACATGGAGCTTATAAGCAGCGCTTGGTTACTGGATACAGTTGGGTGTTTTTCATTTTTTCAACTACACATATAAATAGTTCTCCAAGGGCAGCAGCTTCTGCTATGTACGCGATATCTGTGGGACCCATGCAGAATATCTTCATAAAAAAAATTAAAAAAAATGCACTTGTCCGAAAAACCTATTTTAATTTAATAATGTAACATAAATAATTAAATCAAATCATTTATTTTTAAATATGCTACTTAAATATTTTATAATTATTTAATACTAATTTTTTATTTTCTCTATTTCAATAGTTCATAATTATTTTAATTTTTAATATTTTATTCCTTATATTTTTTTTTTAATTTCAAACTAATAATCTATAATATAATATCTATTTATTTTTCACTTGACTTGAAATATTTAATAAATTTAAATTTGGTTTTTTACAAACAATTGAAAGTTTTATTAATATATTTTAAAATTTATAATATCAATAGTAAATAACTTTCAATCAAAACTATTAACAATGTGAACTCAAAATATTAATTAAAATTTATAGTTAACTCAAGAAAAAGACTTGATATCAATTTAATCAATATATCACTACAATTAGTTAAGTATTGATCAGATGTTAAAATTTGGGTAAACATAATTTTGATCTTTCCTATAATTAGGTATATATTAAGCTGTAATAATAATAATAATAATAATAATAATAATAATAACAAAATATATCATCACATCAAAGAAAATTGTGATCAAAACAACCTTATAATACTTATCATAAAATATGAAAATAATACATAATGACTCACGTACTACTGTTTTTTTTAAATTCACATGTATATAGTAAAAATTCAGCAATATGCAACACTCATATTTAACAATATGTATATATTTTATTATTATGTGGTTTAGCTAATCATCAATCTTTATCTCTATCATTAAGCATAATATTAAGGTTTCGTTTGGGACGACTTTTTTATTGCTTTTTTTGAAACATAGTCAAAAATTAAAATTTTTGTGCCCAAGACTCTGTTTTAAGAAGCAATAAAAAAAGTTGTATCAAACGAAGCCTAAATTGCGTAGCTACAATATATGGTATGTGTGGGAACACATAAAATTTCAAGCATATGATGTTTTTCTTGACTTTCATACTAAAAAAAAAAAATCTTTGATATGCATTGTCTCTTTCTCAAACAATTAGAACATGATTGGATTTTATTTTTTCAAGAATTTCCATAATTGCAAGGTGTAGATTTCATTAATTAATAGAGGTGGAGGTAGTTGTTGTTGGTGCAATAAATGAATGAAGAGTGCAAAACCAAAGTTTATATTTAAGATTTCGTTTGTGATAGCTTAATTTTTTGTTGCCTTACTTTTTATATTGCAATCATAGTTTCTGCTTAGCCATTAATTTTACTATTTAAAAAAAAAAAAAATTATGAAACTGCTTCCTACAATAATTTTTAAAAAAGTTATATTCTCCTTAATATTTTTATGATCATCTTTATAAACAATTAAGATTATTTCAAACAGACCTTAAGTAGGAACTTATTGCATATATGTGGTATATATGTAATTGATAAATGTAGTAGAATAATCAGCTTAACTATAAGGTTTGAATTGTATGAGAGGGGCACGTTGGTATTAGTTGGACGTCGCAAGTGCCAAATAATAGCTGTGGAGAAAGGCAGAGGTCGTCCACGTACTGCATGAGCGTATATTTTTTTACGTATTCTTTACTCATCCTTCCTACGTCCTTTTAGGTATGCCTCTTTCAAGTTTTATATATTAACTATTTTTAAGCTTCTTGATGGAGAAGAGAAACTGTCAGATCCGACTCGACATTTGTTCAACGGCACATTAAGTGGTTTATTAAATAATAATAATAATAATAATAATAATGAAATTAAAATAAAATATTTTAAAATATCGTTTTCTTTACTTATATTCATTTAACTGCTCTTTTGATCTTTTCAATACTACAGCGATGGATTTGAAGGTGATTCCCTGCCTGTAGGAAGTATCAAGTATGGCCTGGAAAATAAGTAGTTAAGGTCTGTCAAAAGGAAGAATTGTGAATCTCTTATAGTTCCAATTAAACTGCTCTGATCATGCCCAATTAATATTATATATTAGTATTTATCGTAATTTAATCACATCTGTACATGGATTTGAGGATGTTAGTGACTCCAGAATATGCAGGAATTGAGAACGGGTTGGTTTTGGTGGAAATAAGTCCATTGAAAATTCCAACGGATTTTCTTGTAGATTTTTGGCCGAATATTTCCGACGGATTTCCACTGTTTTTATTTACTTGTTTGTTTGTTGCGGTGTTTTACTTTCATCAGTAACAATAGTTTTTGTTTGACCACTACTAGCATTTTCATTACTTTCAATAAATTTTTATGATGATAAGCTACTTTTTACAGCAGCTTCCAAAAAAGTTTCTTTCTTCATAATAGCTTTACAATCGTGTCTTTCCTACCTATTTTTAAGGCTCTATTTGTAGAAATGTATTAGAGTAGGGGTAGTTTCGACCTTTTGCCCCCATAAATTTATTATTTTGTTGCCTACTTTAAAGCATTTGACCAACTCTAGCTTGAGTCCTTAACGCCTTAGTTTTGGAAGAGAAAAGACCGTGTCGAGAATAATATTTGCTAATGTAATATATAGATATAAGTATTTATATTTATTTTTTATATATAAAATTTGCCCGCTCTAAAAAAAAAAGCTGGTTATACCTCTATTTTTACCATGCTTGATGAATTCAAAAACGCCATGATATTCATATCATTCATCATGCTGTCCATATTAATATCGTTTACATCGAGCTCTATTAGAAAAAAAGTTTAGATGAGTAGATCTTTGAACTAAGGTAACTATTTATTGCCATGCAATAAGGTCCTGTTCGTAGACGAGTCGGCATATTAAATTTTAATATTGATTTTTTTTGTACTTCTTATCAGCTCAACACCTACCAACTTCTAAGTTCGTCGGAGGAACATACCGAGAAGTCATATCACATTGATTTGCTAACTGTATTGACTACGATCCTCGAAATCATTAGACTTTTGCTTGTTGTTTTTGTTCAAACCCAAAAGAAATTAAATATGAAAGCCACATAGGAACGCTCACGTTGTCCTTTAAATGTTGTGTCTTCAACAAGTCTAATGAATAATATTTTTATTTATTAAAGTAAAATTATATTAAAGGATTGTTTGTTTGGTTGAAAAAAACAGAATATCTATAAGGAATATTTTATAGTCACATTTAGATGAATATAAAGTAAATGCATATGAATGAGTTTTTTTAAATGATACACAACTCATCTTGATTTGTTCGTTAGGAGCTTTGACTACCAACTAAGAGGTCTTGAGTTTGATTCTTACGTACGTGATGTGCGTGATTTTATCTTAATTGGCCTAAATATCCCCCCTCCCCACAAAAAAAAAATTCATAAATTATTTTAGGGTTTAGGGAGATCCGCCCTTGGGTGGCAAGCTGCGGAAGGGGTGGCAGTGGGCTACAAGGGTGGCGGGGGTAGGGGCATCGGGGGCAAGAGGCGGCCGACGAGCTGCAGAGGGTGGTCGACAGCTGTGGTGGTGGCCAGCGGGCTACGAAGGGTGGCGGCCGACGGCAAGTGGCGATCAATCAAACTTGAAGTGTAAATAATTTCCACTCAAAATCAGATAAGATTGGTTTACACTCAAAATGAATTACTTCACTTTACATTACATTTACTATGCTTAACTTTACATCATTTTTTATTCCAACCAAATATCAAAATTTATAAAACTCCTATATTTGAAATATTTTACACCCTAAAGTAATCCAAACCAAACAGCCCCATAATTAAGTTGCATATTTATGAAATAAATTTTTTAAAATATATTTTATTCAAGATGCTATCAAATTAGCCTTAGAACGTAATTTGTATATATAGTTATGCTTTTAATAAAAATTACTTTAAATTTATATTGAATTGATCTGATCAATGTCAATTGGGTGGCAATCCTCGGAGAAAACTTAGGAGAGAGGTCATTTTCTCATTAATTATTTGTGCTGTTGGTTGGTTAGACAGTTAGACTAGGAATTTGGGAAAGATTGGTTGGCCTTCGAAAGTTAATCTATTCACGTGCGAGCCCTAAATGAATTCATTATTGCGATAATTGAGATCTAAAATTTACTAATTTTCATTATTCGTGAATTTTAACTAATTATTTGATAATTTAATTTTCTCTTAACTTATCAACACAATTTTTGTTAATCATCATTAAAGATAATTTGAGATATATTAACTAAGCTAATTAATTAGCCTTTTTTTAATATTTGTGGCATGCAACACTATATATGTTGGCTACATGAAGAAATTAAAGAGGGATATATATATATATATATATATATATAGTTTGTGATGGCTTTTTTGTTGCTTCTTAAAACAGCTTTTAAGTATAAAAATTAAAAATTTTATACAAGAAAGCTGTTTTAAAAAACAGTAAGAACGCTGCACCAAACGAAGTCATAGTTGATCAGTCCATATGCATAATTGAGTATTTTTTTTCGTGTTATAATAGTAATGGTGTTGAAAATCTTCCATTAGTGAGGAAGTGATGGGCTATGTTGAGAGTTCCATGAGAGAAAAAAAATAAAAGGCATAGCTAAGTAATGTGGTTTAATACTGTATTAGAGATTAAAATAATTGAGTTTCTCTATTAATTATCTTGAGCTTATGGTGTCTAAAACAACATGTGATTGTCACAATGGGAACTAGAAAGAAAAAAGATCTCATTCACAAGTACACATCATGATCTTATCATCTTTAATAATCCTAGCTAGCTAATTGATTAAGGTATACCAATAAGGAAGTGAATATTTTTTTCATCTCTCTTTTATATTTTTCATGAAAGATTATTAATTTCACTCAATGATGAGACTATTGGAAAAAGAAATATTTTTTTCACATATAAATTTAAAATAATAATTGATAGATTAGAGGTCTGTTTGGGATGAATATAATATTTTATGAAATCTATTATAAAATTATTGTACGAAAAACAATTTAATTATTCTACTTGTAAGAGTTATTTTTTATTATATAAAATTTTCAAAAAAATGAGAAAATAACAGTAGTTAAATAAAATTATGATTGTTATATAAAAAATAAAATCACGATAATATTATACCAAAAAGATTCTAAAAATTGTAGTTAGAAAAATAAATGATGAAGATCTAAGCAAAAAATGATTAAAGTTTAATTGAAACCTTTTAGAAGGTTGCTTGCTAAAAAGTGATATGGATGTTTCAACTTTTCATTTTTTGTCGTAATTCGTTTAGATAGATCAAAGTCGTGGCACAGTTATGACGCCCATTGGATTGTGATGGAAAATAATTTTCTTTGACTAAACAATCATTCTTTGTTATATCTATATATCTTGAAGATTTATTTGGTGTTTATTCATAAATGATGAACTAATCCTGCATTTGATTTGAGTATTAAAATGTTAAGCCACAGATAAAATAAAAGAATAATTTGACAAAGTATTTAGTATTATGCTGTAAGAATTAATTAAATAAATAAATTATGTAATGTGGCTCATATAAATGTTACTCTATTAATCATTTAACAATTAATTAAATACTTAATAATTTCTATTAGTCAAGAGAGGATTTTGAACAATCGTTTATGAACCGTTTGATCAAATGAAACATCTCTTCATGAAAATAACTTCCGGTCATCTTCCTACCTCTTCAAATAAGTTATTATCTCTTCATATGGATAGTTAACATAAGAAAAAAGAAACTAGGGTGAAGGAAGAGAAACCTTAGTTTTGCAAATTCAAAGAAATTCATGGACAAATATACTTCAAAGTAGGGGTGTCAATTTCGGGTCACGGGTCGGATTCGGGTCGAACCTGAAACTGACCCGGGTTCAAACGGGTCGACTCTAACCCGACCCGGGTAGACAAATGGGTCGGAAATCCGAACCCGGACCCGACCCGGCGGGTTGACCCGACCCGACCCGCACGGCAGAGGAGTTCGGGTTTCGCAAGCTCGAGCGCGGCAGCGGGCGGCAGTGCGGGCGCGACAGCGGCGCGACACGAGCGGAGCGGGCAGCGGACAGGGGCAGCGTGCGAGGCAGCAGCGCAGGGCACGCAACGGCAGCGCGCGGGGCAACGCTGGCAGGGGGTGGCAGGAATCCAAAATTTTTAAAATAAACGGGTTTTCGGGTTGACCCGGCAACCCGCCGGGTAAACCCGAACTCGACCCGTTTTTCAAACGAGTCGAATCTACAAACCCTAACCCGACCAATTTTTCAAACGGGTCAGGTCCAACCTGGATTTTTCGGATCGGGTTTTCGTGTTGTGTCAAATATTAACACCCCTACTTCAAAGCAAGGTATGATGTTATATTTTAATTACAAATTTTTGAAAAATCTTATTGTTCAAGTTCTCGGGATTAAGTGTTTATACAATTATGTTGTTTTATAATAATGAAGATCTTTTCAATGAATCCAAAAATTTCTTACATATGTTTGATTAATATTGAATGGTAGAGAATTAACAGTTTTAGAGCTATAATTTTCTTATTGTTGGATAAGAATCTATGCACTGATAGATAAGAGAAGTTAAGGAGAGATGTTAGAGTTCTTATGAAGAAAATTTAAAAATAAAAAACATTGTGTTCTTGTCTAATGGAAATAATTCATTATATAAAAAAAGATTATAAAGTGCGCTCTTCCCCATAATTGAATGTGATAGAGAATATTAGCAAATTGAATAAAAGATGGTGATGATGAAAAAGAGACAAACATCAATCAATAGATGTTGATGTTGCTAATGGATGATGTCAATTTGGTAGCAATCATTAGGTGACGGCACCCGACGAATAATAGTCGAACAATAATGCTCTTGCAATGGTGATCAGACAAGACAGTTAGATGATGTTAGTTGATTCGCTCAATCATAAATCATTCATTAGACTATAAATCTATAATTGAGTGATATTTAAGTTGTTGGATTTCTCTTCTCAATATACTCTTTTTTATTGTAAGCTCGTAAGTGAGTGGGGCTATTAGAGTTTATAGGTTTAGCTTAGCAGTAGGTATAGGATGTCATATAAGTTTTGAATGGGGAGATGCTTAGTCACACAAAGATAGCTAAGAAACCATCTGGTTAATATGCGAGGCACCTTCTCCCTAGAGGAGGCTTCAATGGCAAGGAAAGGTAATCCCTATACAATATTACAAGGATACACAAGGAAAATACAATACTAACAAATTTACGATAGTTATAAGGATAGCAAAGAAAGCTTCTCATAAGAATAAGCATAATAAGGGAATGATTTGACTTACAATGTAGAACATCGATTGATCCCATATCATAAGAGAAGCCCACCAAATCATAACTCCTCCAATTTTGTAAGGAGAAAGATAATGAATATACAAGTTATAAGTGTTGTGTGAGAATATATCTCTTGGCTTGAAAAAAGAATAAGCTATACGGCTCTAAGCTTCTCAAATAAGTGCCACCTGAAGGTGAGGATATTAGTATCATGCAAGCATCTATCATAAAGTCCAGAAGGAAGATTAGGCTTAAAAATCCTCAATAATTAGAAGATGAATGCCCATTAGGGCTGCAAACGAACAAAGCATTCGACAAGCTACTCATTGCTTGATTCGATTAAAGCTCCTTCATAATCATTTAATTAATTAAACAAACAAACTTGAATATTTTTTAATACTTGATCCTTAAATAAACAAGCTTGAACAACAATGTGTTTGACTCATTTAAGTTCATGAACAACATCTAAAGCTTGTGAACAAGCTCGACATTAAGCTTGATAAGAAGCTCGATATAAAGCTTTCAATTTATTTTATATATTCAATAGAATGAATTTGTTTATGAACAAGAAATATTTGTTCATGTTTGCTAGA
This sequence comes from Dendrobium officinale, assembly GCA_019514585.1. NCBI lineage: Eukaryota > Viridiplantae > Streptophyta > Magnoliopsida > Asparagales > Orchidaceae > Dendrobium > Dendrobium officinale. Next base: position 22,235,492 of record CM033696.1, read on the forward strand.
TTATATGTTTAAAATATTCGTGAACAAATATAAGATGAATCATAAATTGTTTGTTCGTAAACGAACTCATTTGGTAGCTAGAAAATACTAATTAGATATGTTTATGAGCTAGCTCATTTGATAGCTCAAGAATACTCATATATATGTTCGCGAAAGAGTTTTTTTTTTATAATTTAAAAAACTTCGCTAGTTATGTTCACAAATATGCTCGATGTAATTGTTTGTTAGAAGTCTTGATAAGGCTCATTTGTTAAGTTAATGAACATCTATAAGTAGAGCTTGTTTATAGCTCGATAAGGTTGTTTGTTTAAAGCTTGATAAGCATGAAACGGACAGAATATAAACCAAACATGAAAAACCATTAATTTAAACAAACCTAGCTTGATCATAAACAAAAAGCTTGAACTGAGCTTGAACTAAACTTGAACAAGCTGATAATAAATGAACTAAACAAATTTTGAGTTTGAAGTAAAATTGCCAGCCCTAGAATTCATCTTCAGAACAATTCTGGTGTTTACAACATGAAAAAGCACAGTCAAACGAGCTGGAAATTGCTAATGGAACATACTATCATTGCAGTTAAGTTTAAAGCTTTTATAAACAACCTCTACAAGAGCACTTTGATTCTTGGACTAAAAAGTATTTGCATCAGATTTACATAATAACATAATATAAAAAAAATAGAAAAGAGCTTTGTTACAAAGGCCTAAAACCATTACAACAAAGCTGTATTCATAGAAGGTTTACAGAGCTTAACAAGAATCACGCCACCACCGACTCTGAACAAAAGAGAAAAAAATCCTAAACTCTGCACATGTAGTTTGGTATATGGTACAAGATTTATTTGCCTATTACTGTGTACCACGAATTCATTTTCTAGGAAATATATTTTGGATTGATAAAATGAAAATTTGATCTCAAGCTTCAAAAATATAACGCACACATTGCTATTTCTGTCAACACTAATAGATGCCACTTGGAAGAGAACGGACCTATAAGCTTCATCCTTAAAGCAATTTCATGCATTATCATCGTCACTGCCTTTGTAATTGACCAAATATATACCGACAAGTGTCACTAATGCACCACCTAATTGTGAAGGGGAGAATGTCTCACCCAGATAGAGGAACCTGAAATTCAGTTGATGTCTTAGACTCAAGATGGATGTTTTTTATTGTCTTAAAATCCCCAGAAATCTAAGCGTGACAATCAGAGCCAATAATAAAGGTTATTCCGGTTATAGAATAGTAACAGCAAGGAAATGTGGCTGAGTTCATAGATGCATTATTACCCCAACAATTATAAACATAATCTAAACAAGAAAGATCACGTAGTGAAGCCTCAGAAATGCTTAACAACACTCTTAATGACAAAAAATTCAGTTAACGTACCCAAATATAGAAGCAAACACTGGAGTTAGGAAAGTGAAGGAGCTTAGCTTCGTCAAGCTACCTGCATGAATAATAACAGAAGGAAATTTAACTTGTAAACAAGATAAATAACTATTTGTAATAAAGAGAACCTATTTAACAATTAGAATCATTGATATTGGAAGGTACAATGCTTAAGAAAAATTCACAGACAAAATTATGGAATCACAAGAGCAAACCAAGCCAAACTGCATATGAAATACATTTAGACGAGAGGAATACCTCTAGTAGCATTGTAGAAGAATACACCATAGCTAATGGCACTTCCAAATATTGAAGTGTAGAGAAGAGCCCAAATATCATCAGAGGTTAGCGCATTTACATTCCCGCTTATGGCAGGATCATGATTGAGAATAGAAATAACTAGGAGAGGCAGCCCACCTATAATCATGTGCTGTGGCAATGTAGTTATTTTCTTATCAGTTACTCCGTAAAGAATGATGTTCAACCAATAAACTAACATCATAGTAACCAAGGAAAATGGGCACATAAAACTATTAAAGCCTTATAATATAAAGATGGACTAATATAGCATTTATCTTTTGGCATTATTATCCTACCCAATTACAATGAATTGTTTCAAACTACATATCCCAAGAATGCATTTTACAAGACCATTCAAAGCAAAATGTGTTGAAATCAGGGATTTGATTTGAGAGGGAAAACCATGAGTTTTATTATACAACATAATCTCTATTTATAGGTCTATACAAGATGCTTTATAAACAAACAAAAATAACCACAGAATAATGAGTAATACAATCCTTCCTAAATCAGCTATCTAGCTATGGAAGGTTTTCAACGTGATTCAGGTGGGCTTTCCACGAATCTCTATTCATAGCCGTGCGATCAATGTGGGAACGAGAGACTAGGATTTAACAAAATGCATGGCAAGAATGATTTACTGGAACAACCAAGTCGACCTGAAGATAAGAGGAGACAATTTCATTCTTATGGGAAACAACACTTTATAACAATGATATTACCATATTAGGACATGCTAAACAATGAAAAAATAGTTATATCTTACCTCGGAATTTGCATCTTGAGGCAAGTAAGCAGTTGAGCCAATAATTTACTTATATCACACAAGTAGCCCGGTGAAGCATCAAATTGAACACGGGGCTCATCATTTTAGCATTTCTGGAACAGACAATTTACAAGCTTAAATTACCTAATACTCCAAGCAGATTTATACCAGGCTCACATTTATAATGGATTCCACTACAACAACCAGCCAGCTCCATATCAGGTGGAAAAGCTGGCTGGTTAAGTGAGCCAGCCTAGCATAACCCATGAGAGGTAGGGAAACAACATCAAGCTAATTGAACGGTAGTGCATAGGTATAAAAAGTATAGAAAGTAATTGGTCAGATTTCTTTCATTGATAGGGACTACTAGTTGGTCACTATGAAGCATGGACAAAAAGACATAACATAACTATAAAAAGTAATGCACAACACTTAGTGGATGCACTCTTCTCTTTTACAAATTATTAATATAAAATATGAGATTTAAGCATTTGATACAATTATTTTGTATTTAAATCATCACACACTGGAAAAAAAAAGTATTGTTATTTACAATTAAATTTCAAAACTTCTTATAGGCAGTCTTTAATGAGTCATATATAGGGGTGTAAGTGAACCGAGCCGGCTCGAACTCGACTCGCTAACGAGCTCGCGAGTCGAGCTTATCGAGCCTCGAGATCAAAATCAAGCTCATATATTAAACGAGTTCGAGTTTAATAAGACCCAATTCATTGTCACGCAAGCTTGCTCGATTAAGTAATATTTAGGGGTTAAAATAATTTTATTTATCAGTTTATATAATTTGAAAGTAAATTTATAGATTATCCATCTTTAAAAAATTTGAAATTTTATTGTTAAAAAAAAAAAGCTTACTATGGAAACCAAGAATAGTGATTCATGTGGCTAACCCCACATAGTAGGATAAAGGCTTGTTGTTGTTATTATTGGTTTCATTGACATTGAGCAAAAGCCCTGACAACATGTTAAAAATAAATACAAAAAAAAAAATGCTACAACAACACAAATGATCAAACTTCTTTCACAATAAAGTCATCTATAACAAGTATGTATCTACAACATTCTTTAAAAAAGTGACGGGAACATTAAAGCTATCATAATGCACATTGCATAGCACCCATACATTCAACAACTTCATTTAACAAAACAGTGCAAGAAAAAGAAGAACGAGAAGGGTAGGAGGAAGGGTAGATTGAAGGAAGAATGGATGTGGATAAAGAAGAAAATGGGAATATGAGTGAAGAAGAAAATAAAAATGGCAGAGAAACAAAAGGAGAAGAAGAATAAGAAATAGAGGAAGAAAGAAGAAATGGAAGAAGAGGAAAAAAAAAGGGAATAAAAAAAACCAGAAGAAGAAGAAGTAGAAGAAAGAAGAATAATAATAATAAGACGAAGGAGAGATGGAAGGGGACAAAAGAAATTTGGAGGAAGAAGAAGATGATGATGATTACTTGTGAGAAGAGGAGGAGAATGGGCGGCCACTTTGGCTTGGGTCGTTCGCTGGAGGTGGAGTCGGACGGGAGAGAGAGGTCTCTGGCCTAGCTAGGGCTTGCGAACTAGGGAAGGCCGAATAGGGGGTCTTCACACCTGGGGGCCTATTCGAACCAAGAGCGAGAGAGCATGGTACTGAAGGGAACGTATCTCCGTGAATCCCCTCAATGATGAAGATTGAAGGGAGAGATATCCACGTATGCTATGCCCAACCCTATCTTCTATCACGATATCCTTTGCGATCACTCTCCTGTTGTAGCCACCCGCTCCTAATCGAGAAGAAAACGCACATGCCAGCGGCTGAAAGCGGGAATTCTAGGAAAATGTCAAACGTTGGATGCAAGGTTTGATCAAGATGCTTACAAAAATCAATCGAACACATCTTTAAATTAATTAGGCTGATTTGGGTTGAATTTGAGTCTAAACCGAACTCAATTTGTTTCAATTCAAGTCGGTTCAGGTTCAATTTGGTTCGACTATATTAATTTGATAAAATTAAACCTAAATCAATGCCAATTTGATACAATTTGGGCTTGACGGGTATCAATCAAGTCAAGATCGAAACATGCTCGAGAGGGCGAAGAAGTGAAAAATCGAGGTCAACAATTACATGCAAGTAGAGGGTGCTCCTATAGTTGGTAGTTCTTCTTACTGAGACATAGTGCAAATTCACGTAATAACTACTTTTGCTTTGGTCAATAAGTTAACTGCCTTCCCCTAGAGTTGAAATTACTTGTTACCCCCTGATGTTGATAAGCAAGGCCTTGAGACTCAACTGGTTCTTATGGAGACCAAGAATAATCCCGCGCACTTTATTATCCCAATTGATCCTCACATTATGGAGTTTGTGTCTATTGCCCCTCCCTCTAGTGGTTCTAATAATCTTGTTATTGATGATGCTTTGTTGCTTCCCAATATTACTTTCTTCAAATTTGAGGGCAACGGAAACCATTTTCGCATATTTCCTAATTATATTTTAATCAAAAGTTTTTGTACTCTTACTTTTTAGCAATTTTTTTAAAATTTATTATTGTTAATGTCAGGATTGATTTCGTTACACCTGCAATTCCTCATTTTAATGAGAATAGTCCATTGACCAATAATTAAACCTGTGAACCCTTGGATTAATTATGACAACTAAAATGATGGGAAAGTTTTTGTTTACTACAAGAATGAACAAAATTATTAGGCCATCCCCCAAATTCATTTTGCGTGAGCTTTATTCAAATGTTCATTTCCACACATCATTGATTTCTTATGGGATATGAAGTTGAGCTGGTGTTTGGGTTCTTAGAAATTTAATTGACATATATGGGGATTTTCTATTCTTGATCACTGACATCAGTAGCTTGTTAACCTGGGATGTTTGTCTTCTTAATCTTATTTTACTAATTGAATTATTGCATCATGCCTTATTGAAGTTGCGCTAGTGTTTGGATTCTTAAAGATTCAATTGATTGATGTGATTATCTTGCCAACCTAGGATATTTTCCTTCTTGATCTCATTGTAGTAACTGTGTGATAATGTCATGCCTCATTAGAGTTCTTCCCACGTCTTATTTATGCCAGATTTATGGTGATTTGCTCATGAATCATTTTCTACTCTTCCACTTCCTCTTGTATTGGACTCATTTTTTGGTCTTTTTCTTACTTTGGTACTTACGACTTTAGCTTATTTTAAAAAGCAATATTCATTTTTTGCATCACCTCTTTAGATCCTTCTCATTTTACAACATTCATTTTCTTAATGAAATAGTCGACTCTCTGTTACAATTAAAGGAGCATGATACTATTGATGTTTAAAGGCAAGAATTACACATTAAAAGAATAGTCAACTTCAAAGTTGTTAAAAAATCCTTAGTTGTATGGTTATCAACAAATAGGAAAATATCAACAATAAAGCAGCGTACCCATCCAGTTGCCATGATAGGATCAGAGTACTTGGAAACCCAGCGAACCATAACAGTTCCAATTGCCATACTTTGAGCTGCCAGAAGCATCCACCATTCTCCACTTCCCCAAATCGTTAAATCTCTTCCTTCAACGGAAATTGCAGGAATCTGAAATGTAAGCATTACTACTTGAAAAAAAAAAAAAAAAACTGCTTCAAAAACCAAATAACATGAAGTATATTTCCAAGCTAGTGTTTATGAGATTAAATTTCACTTCAACCAAACAACAAAAACAAGTAGAAGAGACAGATAGAAGTTGATGCCAATAAAATATTTAAGTTAAGCTCAAATTGATTTTGCTCTAGCATATGAAAAACAAGAGTAATCATTGATAAAATCTACTTCTAGTTTCATACATTTTTGAGCTATCTGCACAGACACATTAGCATGAAAAGTAACCATGTTTACCAAGTAAAATTGGTCAGGGTTGTGGTGGAGGCTTTGTATTCGATGAAAGATTCATACGCAAAAATCTGATTTTGGATAGTCAAACTTGATGAGGCTTCATACAAAATATAAGTGAAGCCTAATTTGGAACTCTCAGCTCAAGTACAAATTTAGCACCTTCAAATTTGGTTTGGTTTAAAAAGCAAAGCGGATTTGAACTTGGCCTCATCTAACTTAAGCTGGCTTCTTAAAAGCTGACAGCTACTGTAGAACATCCAAAAAGAACATTAAGATCTTTAAAATTTTTAGGTGTAAAATTGTGCCATCAAAACAGAAGAATTCCCATCAAAACCAAATAAGCTAATGCAGTCCAGTTCAACAGTCACCTTGAACAATTCAGGTAGTAATGTTCAAAAAGTGACCTGTTTCTAATCGGTTTCCGCTGTTCAGTACATGGAACCCAATCTAAACTCATTCCTTTACTTAAAAGTACAAGTGCAATCAACTTAATTAACTATATTTAGCAATTTATAGATCCTTTCGTGGTTCAAATCTATGATTTCCATGTCACAATAGAGGCAACTTGAAAGGTGCTCATAAGCAAGTTATCTTGTTTGAATATAGTATCAATTGCAAATCCAGTGACAGCTTCCCAGGTCATAATAAGTAATCATTAGTGCACTATTATAGTGAAAACAACTAATAATTGAGTACTGAGTCGTAAAAGATCAATTTTTGGGTTCAAATGCATCTTGTCAACCTTTCTACATATGAACCAAAAATAGGAAGAAAAGAGAGCTTATAGTATCAATTGCAAATCCAGTGACAGCTTCCCAGGTCATAATAGGTAATCATTAGTGCACTATTATAGTGAAAACAACTAATAATTGAGTACTGAGTCGTAAAAGATCAATTTTTGGGTTTCAAATGCATCTTGCCAACCTTTTCTACATATGAACCAAAAATAGGAAAGAAAAGAGAGAGCTTATAGTATCAATTGCAAATCCAGTGACAGCTTCCCAGGTCATAATAAGTAATCATTAGTGCACTATTATAGTGAAAACAACTAATAATTGAGTGCTGAGTCGTAAAAGATCAATTTTTGGGTTCAAATGCATCTTGCCAACCTTTCTACATATGAACCAAAAATAGGAAAGAAAAGAGAGCTTCTAAGAAAACAACATGGTTGTCTGCACCACTAAATCTTTTACTGTTGAGTGATCAAATCTCATTCTTTCCCTTCATATATATGCACCAAATCAACTCTTTCAAATCACTTCTTCATTCTGGAGATGGCTTTATCCGAATGGATCTGAACCCCCCACCTGCTCAAAAACTAAGTCTAGTACTAGCAATTTTATTTACTACATTTGGCAAAAGAGGCAACTTAACCTTTGCGTCTATGCCAACTTACTTGCTTAATGAATATAATCATTATTAGAAAATTATAAGCTAGCTTGCCGAATCATGATGCAAAATCATGAATACACCATGATAATTAAAACCAACTGTACAGAGAATATGTTTAAAGAAGAACATTTTCAAAATGCAAAAAAGTGTTAGCATGCCACTCGTTTTATACATACACCAAACAAGAATTGCAAAGTTCAATGCCTTCAATTTATAAACCAAAACCACCACTTTTGAGTCAATTCCACCCAAACTGAACTAAACAAAACACAACCATTTACTCGAAAAAAGAAATGAAGTGCTACCGAGAAAATCTATTATATTCGGTAGTTGAGAACTCTAGATTGCTATGGCAATGATGGGGGACATCGGAACTTGGAAAGTTTATCAGAGACATGGCCGTTGATCTACGGGCCACGATCGAATTAATGTATTTTTTGAGTCGTATTATGTATTTGTCTTTTTTATTATATTATGTTTTGTATTTGCTTTTGTTATTTTCCGCTTTTACCAACTACTTAAGGGAGGTCATGTGTAAGCCCAAAGGGCATTGTCGTCTTTTATTTTTGAGTCCTTTGTATGAGGCTATATATAGCCCTTATGTTCTCTTTTCATGCTTAATGAATGAATGATAAAGAATTTTTCCATTGTTTGAGTTTCTTGCAAGAGCTTGAGAGTGCTTGGGAGAGGAAACCCTTGGAGAGGGAATCACATCACCCACCAGCCTTGGAAGAGTACGGGCTCGTGGTTAGTTTTCTTATTTCGTTTTCCCCTCTTCCCTCCACCCTACACCACCGGTCGACCACCCCCTCTAACAACCCCAAGCCACCGGCCACCTTGGCCTCACCCTCACCGTCGCCTAAGCCCCCATATCCACCCCCACCCGAGCCTACCTCTATTTTCCCCCACCACCACCCACGGCCAAACCACAAGCCACCGGCCCACCCTAGGCCTTTCCCTCCCTTTTCCCTTATCTTTTCCCTTATTTCCTAATATAAATGTAATATAATTACTAATTAGGATTAATTTTGAATTCAAATACAAGTGATTTGAAATTCAAAATCTTTCCTAAAATACGAAATCTATTTTAAGAAAGTTTTTAAATCTCATCCAAATCAATCTTTAATTGAATGAGATTTAATTTCTCTTACATAATTTAAGATTCCCAATTAAGCAAGCAATAAACACTTGCCTTAAGCCCCACCCTTTTCTCTCCTTATTGCCGCCCCCCCCCCCCCCCCCCCCCCCCCCCCCCCCCCTCAGGAATCCCATTGGGATTTATTTCCAAAATCCAACAAAGCTCTCTTGGAAATAAATTTCCTACTTCTTCCCCACCTCTCTTGGCCGAAATCCCCTAGTCCCAACTTATTTAATTTCTTCGCAAGAGAGGGCCTCTCCTTTTGGAATTAAAATAAATCCTTTCCCCTCTCTCTTACTGCCAGCCCAACCCTCCTCTCTCTTCCCTTCATTAATTCCTTACATCAAGGGGATTAATTAAGGAGTTGTTTGAACTAGAAATTCCCACACCACAAAAACTGAACCAAAAATCTTCTCATAACCCTCCTTCATTGGCCGGCCATACCCCCATCCCCTCTTCTCTTCTCCAGTTCAACTTCTGAGAGAAACTTCTTTCTCTCTAGTGGAGTCTTCAAGGAAGCAGCGTCGATCTTCGTCTACACATCAATCTTTCAAAGCCAATGAATGGCCGATCTGGATCTTGACTACGGATTCGCTTAAGACGAGCAAGGGAACGTCAACATCCTCCACTCCACCTTCTTAGACTTCAACCCAAAAGTCGATAATTCTATTGAAGAATACGTGGACCGCATCAACTTCATGCTTTTGGAGGCCATCGACGAGCAACTTACCAACGTCCAGTGGCAACTTGTTTCCGGCCACCCCAAGGGTGAACTTCTTCCCATTTTCACTTATTTTCCTAATCCGCTAATCTTGTAGGTGGTGATCAAGTCACAAAGAATCGTGCCTCGCCCTCTGCCTCCGACTAGTAAATGTAGGATTTGAGTATACTTTCTATGTTGCTTATCTCATTGTTAGATTAGGGATTTTTGTTAAGTAACTACTTAATTCGTATGTTGTTGAAATTCTAAATTGTTTTGATAATTCAAGTTCTTAGTATGTGATTTGGCCTAAGCGTAGCTACCCCTCTTACGTTTTCTATTTTTGTTTAGCAGCTAATAGTTTTAATTGTTATTTGTTCTTATCAAAATCGTGCAAATTCTTATCACCTTCATTTAAAAGCATTGTAGTCATGTATCAGGCAACCTTTGCCTCTCTTGCTTAATCAATGCAAACATTAATTGCAAACCTTATGAAAGCTTGCCAGCTCCTAAGCACGCCAGTTCTTGATACTCCAGAATCATGAATGTATGATGATAATAATAAAAAAAAACAGATAAAGTATAGATTTGTAGGTCTCACTTTTCTGTGCCAGTAGCACATCATGTACACCAAAACAGATATAGAGATTTCCATAATATTGCTACCGTTGAAATTATTCAAAATAGAACAGGTGTATAGAAGAGAATGTAAGTGAACCTCAAGAAGTAGAAGCCCGATAACACCAAGCACTAGCCCAGCAGCACCAACGGTTCCAATGGACTCACCAAACAACAGGGCTGCAAGTATTGAAACTGTCAAAGGCTGAGAATCGATGATGACCTACATTTTCAAAATGGGACGATAATGGCAGCTCATAAACAACTATACACTAAAACTCATTCATTGAAATTATATAGCTGTATGAGTAAGGAAACAAAAGGTTTCTGAACTTACACTGCCCAATCCAGCTGCTGTTTTCTGTAACCCCTCAGCAAGAAACCCCTACATGGTAAAGAAAAGAAAAAACCTTTTAGCCCACAAATGGGAGCAATGGCAATCCAAGTATCCAAGGACAGGGAACGTTCCAAAAGCTTCTCATTAACTTTTTCTAAACACTGCGATTACAAGACAAACCATCCCACCTGAAAAAATGCCCCGTCCACGATACCAAACAGGATAATGGAAATCCACGCCAGGAGCCCCGTCGGCTGCCGCCTGCCTCTTGCCGCCGCAAATCCGATCAACATAGCACCCGCCGGGATCAGCCGAAATGCCGACACGAAGAAGGGTCCCGTCTTAGGGATCACCTCCTTCATAGCCACCATTGCGGTGCCCCAAAAGAAGAAGGGAGACACCAGGAGCGCCCAGTCGATGACCATACCAATCAATCCCTCATCAAATTTTGCCGCTACTCCAGATATCTCAAAACTTGCAGAGCTCTTGTTGGCTGGGGGCGGCGAAGGAAGCAGCTGTTCGGTGTCAGAGACGAAACACTCGACGTCATTTCCGGTGCCGACGCAGTCAACGGAATCCATCTTAGAGTCGGGGATAGCCTTTCGGTTGCTGCAACAGAAGAAGGGCATTGAAACTCTGGGTTTAGTTCCAAGTTTCGAACGGGAGCGTGGAGATGGGTAGGGTTTGGGAAGGAAGTGGAGGAAGGCATGATGATTCTGTGGGGAAATTGGAAAAATGGGAAGTAGGTAGACGGAGGTGGTTGACATGGGGTTCTTTTCAACAGGATTCTTTATCTTTGATGATATTTTCTCTTTCTTCCTACTCGGATACCGGAGACTCAAGCGACGAGGAAGACGGGTTGGAGGGCCAAACTCTCAATACCGGAAAATTTTGTATCTCGAGTTTTTATTGATCATTATGATTAATATCTAACTATTGAAAATTAATATTATGATTCCTCATTTTTCTAACAAATAAATTTGAATAAAAGTGCTAAGTTATCTTATGATTATTTTTTAATTATTATAAATTAATTTTCTTCTCAACTAATTAATTTATTTTATAAGTAATTATAAATTATATTTACATCAAAAAATAGGATCTTCCATATTATATGTTATTTTCTTTGATGAGGATATTGTTGGGGTCTAAAGAATGGAGCATGTTCTTTGTTGGATAGACGATTGGGCCGCAACCCTTATATAAGAAACTTCACAAAAAAAAAAAGAAACCTTCTCCAAGCCATTCATAAAATATGGAACCAAAAGGGTTATGAAATGATGGGAAATGAAAGCCCTTAGTTCATTTTTGATATATCATTCATTTTTTAGAAATTGACTTCAAATTTTAAGCTTGTGAAAGATGCCTTCAATAAAATTACCCAAACTTCCTCTATGATGATGGAATGAATGTGGGATCTCTATAATAACTAGTAAAATTGATACCCCCTTCATCAACTCTCTCATGGATACTAAATCTAGATTAACTTTTACTATGTCGGTGTTCAAATTCCAACTTGACGTTTTAAAATTTGGCCCTCCAACTACTTCCTCTATATTAGTGAATACCATTGGTGCTACATTACAGGAAAATCGTCCATTACTGACGGTAATTTCCGACTGTTTTGATATATTTTTCGGCGGTTTAAAAAATTTACGGCAGTTAAGAGCGTTGGTCAAACCGTTGGTTTAACCACCAGTAGGAAATACCATCGGCATTCAGCGAATTTCCTATAATGCTTCCTCTACTTATGTTTTATATTGACATGTCCTCACTTTCTAATATAGTTGGAATCCTCTCTGCTCAGCCTATAGTGTAAGTCAAATGCATGACCCCTATGCCATAAACAGAGTGCGTTAGTTCGTTCTTTCAACAACGAGAAATTGACTTCATTTCTCTCGAGCTTTCAAGTTTTTTTTTTACTTCCACCAACATATTTCATTTGCCTCTTACCTTGCACCTCACTCCAATATCGATCAAATTTGAGGACGATAAAGCAAAAGTTGCTAAAATCAATATCTGTGAATGCAAATAATAAAGAGATTATGAAATGTTTGTATCACTTATATCCAAAGCATAATCTGAAGTAAAACTTAAGCAAAAACATTAAAATTTGTAAAAGTTGAAAATCTGTGAAATCAGTTAATCTGTATCACTTATATCGAAAGTAAAATCTTAAGTAAAATCTGAACTCAAACTTAAGATACAGGTACAAGGATTTCATCCCACATTCAATTTCCAATCAGTTGGATCTAATAAAACTACCAGCAAAATTCAAAGTGTAAACTTGATATCTTCTTCATAAGAACCACCGACAGTTCAAAAAGAAAAAAAAAATCTTCTGCCAAATCAAACAACTATATTATAAGATTGAAAATTCCAAACAACAACATGCAGAAAATTCCGCTAGAAAATCTTTAAAATTGGGTTAAAAGCAGAAAAAAAAAAAAAGATGCGACTGAAGGTTCCATGGAAGGGTGCATCTAAGAGAAGAACCTCAGTGTGCTTAAAAGTGAAGGAATAACAAAGAAATTTTCTGTACCTGGAGGCGGCTCCATCGACAGCGTTCTTTCGAGCCCCATTTCTTCCTCTCTCTCCATCTCCCTCCTCAGCTCTCTCTCGGCAAAGTAATAAAATGCAGAAAAATTAATGGAGCTACACAATACAAATTGTCGCATGCGTCCTGCTTTGTGGTGTGAATTTAGTGCTTCCAAACTTCAGTACAAACTTAGAACGTCCAATGACCAAAGGCCAATAAAAAGTTTTACTCTATTCCTTTTAGACGTTAAGGTGAGTACTCGCTTTGCTTGTTCGCACTACACGGAGAAGGTAAGTTTCGGCTGGGTTTGGTTGTTCGCACGCGATGGGCAAGAGTTTTAACTTAGTGGTATTTCCGATGATAGAATGTTATTTAGGTTTATTTAGGTGGTGCATAAGTATATAGTGTAGTTTATGTATGTAAATATAATAGTTTCCGAATATTATAAATAGGAGTTTGATATATAATTTAAATTAGAAATGGTAATAGAGTATTACAAAAAATTAAAAAGAAACAAACTAATCAAACAGAATGGCATGTTTCATTGAATGCGCCAAATTATTTGGGGCATTGCTAAAGTAATTTCAAACTTTAAGTCGGCTGATTTGGCCGAATGAAGAACTAGTCAAATCATTTGTTTCATTCTAAATAATGCACTAAATGATTTGGCTAGTTCTAAATGCATCATTTGGTGCTTTCTTTAGAATATGTCAAATGATTTGATTAGATTGTTAATTTTTAAAATTTGTTTTAATATTTTGCTCTTATTCTAAAAAGTCCTAATAGTTTTTGATGTTATGTATATAAAATCTAAAAAAAAAAAAGATAATGCTAATTTTTTCAGTTAATTTAGCAAAATATCGTCATTAATGCTATGAAGCGTTTGATTAATCACAAATGTTAGTGGGTGACTAGCATCACCTACTAAAAATCTACCTTGCCATCTACCTCCAACAAGCTAAATGCGCTGTTCTTCCTCACTCCTCTTTCCACCATCTCCTCCCTCACCCTTCCCACTTTCTCCCATCTACAAGCACCAGCATATAAATTAGACAATCCAACAAAAAATCCACCACCAAAGTCATCATTTTCCTCCTCCTCCTCAACACCAAACCTCAACCCTAAAAAACTTCTCTCTAATCTCTCCGCATAAGCCAGCTCCCCACGAACCAAACAAGCATGAAGCAACGATCCCAACACAATCCGATTAGGCTCAAATGGCATCGATGCCACAACACGCTCGGCCTCCTCGAACCTCCCGGCGCGGCCAAAGCATGTCGACCATCACTCCGTAATGTTCCATCCGGGGTTCAATGCAGTACACTGCCTTCATGTCGTTTGAAGATCCTCATGCCAGTTTGAACAAGGCCGGAGAGGCTGCAGGCATGAAGGACGGCGGTGAACGTAAGGCCGTCGGGCTGGAGATGGCGCTCCTTCTCCTCCACCATCTTGTCGAAGAAGGCAACGGCCCTCTCCCCGCATCCATGCATCGCTAGACCACCAATCATTGCCGTCCATGTCGACGAGTCTTTTTTTTGAATTCCATTGAAGACCTTCAGCGCGCAATTCAGGCTGCCGCATCGAGCATACATGTTAATTAGCGCCGTGGCCACTTCAAAGAGTTGTGAGAGGAGACGGATGGAGAGGGAATGAAGAGCCTTCCCATGGGCGAGGAAGCCAAGGCCGGCGCAACAGGAGAGAGCAACAATGAAGGTATCGGCATTTGGTCGAACACCTGTAGAAATCATTTGGGTGAAAAGAAATAGCCCATCCTCCTGCTGTTGCTGCTGCGACCTCGCGCAACAAGAAATAATGGCGCTCCAAGTCACCACAGTTCTCTGGGGCATTTCATCGAACACCTTTCGAGCACAGCCAAATAAGCCGGAGCAAGCGTATGCGTGGAGGAGCGATGTGGCGACGTGGGTATCCCCGTCGCAGCCATGGCGGAGGGAGAAGGCGTGTATGAACGAAGGAGGCCAGAGAGAGCGAACAGAGGCGCGGAGAAGGAAGGGGAAGACGAAGCGGTCGGGGTAGAAGCCTGAGTGCAGCATGCGAGAGAAGAGGATGAAGGAGTTGGAGGGTGTGGGACCAGCGGAGTGAGCTCTGATCATGGAACTGTAGGAAAAGGCCGACCGGCGCGGTGAGGCATCGAAGGCGAGCTGAGCGAGGGAGAGGTCGGAGGCGGCAAAGGCGGCAACAATGCGAGCGGAGACGAAGGGCTCGGCAAAGAGGCCAGAGATTACGGCGCGAGCGAGGATTTGTTTGAGATCATGTGGGGATGAGGAGGCCGAGAAGGCGCAGAGGAGACGGCAGCGCTCACGAGGGAGGGAGAAAGGCGGGCATTGGAGCATTGGTCAGGCGGCTGTGGAGTGCGGCGATTGGAGAATTATGAGGTGTTTAATCAATTAGGGAAGGGATTATACATTACTCGTTTATTAATCATTATGCTGCTTATTAATTATTAAATTGTTATATGAGATAATTTTTTTGAATAAAAATTGTGTCAAAGTATTATGTTAAAATAGGATAATATAAATTATATGGATAAAGATGAATTTTTTTTAATTTATTTTTATATTTTGCTATAAATACATTATTAATCTAAAAATAAATTTAATAATTTTTATATAAATTTTTGATAAATGGCTCATGAGTGGAGCTCAATGAACTAACAAGTCAAGTTTAAATTAAACTCGACTCAATTTATTATCTCATAAACAGGCTCTTTAAAACTTTTTGTTATAAACGTTAAAATATATTGGAATTAAGGACATTAAATATAAATGTATTATAAATATTAAATTAAAGTGTTTTTTCTTATTTATCTTTTACTTTCTCATTCTTTTAATATTTTTATTATAACAATTAATTGAATCATAATCATTTTCTCCCTTTAATTATAAATTAGTCACTTGAACTCATAGAATTAAGCTCGAACTCATAGAATTAAGCTGGACCTTGATTTATTAATCAAACTCAAATAAAAAATGACTCAAGCATGTATAGACTAAGGTTTCGTTTGGGGCGGCTTTATTACTGCTTCTTAAAATAGCTTTAATAAGCAGTAAGAAAGTTGTCCCAAACGAAACCTAATTTACTTTAGTTCAAAAACTTAATATAAGTCCAATGAACAGAATGTCTTCCATTACTTATCTTCTAAAAAAAAGATGGGTTTTATATAGATAAATGAGGGAGGAAATGCACTTTTTTTACTTCATAATTTTATTTTGTTTTTTTTTATTGCAACCAAAATTATCATAATTTTATTTTGGTGTATGATAAAGAGGTAATTAAAGTAATGGGCCTATAAAATGTGAATTTTTTTTCATTAATAATTCATTGCCTAATTCTATTACAAAAGAAGAGAAAATATTGTGACTTTTGTATTCTTTCTCTTAATTAAAAAAAAAAATCAATCAAATAAAAAAGAAGTAAAATTTTCATTTAATGTCTTCTCAAAATCAAATAAATGATAAATAGTTGACAATTTATATCGATTTAATTTCATTAATAATTCAAGTTTTTATTTCTTTTCATATCCTCCTATTTATTTGGGACATTTTTTCACTATTTTCTTAATAATTCTTTTATATTTTAAAAAAAATAAATTAATTTTTTTTTGGATTAAAACAATATTGTAAAAATAGTAAAAAAATTTCTCAAAATGAAGCCTAAAATTCATGAAAACACGATTTATTTTTAGTTTTTATCCCATCTTCATTTTCATATTTATTTATTTCAGTCAAAATTAACATAATCTACTAATGAAGTTTCTAGAAGCCAATAAACCATTTGTGCTTTCGCTGCAAAAAATTATATTAGTCACTGCGAAAGTTCCTCAATAGAAAAAGAAAAGTCCAGCATCAGAAAAAAAAAAATTCAGCAATATTTAAATTAGATAATAGATATAATTCATGATATAAGTAATATTATTTTCATTATATAGCAAAAATTTTACAGCAACAGAGAGTATATTAAATATCTTAATTTTTTTATAAAAAACTCAACATATATATAAAAGTAGAAATTTATAAGAGAATATAATTTTTTTTGTGGAAAAAAAAAATCTTGACATCTGATTCCACTAAATAATAGAATATATAAAAATTATCTCTTCCTCATTATTGAAGAAGACAAGATTGTACATTATTAAAAATAATTATATGACTTTAATTGTTGAGATTATAAAAATTGGATGTCAGTAAGTGGATAGTAGAGTTAAATATTAATAATCAAGTGACAATAGTTGAATGATAAAAATTTGATAATATGATAACGATTGTTGATAGTGGTCGTCAACTTTGATGATCGGAAAATATAATAGAGTTTTTAGCTCTCTCATCTTTAAAATGTCATCTTAGATAAAAAAATGAAGCCATATTTATAGCATTTTTTTAGAGAAATTTTTTGATAAACTTAATCATAGTCCAAAAATAAATTTATGTTACTTATTATGATTAGAATAAACCTCTAAATAGAAACAATGAATGAAAATGCTCTGAATAATTTTCTCTCTTCTCCCTCTCTCTTCCTCTTTCTCTCTCTCCCATCGATTACCTTCTTCCCCGACAATCGTGAGTGAGGGGTAAGGGTGAGTCATGAGTGCATAGGAATTTTATGGTTTTAATATATATATATTTTTAATGGCTTAGCACCGCAGTGCTCAGATTCAGCGCCGCACGTAAAATATAGAATTACTTCATAATAAAGACTCAAGCGTCACAACGATATTTTATGGGGCCGTTGTGCTCTCAAACCTGGCATCGTAGCGCTCTAGAGCTAGCGGTTGTGCCGCTGCGCTCTAGTTCAAATAGAAATTAAAATTTTTTTAAATACATTTCGTATTTTCAGGTAATTACATGGCATACCCGATATTCAAGCTCTCAATCATGCTTTTGTTGTTCTCTCATTTGACGCTTCTCACAACTAATGGGATTCTTTATGATTGGTGCAAAGATAAATGCATATCTCCTTGGAAACCTATCCCTCCTAATTTTTTTCCTACTTCTAGAAGAACCTAATTATGGTAGCTCACAAGGTTAAGACTAAATTCACATACCAAATTGCTAATAATTCTACCTTCTTATTCTATTGGGAACCATGGCTCAATGGTTAGATGATTGTGTTTAAATTTGTTTTATTCCATTCACATAGTTTCTTTGATGATATTCATAGTGGTAGTTAAATATAAATTGAAATTTAAATAATTTAATAATTAAAAAATAAATTTAACTTAAAAAAATCTATTAATAATACTAAAATATTTTTAAATTATAAAAAATGGAAAAAATAACTAAAATCTAAGTTAATGCAGTTAAAATAATAACAGACAAATTAACTTACGATCACTTAAAATTTTAAAATGATTATTTTCATTTAAGAAATTCTAACAAAAATTTTAAAATAATTCTAAAAAATAAATAAATATTGAAATTAAAAATTTAAGATAATCTTATTCAGAAAAAATAAACTGAAATCTATAAATCAAAATAAAAAAAATTTGGATGTCGCAAGTCTCGCAACGATCATGGCGGCATAGCGCGTCTGATAAATTTTTTTAAACCCAACGTTTCTGCTTATTAATTAAAGTAAAAATTTTCCCAAAAAAAAAATTAAAGTAAAATTCTCTGCTAGAGCTCCAGATGAATGAAAGTCTGCGAACACCCGACGACCGAAGCCATCGAGAAGCTGGTAGAATGCCAAATCCTCTCCTTATAAGTCCTCGCCCACTTGTCATCCTCCTCATCTCAATCCATGGCTTCCGTTTACAGGCAAAATCTTTCTCTCTCTCTCTCTCTCTCTCTCTCTCTCTCTCTCTCTCTCTCTCTCTCTCTCTCTCTCTCTCTCTCTCTCCAACCTTTAAGTTCTAAGCATTTTGACGATCATGCTGATATGCGTTTGATTTATTACAGGTGCGCTAGCTGCGGAACTGACCTTAACCTAAGTCAAGCGCATCTCTTTCCCCCGAATGCTTACTTTGAGGCAGGCAACAAGGGGACGCTTTCCTTCTCGTGGGTGGACGATTCCAAGCTCCGGTTCACCAAGGAGGATAAGATCAAGCCCTTCTTTGAGACCGTCAACTACTGGGGAATCCAGCGCAAGCGCACTAAGATGCAGTGCGATGCCTGTGGCTTCCTTGTCGGCTACATCTACGATGACGGACCGCCGATGATGCAGGGCATCGGCCAGCTCGGCATGGGCCCGAGTCAGGTCATCCCTAGGTGCCCCAGGTACAGGTTCAAGACCAAGGCCCTTGCTGTTTCTTCTTGAACTGCTTCTTCTCTGTTCTTCTTTTGCATTGCCACTAGGGTTTCCCGATACTGGGGTCCCTCTCTTTGGTGGAAAATTTCTTGGAACTAAATGATTTAGGTTTGAGTTTTCTATTCCTTTCAATGAGGAAATTTGATATGTATTCTTGTAATTAGTAAGTTACTTATTTGGATTATAGAAATTAATTTGACATGAGGGACCATTCTTTTCCTTTTGTTACATTTAGCCTACAAACATAATTGAAATTGCTTCCATGTTTGTGACAGGATCTCAGATTTGAGGCAACAACTTTTTTTATAGTTTTTTTTTTTTGCAGAATATTTATTGTTAGAAGTTTCTTACGATAATGCCTCGAGTGTCATTTAGTTTGTTGTTGAACTTAACAGAAGTCTTATTACCCGTACCTGTATATTCTTTTTATTGGGACTTGAATTCGATATTCTGTGATTGATTAAATTCCTAAGGAATATTACAATTTTATGGCTGTAATCGATGCTGCTGCTGGTTGTTATAATGTTATGGATGCTAATTCGCATTAAAAAAGAACTTTGATATTGAGGATGAGAAATCATACTTAACTTTTGCAGTTTGAACTCTTATTTCAAACTTTTTAGTGTTTCAGATGATCAGCAAAGTGTGTGCCTTTAATGCATTGGGCGTACTATTTTCTTAACCTATATATACCAAGTGACAATGCTATCTTCTATTGAAGAAGGGGCTCAGTAAAGGCTTTATTAAGCCTTAATAAAAACTTGAGTCGAGAATCTCTTACAGTTACTACCCAGCTTTGAAAAATAGGCATGGAAAATTTCATATTTATATTTTTTCATATGTTATTGTTTAGCTTTATATGGTTACATCTTTCATCTTTGTTTCATTATGTCAAGAAAAGCATCTAAGTTGGCTCAACTGTTGCTAAAGATCATTAATGTGGTTTAGTAACTTATGAATGCTGTCATTAATGTAGTCCTAATCTTTAGCATCTTCATTTCAAAGAGATATATTGTAATTGGGATTAATGAAGCTTATGTAGAGAATACCAAAAGATTGAATCAGGATAATTGATTAGTGTTTGGTATGGTGATCTGGCATAGTATAATGGCATAGCTTATTGTTAGGAAAGCCATCTAACTTTATGCAAAAGTGTTAATTGGGAGCAAGTACGATGAGTCTCAAAGTTCATAGAAAGATACAATTGATGAGGACATCGAAGATCAACGGCTACGATCGTGTCTATTCATTTTCATGTATTTTATTTGTTATTTGTACTTTCCCATTTATACCCTCACTTGAGGGCTTTGTGTTATGTTTGCCCTAGGGGCAATTATGTCTTTTACTTTTCCTCATATATTTGGCTATTTAAGCCCTTCCCTTTCCCCTTAGAAAGGATGATGATTATGATGAATGAAAATTTCTATTATGTGTTCTCTTTGTGAGTTCATATTTTCTTGATCTCTTGGTGAGTTCATTTTTTCATAGATCTCTGTGTGAGTTCTATGGAAAGCCCACGGTGAGGGAAAAAGCAATACCCGTCAATCTTGGTGGATTCCAAGGTTCGTGGTTTTTCTATCTTTCTTTTACTTTTAATTTTCTTATTGCATCGATTCCCTCCACTTTCATTCCGCCACCGAAATACCTCTTGATCCCCACCAAATCCCCCCTCCACAATTCCACCCGCCGGCCTAGCTCCTAGCCACCTCCACCCGAAGCCAAAACCACCCCTCCTCCTTTGGCCGCCGGCCACCCCTTGCTCCAAGTCATGATGAAGATGCCAATCATCATCATGACTCCTTGATGGGTGCTTAGCAATAAATAAAGGAGTTACCGAATTTTGAATTTCAAAATTTGAAATTCAAAACTTTCCATATTTGAAAATTCCTAATTATGAAAGTTTTCAAATTGATCCAATTTAAATTTCATGACATGTGGAGTTTTTAAATTTTCACCCTAGGTGGCATCGACTCAATTGGAAAGCACTTCCTCCCTCCCTAATCCCCTCTCTCTCTCTCTCCATACCGCCGGCCCCCTTCATTGGGCTCTCCATTGATTGTCATCAATGCACCCCATCCAAATTTTGAAATCTGAAATTGATTTCAATTAAAACCCCTCCCATCCCAATTAAAACTGAAATCAATTTCAGTTTTTCTACACAAGAGCCCTCACCCTTCTCTCCTCCACCTCACCCTCATTGTTTCTCTCTCCACTTTGCCACCTAAGCCATAATTAAACACCTCATTAGATCCTCATTAAACCCCATTGGCTGCCGCCCAATCAAGCCACCCTTATTGGAATTATTTTGAATTTTAAATTGAGAATTCAAATCCCTCCCAATTAAATGGTTTTCCCAAATTCCTGCTTGATGCTCCCTTCATCCCTCACGTGAGCCCTTCTATCCAGCGGCAAGAAGGCCGTGGCTGGCTGTCCATAGCTCCCAGCACCCGAGGAGCATGTCCAGACATTTCTAAGTCTAACGGAGTGGTGTCCAGATCCCGCCCAAGGTCAAAGCCGCTGCTGCCTTGAAGTTCAGCTTGTTGTCTCGGTATTCCAGCAAGAATATAATTGCTGTCCTGCAAAACCAGAGCTGCCCACTTGCTGTCCTGCATCCTAGAGCCTTGCTAATTGCTGTCCAGAAGCTCCAGATTACTGTCCAACAACATAAGGAAGGCTTGGGGTTGCTGTCCACTCATTTTCCAACATTCACACGACCTTACCGGAGTGCGTATCTCTCTTGTCTTTGGGTAAACTCAACATCAGATTCTTTATCTTCATAGTTACATCCTTGCTTGTGGTTATTATTAAATTCATGAAGATAATGTTAATACATCTCCGCTAAAGCCTAGTAATTAGAAGAGTTGTGTGAGGGACCTGTCATAGACTAATCTTATTGTTAGTATTGGAATTTCTCGTTGAAACCACTCATGTATGCAACGTAAGGCTTAGTTGATTATTTCATGATCTCAACCTTTCGCATGTGTTTTAGACCTAAGCTATTTTATCACCTTATCATTTCTATTTTGTCGTTTATCATCAAGACAAAGCTTATAAGTATTGTGCTCTAAAATGTAAGCGTGCAAACTTCCCTAATTTAATCATCCTTGCTTGTTCGTTCCACATCATGCATAGAGAATGCCAAGATTTACATAGTTAGGCAAATAATTGAGTACATCCATAAGAAACAAGAGATGATCTAATCCACTAAATAAGAAACGACAAATAAAGAGGCACTCAAGGGTGATGATGAAAAAAAAAGGACTAGAATTTGCTCGCTTAAAAAATTTGTCAAAAGATTGTCTTTATACATCTTTATAACTTTCTCTCTCTCTCTCTCCCCCCCTCAATTTCAAACACCTACTCTTCTAGATTTGAGTTCAAAGATAATTTAGCATAGGAGTTAATGTTGAGATGATCATGATATATACTTTGAAACTCAAAATTCAAAAAAGAGCTTGGCTATTATAGTGTCTTTATCCATTGGTTTTACAAGGTTAGAGAGTGTCCATCTTTTAGTATATTGGGCTTAATTTGGAGTTTTTTATTTACCCTCTTAATAAATGGTATTAGAGCCAATTGTTTGGCTAGGATCAAATGTTCCATAAGGTTTGTGGCTTCAATAGATATTTATGGGTTTTACCATGATCAAGAAAAGTTTAAGGATGCATTATTCCAATTCAGCCTACATATAGTTTAATGATGCATTATTCATGGGCTTTGAGTGCATGACATTTATGCTAACAAACTTAAATTGAGATGAGAGAGTAATAGGAAGGAGATAGCAGCATTTTTTGTTCCTTTTTACAATGCAATAACAAGTGTATACATATACAACCGGGAGACAAATGTCATTATAACATCAATGTTAGTTGCAAGGCAATGATTGAGATTAATTGAAGTATTAGCAATCAACGGATAGGAATTGTTGTAGCAGAACTTTAGCAGGGCAGTAGCAAACATTGGTAGCCGAGCAAAAACAAAATATTTTATCCATTAACACCTCCTTGCAAACTGATGATTCAGGAAGAATTGTAAGCTTATCTCTAAAGAAGTAAAATCGAGAGCTGGGAAGTATTTTGTTGAACATATCGGCCATTTTACAATAATTTCTTATAACTTGATGCAATCCTTGATGAAATGATAATCAACTTCAATGTGCTTGGTATGTGCATGAAAAATACGATTTTTTGCTAGTGCTATAGCTAAGATGAACAATATTATTAGTATTTGGTCCAATTTGTATGTTAGTTTCAATTTTACTGTTTTGTCCCTTTAGATTATTTTAGTATAAGTAGGGGTGGTGTATTTATTTTAGATAAGGAAAAAGAAATAAAGAAAATCCTACAAGCTCCCCTCCCCTCCCTCTCTCTCTTCCCTCCCTCTCTCTCATCTTCCTCCAAGACAAGGTTTTCACAACAAATATAAAAATGTTTGATCAATCATTGAAAACTCAAACTCCTTTAATAACTGGTGTAGCCAAATAATATTTGTGGCAGAGGTGGAAAGGGCGCAATATTTAGCTTCAATAGATGATCATGCTATTGTCGATTGCTTTTTTGTCACACTACAAAATATGTCACCAAGATAAGCACAATAAGCAGTCATAGATTTCTTTTTAGATTTATCAACCGTCCAATTGAAATCGAAGTATGCATGAAATTGAAGAGAACCTTTAGACTTTAGTTGCAAGAAGCCCATAGTTTATTGTGCCTTTGGTGCATTTGAAGAATCTTTTGAGACGTTGAAAATTAATGTTCAGCGAGTTATGCAAATATTGGCGCAATTTATTTATTATAAGATGCTACTTTGAATCTGCAATGAGTTTGACTTCGGGTTTGCACAAACAAGAGGCTTAAGGGACATATAGGCTACATAGACGATCTGAAACTGTCCTTAACAAAGCAATGTAGCAGCTTAATGGCATGTGGTGATTGCTATAACTGTAATCCACTAGAGGTCTTTATTGCATTGATGACCTAAAGTTTTGAATTTGCTCCTAAATTTCTACTTTTAAAGTGCCATTGCAGGTTTGTAAGCCTAGCAAATGGAACAATATATCGTCAATGTAAACCAAAGGAACAATCTAACAATTGTAATGGTTATAGATTAATAGAGATAGATTTGTGGCACTTTGAACAAAGCATAATAGTTGCAATGGGATGTCAGTTTGGTAAATCATTGCCATGACGCTTGTTTTAAATCATAAATGGCCTTTTTAAGATGATAACTTAGATCAAGATGTTGAGAATCACAAAATCTTTGTGATCGTTGCACATACACTATCTCAATCAAATTGCTAGGTTAAAATACATTAGAGACAACAAGTTGCTGAGTAATATGCAAAAGTCTCTTATATGGATGGATATTGCGATGGAGATGCACATGAGTTCAAGCTCGCGATTTGGCCGATGAGCCGAGCTCGAGTTAAGCATTACTCGAATTTGACTCGACTTATTTACCACCTCTAATTCGACCTGATTTCGATTTGAAGGCTTGTAAATTTGAAAATTATTAAATTTAACTTATTGAGCATAGTATGTATAATTTCTATTACGTAGTAGTATTAGTTTGATTAACTCAATTGGAATTATAACCTTTTTTTTTTATGTAACATGACACATTATAAATATTTTAATAATCCAATAATTTAGAATAAAATTATTAAATCAAACCATACTAATTCATTGAAAGATTTAAATTAAATTAAATCAAACAAAATTGAACCGCAATCTAAAAAAATGTTTGACTCCTAAAGATTTAAGGCTATGAAGCAAAAATCAAAAGGGAATCGATCAGATCCTATTGGTTCTGTTTGGTTTGATTTGCCATAACATATTGAGGATGGAGCTTTAGCTAAATAGGACTTTGGAGAGAGCGAGCAATGAATGGAGTTTGACACTGCAGGTGAAAGAAGCATTTTAGGATGATAATTATTAAAGATTTTGGAGTGTAATTTTGTAGACATCTTCTGTAAAGTTTTCTCATCTCTAATTTTTCGTTGAAATATTATGGATTTTTTGTCAGATAACTTTTTTGATGGTGAAAATATATCATTTTAATTTTTGAAAATTCTTATTTCTTAGAAATTTTGGGGGTTCCAGTCAAATTCGATATTTTTTTAGGAGGTTGTTGAACTTAGGGCCACTTTAGAAATTTTGTGTCAAAGTATGATAGCTTCATTCGAAAGAATGCAATCAGAAATAAGATTTCCTATTGTCTAATTTTAAGTACGGCACAAATGAATTTAGTTTGATCTGAATGGTATTTAAATCTTACTTTGAATGGTTAGATGAATATGATTTGAATGGTTTTTCTAAGGATCCTAAATATCTTCACAATTAGAAAAATTGTCCTAATGAATTAAATAAGGACCTTTTCATACTTTTCAATGAGGTACTTCAATCATTATTCTAAAAAAATCTTCATATAAATCAACAAAAAATGACTCACCAGAGGCTTAGGGTGGTTGGCGAGCGAGCACGGTTGGGAACTGCCCATCTCAGGTTCGAATCCTCTCTATTACGGCCTCGCCTTTTTAGTGGGGCAAAGTAAGTGTGGGTCTGATGCCGGTGTGTGGCCTCGCTAGGTTCCGCCTCAAAGCGCTCCCTTTGAAGTGGCATCGGGTAGATATTCCCGTTCAAAAAAAAAAAAAATCAACAAAAAATGATGGAGATGTTAGCCTATGTTGGTTAAATTATGAATGTGTGATGACTTTTCAAGACTCAAACAAATTTAGATAATTTGACAATGATTATTCAACTGTAGTCCCAACCAACTATCGTTCAATGATATGAATAAAACAAATCGCATATCTCAATCTATTGAAAGTAACATTCATAATAGATCAAAAATTTTGATGATCAAATTAATGAGATTCGAGAAGGTTCATCTCCCCTTGAATGAGGCCGTTGGAAATACATGACATTGACCTTTTGGGCATTTGATTTAGATGATTTTGACATTTACTAACCCACTGTAATGAATTGGATTTTGCAAAATGGTTTTTTTTTGGTGGCATTTCAAGACTAATTATTATCTTATTAGATCAATTTGAGTAAAGTAAGTATCAATTTATCATTTTTTTAATTTTCTTGAAATATTTGCTATATGTATTTTTTTTTTTGGACACAAGAATCGAATTCAATACCTCTTAATTTTTCTATACGTCGAGACAGCTTTGTTATTGTTTAGTTTATTTTTTTATTTTTGCTAAAAAAATATGTTAAGAAGCAGTAAGAAAGTCATCCTAAATGAGGCTTAGGCTTCATTTGTGACAACTTTCTTATTACTTTGCTTTTTAGACTTTCATCAGTTTTAATTTGATTATTAATTATTTCAATAAACTTTTGTGCTAGTAAGTTACTTTATACAATATCTTTTAAAAAACTGCTTTTTTTATAGCTGTTTTACAATCATTGTTATAAAAAGTTGAGGCCGTCTCAAATATGAGAGATTATTACGTGCAGTCATCGAACCGTCTGGAGTTCAAACATGACGCGCCATGTCACCCGATACACAGCGGCATACAATAACGGCACACAACGTATTGATGACATGACGCATCTTGATTGGCCTCCGGATGACGTCTAGTGACCGTATGTAATAATTCCTCCTCAAAGAGACCCTTAGTTGAAAAGTTAAAAGTATCTATTTTTCCAAGTATACTTATTATGTAAAATTTCAATATGAGGAAAAATCTAAGATAATCACCTTCCAACCATCAATGTTGATGTTTCCTTAGTCATTTTTCGTTCAAAAATATTTTTTTTTTCAGACTTCATATGAAAATTCCAATGAAAGATTTTGCTGAAAGATGTTATTTGAGCTTGAAACTTCTTTTGGAAGATTAATTAGTTTTAAATTCACCTAAACTGAATTTCATGAAAAAAAGAAGCTTCTTATGGAGGGTTAATTAGGTTTAAATTCACCTAAATTGAATTTCATAAAAAAAAAAATCGTCATTAAAGTTGGTCATGACTTTTACTATACAAATAACATATAGGGTGTAAAAAAAAATGATCCAACCCACCAATCCGATTTAAATCAAACCCGAAAATTCAAGTTTAGGTTGCCCGTTTAATATATATTGAAAATAGTGAAAAAGTTTATGTAAAATAAAAATTATAATTTTATTCTAAAAAAATAATAATAATAACTATAAAAAAGAAGCCTTAAGATTCACCTTTAAGAACTTGATGAGCGCAATCCTATTTTGGCAAAAAGAGACTTACCTTGTTCACTCTTTTTGGCTTTTTAGTTAGCAAAATTTAAAAGCCTTGGCTCATTAGACTAGAGAACCGCGAAATTTGCATTGAATGTTTGAATTTATGCATATGGTTCTTTTAGCATGTGAGATGCTTAACCACTAGGATAAAAATTCCAATAAAAAATTAATCAGAAAAAATAAAAAAATTATTAAATTTATTTTAAGATGAATAAAAAAAAATAATTTATTTTTCATGTATTTCACTCATCCAAATATAAAATAAAAAAAAATTAAAACTTATCATAAATTCAAAAATTTTGGAACTAAATTTAAGATCTATTTTGGACCATTGCAATTTTTTTTTATAAATTTAATAGTGAAGTTGTTGTTAGGAAAATAATTTAGCTATTATAATTGCAAAAACTAATTTTACGCATTAAGATTTCTAAAAAATAATGAGAAAATAATAAAAAAATAATAATTATGAGAATTAATTTAATTACAATTAAGATATTTTGAGTTTGAAGATTATGAACGTGTTTTGTATGAATTTATCCTAATTGATCCAAATGTTAAATAAATAAATAAAAAAAAACTTATCCGAATGTTCTTATCCAAATTTTCTATAATCGATGCGGTCGTATTGCTCCCTTTCTTCTAAGCTCTTTTGCCTTATTTTCGTAGTGCAAGTTGCCGAGGCTTTGACGCTATTATAAATATTTCAAATGCCTAACACCTCGGTAACCAAGAACCCAGGTGACCCAAAAATAAGGAGCAAACGTTCTTTCCGAAATGTTCTCATTTATAAAAAATAGAAAATCACAATAAAAAAATTACTTGATAAAGCCTCGGTCATCTGAATTCACTAAGATCAGACCCCCTCATCACCTATATAGAGGAATTCGAAGAGATTGAAACTCGCAGATTAACGCTATTTTTTTGGACATATATTCCATTCACTCTCATAAAATACTTATATGTGACACATAATTAAAAAATTAACTTGGTCGTGCACTAATCTTGATGTAAAATATTTGTAGATGTAAATTCAGAACCATCTAAAGCTTCCATTTGAACAAATTAATAGTGAAACTGATTGACTAGATGAGATAAACCCATCAATTTTAAAAATGATTCGTGTGATTCCACATAAGCCAAAATAAAGAGCTCCGTCTCGAACATAGTTATTGATATATCATCGAAAATTTATTTTGATCGGACACAACTCTTGAGGCAAATTTGAGCAAAAAAATTTTAGAAACTAAATCCGGGACCATCCGAACTCCGATTTTAGTAACCTTATAGTCAAACTAAACATCTCGAAAAGACGAATTCAACGACACCAAATTAAACTCAATCCGAGTCCAATTAGGTCCAAATCAAAGACCCGAAGCACATTTGGAATGTTCAAACCATAAAATGAATAACCAAACGATTTTCAACGTGACATGCTTGTAGTCGAATCGAGCAGCTTGTCGAGACAAATTCAACGAGCCCAAGATCACCAATTCTGATGTCATTAAGACACTCAAATGCTCAATAAATGGTACACGATCTAGGAAGTCAATATCGACCGTCCATTCAAAACACTTCCAATATGCCCTTGATTGTGTCTCTATTTACTAGCTATGTTATTCCCAAAAAGCTATAAGTAGACACCTCATTCTTCATTAAGGGGAACTCAAGCTAGAAAGAGAAGGAAGAGAGAGAAACCAGAATTTTCTTGCCACCAGATTCCTTCTCCTTAACCACCGATTATCGCCGGACTTATGTCCAACTACCAGCTATTGTCGAACTTTCACGCTGCCACCAACTAATGTTGAATTTCAACCCATCCACCGAACACCTTTGGACTTATGTCCGAACCCTTTTCATTGTAAGATTTCAACTTGACGGTTGACTATTGTAGTATGGTTATCCTCAATCTCAAGGAAATCTATTCAAACACAAGTGGAATCATTTATAATCTATTCAAACATTTCAACTAGGCTTGGTCCCGTGATTTCTCATTTCAGGATTTTCCACATAAAAATTTCTTTTGTTTATGATATTTCTCTATTTGTGAGTTGAATACTTGTGCAACACTAAGGTGTGAAATTTAATAATAATAATAATAAAAAGGGTGTGAAATTTAATACTTTATCCCTGTGAATATTCTAGCAAGAAACAATTATAATTTTGAGATATCAATTGATAATGATACGCCATTGATAATCATTTCGATCGCACACCAATCTCTATAAATATTTTAATTGAAAATTTTCAAAATTAAATTGAAGATCATATGATATTTTATTTCAACAAACTTATAGTTAAACCAAACATTTCAATGAGAAGAATCAACTTCATAAAAAATGTCCAAGCCTAATTCAAATGAGCCTAGATCAAGCACTTAAAGTATAATAAAGTATAATTTAAAACTTTAGAACATCAATTGGATAACCAAATAATCTCCAAATCTAGTATTCTTATAGTCAAACCGAACGTCTCAACGTGACGAACCCAATAAGCCCAAGATCGAATATACATTCCTTTCACTCCTATTTATTACTTATATGATAGTATTTATGGTTTCATTGCATTTTTTTCCACTAAATTATACAGTGTCGGGGCGCTCAGGTATGTAGCGCTAGGGCGCTGTAAGAAAAAAAAATAAACCTCGGCGCTGCGGCACTGACAATAAGTGTTGTTCAAGACCCATCACTGTAGCACTGTCGTGCAGGTTGAAATCAGAAAGTGAGAGTGCTGCAACACTCCAACTCAATGCCGTAGTGTTGCAAGGCCAACTGGGCAATTTTCTCTCTTTTTTTCATCATGGCCGTTGCCTTTTGTGATTTCTATTGCATCTCTTGATTAGTTCTAAGTTGAGAACGAAGCACAAGATAAGAGAAGCAAAGAGAGAGTGAGAAATAAGAGAAATCCGCACTATTTCTCCTAAATTTTTATAGTGAATGTTTTGGTGTGGTTTTGTGATTTTTTCCGATTTCGGGGTTTTCCACGTTAAATCCTAGTATTCCTTATTTTTTGCTATATTTTTTTTATTTATTGTTTGTTTTTCTGCATGGTTTTACTTCCCCCAATTTTTTTTTTAATTGTCAAAAATAATTCCTAATAACATTTTAAAATTTACTTTTTTTCTAGAAAATTAATAGAAATCCATCAATCTATTTCACATGACTGGGATGAAGTTATAAAAAAAAGGATGAAATTAATACAATTAGCATAACAATAGGTAATGCAAGTATTATTAAATAATCTAATTTGAGGTTTGACCTTTGTAGCAGACACAACAGAACAGAAAGGGCTAATCTATTATTCATTTAATTAATGATATGGTCCCCATGATAGGGCTTGCAATTTTCCAATTTTGATACAATGGTTTCAGTGGCTTCTAAATAAGTCTTATAACCAATTTAGATGAAATGTAAATTCTAAATATTGATATTAACTTCTAAAATCCTTCAAAAAAAATCTAAATCATAATAAATTTTATTTTGTAGGGTTTGTTTGCTTATAAATATTTATCTTCTATATGTTTTTATAATTTTGTTTTCTGTGCTCCTGACGCATTCAGAGGCTTCAATCATACCCCTACAGATTCTCTAATACTTGCTGATGAAATGATGGAAGAAAATTTTCCCAAAAAAAAAATGATGGAAGAAAACAAATTGAGTAGGGCAACCCTCGTTGCATGCTTGCATTGTCAAAATTATATAAAATAAAGTCTCTGAAATATTCCTAAAAGAAAATAAAAAACATGCTTATGTAAGAAAGCTGCAAATTTGTTCTCTATTCTCCATTTTAGATTTCATTTGAGATGATTTTCTTATTGCTTTTTAGTTTGTTGATCAGAATTTTGACCACCAGCTAAAAAATCTTAGATTCAAAAGTTTTATATTTTATTTGTTTATGAATTACATTAATTAGCCCAAATATCTCATAAAATAAACAAAAATCTCTATAACAGCAAGCTGTCAATCATCTTAAATATATTATGCAAAAGCCCCTAATATATTACTGTTCCCCTTCACATCAACAGTTGCAGTCAAAAAATTTTGACGTTTAATTTTATCTTTTTGAGCTCGCCTTGTAGCTCATTGATAGACGTAAAAAAATTCCACTTCGAAGTCCTAACATTCCAAAAAAAGGAACCACATGTTAGGAATATAACAAATTCCGATGGCACTGAATTTTTAGTGATTCTGATAAGTGCTATCGGTCCTTACATATTCATCGTCTCGTAAATTTTAGTTTTTAAGTGATAACCTCCCTTAAGTGCTAGAAGAGTGGGAAAAGGTCTTTAGCAGGCTATTAGACATCGCTCAATTTCTTAGAGGATGAAATCACTAGTAGAATGTTAAGAATATAACTCTGTTCAATGCTTTTGCTAATGATATTAGATTATTCTCCCCTCTGCATTTCAATAATCTTCTTTTCATATAAGAATTATTCATATGATCATTATTTCTCATAAAAAAATAGCTTATTAATTTAGTTACTGT
This sequence comes from Dendrobium officinale, assembly GCA_019514585.1. Lineage (NCBI taxonomy): Eukaryota > Viridiplantae > Streptophyta > Magnoliopsida > Asparagales > Orchidaceae > Dendrobium > Dendrobium officinale. Next base: position 22,267,511 of record CM033696.1, read on the forward strand.
TAGTATTTAGAGGTCACTCACTTACATAGAGCTCAGTTAATGACAAGATAGTTATTTTCAAGAGAATGTTGTTTTCGTTTGGTTCGTAAGTCCATAATTAGATGATGATGGTCAGACGGACCTTCGTCAGTAGGTGATCGAGGTTGGAAGAGCCGTAACCTAGCGATGGTGGTCGGAGGGATCATAGTCGGCAGACGACGTTGGATGAAAGGATTGAAGTTTGGCGACGTTGGTTGGTAAGATCGTAGGTGAGCGACGGTGGTCGAAAGTACCGTAATCAGGCAACGATGGTCAGAACGACCATCAATGTCTGTCAGATGGAGGCTAGACAACGATGATCCGGAGGAGGCTCATCAGCGTCGGTCTAGTGGCATAGATTTGTTAGCGGTGGTATTGAGGCGGAGCTCTAAGATTCATCAAGGTTTTTCTCTTCTTCCTCTTCCACCCTCTTTCCTTTTTTCTATTCCTCCTCTTCTCCCCCACATTCCTTATTTCCCTCTCCCCTTCCAGTGAAGAATGAGGGGTTAGTTTATAATTATTTTTGGAATGACATGTGTCACAACCCAACCCGACCGGAACGAATCCCACTCGCATCGGGTCGCGACGGAACTTGAAACTTGAAATCCAGTATCTAGTTTTGGGACTTGCTTCAGAACTTTCTTCCAAATGTAAAAACAAACATAAACACAGAGCTGCTATAGACTTCCAAATATACAGAACAGTTCATCTATATTTCTTTCATCAAAATAATCATGTACACTACAGTTTATAGCTTACCGACAGAAAGAATAGAACAGAAAAGTCATGACTGTACAAAAATCAAAAGTACAAAATACCTAATCATTGATCAGACACAGAACTTCTAGTCCAAGACTTCCTTCCCTTTCTCAAAACCTGAAAATCATGCAGAAAATAAGGATGAGCTAACAGCTCAGCAAGACTACACTCACCAATCCAAATCTCCAGAAATTCATAGCAGAAAACACATCAGAAACAGATATTTGAATAGCCGTACATAAATCGTATAACAGACTGAACAGATACTTGATCAAATAGAAATCAAATCACAGGTACATGAATTCAAATCAGAGTGCATAACAGATCTTATAAAACTTATAAAGTTTTCAAATCACAGAACATATCGGATCGTACAAATCAGAATTTAATTCAGATAAAATCACATTTCAGATATTACATCACATATCACATATCAGATTCCCGGACCCTGACATAATCTCGATGAATTCTGGCCCCTTATGCCTCCCTTCCCTGACACTGACAGAATCTCAGATTCTGACACCTTATGTCTCCCTTTGTGCTTATAGCACCAGAATAAAACATATATACATAATTTTCAGAACAGAACTTATTTTCAGATTTCTCAGATTTTCAGATTTTCCCAGACCCAGACAACGGAATCCCATTCCGGCCCCTTATAACTCCCTTTTGATATCACAACACAACAATTCATTCAAATCAGAAAATCGTTAGCGGCATAATGGCAGTACACGAAATTTCACAAAATTCATAGATTCAGAAATTTACCAGATTACCATAGATAGTACACAACATCATTCTAAGACTTTCATTGTACTGAGACAGTAAATTCAGGCATCCAGATAAATTGTTATTCGATCAAAACTCCGCAGAATGCAAAATACCCGGTAAAAATATTCCAGAAAATACTCGAAACATGCACAATTATCATCTCAGAAACATACCAAAGGTTACGCTGTAAAACCTTTATCAGTACAAAACGGAATCAATTATTAGCTAACGGAAACAAAATCCGAAACAGAAAAGTCGTCAAAATCCTCGTTTCTGAAAATTTAGAAAGGCGGAATGTGCCTTACCTCAAGTCGGTCAACTTTCTCAACTGCAGCTACGGACGAAAACGGATAGAAGTCGCCCAAAATTACTTTTTCTTCTTTTTCCTTTGAATTTCTCTCTCCTGGCTTTTCTCTCTCTTCAAAAAGATCTTGTTTCCATATATATCCAGTCTGATCATCCCGGACGATCCCAGATCGTCCCGGGACGATTTGCCCTCTGGATGGATTTCGTTCAGACGTGTACAGTAATCGTACCTGGACGAGTTGCTCTCTGGAAAAATTTCGTCCAGACGAACCCCAGTTCGTCCTGGGACGAACTTCTCTATCAAGAAACTCCTTTACAACCTGTACCGATAATCCCGGACGATCCAACTTCGTCCGGACGAACTTGGAAGGAAAAACAGCTTTCACAACATGGACATGTTGGAAGTGTTTCATCGGACAGCTTATAATGTCATATAGCATTATCATATAGCATTTATCAAACGATTAAATGCCTTAGATATTTCAGAATCGAGTGATTTTGGGCTCATTGGATTCGTCTCGTCAAGCCACTCGATTTGACTATAAGCATGTCATATTTAAATATCATTTGATTATCCAATTAATACTCTAAAACTTCTAAATAGACATTGATCGTCATTTTATTTGACTCATTTGGGCTTAGATTGGATCAAATTTTTTTGTTGTTAAGTTCATCTCCATGAGATGTTCAATTTGACTATAACCTTGCTAAAATAAGAGTTCGGGTTATCCCAATTTTAATTTTTGAAACTTTTGATTTATATTTACATCAAAGTTCATGCCAGGTACGAATAATTTTTTGACGAGATATCAGGCATATAGACATAATGCTCTCTGATGTTGTATTTGAGGCCAAGCCTCATACCTTGGATTAATTATTCGTAGCGAATGACGAACGTCATCCGGAGATCAATCAGAATGTGCCACGTCGTCTCTTTACTCTGTACCGCGGCTCGGTATCACTGACATGACGCATTCTGATTGATCTCTAGATGATGTTCTGCATCCGACCCTAGATGATATTCTGCATCCGATCTCCGCGTAGAATAATTTCTACAAGGAAAGGTTCCTAGGGAGGTGAATCAGTTAGCACCTTGGTTAAAGGAACTCACGGCAACATGGACCCCCTGTACTGCTCCAGCATCCACTTGACACCTTTCAGTGATTTATACAGCTTCCGAGTACTTAATACTCCTGAAACGTGCTTCAGCCTGTCCTATCGCTGACATTATCAACCAACTGATTGGGAAATGCACCTAATTACTTCAGCTGCTAATACCAACTGTTTGGGAGGATGAATTAAAGGGTGCTAAAGTTGAATACGATCAAATTTACTTCCAATTAAAAAAAATTAAGATTGCGAATTAAGGTCAATGATTAGTATATGTATGCCAACATATTTTTTGTCCTTAATTTTGGAATATTTAGGTCAATTAAAACAGATTCATACACATAATGCATACATAAGCCTCGAACTAAAAAACTCTTAGTTGGTAGCCTAAGCTTCCAACCAAAAGACCAAGGTGAGTTGTGAGTAAGTACCCCTCATATGACACTTGAAAATGGTGTATTATTTAACTGTATTGGAGTCTTAAATACTTTCTATAGTAAAAGTACTCCACACACAACTCAATTTGATCTGTTGGTTCGGACATTAGGCTATTAATTAAGAGGTTTTAGGTTCGAGTCTTGTGTATACGATGTATGTGTGAGTCTGTCTTAATTAGCCTAAATGTCCCAAAAAAAAAAGTACTCCACGGTAAGAAGGTCATTTGGGTCTGTTGGTTGGGAGATTTGGTTACTAATCAAGAGGTCTTGAGTTCGAATCTCATGTATGTGATGTATGTATGAATTTGCATTAATTGACTTAAATGTTCCCGAGAAAAAAAAAAGTACTCGGCGGTGATTATCATAAAAGTCTAAAATGAAATTTACCTCAATATTATACAATGAAGATTGATCATTAATATTGGAAGATGAACTCCTCTCAATATAAATCCAATCCGTATTATACCATATTAACAGAGTTTTCGATCTATAAATTTAAACCTATAAATTACTACAAATAATTAAAATCATACTTCAATTTTTGTTTTTTCAACCACATTGAGGACTAAATCAAAATACTCTTTACATTTTTTGACAACAAAGCTGTCGGTTAAATTTTAGGAGTTAATCACTTCTTTTAGCTCAATTTTTATTAGAAGAGGCAAAGTTAGAGGAATATTGGAAACACATCTATTATATTGAGATTATTAGTGTTATCTTTTTCCTATTCGTTCAAATCTATTCTTTAAATATTTCGTAAGAGGATCATGAAAATGAAGATCTGTTAGTGGCTTGGTGGTGGTTTAGCGACTATATAAAAGTCTCAAATACGAATTTCATTCATATAAATTCAAATATACACGACCAACATTGTCATGACACTTTAACAATTGTGAAACATCAATCGAACGACAATCTAATTAAATAACAATAAGGAAAAGGTGACCGTAAACCCTAAACTTTTTATATGAGGTCATTTTGATTTCAATTATCTAATGCATTGAATTTAGTTCTTTGACTCCTCAAATATGATTTAAAATAATTCTCTATTGGATTATTTTGAATCAAATTTAAAGAATGAAGGGTCTATTTTGAATAAAAGTTAAAAATTCAATTGACTAAATAAGACATAGTAAATAATTTGAGGCTAAAACGATCATAAAAAATAATCCAAGAATTATTTTTGCCTTTATTTCAAGACATCCATTTAGCAACCATCCCTTGTTCACTTAATGAAGGGGTATTTAGGGAACTATTATGCTTATTATAGCTGGGAACTACAACATTTTGATTCTTGGAAGTGAACGTTGTCGCATTTTCCTTTAAATCATATACTCTTCTATGCATAAAACAACATAGGCTTTGCTTGGCACGGCTTTTTTATTGCTTCTTAAAGAGGTTTTATTTTAATTTTTTTAGTAAAAAGCAACTTTAAGATGAAAAAAAAAAATCATACCAAAAGAAATCTTAAATTCCAATTAAAATGCAGATCATAAAGATGAAAAAATATTATCTTGATAGGTATATCCATATGAGAAATTATTGTGCACGCAATCCGAATGCAGAGTAAGGTTCGAATGCTGCGTATTTACTGCTTATTTTGCTGCGTATTTTTTTATACATAATTTTTTCAACGTATTTTTTGCGTATTTATTATGTATTTAATTAGTATTATTTATTTGTTGCTTATTTGCTACGAAAAAATTATGTATAAAAAAATAAACAATAAATACGCAGCATCCAAACTTTATTCTGCAATTTCATATATATATATATACCAATGTGCGGCCTCCATTAAAAAAAAAAAAAAAGTGCGGCCTCCATCATGGATGACTGATTTATGGCCTTATTGGGGAAGTTCATCATTGCCCATTATCACTTATCTCTTTTCATTAAGGAATAAGGTAACTTCTGTTTGATGAAACCACTGACACTTCAGTGGCCAAAGGCTTTAAAGCCTGCGTGAGTGATATCATTCATGTTCTTCAGATGATAGTGATGCATGCTTTCAGATTCCACCGTACTCGCTAAACTAGAATTAAGCCAGGATTGCCAAATAAAAAAGTAAAAACAGTGAAAAGCAAAAAATACCGGGATTCAAAGGATTCAACTTAGTCACGTAACACTAAGAAGTTCATTATGAAAATTGTGAGAAATAAGTACAAATCTATCTTCGTTCTCACTCTTTTGTTGCTTCTCTTCTCACATGCACCAGTCTCTAGTTAACCCCAAGGGACGCAACCCTTCAGAAAAACGAAAAAAAAAAAAAAATCGTTTAATTAGTCTCGTAGTGTTGTGGCGCTTGAAACTTTGTCTTAATCTGCTGTGGAATCGTATCTAGATCGATGTAGTGCTCCGCTCTCTGTTGTTCAGTGTTGGGGTACTCAGGTACACAACGTCGGGCGTTGTACCAAGCTGGTGCTAAAACCACCGCACCCCTAATGAGCACATGAAATTTGAGGCATGAGACAACATAACAACTTGACTGATCAACACAATCAAATTCCACACATAACACCAAGTAATAATTTTAGAATGGAATGCCCACCCACAAATAGAAAATATTGAGGCAATCAATTAGGTGGTTATTTGGCAGTTACCGTAATCTTTAAAAGAAAATATTAATGATTTATGCATGAATCATATCATATGCAAGGTTTCTTGTATTTAAAATAAGAAAATTTATTCAAATATCTTATATAATGTGAATTATTACATTTCACTTAAATTTTTTTTTTTTTGAATATGAAATTTTATTCAAATATATCTTATATAATGTTGGATAAAATATTAGAAAAACATCTTATTTGTATAAAAAAATTTATATCTAAATGAAATAACTTGGGTATCTAAGTGCTCATTTAAATTACTCATCAATCTATTAAATGTTCTCTCTTAGAGTTCTTGTTGATTGTCAAGAAGTTCCAATAAGAAGAACTCGCCTAAAATAATAGCCTAAATAAACTCGTTGAGCTTACTCGTTCTATATAAATAACGAACAATTATTTAGTCCGGTGAACGTACGCTCCTCTACGTTCGGCCACCAATGTTATAACGCCACGTAGCTTGAAGAAAAGTCGCCGACCCGACCCACTGTGTTTTGGGTTTTCGCACGTGTTAAAATTTAAATGGAAAAACATACAGGAAACATTTCGAAGTGCGACGGTACACTTTATTACGGTGTTTCGAATCCCTGTCTTCGTTACTGTTTACGTCGTTGTTTCAGATTTCCAGCAAACCCTTCGGAGTTCTCCAACATTTTCTTCGTAGTTCTCCAGCATTTCAAGCCGTAGATCTTCGTATTCTCCATTCGAAATCAATCGCTGATATAATGCCTGAGGTTCGAAAGGATTTACCGACAAAGTTTGTTTTTTCTCGTTACTATTATAAAATTACCGACTGTTAGGGTTTATGGTAATCATAACTGGGATAATGCTCAAAACTCGGTACACATTCTAAAACTCGGTACACATTCTAAAACTCGGTATTAATCGGTATTCGGTATTAGGTTATGTTCGATTTTATCGGTATTTGATGATAAAACTCGGTAAACGTCGTTACAGGTTGAAAAAACTCGATACACATTTCGTAGTGATGTTTCGTTTTGCTTAGTAAATCGAACTGAAGCCTAAACTATGTGTTTTTAGCGGTTAGGAATAGTTTATAGCGGTACTCGGTACTCGGTACTCGGTACTCGGTACTCGGTACTCGGTACTCGGTACTCGGTACATGGTACTCGGTACTCGGTACTCGGTACATGGTACTCGGTATTCGGTATTGCTTGTCAAAACTCGGTTTTTTCTTAATTTCTTACTGTTTGTTACACTTTATTATGCAGGGATATACCCCCAAGATTCATTTTAGATGTCGGACATCAGGATTTAGGGAAGTTTGTGATGAATTGGTTGAGAAATTTGGGGATCAGTTTGTTACTAGCCTATCTGAGCTACAAATCAACCAGTTTCTTTTACTGCCTCGGCTCCCACAAAATGTTCCTATGGTTTATATGTTATTGTCAACGTGGGATAAAGAATCAGAAAGCTTTGTTATTAACAGCCGAAGTCTAACTTTCACTTCTGAAGAGATAGCGTTGATTATTGGCTTACCGAACAGAGGTAATAAATTTGAACCTGGGACAAGTACAATTGCTGGTAGAACAGCAAATGACATAAGGCATGAAATTCTGAAATTGAAATCCTCAACGCCTATCGAGATTGTTAGGGAACAATTTATTGTTTACCTATTGTCCAATATTTTCTTTCCAATGGCCAACTTCAGAGTGCAATCAACTATATTGGACGTTGCCAAAGAGGTTGAGCAGTTCAGATCATACAATTGGCCCCTATCCATTCGGGATTTTCTTGTTACTGAATTTAATACAATAGCAAGGAAACAATCAAAAGGTCATTCATTAGGTTATGTTAATGGATTTGTTATGTTAATAATTGTGAGTCATTCTAACTAATATAACATTTTTTTTTTTCATTTCATTGTTTTAATATATTTTATACACATTCATTTTTTGTTTTTTTTGTTTTAGATATGGTTTTTGGAGCATACAAAGATCCACCCAGTAGTGGATAACTTGGCTCGCCCCCGTCTGCTTCGTTGGGATGCAAAATTTAATTATAGAATTAAAGATGTTGATAATTTAATAAGAAATCTTCAGGATTCTGAGGTATAATTCTCATTTAACTTTAGTTTGTACTTATACATTTTGAATATTTATAAAAGATTTGCTCCAGATCTTGACAGATTTACAAGACATAACAGATACTGAGAAAACCTTAATTGAGACTATTAATCCAGCAAATGTTTTGGATATAACACCCCTGAGGAGTGTACATATGCCTAGCAGCAAGACAAGTCCAACTTTACAAGCATCTTCATCTCCAAAAAGTCCAACTGTTTCTCCAGCTGTTTCTCCTGTTCAAACTCCAGCTGAAACAGAATGTCCAACTGTTTCTCCTGTTCAAACTCCAGCTGAAACAGAATGTCCAAATGTACATATGCCTAGCAGCAAGACAAGCCCAACTGTTTCTCCTGTTCAAACTCCAGCTGAAACAGAATGTCCAAATGAACAACCTTTGAAGAGTGATCCTACAGTTCCTACTGTTAATCCCACTGATGGTCGAAGTCCCGTTGATTCTCCATTACGAACTGAATTTAGAGAAGAAAGCGATTTTCAACGCGGTGTACCTGATGAAACGAATTTGAGGATTATTAATCAATCCATATATAACTTGATTTCACAGCATGAATATATGGTTAAAAGAATTTCATCACTCGAAATGGAGAAAAAACTGCTGCAAAAACAGGTGGAAGCATTGGACCATGAAGTATTTCAGTTAAAATCCGATCACAATGAAAAATTTTGTGGAATATATAAGATATTAAGTGATCATTTTCCACAATATTTCACTTCTCAGAAAATCGGTACTCCAGTGCAGTCAAGTTCAAGAACGGTATCTACCAATAAATTTGATGAAGTTTCTCAAACTGTAGAAAAAATTGTTGATGAAATAGTTGGTAAGAAGGAAACATCCGAAGATGAGGAATTTACTATACCTTCATCAGGAACCGGAGGAATAGCCAGAAGAGTACATGGGAGGAAGGACCGGAAAAGGAAAAGAGTAAAAACTCCATTCACAATTGGTGATAGGAAGAAGAAGAAAACTCAATTAGAAACGATTAATAAAGACGCTGAAAAACTTAGTAAAAAGGATACCTCAGTTAGTACAAGAAAACCAGTTACGCGAGCTGCATCAAAACTGAAAGAAAAAGTAAATGAGAGTAAAAAAGTATCTGCGCCTCAGGATGAAACAACAAAAATTGTTCCTTCTGCTGCACCAGTTGAAAAAAGAAAAACTGAAATTTTTGATGTTGAGGATTCCAAATATGTAGAGCGTGCGGCAAAGGAATTTTTGGAGTACCCAGGAAGATTATTACTAACTGAAGAGAAGAGGAATACAATTGATGCCTTTCTAAAGAAGTACACAAAAAAGTACGCATTTTAATTGTTAAATACCGAGTAATACCGAGAAATAAAAACTCGGTACAACTCGGTATTTCAATGTTTTTAGCTATTTTTTCAATATATGAATGTGAATTTCTTAATGTTATTCACAAAATTGTTTAATACCGAGTTATGTCAATTGATAAATACCGAGTAATACCGAGAAATAAAAACTCGGTACAACTCGGTATTTCAATGTTTTTAGCTATTTTTTCAATATATGAATGTGAATTTCTTAATGTTATTCACAAAATTGTTTAATACCGAGTAATTAAAAACTCGGTACAACTCGGTATTTTACCCTTTTATCTATATTTTCCATATATAACTGTCAAGTTCTTAATGTTAATAACGATAAATTATACAGGGAGGATATCATTTTCGGAATTGGAAATGCTATTATTTTTAGAAGTCAAATGGACGAATTGTTGCTATGCGAAGAGCTTGACACCAACCATATGGACACTTTTGCATATCTTTTATCTGAGAAAAACAAAATGGTTCCAGGACTGAATCAAACTTTTCTATATGTTTCGGCTTTTCATTGGGTTAGTAATCCTTTATAGTTAACGTACAATGAAGATCATTAACTGGACTGTATGTCAATAATTGACTGATTGGCTTCTTTTCCAGGGATATTATGTTCGAAATAAAGAGGAGCAAACAAAATCATTTGTGGATCATATCACCAAAGATGCTGTTAAGAATGTGAACATAATGTTTGTTCCCATCATACATGAAAGACATTGGACGTTACTAGTTGCAAACATGAAGAACAAAAGATGGAATTTCATGGATTCATTACCCAAAGCAACGCACAAATCCATTACTCCAGAAGTGGTATATTTTTTGAACTATCTTTGGTTCTATATTTTTTATAGAAGTTAATTGTAATAATTTTATAATCTTTCCAGATATCTCATTTATACCAAGATGCAGAAGATGCTTTTGAGGATGATATAAGAACATGGCCGATTGAAACTATCCCAAATTTGCCAACACAAGAAAACAGCGTCGACTGTGGAATGTTTGTCTGTAAATATATGGAACAAGTTATACAAAAAAAAGAAACTGATTGGGACATCCATACGAACTGGCAAAGTAATATGGCCTTATTTAGGGCCGAATTTGCTTATGCCATCTTTTGTAGTACGATAAAATAAATTAATTCTTTTTTGTAAATGATATTTTCTGTGTTTTGTTTATTTTGATGTGACTATAACTTCCACTAATACCAAGTATGATATGCTAGTATCGAATATTACCTTGTTATTCCGACAGCTTGATCAAACTTACATAAAGGATGATTGACTTCCTGATTCTGCAGGTGTGAAATAAATTGTTGGATTAGGATTATGCACGGTTTGTTTCACTTTTTTGGCTTTCCTCTTCTCCCAATGATCCTTTAATCTAGCATTTGAAACTCCCTTAGGCCGACGCTTTGCAGGATCTCTAATTGTTTTGTGGAGCCCTTCAGTGACAGATTTATTTCTTTTTCCTTCCAAAATGTTTTGAACATTTAATGCCAATGCACTCATACCATCTATCATACACTGTTCTGCATCCTCATTACCTTGAGCTTCACTGCTAATTTGATAAGCAAATCGGCAAACATAATTTCTAAAAATCATGTTTCTGGAACCTTGTTTTAACGTGCACAAACTCGGTATTGTAAGCTGAACATTTAATCCACTATAAAGATCGTTTCTAGCAGTTGCTGACCATCTTGAAATTAAATATTTTTGAGGTATATTACTAACATCCAACTGACTCATCACTCTCATACAATGAGAACACAGGATTCCCATCATCTCGAACTTTCCGCAGCTGCACTTTATCGTTCCTTCAGCTGAACTAAACAAAACCGTCCACTTGTGTGAATCAAAAGTCTGGTCTATGTTTTTCACCGAAAATGTTGATGAGTCTGGTGACGACTGATCAATGCGTAGTCCACCTAAACCATTCAAAAACTCCTCTTCAAAAAATGAATATAACTTTCTTGAATAAAATTTGGCTGCTTGGTTTAGTATCGGACTTCTTTTCATGTAAGGTTGAATTGTAGTTTGAGAACATTTAAAAAATTTCATCTCGTTCATTCCTACGCCAACTGTTTATAAGTTTCTCCAATCCAAGGAAACATTCGGTTAGAGAACTTGTAGCCTTTGAAATACCATGGCAAACAAAATTTGTGGACTCACTACGTTGTGTAGACAATAATCCAAGATTAAAGCAATCTTTGTTGAAAGCTGTAGACCACCTATCCCTTATTTTGTACAGATCATTTAACCAATGATGGTTGTGTAAGTCTCCTTCGGTAATCATCTCATTCCACAAACTATCAAATTCCGCGGCTGAATCACACTTGGTGAAGCAACTATAAAACAGGCCTTTAACTTTGTGGTTACTATTAAAACACCAAACTTTCGAAGGAGCCTTCTTCTGTATATGCCATTGGCACAACCGATGTCTTGTATTAGGGAATACAAGCTCTATAGCCCTAGCCATTGCTTGATCCTGATCAGTGAATATAGTAATTGGATGTTTATTATCCATAATTCTTAAAAAGGTTTGAAATAACCAACAGAATGAATCAATTGTTTCATCAGATAGAAAGGCCATCCCTAATATAATGTTTTGCCAATGATTATTGACTCCAATAATAGGGGCACATACTAGATTATATTTGTTCAGACGGTAGCTTGTATCAAAAATTATTACATCCCCAAAGCAGTCATAATCCACTCTCCCCAAACCATCTACCCAAAAAAAAGTTTACCAACCTGTCTTTCTCATCAGTTTGCACATCCCATGCAAATAGATTGTCTTCAGCTGCCCGGTTTTTTTGAACAATTTGACTAGCGAATTGCTATCCCCAATCTCAATTTTTGCTCTTCTCTCCCTTTTGAATATAGTTGTATGCATCTCTCTTGGTAAAACCCAGATTTTCTACTCCTCCAACCTCCTCAGATAAATAGGAAAATGCATTTACTGTTCTTATTCCCGCATCTGCCATTGATTTCAGAACAGTGGCATTCTCTTCAGTGATGTGCCTAGATGATCTCAGCAAATGTTGATCATCCGGTTTAGCCAATTCATGGTTGTGTGTTTCTACTGAATTTTTCGCCGTCCATATCCCTTCTTCACTAATATAAAATCTCACCATAGCAGGACATCCAGTTCTTGTTGTTGATTTTCTAAATTTAACCTTCTGTACATTTTCTGTTTCCTTCTTGAATCCAGATTTTTGAACATACAAAAACCTTTGTTTTCAACTTCCTGGTACCAGGCCAGTAAGAAAGATGTTCTTTCCGAACACTGAAGCCATGCTTATGTGCATATTCGCAATATTTACCATATGCTTCCTTCTCAGATTTGTAAACCCCCTATTAAAATAAATAACATTATTCATTAAAACAACGGAAAAAATCCATAATAAATACATGAAAAACTCGGTACAAGTACAATACCAAGCTATAAAAACTCGGTATAAGTCATAATTAACGTAAATAATTCGGAAAGTTATCAATACCGAGTTTTAAACTAATATCGGGAACGAATACCGAGATATTACGAGTAATAAAAACTCGGTATTTCTTCTACATAGCTATAAAAAATATATGGAAGCTATATAAACAAATATCGAGTAGTACCAACTTATAAAAAATGAAGTTACATTTAACTAAAGACCAGTACCGAGTTATCTTATGGATATAGACAACCGAAAATGACAATGCGACGATGGAGGACAACTTACTTGTAAAAAATAGGAAAAATCGTCATCCAAAGTATAAGTGCTAAATGTTTCGTCAAAATCGTCTAACTCTTCCAAAGTAGGAGTTCCCAGAGTTGGTTCCTTCGAATCCATCTCGTACAAAGCTATTCGAAAGTTTCGATAACCCTAAACACTGTATAACGTTCTGTGTACAGTGAAGATAATCGGCCAGGAGTTTATATACCCGCGTCTTTAAAGTTTTCCCGCCCATTTAAGCGGAAAAAAAAAAGCAAAACTCCAAAAAAACGCGGGTTTGGGTCGGGTCGTCGGGCTGCTACGTGGACTAAATTTATTGGTGGCCGAACCTATAAAACCATTCGGTCAAAGGACGTAATAGCCTAAATAAACTCGTTGAGCTTACTCGTTCTATATAAATAACTGACCTATTTGCTTAAAATAAGCTCCAATTCACTGAGTGAGCTCACCTACTATAAAATCAAAATAGTATCATCGCCTCAATTAGACTAAGGCTTGGTTTGGGACGGCTTTTTTATTGCTTTCTAAAACGGAGTTTTAGTACAAAAATTAAAAATTTTGTACTAAAACTCCGTTTTAAAAAGCAGTAAAAAAATCATCCCAAACGAAGCTTAAGGCTTCTTTTGGGACGGCTTTTTTATTGCTTTCTAAAACAGAGTTTTAGTACAAAATTAAAAAATTTTGTACTAAAACTCCGTTTTAGAAAACAATAAAAAAACCGTCCCAAACGAAGCCTAAGTTTACAACTTTGTAGCATGAATACTATCTCCATTTATAAATAGAGCCACAAGTCAACCACAAACACATGAAAGTTAGCACATTGATATCCTGATTTTCAATTGACATATAGCTTTTTTTTTTTTGCTTGTGATGTCCTAGCACAGGTCAACTCAACCATGTAAATCCAATTGCCTATGAAATTATATAAAATTTCAAAGGAACTTTCACGTATATTTCAAATATAACATATGAGTTTTATCATGAGACTGTAAATTGAAGATTCATGTTGATTATCATCAACAAATTTATCATGATTGGGCATGAATTTTGAGGCGAAATTGAGCCGAAAGCTTTCAAAATTAAATGTGGGACCATCCGAACTTTAATTTAAGCGAACTTATGGTCCAACTGAATTTCTCGAAAAGACGAACCGAACGACACCAAATTCGACTCAATCCGAGCCCAAATGGGACCAAATCGAAGACCTGAAGTACATTTGGAAGGTTCAAACTATAAATTGGATAACCAAAAGGCTTCCGAACTAACATGCTTATACTCAAATCGAGTGGCTCAACAAGACGAATTCAACGAGTCCAAAAATCATTCAATTCTGATATTAGGAAATGATCAACAATCAAGGGGATCAATATCGTTTATCTATTCAAACCACTCCCAACGTACGCTTGATATTCCTCATATTTACTGGTCTCGTTACTCCCAAAAAAACTATAAGTAGACCCCTCATTTCTAATAGAAGAGGACCCAAGCAAGGAAGAGAAGGAAACTAGAGTTCTCTTGCCATCACACTCCTCCTCAATAACCCTCAAACCACTTATTTTCGTCCCACTTAAGCTGAATTTCTACCTGGCCCACCACTAACGCTGGACTTCTTCCCGACCACTGACTGAAGCATGATTTCTGCCCGACCACCGACTGACACATGATTTATGCCCGACCACCAACTGACGCCGCACTTCCGCCCGGCCATCGACTATCGTCGGACTTACTCTCGGTCGCTGATTATTATCAAACCCCCCTGACAACTAATGCAAGACAATGGTCTTTCTGGGCACCATCACTAGCCGACGACGATACTTCCGACCCCCATCGCTAGATAATGGTATTTCTGATCACTGTTACCTGCCGATTATGGTCCTTCTGACCTCCATCGCCAAACTATATTCCTTCCAATTTTCGTCGCTAGACAACGATCTTTTTAATCACTGTCAATTGTTGACTATGGTCCTTCTGACCTCCATTGTCAGACAACGATCTTTCTGACCACTATCGCTCGTCGATTATGATCCTTCCGATCTCCGTCACCAGATTACTGTTACTCAGATCTTTGTCACCAGACAATGGTCTTTTTGACCTCTATTGCCCGTCCACTGCGGCCTTTCCGACCTTCGTCGAAAAACTACGGTCCTTCTAACCTCCATCGCCAGATAACGATCTTTTCGACCTCCGTCATCTGTCAACTACGATTCTTTCAACCACCATAACCCGACTATAATCTTTCTGACCTCCGTCGTCTGCTGACTATGATCCCGCCGACCAAACAAACATGTCAATATGGATTCTTTTAATTCCCACCATGTAATGCACTCTATATGATGTATATTTGCTACATCAAGCCAAGGCATTCCCCCCAAGGAAAGGCCTCATTTGAAATTGAATGCAAACACTAGTGGATTCAATCAAATCAAATTGGGCTAGGCCCCATGATTTTTCTCCCTTTTTAGAAGTTTCCATGTAAAAACTCTGGTGTCTCTTATGAACGCTTCACCCTCTCTTTTATCTGATTGTGCGTTGGATCTTCATACAAAGCTAAGACATTAAACTTTATATTTCTCTATTGCTGTGAATATTCCAGGACACAACACGTCGTTTTATCCTCTTAGATTAAATAAATCGAAAATAATTCCAACCTAAATAAAAAAGAAGAATATTACCCGTATTATTAAAAATTATCATATTTATAAAATTACAAACCATCTTTAAAAAAAAATTAACAAATTCATATTTACATATCACAATCAAATCACAATTTTAATAAAAAATAAAAATATATATAAAAATTAAATGATAATTTATTCAGCAGCACTAGCAGGAATATATTAGTTTAATAAATAACTAAATTACGATTGTTGAAATGCAATTGTTCCATCTTTGCGCTTAGGGGCATAGGGGCAGATCCAACTTTTTTTTTTTTCAAGGTGGGCAAAAAAAACAATTTTTTTTTTGTGGGAAATAAACAAAGGCGTTTTGGATTGATAAAATTAAGACAAAAAAAAGGGAGACAAAATACCCAAAATATTTCAAAATATCTCTTCTAAATATTTGTTTTTGAGGGTGAGAATTTTCCGACCCTAAGTACACGGGGATCCACCCATGATTGTACTTTGCTTGCCAGTGGTAACAAAATCAGATCAGTCCAGCAACAAATTGAAACTCAATGAAAAATTGTGAATTTTTTAATCTTATGGTTCATTTGAGACATTTTCTTACGATTTTTTAAGTAACTATTAATACAAAATTGTTTAAATTATAACCTTTTGTGAAAAAAATTATTTTAAAAAAATAAAAAAACTATCCCAAACAAAATCTTATACTCTTGATTTTGATACTCTTGCAAGAGCTTTCATCAATATCAATTATTGATATAAAGCTGATGATGTGATAGAACTGCCTCAAATTTATAACCGTTAAAACTTTTCCATAACATCTCAAATTTCCTCATCTTTAAAAACAAAAAGAAGAAAAAATAAACTATCAATAAACTAATACACTCTGTTTACCAAGTAACCAAAAAAAAGCCTTAATAAAATTTGCGCAAAATGACACTTACACCAGCTTTCAAATGTGTTAAAAACATAAAAACTACAGCACTTGCAATCAAGGCAACTGATTCCCTCTTTACTTGACCCATTGCATAACTTTAAAGAAGAAAAATGAGTTACAACAATACTTACAACAACCATGAGCTCCCTCTGCAAGATCAATAACAACCTCTCTATAAACAAAAGCTCTGTAAGTTTCAGCAGCTTCAACTAGATTCACAAAATTGAGGGTTGCAGAAATCACCTAGAGACGATCTAACAGTAAAGCTACAAGAAAGATAGAACTTAATATACAAGCCAAGTGTTGCCTCTCCTAAGAGAATGCAATAGTTCTATCATCTTATATCCACTTCCACCTTTGAATCTTCTATGCGGGATATCTTCTTCTCTGCTACATTATCATCTGCCACATTCGCTCTTTCATTTCGGGCCAAAAGATGGGTATACAATTTTAGAGACTCTCGGGAGAAATCTGCCAGTGATTCAAAAACATGACCGAAACCAAACTTGAAGCCATTCATGGTTGCTTCTGTTGTCTCTTGCATGCATTTCCTATGCTTTGCCTTCTCCATTTCCAGTTTCTGCCTAAACATCTCAGCCAAATTCTTCTTCCCAGATAACAACTCTACCCGATCTCGAACTTCTGGTTCAGGCTTCACATCTGATAGCTTGAGCTCCAATATTCTATTCTCATCTTTATGCAATGTGGCGATCCTTTGATCGAATTCTTTAGCAAGAGCATCAACTTTCCTATTCTGATGTTGTTCCTCCCCTTGCTTTACCAATACAACCTTCATATTGTTGATGAATCCTTTCATGGAGAGTGAGACAGCTCTATCAGGGAGCTTCATAGATGAGCTCGACCATTCTTGCAAGATCAAAAGAAGAGGAGGCGATCCTTCTCCATATGATGGCACCGAGCACCTAGTCCTAGAATACTCAGGTACAAAAAACTTAGAATGCCATCCATAAAGAGCTTCAACATAAGATCTCTGAGCAGAAACATAGTTCTTGAAGCAAAATCGCCAATTTTCAAGTTGCTCCTCCAGCTTCTTAGTCACTTGACGCTGTGAGTCACTGCAATATCTCCCATAAGAGGGGCAAGTGAAAGCTTTGATGTTAGACATAATCTGTTTTTGTTGCTCGTGTGATTGTAGCATTGATCTCCATGTCCTCATCATTCTATTCAAGAAAAAGAAATCAGAAGCACTGCTAAAGATTTAAAGCAAAGAATTTCTATGTTTCTTATCGAATGGAATTGCCTTGCTTACCCTTGCAGCAATTCAATCAGTTGTGGGTGCAACTCATCATCTCGCACTTTCTGAATTCTGATAGAAATTGTTTCTATGGTTCGCAGGGAAACCCATATTCTTGCATACAGGTCTTTCACAGAGGCCCGAGATTTATCTAATGTGTGTGAACCGGATCCCTTGGCATCTTGATTTCTAAGCTGTAGGCATTTCTTCTGATACATTTGCCTAGTCTGCTCTCCAGCCTAGAAAGAATGGAGATCGCAATTCAAGGATAAGGTTTGCATAGATCAATCCATACAAAAAATTGTATTGGAAGGAGCTTCATGCAATGGATGTAACTGCTATAGGTTATTTATAACATAGATGGTCTTAATGTTTGTTTACTATGAATAATCAACATTAGTTAGTATACATGCAAGTAGCAGAAATGAAGAAACAGGAAGTTTCAAATTTGATAAAATGACTTAAGAGGAGAAAATTCTGGGCGGAGACCGGACGTAGAACGCCGTCCAGAGCCCAACTAGAATGCGTCACGTCAGTGGTACCGAGCCGCGGTACCGAGCAAGGAATGACGTGGCACATTCTGGTTGGTCACAGATTGACGTTCGGCGTCTGCACAGAATAATTAATCAACTTAAAGACCTCTGAAGAGTGAAGCTATAAGCATATCCCCCACATACCTTAATATCTCAGGTCATGGTTATGCAACAAACAGAAATCATCCATTGTAGCCATGCATAATAGCAAACTTGGAAGCATATTTTGCAGACATACAGTTTTTAACAACATTCGAGATGGAGTTCCTTTGCTTCTTTCAGAGTTCTCAACCAATAAACAAATTGCAGATTAAGCTTAGTAACCATTAGGGGTGTCAATTTTGGGTCACAGGTCAGGTTCGGGTCGAACCCGGAACTAATTCGGCACTATTCAGGTCAACCTGAACCCAACCCGACACGCGGACACGGCAACGCCGGTAGTGGCAGGTCGTCAGTAGCGCTGGGGGCTGGCGGCCGGAGGCAGCATAAGCCGGCGAAAGTGGATCAGCGACCGACGACAGGACGCAAGGGCGGCAGACATGCAGGTCAGTGGTCAGTGCAACGAGTAGGTCCGGGACAAAACGCTGGCCTCGAGATGCAACTCGAGGCTTTGGGGCACGAGCGGGCAGCTCCAGTCAAGCGCGGTCAGCATGGGCAGGTCTAGTCAACACATGCAGTGCGGGTCATTCCGGGTCAATCTCGAGTTTCCGGGTCAACCCAAACCATAAAGCTAAACCCCAATGATGAAGAAATAAATAATTATTATTTACATATCTTCTTCCAGTTACTGCATACACACTTGTAAGGTTCTATTATTTGTAAATGCTATATGGATCCATCTCCATGGCAGAAAATATCATCACCCTCCAAATTCAGTAGTATCAAGCTATTATAGAACCTCAGGAGATTATAATACTAAGATGATACCTTCACTTCTTCATAGAGCTTCTTCTCCCACGCATACAATCTTCCTAGTGTGAGCCAATGGCTTCCTGATCCCATTCCCCCATAATCTTCAAAAATCTCACTCCTTCCTTCAGTCAGTGAAGTGTTTTTACACACGAGAGATCTTCTCGACGATGAGGACAAAGATGAGGATGACCTATGCCATGTGATAGCCTGGATAAATTTTGATGAATTATCTGCATGGTTAACCGAAGCATAAAAAATCACTACATAAAAGAAGAATTTAATACACAAAGAAATAAAAATCAAATAGCAAGAATTTATAGATAACCAAAAATTGTTGATGAGCACGAGAAATTGTTTCATCAAATTGACCAAAAATATGCTTACAGAATCAGAATCATCACAGCATTTCCTATAATGGTTATTTGCAGTCTCCATCAATATTACTCATTTTTCATAAAAATTACTCAAATCATAAGCATGGTTAAGCACAGAAGCAATTTGCATAGGAATCTTTATTATATTCCTAACTGAAGGAAATAAGGAAAATAAGTAGGACCCATAGGTTATTATTATCTTAGTCAAAGAACATGACGCTCTTCAGTTAATATAAATCAGGTATAATTAGTACTAAACCAAATCCATAAAACAGTTCAGAAGAAGATGCGCTACAGCAAAGGTAAAAAGAGAAGAGTACAAGCGCTGCAAGCTCCTGAGCTGAAACAGAGAAAGCAAAGTAAAAAAGAGAAGTAGGAACAAACATTACCTGATAAAAACAATGTCCTTTTTTGACTAAGCTTACCAACCCTTTTACCACTCATAAACCCCACGGAAAGAGGTTTTAGAACACCAAGAAATGAGGAGCAATTACTAATTAGAGGCACCCCATTGGAGCAGATAACGCCCAAGAAACAATTAAAAAGGAGAAATTTTGGAAATTTAAGGGGGAAAAAACCTTTGATTTCATCATCTCGAGTATGAATGTTAACTATATCAGCTCCCAGCATTCTGGCTAACTCCTTCCCAGAATCATACGCTTTTAAGAATTCTTCTTCCACATCTTTCAGCGCATCAAGTAGCTCCATTTTATTCTCTGTTGATTCCATGACCATCAATTCCCTCTCCTTCATTTCGGCCCCTTCTCCTTCTTGACTCCCCACTATTTTCACCACCTTCTCCCCATTTTCCTTAACTTTCATTGCCACTGACATCGGCGCAACATCTTTCTTTACGTCATGCAGTTCCTCCTCCTCCTCCAGCTCAGGAATTCCTTCCCGCTCCCTCACCACCCTCAACTCCTCCTCCGAGCTCCGGTCAAGCCCTACCGTCATGACCGCCGCCGTCAATCCCTCGAACGGGTTAAAAAAATCCCACCCATAAACCTCCGTCTCCGTCTCCGAAGGAGGTGCCATCGGCATCTCTGCAAAGAAATATTCCTCCCCTTCTCTCAAATTCGAAGTTGGCGCCGAAGAGGTCGAAGAAGAAACAGAGGAACGGTATGCTAAAGCTTCGGTTTTGGGTTCGGTGGGAGTTTGCCGGAGGAAGGAAGGGTTAAACGAGGACGACGAAGGGGAGGAAGAGGGGAGGGTGATGAGAACAGGGTTGGGGGAAGAATGACGGGCCACGAAGAGGTTGATGGCGCCGGCGACAGCTCGGATGGAGTGAACGTAGCGCTCGTGCGCTTCGGCAAGAACTTTGCGGCCCTTCACGGAGGCTTTGAGGAGGCGCTTCCTCTCGCGGCAAAGGGAGACTGGCTCCTCTTTGCCGCCTCCGAGCTTGGAGGCGGTGCAGTTTCCCATATTGAAACAGCAGAACAGGGGACCTGTAAGGAAGAAAGCAGGGGAAATGACTATGAAATGGAAAATGAGTGGGTTAGAGAAGGCAGCTGGAGTAGAGAGTGAAGCTGGAGAGGGAGAAGGAGAATGAGGGTACACAAGAGAGAGCGGTGGCGTCTTGTCTGTTAGTGGAAGCCCTGGGTGAGGTAGAGGTTTTTCTCTTTTTTTCCTTAGAGGAAAGTTCCAGCCAAAGGTGGTAAGCCCTGAACCCTAATGAGAATATAATAAATTTTTTATATAACCTGTTTTATAACCTTGTAAATTTTTTTATAAAAGTGATAATAAAATTGTTAAAGAATAATAATTTTTTTAAATGTTTTTGTTGACTATAACCGTTCATCCTCATCGACATACCCAAATGATACAACCGCCTCCGGTCCCACAACACGACGATTCGCCCACCGACTTCCCCACCGACATACACGATCGCAAACTGTCGTCCCTCTCACGAAATAAATCCCTCTCATTCACTCTCACGCAGAAACGCACAAAAAAAAAGAGGCACACTCAGGCACTCAGAAATGCATAGAGAAGGAAGGAAAGTTCAAAAATACCTCGAGGGCTCCCGCTAAACTCTGAACCATTTGTCGGCCTCCGATTCCCGCTCTTGCAACTTCAAACCCATAGGCGAACGAACAGAAGTCGTCGAACCCGCCGCCGGCCTCCAATCTCTCTACCTACCTTCGGCCTGATCACCGGTCGACTCCAACCGCGACGTCACCTCTGATTGTTGCATTCGAGATCGTGCCCTAGCCCAAACCGACAAAGCCATGACTCTGCCTCCAAATCGGCCAACCTACCTGCAGTCGCCGGTCCCTACCGTCGCCGACGTTGACTCATGCCGTCGTCTCCTCCCACCGAGCCCGATGCTTGCTCCCGTACATGGCTTCCGCTTCCAGCCGAACGGGCTCTGCCCGTCTCTTCCTCCCTCTCTCTATATAATATAATATAAGATGTATTATTGTAATATAATATATATAATGTTAAGTTATATATATTATATATATAATATCGTTTATATATATATATATATAATATTATATCATATAGTAAATTATATGTATAATATTATATATTATTAATAATATAAGATTTATAAGTAATAAAATAAAAGAAAGAGAGAAAGAGAGATGGAGAGAATGTGAGGGTTTTCAAACAGGTGTCGAAGACCCCGGCCGTCGTACCTTAGGTCCGACCGGGATGGTTTGAAATTGAAGCCCTCGCGCCATTGATCTTAGATCTGGGCGGGATGAAACAAAATTCGAAGACCTCACGCAGTCGATCTTAGATCCTGGTGGGATGGTTTAAATTCGAAGCCCCTACGCCGTTGACCTTAGGTCCGGGTAGGAAGAATTTCGGCAGATGCCGCCCCGATTTCTCCCTCGGTGGGGAGGTGACGCCGGGAGGCTGCCGAAATTTTCAATGAACAACAGAGGATTTGGACTTAAAATAAAAAAAAATTTATTTAAATTCAATTCAAACATAAAATCAATTTTAAATAAAATTGGATCAAATAATTTTAGACCTAAATTCAAAATGAAATCAAATCTAATTTGGTTTGAAATTGATTTGATAAGTGATACATTCAAATAGAAAATAATCCCCTTTTTGTAGAAAAATTTGAAATGCAACGAACACATTAACCTTCCTATCAAGCGGAGACCAAATCAAGGGGATGAAAACATACTTGTAACCAATCAATATCATGAAATCCCCACTGGAATTTTGGAGATATTCAAGCCAATCATAATGCAGATTTCTATAGGGTTGTGGAAGATCTGTTATATACACCACATACCACTTATAGGTGAACACCAGATGATACACAATGAATCAACTTTAAATCTTTACGAGATGTCGTAGAAGAAGAGTTGCACTCCCAATGTATCAACTGTAAGCAAAATGTCAAAGGACAAAGAAATTGTATCAAATAAATCAGTCTACATGCGGGAAAGAATAGGTGGATTTGTAACAAGAAAGATAATTCTTCTACGTGCATGATCTAGTAGTGGGGATTGAGCAAACACCCTCTACGAGTTGTGCTAAGTGACATTTAGATGAGTTAAAATAAACAAGATGCAATAACTGAAGTCTAGAAAGCCTTGACGCCACCGGATCCACAACATGTGTGCAAGCGGACAGAAGGCGTTCGTAGGCCCTTAAATGAAATCTTGGGCTATTTTCTAAGCAAAAATCATTTGATCAAATGGATCATATTTAAATATTTTAAAACGCCCCTTATGTATTAAATATGATCCCTTAAACTAAATACACCCCTGTATGTGCTCCGACAGAACTATTAAAGTTATAAATTCAAATCGTCGAGAATGCTGCGCAGGGTCAAATGATATTACCCACAAGTGCTCCAATCGTCATAACTAAATCCCAAATCAGATGATTTGAGAATGCTGCGCGGGTTAAATATTCAAGTTTCATCCTCCTCCTCGGAAGGACTGAAGTCGACACGACTTGAATTGTAAAATGTCTCCCAAAATCCTACGAAAATACAAGCAACCTTAACTCACCCCGATGATGGCCGCGTTGACAGAAAATCTCAACCGGAGGGGTCAAATCTCAAATCAAATAACAACTTACCCCGATGATGGCCGTGTTGATCGAAAATCTCAACCGGAGGGGTCAAATGTCAAATCTCAAATCTCAAAATCTCAAATCCAATCAAATCTCTGAAATAAAATCAACCACCTAAAAAACTCAAAACTAAAAAAAATCATCCATCTCCCACAATCGTTTGTCGGGGGTGATAAATTTGAAATTAACCTCAGCTCACAAAGAGCGAATGCATGTCGGGTGTATCACTACGATTCATCCTCAAACAGTCTCTTGCCAACAGGGACGTGGCACGTGCCCTCTGGTCGGGTGGTTTTGCCGCGAAATGGCACCATTATATTACGATCACGGCCAAAGCCCGTATGTTCCCTAAAGGCGTCAAACCCTTGAGTGATGGATCATAGGGTATATTCTATAGGCATAAAGCCCTCTGTTAGCTAAGGTGGATTCAGATATGTCCCCTTTGACAAACACCAACCCAGGTCTACAAGGTATTCTTGGACGAAGCAACCCATGGCTGCCAACAAGATGCCTTATGTCAGGTTGGGTCGACTACCTCCTCTGACTAAGTAAACCAGGGATCATGACAGCCCGGGACGACGGAACCATGGGATCTTGATCGGGCTCGTCTTCATTCCCCCCAAATTCAGTTTTAAGTTTGTAGTGATAAACTATAAATTCCAAATTTCAAACTTCCAAATTCTAAACTTTAAAATTCAAATCATAATATCAAACCCTAAATTTATTGCTATTATACGATAGGTTTATAACCTATTCGACCTCCTTTAACGACTAGCCTTAATCGAAAGTTCTCTCTCGCTATCGGGAGGGGTAATTAACTATAGGGGCTTGCGCCTATAGGAAACCAGAACTCAGATCAAAAAGTCCTCACCAAATGAGGGCGAAATCTCTGGGTAGTGTCTTATCTAAAACCCAATCTGCCTTCTGAAAATTCCCCCGGGATCACACATCCCAAAATTGGAATTTTTCGGAGCCCACAGATTTCTGGCGACTCCGCTGGGGAATGGTTTCTCTTTCCATCTTTGGCTAGCTTCTTATATGCTATAGTAGCAGCAAAAATAATGATGATATTGAGCTCTGTACGGTGAACATCAGGATGCGACATTTGGTCTTTATGTCCAAAGATCCGTCACTGAAAGGTCCCGATGGAGCTAAAAGCTACCATCTATTATGATGGTAGAGTAAAGAAAGAATCAAGATATGTATGGTGAGCATCAGGGTGTGACACTTGGATATATATTCAAGAATCCACCGCTGAAAGGTCCCGACATAAGTGAAAATAAATATAGAGGCCCACATCTCTAGAAATTTTTTTCAAAGAATGGTGTGACATATAGTGTGTACTCCTAGAGATCCACCATTAAAGAAATTTCATCAAAAGTTGATCTTAAAGATGGTCCCTATAAAAAAAAATATTCCTGATGGTCTACGCCTTGAGAAATCCTTAAATAAATCCCATCACTCTGCAACTATATCCTCTTAGACTAAAGAAGATCATCGCCTGACTTGCATTAGTGACGTTCTTCTCAAAGAGCAAGCGGAGAAAATGAAAGAGATTCTCTGTGAATTCAGGGATTACTTTGTCTGCGTATATACGAAGATGTCTAGTTTATCCCCTGATATGGCGATTCACAGATTAGTCATCAAACTAGATGTCATACCTGTCCAGGGAGGAGCTTATAAGTTATTCGACCTGGAGGGTCAGAGACCTATGATCGTCGATCAACGGTCGATACCTTAAAAAAAAATACTACGCATAAAATTGCCCAAGAAAATGCTATGTATTTCATACACATTTATGTGCGATATATTCATATTTTGAAATTCTCTTGTATAACAAGAATGCATTTCAAAATCCCCCATCAGACTGGGGGCATTTTAAATATTTATTCGGGTCGACATCACGCCGCATGCCGAGATCCCCGAATAAATATTTAAAATTTTAAAATACAAAGCCTATCCAAAATCTCCCTATGAGACAGGGGGCATTTAAATATTTATTCGGATCGACATCGCGTCGTATGCCGAGATCCCCGAATAAATATTTAAAATTATCAATACATATATTCTTTCATGCTAAAGAATATAATGAAATCTTTTTCAAAGTGTATGTGGGTGATTTTTCTAAAAGTTCGTGACTTCATTCCTTCGAGTGTACCAAGATTTTAAAAGTCAAGAAAGAGACTTTTGTGATTATGCACTTCAACAAATTGAGCTGAAGAAGCTTGAAGTCTTTCAACAGCCTGAAGCTTAAGGTTCGGATGGGTGTAAAAGGTTGGATCCAACACGCCCAAATATGGCTGGATCGCTGGCAGCTCCTTCTACTCAACAAGCCATAAGAACGGTCGTAGTAGCGGAACCCCCGTTTCGTCAACCCGTCAGTAGGGACTGCATGAAGAATGAAGGCAAATTTGACTCGACAAGTTCAAGTGATCGTAGTCTACGAAATTCTCCCAAATGACTGGAGAATCAAAGTTCCAGTGGGAAGAAGGAATATCGAGCAAACTACCAAATGTGTGTAGGCTCCAAATCTTCAACCATAAAGGAGAACTTAAAATCTACCAACTTCAGTGAAGTTAGCATTGAGAAGCGCATTTCTTAAGTCTGAAACCTAAATGGGTGTAAAAGGTCGGATCCAACAAGCCCAAATATGGCCGGATCGCTGGCAGCTCTGTCTACTCAATAAGCCATAAGAGAGGCCGTAGTAGAAGAACCCCATCCTAGTAACCAGATGACAAAGAGCTGTCAAATTCTAGCTCTCCCAATCTGATGAACTCAAGTGATTCAGATTAAAGTCTTCTCAAGTGGTTAAGGATCAAGATACTACCTACGTTCGGTACTATCAACTGAATCCAGAACCTGTAAATCCTTCAACAAATCCGTAAAGCACAAAACGAGGATCGAAGGAATTTTTCTTCAACAAGTCCTTCAAAGCATAAAGCAAAGGACCGAAGAAAATTATCCCAAAGTTCGCATAAAGCCCAAGGCTGAACTAGTGGATTCTGTCATCAACAAGTCTGTTATGCACAAAGCTCTGGACCGATGACTTCTCGCCACCGCCTAATACAAACCTAAAGGGTTAGGTCTCCGGCATCTACTCCTTCATCAAGCCCGCAAAAGCTAGAAGTAAAGGGCAGAAGGTATAAATCTCCTGACAAGTCAGTACAGATAAATAAGATAATTCTTCATCAAATGTCCATAGCACAAAGCACAGGGCAGAAGAACCAAAATCTCAATATTCAAGTTAAAGCTATAAAAAGAAACATCATGAATGACATTCTTAGTGCTGAGAATATAATTATTCCACACCAAAGAATTGGTGGTAAATTTGAACCAAATTTGTAATGTCCTTTTGTCATCAAGAAGGTGTATCAGGGAGGAGGCTATCAACTCATCGATCTGGAAGATTGAAGACCTATGCCCCCGATCAATGGGAGATACTTGAAAAAGTATTACTCTTAGAAAAGCAAGCTGAAGATCATTCCATTGTAAAGGGAGATAATAATTCTAAGATGTCTTAGAAATTCTCCCACAAGACAGGGGGCATTTTTAAGTTTAAAAATGCCAAAAATCTGATGACGGATGAAAATTCCCTTCAAGGCAGGGGGCATTTTAAATATTTATTTGGGGTATCATCGAACTCCAAATAAATATTTAAAATTATTCATGAAGCTATCACAGCATAAATACAGGATAGAAGTTGGTGCTTTCAAGCAAGAAAATATACGATCATCGCAAAAATTTTGCAAAATCTCGAAGTTCAGATTGAGAAGAAATTTTGATCTGACAACTTCAACAAATCAAATTCGACAAGTATGAACTATCATAGTACAAGTCCAGTGCTCAAACATGTATGATATCAGTCTCAACAAGCCTATATGCGGCCGAGCCACTGATAGCTTTACCTACTCAACAAGCCGTGATAAGAGGCCGTAGTAGGAAAGCACCTGTTTTATTAGCCCGATGACAAATCTATCAAGTTTGATATTTGTCAAATTTAACGAATCAAAGCAATTCAGATTCAGAAGATTTTCTCAACTAACAAATGGATTGAGACAAAATTCAGAAAATCTCAGTCAAGTCAAAGGCACCAAGCCACAATAAAAACTCCTATCAAATTTGGAAGCATTATCCTTCAATAAATCTATCAAGCACAAAACTAAGATCGAAGGAGCTTCACTTATTCAACATGTCCGATAAAGCACAAAGCTCATGACCGAAGAAAATTATCCCGCAGTTCTTATAAAGCCATAGGCCGAACAAAGGGAATATTGTCATCATTAAAGTCCGCCATGCAAAAAAGGTTTGGACAGATGACTATTTGCCGCCGACCTAATATCATTCTAAAGGATTTAGGTCATCAATATGGATTCTTCATCAAGCCCATGAAAGCATAAAGCTAGGGCAGAAGAAATGTTAATTCATGACAAATCGTAAAGATAAATCATGGATTTATAGAAGACCCTCTATATGACATCTAAAATCAAATTTTAGAGATCTGTAGGGTCAACCAGTTTACAACAAACATGATCTGCTATAGAGCGCATATCATATTTGTTGGGGGGCATTTGTTGACTATAACCGTTCATCCTCATCGACATACCCAAATGATACAACCGCCTCCGGTCCCACAACACGACGATTCGCCCACCGACTTCCCCACCGACATACACGATCGCAAACTGTCGTCCCTCTCACGAAATAAATCCCTCTCATTCACTCTCACGCAGAAACGCACAAAAAAAAAGAGGCACACTCAGGCACTCAGAAATGCATAGAGAAGGAAGGAAAGTTCAAAAATACCTCGAGGGCTCCCGCTAAACTCTGAACCATTTGTCGGCCTCCGATTCCCGCTCTTGCAACTTCAAACCCATAGGCGAACGAACAGAAGTCGTCGAACCCGCCGCCGGCCTCCAATCTCTCTACCTACCTTCGGCCTGATCACCGGTCGACTCCAACCGCGACGTCACCTCTGATTGTTGCATTCGAGATCGTGCCCTAGCCCAAACCGACAAAGCCATGACTCTGCCTCCAAATCGGCCAACCTACCTGCAGTCGCCGGTCCTACCGTCGCCGACGTTGACTCATGCCGTCGTCTCCTCCCACCGAGCCCGATGCTTGCTCCCGTACATGGCTTCCGCTTCCAGCCGAACGGGCTCTGCCCGTCTCTTCCTCCCTCTCTCTATATAATATAATATAAGATGTATTATTGTAATATAATATATATAATGTTAAGTTATATATATTATATATATAATATCGTTTATATATATATATATATATATATATATAATATTATATCATATAGTAAATTATATGTATAATATTATATATTATTAATAATATAAGATTTATAAGTAATAAAATAAAAGAAAGAGAGAAAGAGAGATGGAGAGAATGTGAGGGTTTTCAAACAGGTGTCGAAGACCCCGGCCGTCGTACCTTAGGTCCGACCGGGATGGTTTGAAATTGAAGCCCTCGCGCCATTGATCTTAGATCTGGGCGGGATGAAACAAAATTCGAAGACCTCACGCAGTCGATCTTAGATCCTGGTGGGATGGTTTAAATTCGAAGCCCCTACGCCGTTGACCTTAGGTCCGGGTAGGAAGAATTTCGGCAGATGCCGCCCCGATTTCTCCCTCGGTGGGGAGGTGACGCCGGGAGGCTGCCGAAATTTTCAATGAACAACAGAGGATTTGGACTTAAAATAAAAAAAAATTTATTTAAATTCAATTCAAACATAAAATCAATTTTAAATAAAATTGGATCAAATAATTTTAGACCTAAATTCAAAATGAAATCAAATCTAATTTGGTTTGAAATTGATTTGATAAGTGATACATTCAAATAGAAAATAATCCCCTTTTTGTAGAAAAAATTTGAAATGCAACGAACACATTAACCTTCCTATCAAGCGGAGACCAAATCAAGGGGATGAAAACATACTTGTAACCAATCAATATCATGAAATCCCCACTGGAATTTTGGAGATATTCAAGCCAATCATAATGCAGATTTCTATAGGGTTGTGGAAGATCTGTTATATACACCACATACCACTTATAGGTGAACACCAGATGATACACAATGAATCAACTTTAAATCTTTACGAGATGTCGTAGAAGAAGAGTTGCACTCCCAATGTATCAACTGTAAGCAAAATGTCAAAGGACAAAGAAATTGTATCAAATAAATCAGTCTACATGCGGGAAAGAATAGGTGGATTTGTAACAAGAAAGATAATTCTTCTACGTGCATGATCTAGTAGTGGGGATTGAGCAAACACCCTCTACGAGTTGTGCTAAGTGACATTTAGATGAGTTAAAATAAACAAGATGCAATAACTGAAGTCTAGAAAGCCTTGACGCCACCGGATCCACAACATGTGTGCAAGCGGACAGAAGGCGTTCGTAGGCCCTTAAATGAAATCTTGGGCTATTTTCTAAGCAAAAATCATTTGATCAAATGGATCATATTTAAATATTTTAAAACGCCCCTTATGTATTAAATATGATCCCTTAAACTAAATACACCCCCTGTATGTGCTCCGACAGAACTATTAAAGTTATAAATTCAAATCGTCGAGAATGCTGCGCAGGGTCAAATGATATTACCCACAAGTGCTCCAATCGTCATAACTAAATCCCAAATCAGATGATTTGAGAATGCTGCGCGGGTTAAATATTCAAGTTTCATCCTCCTCCTCGGAAGGACTGGAGTCGACACGACTTGAATTGTAAAATGTCTCCCAAAATCCTACGAAAATACAAGCAACCTTAACTCACCCCGATGATGGCCGCGTTGACAGAAAATCTCAACCGGAGGGGTCAAATCTCAAATCAAATAACAACTTACCCCGATGATGGCCGTGTTGATCGAAAATCTCAACCGGAGGGGTCAAATGTCAAATCTCAAATCTCAAAATCTCAAATCCAATCAAATCTCTGAAATAAAATCAACCACCTAAAAAAACTCAAAAAAAAAAAAAAAATCATCCATCTCCCACAATCGTTTGTCGGGGGTGATAAATTTGAAATTAACCTCAGCTCACAAAGAGCGAATGCATGTCGGGTGTATCACTACGATTCATCCTCAAACAGTCTCTTGCCAACAGGGACGTGGCACGTGCCCTCTGGTCGGGTGGTTTTGCCGCGAAATGGCACCATTATATTACGATCACGGCCAAAGCCCGTATGTTTCCCTAAAGGCGTCAAACCCTTGAGTGATGGATCATAGGGTATATTCTATAGGCATAAAGCCCTCTGTTAGCTAAGGTGGATTCAGATATGTCCCCTTTGACAAACACCAACCCAGGTCTACAAGGTATTCTTGGACGAAGCAACCCATGGCTGCCAACAAGATGCCTTATGTCAGGTTGGGTCGACTACCTCCTCTGACTAAGTAAACCAGGGATCATGACAGCCCGGGACGACGGAACCATGGGATCTTGATCGGGCTCGTCTTCATTCCCCCCAAATTCAGTTTTAAGTTTGTAGTGATAAACTATAAATTCCAAATTTCAAACTTCCAAATTCTAAACTTTAAAATTCAAATCATAATATCAAACCCTAAATTTATTGCTATTATACGATAGGTTTATAACCTATTCGACCTCCTTTAACGACTAGCCTTAATCGAAAGTTCTCTCTCGCTATCGGGAGGGGTAATTAACTATAGGGGCTTGCGCCTATAGGAAACCAGAACTCAGATCAAAAAGTCCTCACCAAATGAGGGCGAAATCTCTGGGTAGTGTCTTATCTAAAACCCAATCTGCCTTCTGAAAATTCCCCCGGGATCACACATCCCAAAATTGGAATTTTTCGGAGCCCACAGTTTTAGAAAATAATTTTTTAATATCAGGATTTTTTAAAAATAATAAAATAATGAGCAAATAAAAATTATAATTATAATTTAAAAATAATAATACACAAGAAGGTTGATAAATAAGACATATTCGACTAACTTACAAACAACAATTAATTTTGTTGAAAAAATTATATTATTTTATTTGTAATAATATAATATATTAGAATTTTGATTATTGAAGAAATTACACAATGGTACAATGAAACGACTTACTTTGTTTTGTTTGTGAACTTTCCTCGTGATCAGGGGCGGAACCAACCGAAATTTTCAGGGGGGGCAAAACTTATAAGGCATATATCTCGGGGGTCCAAGGGGGCAGCGCCCCCTCGCGAGGTTCAACCTAATGGGGCCAATTACCTAAAGACCATAGTATTTTAAAAATTTTAGGGGGGAGGCAATTGCCCCCCTGACCACAAGATGGTTTTGCCTATGCTCGTGACTTAGGCTTTTTTTGCTGCATATTTTGATCAGAACTTTTTTATTATTTTCAAAAAATTTGTGTAATAAAAATTTATTTTAAAAAGCAAAAAGAAATTTGTCTTAAACGAAATCTTAATAAACATAAATGACATCTAAAAATAGTTCATTAATTCACCCCTAAAAAAAATAAATTATTTTAAATGAATTATACAAAACAGACATTATTTCTCTAATTAAAAATCTATAATTATTATGAAAAACTCCATGAATTTCATATATGGAGCATTGATGGAGTTCAATAGCCATTTTTGATGAAATGGCCTTAGAGTCTCCATAATCTTAGCCAATACACACTCATTTATGAGATCATATGTGGGCGTAGGAGCTTATAATACAGTATAAAAATAATAAAAATATGGAATGGCTCAAATCATCAGAGTATTATTAGCTAATTAATGGAGTTCTTGTGCGGCTAAGGAGATGGAGTTGTTCAGATGTTGGGGAGCCGTTGGGTATTCTTGTCTTGGTTTAGGACTTCGGCTCGTCCTCTGGGGCCCTTTGTGTCCTTATTGTGGAACTAGTTTCTGGATAAATGGCAGCGTGGTTCTGTGCTTTTAAAGTGATTGTGGTCAGGGGCGGAATCGGCTTTAACTTTGAAGGGGGGGCAAAAATACAACATAAAAATAATTAAATATTAAAAAAAATAATATTATATATCTATATATTACGAAAAGTTTTTAAAAAAAATTAAGCAAAAAAAATTAAGAAAAAATGTTTAATTAAATTGTTATTAAAAGCATGAAAGAGAATATTAGAACTAAATGTAAAGAAATATATAGATATTTTAGGGCAAGTTAGGACAAAAGAATTTTTTAGGGGGGGCAAAAAAAAAATTTAAGAAGGGGCAAAAAAATTTTTTACTCTCTTATAATTTTTTTTAAAAAAATTTTTACTCCTATAAAAAAAAAATTTTACCCCTCCCCCCTAAGCTCTTCATAGTTCCGCCCCTGATTGTGGTCCCATAAGGGGATTAGGAAAAGAAAGAGAAAGAAACCTGAAGAATGAGATAAGAATCATAGAACATATCATTTTATCTTGTTTTCCTGAAAAATTAGACATATATAAAGCCTGTTTTTTTGTTGCACAAACTTTTTATAAAGTATTTGTCACAAATACAAGATCAAGCAAGGAGAATATTTTAATAGATTTATTCTTGTTGCATCTTGGAATATTCTTGATGGTAAAGAGTGATAAAAATTACATCTTAGTTTAATACGAAAATATAGCACGCAATTAGATAAAAAAAAGGTGCAGCATTCATAAGAGACACCAGAGTTTTGATATGAAAACTCCTAAATGATAGAAAAAACTACGGGATATGACCCAGTTTAAATGAAGCCACTAATGTTTGCAGTTGATTACAAAGAGGCCCTTCTTTAGGGGAAGGTCTCAGCTTGATATAACTAATATGTATTATATATAGTGCATTACATAGTGAGAGTCGGAAGAATCAGTATTGATATGTTCGTTTGGTCAGCATGATTGTAGTCAGCGAGTGATATAGGTTGGAAGGAATATAGTCAGACGACGGTGGTAGGAAGGATCATAGTCGGGCATAGGAAGGATCATAGTCGGTGGTTGGAAGATGAGAGAGAACACATCATTTTAGCTTTTTTTCGTGAAAATTTAGACATATATAAAGCTCTGTTTTTTGTTTCACGAACTTTTTATAAAGTATTTGTCACAAAAGAAAAGATCACTAAAGGAGAAAATTTTAATGGATTTATTCTGAGTAGGATTGCAAATAAATCTAATCTAGCTAAGTACCATATGGTTTAGTATAGACTATATAGTTTACTTATTTTTCTTATTGAGTTTGATCTAAATTTGAATATGAAATGATATTTAAATTTTTTTAAAAGCTTATTTATTAGTTTTTTATAATAAGTTTGGGCAGAAATCGACTGATAATTGAGCTTAATTAATTAGTTATTTAATGTTTATAATTTAACTATCTAACATAATTATTAGCCATATAAACTATGATTTAAGATTTAAGGGTGGCCCATTTCTATGATTTAAGGGTGACCAATTGCCCGCCTTCGAGCTACACAGTCAATACACAATAATACACACTCTATATATAGTTAATACACATTCATTTCACAATTAATACAAAATCAATACATATTCAATATACAGTCAATACACATTCAAAACACACTTAATAGTTAATACACAACCGATACATACGTAATACACAGTCATTGAACAAAAACACTACATAAATCATTTTTATATTTGAATCCTAACTTTTTAAATGCAGTACACAATGAATACACATTGTGTATTGATAAAAAATATAATTGAAAAAAAAATTCTCTTATATACATACAACATATAAGTTTATAAAACATCACAAAATGAACAAAAGCATGCCTCTTTGAGACATTCAACATATAAATAATTAAAGAATATATTCAATCAAAACATATGAACCATCAATGATTATAATGATATGTTTTAATTTAACTATCATTATTAACCTAAAATTAAATTTCATGCAATTGTTACTCTAAGTCAATGATATTCATCATCATCCTCGTGTACTCATATGTCAGCTAACTGGTTGTCGCCCCATTTATAAATTCCTCATTGAAAGATTTAGACATATTTGAGAACTTGATCCCTCTAACTCTACAACAAATTTCCGCTAAAATTTTAAAATTTGGTAACCCTAATATTCGAGGACCTTTCTAGGATTATTTTCTAAAAAAATGAGCGTCAATAAAATTGGTTGGGCCGAGTCATCTAGGGTTGTCAATTTCGGGTCACGGGTCGAACTCGGAATTGATCTGGCACTATTCGGGTTCAGGTCAACATGACCTTTCTTGCAAATGAGTCGATTTTTCGGACTCGGATCCGACCCGCTTCGGGTTTGGGTGAACCCAATCAGACCCGTTTAGGGTTTAGGGACAACGCGTCAGGCGATGCAGCAGTGTCGGCGACCGGCGGGGAAGTGGTAGCGGAGCGGTGCCGGCGATGCGCGGAGCAGCGGGGCAGGCAAGGTAGCAGGGCAGCTGGCGCGGGGCAGCGGGTGCGGTGCAGCAGGGCAGCGGGGCAGCTGGGTTTCCGGGTCATTCCCAGATTCCCGGGTCAATCCGAACCCAACCCGATTTTACAAATGAGTCGGTTTTTAGGACCCAAACCCAACCCGCTTCGAATTCGAATCAACCCAAATCCGAATTTTTTGGCTCGGGTCCAATGTGGACCCCGCTAGAGTCATCAAATCACCAGCTATATATTAAAAATCTACTGTTAAATCAACTTTTGAGCTGGAAGAGCCCGGAGGTAGATGAGGCGGGCGCTTAGGTTACGGCTAAGGCCGCCGATCTCGCGGTGGCAGTTGCATCCGCCGCTTAGGCTCACTGTTTCCTTAGAGAAGAAAAGAGATGTGGGAGAATCACGCTGCGCCTACCTCTCTTTTTTCTCAGATCTGATTTCTTTCCCGGCCAGAAGGATCATACTGACATTGCAGTTGTGAAAATTTTCCAGTCCGAGCGGATCCTCCAGATGAAAATTTACTATGCCAAGAACCACCCGCTCCTTCTTCTTCCCCTTCAGTGTCGGTATGCCCTCTCTCTCTTCCCAAATTTCTGTGAGCATGAGCATGGTCCAAAACTAGTTGGCTGGGCAAGAGGTTTCATCATATGAACGCAGCCATCAAAAATGAATTTGCTATCAAAGTTATGTCGTCTGATAGATGATCTTGATCTCAGGGCCAGCTAAACAAAGTTGCTCCAAGAATCTAAGGATTCATTTGGGACACTTTTTGTGTCACTAGGATTTTTTTTGTTGGTTTCAAGATATTTTTGTATGAAAAATTTGCTATAAAATACAATAAGAAAACTGCTAATAATATTAAGCCACACATCTAATCATTACCACAGTATTATACACTAATAATATAAGAAAATCACAAAACTAATCTCAAATTTTTTAAATTTTAATTCTTAATCATTTTTTGTCAATAACAATTCAATGTTGCTAATAAATTTGAATTCAACCACCACTGGCCAAAGAGTATTAATCATGTTAATTTTTTTAAACTATTTGATTGAATAAAAGAGTAAATACATCACATTACGCAACAGAGTTGAAGGTGAAATTGTGGTTGAAAATCGTTGAAAATCATAAATTAATACCTAGATTCATAAACAAATCATAAATTACCTGTTCTTACTTTCTTCACATGATTTGAAAACAGTCATCAAACATCCATGTTAGCAAACTAGTATGTTTATAGTTTTGAAATGAGAAAAATTGTTACTTTATCAGGAACCACGAAGCTGCAACGGCAATGTACACTTTACAAAAGAATTAGCAGAAAGACATAAGCCTCCCCCTCTTACAGATAGTGTGGCCTGTGCTTGAGTAAGCTTTCATCATGGAAATGGCGGCTTAACCAGCAATCACTCTTCTTGAGATCAGAGAATGTCATCTCCTATTTCTCTTTGCTGCTTCTACTAAAGTAGCTTTAAGAAGCCTCCGAGCAATTCCCCGCAGGAATTCAGTTAAAATGGAACTAATCATCTCCATGAATGAAAGCAACAAAAAGTTGATCTTCAGCTGAGAGATTTATTGGCCCATTTGAGAACCAAAAACTAAGATCTCTGTAAGTAATACAGATCATTTGTAGTCCTTTCTGTAGTAAAAGAATTCCAACTTAATTGCACAATCAGATGAAAGAAGGGAAAAAAAAAACAGCTACTGAAAGAAGATGGAAACTTCAACCTCGTGCATTCAAAAGCATATGAAACTACAAGACATTCATCTCATTATTATCATCATCATCTGATAGGATCCAACATCCTATTTAGCACATTTTTGAGTTATTCTTCACTCCCAAAAGAAAGAAGAAAGATACCAAGGAAAAGACTTAATCATTTCATCATACCTCTTACTCTTCAATCAGGGTTATTTATAGGCTTCCAAAACTAACTCGTCAACTAACCATTCCTCTTAGCACAAATTTTAGGGAAAATTAAATGCTAACCTCTCATAGTAATTAATCAAAAATCTATTGAACTAATGACTACAGGGTTTACATCATTACTCCCACTCTTAAAAGAAACCTTGCCCTCAAGGTTGGACTTCAAAGACAATCCAATGGACATGATGACCATGCATTTAACTACAACAAACCTTGCCCTCGAAAGAGTTTTCGCCCTGAACCCTAAACAAATAGTCCCCTAATAGGTATGGTGTATTGGTAAAATATACCATACAAGTCGGTGTTGACCACACAAAGGGTATATGTGCAAAAGTATGGTGTATTGGTAAAATATACCATACAAGTCGGCGTTGACCACACAAAGGGGATATGTGCAAAAGTGCATGGAACCAATTTAGTTTGTTGGCATGTATGTACGCTCGGTCTTCAAACTCATTGAGAAAGGGTGATCGAGTTCGGTCTTCAAACATATGAGCTATGTATAAACTCGACAAACCAACGCGCTGAACTCAGAAAGGATCCAGACTTGGCTGCTAGAGTGTGGTGAATCACAGAAACACTGAATTGCATGTGTATGAGCTGGGAAATGTGGCTTCCCCAACTCAACCATTGGATGAGGAATAATGTTTCAAGTTTGGCCTTTGGGCGTGTGAGCCTAGTGTCCAAGTTCGGTCCTTCAGTGTGTTGAACTTAGGTAGAATCCTAGGCTCGACAATAAGAAATTGATGAATCAAGAAAGACTCAATGTTCAGGCATGTGAGTTGGAAAATGTGGCTTCGCTAACTTGACCATTGGATGAGGAAGAAGATCCCAAATTTGGCCTTTGGGCGTATGAGCCTTATGTGTAGGCTTAACCCTCCAACATACTAAATTTGGGAAGAATCCTGACTCGGCTACAAGAGCGTGATGAATAAGGAAATACTCAATCCTCAAGTGTGTGAGTTGGGAAATGTGACTTCTCCAATTTGACCCTTGGATGAGTAAAGGGACACTGAGTTCAGCCTTTAGGTGTGTATGCCTTGTGTGTAGGCTCGGCCCTCCGACATGCTGAATTAAGAAAAGTCCTAACTTGGCCAATAAGGCATGATGAGCTAGGAAAACAAACTCAATACTTAGGTGTATGAGTTGGGAAATGTGGCTTCACCAACTAACCACCTTCAGATAAATGAGTGAAAGTTGTATTGAGTTTAGCCTTTAAGCATGTGAGTCATGTGTGTAGACTCGGCCCTCTGGTGTGGTAAACTCGAACAAAATGTTGTTCATTAGCTCTCTGGTGTGTTGAGCTTTGTGTCAGCCCGGTTTTTGAATCTCAAAATAGGAAAGAACAACCAAGCCGATCCGGCGAGCATGATGGACTGGAAGAAAGAAGCCTCAGTGAAGGTTGAATTGGCATTTGCCTCATTTTTAATAGGCCATTTTGTCTCCCAGAATTTGATAGAATCAAGAAAGGATCCTACTTTATTCAATAATTATTTTTCTAACCATTTTATCTAGATATAATGTACAGCTCTTTTACTACTTTTCAAATGTGAGTTATTATTTATCCATTTGACATATTGGTAAGCCAATTTTGTGACTGTTAAATAACAATTCTGTCTGTTTATGTTGTCTAAAATTTGTTTATTTTTTTGGCATTATTTCGATCATTAGTATGTTATGCTGATTATCCTGCATGGTCGTATAGTTAAAAGAAAAAATATGGCTGGTACTGTCAATTTTAAACCTTTTAGTATACCATCTAATCAATATTTACAAGTATTAATATTTTAATTAAATTCAACCTAATTAGCGGTTTACAGTATAATTACAAAAAAAAAACCCTTATTAATTTTTGAGAAATCACTTGCTTTTTATCATCACACGGAAGATAAGTATAAAAGTGGA
This sequence comes from Dendrobium officinale, assembly GCA_019514585.1. NCBI lineage: Eukaryota > Viridiplantae > Streptophyta > Magnoliopsida > Asparagales > Orchidaceae > Dendrobium > Dendrobium officinale. Next base: position 22,306,542 of record CM033696.1, read on the forward strand.
ATTAAGAATAGGCCAAATTCGGCAATAGTTAATTAGTTAGCATTCATGACATTTTTAATAGTTTTGAATTTATTTCTGCATTATTTATGATGGCATTCTATTTAAAGCTCAATCTAAAAAAAAAATCATTCTCCCTAAAATACTATTACAAGCAACATTTTTAACAATAGATTATTAATGCATATTACCAAAATGAACATCTAATCTTTTTTATTGGCAAATCAAACCTTGAACACTTTTAATGCTTACAAATTAAACCAAACTGTTAATGCTTGCATTTGAAGATTCTTACAGGCTCTGGGCTTTTGTTGCCAAGTTTCTGGATGCTGATTTTGTTGAGAAGGAGAGATGGAGATGTGTGGCTCTTAACCAGAAAATGATTGAATTGTAGACTGAGGAATGACCAAGAATCCATTATTTTACTGCTCCACCTTTTCAAACTTTGCAGATGGGGGACAATATGGGAGCATTCAAATTTCCTATTCATTCATTCTTTATAAATGATGTGCAATGTTGCAGAAGTCAATTGAATGGTTTAAAGTTCAATATTTTTTTGAAATCATTAAAGATAGTAGCTGAGAGTAGTAACAAATGTCAAACAATTTATGTCATGCAATTGTTTCATATATTTTACTTCATTATTGTAGTTTCTTGGACCGAGTATTTTTTTATTAAAAAGTTGTTTTAAGAAGCAGTAAGAAAGTTGTCACGAACGAAACCTAAGTCACTCAAAGTAGCCAAAGCTGACACATTGCTCGACTTGGTTCACCAAGGCTACTCGCCCAACTCGGCAAATCTCAATGATGTCGCAAGGAGCATCATATGGATTCAGCCCTTACAAACCAATATGTAATTTCCACATTTTATTCTCTACAAACTAGTTAAGTTTATTCATTTTATAATAAGCTATGATATGTAACTCATATAGGGGCTGTTTGGTAGCACTCATGATTTGATTTAAGTAGGATTTTGTAAATCCTCTAAATCTGGATTTCGGAAATCCCAAGGGGCCTAAATCCTGAAAACTGTTTGATAATATTAATGATAAATCCTGTTAAATCTCATGTGGCTGTTTGGCTACAGAGCATATTTAATCGGCGGACTCTTCCCTCTTGTGCTCATAGAATCTTAAATCCGGCAACAAATAGAATTTAAGAAATATGGAATTTAGCACGAAAAAGGGGGTATTTTCCTTCTACGGCATCTTTCATTTGCCATGAGATTTGGTTTTGCATTTTTGGCCATTTGACGGATTTCGCTCAAATCCGGCCCAAACATGGCCTAAATCCTACTATCAAACAGCCACATAGTGTTTTCTGTAGCAAAGTACCTCTACCTGAGCTTATAAATAAATAGGGTGTCAAACCATGAATCTGGGACAAACAATCATTTGCCTTAGTCTTATACTTCCAGGCAATCTAGTGAAATTTCAAAACTTTTCATTCTAGACTCTCTATCTTTCATCTCTTATCTCTTGTTTCTTAATCATTCTTGTCTATAAGATTATGGTGTTACTTGCAAACAAATGTGATCCAACACTTGATATTATAGTTATACTTTTTCTCAAGAAACAATACTTACGATGGGCACCAATTACATACTTCATAATAACTCTTTCATTCATGCTTCGTTTGGGATAACTTTCTTACTATTTTCTAAAATAGCTTTCTAGTACAATTTTTTTTTCTTTCAAATTATCACAAATGAAGCCTCAATCTCTCACTCACTCTCACTTTGTTAAAAAATCAAAGAAAATGAGGAAAAGGGGAGAGGATGTATTGGCAGCAATGTAAATGTGGCATTAACTCCAACAGCAACTTTGAGAGGTATCTATAGCCCAGGTCAATCTTCCCAGCTTACAATAACTATCCTCTACAATTATAGAAAGCTTTCTATAGTAGTCAAACTTGTATTGAGATTTTCAAGTGATAGACCATACTAATGTTAAACTATATGAAATCCTTATATTTAGTGCCACATTCGATTGATAAAAAGTACATTCACAAAGAAATACATTCATTGCCAAAAAAAGTTTAAGCTTTTTGGGTTAAAATTGGGTACCACTAAAGCATTTGTCCCAGCCCCAGGTACCTATTAGGCTCATTCCCCTTAACAAGAGTACTATAGTTTATGATTTTTTTTTATAATTAATTAATTATTTACTATACTACTACTCTACTATACTATATATTATAATATACTACTACTACTACTATACTATATATACTACTATACTACTATACTATACTATACTACTATACTACTATACAATACTATTATACTATACTACTACTATACTACTACTATACTACTATACTATATACTATACTACTACTATACTATAATACTACTACTACTACTATACTACTATATACTACTACTATACTATACTACTACTATATTATATTATATTATATACTATTATACTACTACTACTACTATACTACTATACTATACTATCCTACTACTATACTACTATACTACTACTACTACTACTATATGGTGCGAGCAAAAATCCGGGGGATGGGGGACCCGAGGACCTCCGCCGGCGAGACGAAAAACAAACGCTCATAATAAGAACGAACAAAGAAAGAAGACAAACAAACTCTTACATTTCAAATCTAAAACAGACTTAGAAATTAAAAAAAACAAAACTTACAACACATTAAAATTAAACAACTTACAAACTTGAATATAAAAACAACACACCCTAAACTTGCTTCACTTAGAGACGAAGGATACAGATGGGGTGGTCACTTGCGGAGAGACGAAGGAGGTTAGAAGCCAAGAAGAATGGTGGAAAGAGCTCGCATGATTTCCAAAGGAGGTGGAAGAAGAAGGTGGACAAAGCTCGCAAGCTTCTCCAAGAAAATCCGCATATTTCTTTTCAACAATTCATATTTCACTCTCTTAAAATAATACATAACCCCTCATATTTATAGGTATGAAAGGGGAATACAAACAGACACTTAAATAAATTTCCACAAGAACCCAAACATCACAAGCCATGGAAAAGTCCCCTTGCTTTTTAAGGCAAAATAGCCCAGCCAGGGAATCGAGGAAGCATCCACGGGAACCCAAGAGGCCGAACGGACCGAGGCGCCAAAATCCACCGGAAGGCCCCCAGTTCGAAAAACCAGCAGCCACCGTGAGAACCAAGGGGCCATGCACGAAAAACAGCAACCAACCGTGGAAGCCAAGGAGCCACGACATGGGAAAACAAACCATCTTGGAATTCCAAAAGCCATTTTGGAATTCCAAGAGACAAACTTTAATTAAGACTTAAAAACAATAAAAATTACATTTAATTAAAAGATAACTATGAACTAAAACTTAGCTAATAATGAGCTAAGCCTTAGTTCAATAAATGAACTAAAGATCAGCTCATAAATGAGCTAAATTCTAGCTCAAATTTGATTGAGCTTGTAAACTCAAGGGAAGCCAAAATCAACTTATTTTGGGTATGAGTTAACACCCCCCCCCCCCCCCCCCCATTTGTCTACATCAGACTCCCCTTCTTGAGAACTCATCTCCCGATGAGTTAGCTTTTGGTTCTCTTGAGGAGGTGAAGATGGTGCATCCATCTCTTTGATCTTTTCTTCAAATTTCTTTAAAATTTCTTCCCGCTCTTTCTCGAATTGCCTTTGTAGATATCTCTTCAACTTCTCGAATTTTTGATCACATAAGAACATGTGATATTGAAGCTTGTATAAATGGTCTTGAAGCGGATCTGTTGAATCACCTTCTGTAGGAATCCATCTGTCCAACGGAAGAGGGACATCAAGATTATCATGATCGTTTTCCTCCATGAATGAAGCCATTTTTTTGTTATTTTCCATTTTTTTTAAAGACTCAAAAAAGGACTCCAAAATCTCAACCTAGACTTAGACTCAAATTACTTTTAAACTTAAGAATCACAATAAGACTCGACTTGACAAACTTAAACAAAACTTGTCAAACTAAAACAAAACTTGACAACCAAATCCTGAGACTTCCTAACTTGCTCTAATACCAAAATGATGCGAGCAAAAATCCGAGGGATGGGGGACCCGAGGACCTCCGCCGGCGAGACGAAAAACAAACACTCGTAATAAGAACGAACAAAGAAAGAAGACGAACAAACTCTTACATTTCAAATCTAAAATAGACTTAGAAATTAAAAAAACAAAACTTACAACACAGATTAAAATTAAACGACTTACAAACTTGAATCTAAAAACAAGACACACTAAACTTGCTTCACTTAGAGACGAAGGATACAGATGGGGTGGTCACTTGCGGAGAGACGAAAGAGGTTAGAAGCTAAGAAGAATGGTGGAAAGAGCTTGCAAGATTTCCAAAGGAGGTGGAAGAAGAAGGTGGACAAAGCTCGCAAGCTTCTCCAAGAAAATCTGCATATTTCTTTTCAAAAATTCATATTTCACTCTCTTAAAACAATACATAACCCCACATATTTATAAGTATGAAAGGGGAATACAAACAGACACTTAAATAAATTTCCACAAGAACCCAAACATCACAAGCCATGGAAAAGTCCCCTTGCTTTTTAAGGCAAAATAGCCCAGCCAGGGAATCGAGGAAGCATCCACGGGAACCCAAGAGGCCGAACGGACCGAGGCGCCAAAATCCACCGGAAGGCCCCCAGTTCGAAAAACCAGCAGCCACCGTGAGAACCAAGGGGCCATGCACGAAAAACAGCAACCAACCGTGGAAGCCAAGGAGCCACGACATGGGAAAACAAACCATCTTGGAATTCCAAAAGCCATTTTGGAATTCCAAGAGACAAACTTTAATTAAGACTTAAAAACAATAAAAATTACATTTAATTAAAAGATAACTATGAACTAAAACTTAGCTAATAATGAGCTAACCCTTAGTTCAATAAATAAACTAAAGACCAGCTCATAAATGAGCTAAATTTCAGCTCAAATTTGATTGAGCTTGTAAACTCAAGGGAAGCCAAAATCAACTTATTTTGGGTATGAGTTGACCCCCCCTTTGTCTACATCACTATACTACTATACTACTACTACTACTATACTATACTACAACTATACTACTACTACTACTACTATATTACTATCTTATACTACTATACTACTACTACTATACTACTATTATATACTATACTACTACTACTACTACTACTACTACTATAATATACCACTATACTACTGCAATATACTACAACTATACTACTATATACTACTACTACTATACTATACAACTATACTACTATTATATTACACTACTACTACTATACTACTACTATACTATATACTATACTACTATACTACTACTACTATACTACTATATACTATACTATACGATATACTATACTACTATACTACAACTACTATACTACTATATACTATACTACTACTACTATACTACTATACTACTATTTTACTATATACTATACTACTACTACCATACTACTATACTATACTACTACCATACTACTATACTATACTACTACTACTATATACTATACTACTACTACTATACTACTATATTACTATACTACTACTGATATACTATACTATTATACTATACTATAATATACTACTACTATACTATATTACTATACTATACTACTATACTACACTACTACTATATACTATACTACTACTATATACTACTACTACTATTATACTATACTACTATACTATACTATATTACTATTACTACTATACTACTATACTATATATATTACTATACTATATTACTACTACTACTACTACTATACTATTGATGTAGGACTACATGCAAAATCAGAAACATGCACAAAATAGTTTAAGAACAATTTTAGATTTTCGTTATTCGTGATTAAAATAACAAAGTAAAACTCATAATGGTCAATTCCGTTTAGGCTAAGCTACGCAAGAGACTAAACAAAATCAAAGCACATCGAAAAATTAAAACATTGCATGTGGAGTAGTTTCCAACTTAACCAAGACATAACAATGAGATCTAAGAGCAAAGAAGTAACAAACCTACGATTACTAGTGGATGACGATTAGTAGACACAATCTCTTGCTTGAACAAACTCTCAACAAAGTAAGTTGAATTTGAAAGTAAGTGAATCAAGGAAGAATATCACCTTCCGGAGAGACGTCGTGATTCACCACGTACCTTTCGTTAGTCCTCTTCAACAATTACTACGGGAGGAAGAAATTTCTAGGGATCCGTCAATGATTGGAATCGCGCCGACGTCGGAAATTGGAGAAGAGACACGACGCCTTGGCCGTCGGATGCAAAATCGGAATCAAACGCCGAATCGACCATGCATCAATATCATGTAAAGAGAGAATGAACTAGAGAGGGAGGGAGATAGATGACAGTGGGAGGGAGGAAGAAGCTAGGGTTAGGGGAGAACTAGATGGGATGAAGAAAAATGTTATAATCTCCATATCAAAACTATTCTCAGATTTTTAGTAGAAGTTGAGAAGTTGAGGGAAAAATTTGAAATTTGAATTTCAAATACATGCAATTAGGTGCCTTAATGTAACATTAAAGAAGGGGGACCACCAAGGGGGGTCGGCGGCATAGTGAAGGGGGAGGGGTTTTGGGGAGAGTGTAATGGGTTTCCTAATTCGCTCCGACAAATTAATGAAGAAAAATTTCAAATCCGTTTCAATTCAAATTTGAAATTGAAACCTCATTGAAACTTTCCTAATTTGGCACCGACAAATTTGGAAACTTTCACTCATCAAAATTTTAAAATTTCAAATTTGAAAATACATGAGGTGGCGGAAAAGGAGCCGGCGATTAACGGGGAAATGGGGTGGTGGTGGAAGGGGAGGCCGAGATTAGGGAGATGGCCGGCGGTTAAAGGGGCGGCCGGCGGGATGATGGCGAGGGGATGGTTTTGGGGAGGTTGAGTTTGGGTGGGTGAAATTAGGAGGTGGCGGTTAGTGGTGGGGAATGACCGGTGGTGGGCGTTGGGTAGATTGGAAAGAAGGGAAGATAAACTAAGAGCCACCGGTGGTGACTATTGGGTACTACGGGTGGCCTCTCCTAGGCTCCACCAATCTTTCAAACTCTCTCTCAAGCTCTCACACAAAAGCTTCAAGAAGATCAAATGCAGGAAAAATTTTCAATATCATTCATTAGCTTCAAAAGTACAAGATGAAGGCTTTAAATAGCCTATTACAATGACTTAAAGCAAAAGGACTCAAATACCCTCAAGGGGCTACATGACTCAATCCCTCAAGCAAGGGTAAAAAGGAAAAAATGCTGAAATAAATTACATCCATAAGAAAATAAAATACACCAATAAGAAAATAACAATACTAAAATCAAAAGTACATCGGATAAATCGTGGCCGTAGATCTACGGCCACGTCGATGGTAGACTTTCCAACTGATGTCCCTATCAAGGCTTTTAAAACCGGACCGGTCAATGAACCGGAAGGAGGGGATAGAGGTTTGATGGTTCGACTGAAGTCGAACCGGATGACGTAATAAATATGTATTATATTTAAATATTATAATAATGACACAACTATTTATAAATATATAGCAAAAATTGAAGAAAATTATAATATGAAGTATAAAAAACAACTTTACAAATTCATAAATACAAAACTGATATTCAATAACAAGACATGCACATACCTGCTTCAAAAATCCAGCTCTAAAAGCTCTTGTCACTTCAATGATCCCTTGACTCTGTTATTTGCAATGGCTAAAGAGTCCTCGGGATGGTCACTTCTTATTCTCTTAACTTCCTGAATGACAAAAAATATAAACATTATTTCTGAATATATTACTGAAATCAAACCTCAAAAAAAAGAATCAGATAAATCAAAATCTTCTACTACCTCTTCCACACTGGTGTTGTGATCCTTTGTAAGTTACAAGGAAACAAGATTCTGCAAACCATCCATTTGATCACCACAACACTCATAATTCTCAAGATCATGTAAAGTCTCTTCATTTATACTTTGCAAGTTCAGGCTCTCATTCCTCACTGAATTCCAATTTCAAACATCATGAAAAAATCTATTAGCAAAGTAAGATTATTCAAATTAGAATTGGGAACAATTGTTAACGACATTTAAGCTGATAACATTCATTCATTATGAGCTAGAAATAAGATCCCTGCATAGGCAAAGTAGGAAAAGAGGAATAGAAAGTTTCAGCATCTCCATAACAGGGCATGGGCTCACCTCATATAATATTATATCAATGCTAGAAAATAATATCTAATTATATTAAGTTATTAACTACTTAAATTAGATCAGAATCCACAATAAACTAAATTATAATTAAAGCATTAGGGAATCCTAAACAAAAAACCTAGCAAGTTATCATGCTGGATAACAAAACTAGGAAGAAAAAAAAAAAGACAACGTATTTCATATAAAAGAAAAGAAAAATAAAAGATGATTTGTAACTTGTAAGTATAACCTTTTTTGCTCGGCTGCAGTATGCTTTGCCTCTAGCGCTGACCAGGATCTTCTTCTTGAGATGACCAAGACGGACTCCTTGGTTTTGGCCTAGCTTTGCTTGACAACCACTCATGAAATTGCTGTTCAAATATTATTACAAGTTAATATGCAGCATGCCAGCATGTACTTTGAAATGGTTTTGTGCAAGAGCATGTAGAAAGCAGAAGAATAGAAAAACACCGGAAGCCGAGAAGAAGAAGTGGGATGCGGAGAAGAAGATACCCGAGGAAGAGAAGATGACGCCAAGCAAGCAGGCCGCAGGCGACACGATTAATCGAATAGGGTTTTTTTTTTCACGTCGTTACTTTGAATACCTCCGCTCGCACTCAGATGGCATCTCAGCCGTCCGTTTCCCTTTTTAGTGAACAGGCCGGTTAAAGCAAACCGGAACCGGTTCGTCGGTCGGACCGCCGGTTCGAGCGGTCCGCAGCCGGTTTTCTGCGAACACGGTTCTATACCGAACCGAAACCGGCCGGCCGGCCGGTTCCCGGTTCAACCGGTTGAACCGGCCGGTCCGGTCAGGTTTTAAAAGCCTTGGTCCCCATCAACTATAATATACTATCATACTACTACTATATACTACTACTACTACTACTATTACTACTACTATATACAACTATACTACTATACTATACTACTACAATACTACTATACTATACTATTACTACTACAACTATACTACTACTATATTATACTACTACTATATACTATACTACTACTATATACTACTACTATCCTATACTACTACTACGCACACAAATCAATCCTTACACATTTTATAAGAAAGAACAAGGATATAAATCATCAATTGAAAGTATAATTTTCATGACAATACAAGGAGAATTATACTCCCGAAGTTATCATTGAGACTTGTAGAAAGCTTAAAGAATCTACATCCAACAGTATGCATAAGAATTGAAAGCAAACTTGAAATTTTTCATTCAATTGTTCAATCATCCAACGAAGCTTATATACACCATTCGCCCTACTTATAGCCCAAGAAAATCCAAAATAAGTAAATTATATGAATCTCCTTAGATCTAACATAATATTACAAGTTTCAATCCCAAAAACTTGAATTCCAGCAAGATCATTAAATTTCCTACCTTAGTTTCAACAAAATAATGACTTTCCAATTTAAAAAATATATTTCTAGTAATATTGGATTTTCTACTAAAATACAAAAAGAAAATCAATCAGTGAACGAAGCTACAACACCGAATAAGCATACAAGACAAATCGAGAATTGCTTTAGTACTGATTACGGGATTAGAAGAAATTCTAGCAGCCGGCATTGCTACAGTGACTTGCATCCAAGTTAAAATAATTTATGGAAACATTAATAATTTATGTAAACAATAAACCGTGAAGTTCCAAATTAGTTGATGGACAACTCAGAAGATCAATTGTGTGCTAAAATAGGAAATCAGATACCAAGAGTTTAATTGAAATAACTTGTAGTAGTAAGCCAAAGTTAATAAGGTAATCATTCTGTCGGATAAAACCTGATACGAGAATTTGGGTGCAAGCAACTATTTTTTGGTGAACAAATCCATGAATAATTTTATATCACACACTGATAAATTAATACTCTAATTTCTTTGACAGCTCATGACAGCAATATAAAAAAAATTGAAACTATTAAAGCACAGATAATGCTACTTATCAAACAAAATAAACATAATTTGAGCAAAAAATAGTTTGGGCGGCAGTGAATTGTAAACAAAACTCTCTTACTATCAATTCATGCTCCCATGTGTAGGTGTGACTTTTCTTTTATGCTTTTCCAATGTTCTAGATAGTAGACATGCTCACTTAATATATCAATGAACAAGATTATTGCCCTATAACAATTAAAAATCATAATGATAATATATTTGGCAACTGTAAAATTGCAAATCATAACCATTTCAATTTATAGTTTGTAATGGAGCAGGAAAGAAGAAAATAAGCTGGAAGGTAACCCCATTGCATATCAGTATGACAATAGCAGTAATTTGTAATAGAATAAAAAAAGAGTATAACTCTTCTGGGCGACTGCGAAAAATTGTTCATTATGTAGGAAAACCACGTGACGCACTGTTTCCCTAACCTGTTGGACAAAATGATTAGTCATTGTTAACCACTGAAACAAATAAAATGATTTGAACATTAAAGATCGCATCAATTTATTGAGAATTGATAGATTGTGTTTTTAATACCAATTCCATGACAAGATAGATGACCAAGAAGAATATAGATGAGGCGTTTTCAACAGGAAATCATCCATATGCTACCTAGCTCTTCAAGTTCTTATAATGAGCCATTCGTGGGGCCACAGCCTAGTTTAATGTAACATGTGATTAACACAATTAACGATGAAGAAAAGTGATTCAGATTTCAGCATGAATAAATAAGGGCCAATGAATTCTTAGATTCACAAAATTTTATCAACAAGCTGTAAAGCCTTCTAAAGAAAAGATACACATCATACACCATAGCTTAACTTTGATAATACAATAACATCAACATCAAGCCTTTGCCCCACTTCACTATGATAATAATAATAGTAATATAGTTAAAGGCTACAACGCATCACCAGGGCATGATCATCCGGACATCAATGATAGAAATGCCATAAAAGATTGCATGAAAAATAATCATACCTGAAATGAGATGCCATAAAAGATGCATGAAAAATAATCATACCTGAAATTCTTTTATGAGATCCATAGTAATCATATCTATCATAGCCAAATGGCCCTTTCGACCTCCAACAAGCATATATCGGCCACTCAATGTATAATCCAATATGTACAGACCTAAATCTGCAAGTTTATTTCAAAAGAAATGAGAACTAAAACAGAAATATATATATATATATATATATATATATATATATATATATATATATATATAAAGAAAGAAATTTAGGAACGTGACCAATCCATTGCATTTTATTTTCAGAATTTGGATCGTCAACCATGATCTCAGTTGCTTGAAGAATCAGTTCCATTGAAGCAAGAAAAACCATAGGGAACGTAGCCAATCAATGATATTGCTAACAAAATAATACTTGAAATTAAGGGGTCCTTCGGTATCACTTTTAATTTTGTCAATTTACTATTGGAATTATTTTTTTTTTCTCCGAAATTCCTTTGGAGACAGGAAACAAAGACATTTGCTACAGCATTTGTTTGTTGTTCCCAATTATTCAAAACAGAAAAGAAAGCAGAAAACAGGTTTAGGGTGCTCTAACAATTTCAAAAACATATCATAATGAGGGCAAATTATTACGTCCGGTCACCTGACCTATAAATAGGTTCGGACATCCAATAAAAACTTGCCATGTGGACTGCGCTTTGACTGCACTTTAGGTGCGCTTTGACTGCGCTTTACCTGCGCTTTTAACTGCGTTTTTTGAGTCAAAGCGCAGTCCACGTGGCAAATTTTTAGTGGATGTCCAGACCTAAAAATAGGTCTGGTGACCGAACCTAATAATTTTCCCATAATGAGGGACTAAAAAAAAGTAGAGAATAAACATAAAGAAAAGAAATAAGGAAAAAATATTGAAGAAAAGTAAATCCATGTTATTGGCAACAAAATAATACATGCAACTATGGCGTTCTTTGGTATCGCTTCTAATTTCTATAATTTGGTTGTGGAATTTTATTGTGGTTAATCAAAGTTTTGAAATCATCATAAACAGAGGTATGTTCGCTACAGCATTTATTTATATTTCAATTTGTTCAAAACAGAAACAAAGACCAAAGCAAGTTGCTAGTTTAAAATATTCCAAAATTATGGAAACATATTAGAAAGAGGAAAGAAAAGAGAAAATAAAAAATAAATTGATTAACACGTTCTACTCCACTTAAATACAAATAAAATTATGGAAAGTTAATGCAAACCCTAAGAGATAAGCAAAAGTAGGTTTTAGTTTCTACCTTTCAAGACCATATCGAATGGTTTCCTTGAACCAATAATATCTACTTCTTGAAGGATAGTTTCTTACTTGATCCTCCATGTCTTTTCTAGACATTCAGCCTCCAAATAGCCGTGCTCGATAGGTAAAAGCCACTATAAAATGTTTAAGATAGTTATTATAAATATAAACTGTTATGACCACTTTCTAGGAATAAAGATAGTACTTTTACAGAAGAAGATACTAACGAAATGTGAAAAGTGAATTGCAGAACCCTGTTTCAATTTCTTATCATATAATCTTCCATTAGACGTATTGGGATTCAATTCATCATCAAAGCTCTCCCACCAATCTCAGCCTAAAGTGTAGTTTGATTCTTCACAAGTATGGCACCTACAATTCATTCATATTGGAATCGGGCAAATTTTTCGTACAGCTCACTGAGAAGTTATTCAAGTTCAAAAAAGTGTTCAGTTACAATTTAGGTTCGAGAAATCTAAATTTTTTTTATTTTTACTTTTCACTTAGGCGTTGTTTCGTTTTTATATAGTCAAGTAAAATGCAAATATGTTCTACTTTACTATTTTATTTGGACTCATTCGCTTCTATGAAATTAATAGAAAATGTAATTACCAAGGGAGCTGAAAATAAATGCAAATCCCCTGAAAGCTCACTTTGAAAGCCTACAGCAAATTGTAGAGAAAAAATCTCCTCACACATGATGCAAGAATATTCTCTTCCCTCTCGAAGTTTCTGATTTCACAACACCTCCAACACATCTTCCCTTTCTCTCAATCAACTCTATTCCTCGTGCTACCATCCTCTGCTTCTTGTATTATCATCAAGAGTGTCAATGAACCGTCACCGATTTTCCTTCCTCACTGAAAGACAGGCTTATAAGGTATTTTCATCCTCTTTCTTGTTGGTTCTAGTTATCACTTTTTTTTACTCTTAAAGCTCAACATCAACACCTGAAATGTGTCCGATTCATGAAATATCACCATTCCTTTTCTCTATGGTCTTATTTCTTTTAACTTTTGCTTGAGAAAAATCTATGTTACTTAATATTGAGAGAGTTAATTTCTCTGTTTTATACTTTTTAATCATTTTGTTTGCTACTCGCTTGGCTTCCTTTTCTCTGAAAAAAAAAATCCCTCTTTTATAGGCACCACTTGTTTTGAAGGAATTGAAAGAGGCAAATACTACACCTAAGATGCCAATGAGCATGCTTGTATTAACTTAGAGCTATAACTTATTTTTTTCCATTAAAGTATGATTTTAAATAGCTTAATAAAGTGAGTGATTAAAATTATGAATCTTTTACCAGAACCTTTTTACTAGATAACTTGAGAAATGTCAGCATTTAAAATAATGATCTTTTTTTATTCACGTTAATAGAATAAACGATTTCAACACATTCAAAAATTTCATTTATTGACTTTTCTTTGAACCCTGTTTGATTTTATGTAAGATTATTTTAACTAAACTTTATCCTCCTACTTTCAAAAGGAATGTATCATTCATGAGTCGTCCTACATTCATACCCAACAACAAATCGGAGTTCCAGAAAGAAAAAATGGTCATCTTCTGGCCTCCATCCATGCATTTTTATTCCACCACCAAATCCTACTAGGGGGAAGCCCTTTTAACTGCCACATATCTTATAACTGGCTACCTTCAACAACCTTGGGACTAAAAACAATAATGGATATTATATCCTCTTTTTACCCCAAATTTCGAACCCATAAAAACCTTACACCCATAATTTTTGGGTGGACTGCCTATGTTAACATTCACAGTCAAAATAGAGGAAAATTAGATCTAATAGCACTCAAATATATCTTTGTTGGATATTTATCCACCCAAAAAGGCTATAAGTGTTATCATCCCTCTACTAAAAAAAACTCTTGTATCTGCTAACGTTACTTTTGATGAACAAAAAATCTAATCTCACCAAACCTTATCTTCAGGGGGTGATTGGAACTGAAGAAGATGAGGAAAGTGAGTTTGCCCCTCTTGACATTTCAACTCCACCTCAAATCAATCCACCTAAACCTGAAATCAAAGCCAGAGAAACTGAAAACAAAGTTATTATGGATAATAAGAGGTTTGGGAAAGTGTATTCAAGGCATACAAATCTAAATTATGCTCCAGAGTAGATCCAAGAATCTGAACCGCCTCCTAAAATTGAGGTAAATACAAGTTCACCAAAAAAACTCCCTTGTACCCCATAACCAACTTTGTATCATTCCATAACTTCTCACATTCACACAATAATTTTCTAGTTACACTAAATGATATTTATATTATTAATGATATTTCTGAAGTCTTATTTGATGAAAATTGAAAAAGTGTCATGAAAGATGAAATGCATGCCCTGAAAAAGAACAATACATGGGAGATGATTGACCTACCAGTATGAAAAAAACTAGTCGACTGCAAATGAGTGTTCTTAGTGAAATACAAATCTGATGGTATACTGGTAATGTATAAGGCTGGACTGGTGGCAAAAGGGTACACTCAAACATATGGGATTGATTACCAGGAAACTTTTGCACCTGTTGCCAAAATGAACACCGTGAGGATCCTGCTCTTACTAGTAGCTAATTATAACTAGCATCTAGAACAATTGGATGTCAAAAATGCATTCCTACACGGGGACTTGGAGGAAGAAATATTTATGAAGATTCCACCAGGATTCAAGGAATAATCTAGGGGTAACAAAGTGTGTAGGTTAAAAAAGTTTTTATATGGGCAAAAGCAGTCACCTAGAGCTTGGTTTAGAAGATTATCAAAAGTCATGGTACTTAATGGCTATTGGCAGAGCCAAGGAGACCATACATTATTCTTCAAGCACTCAAACTCAGGGGAAGTCATAATTTTATTAGTTTATGTGGATGATACCATCTTGACTAGGAATGATGAAAAAGAGAGAGTAATTCTAAGGAAATGTCTTGCAAAGAACTTGAAATCAAAGATCTTGGTATATTAAAATATTTTCTTGGAATTGAAGTGGCCCACTCCAGCAAAAGAAATTTCATTTCACAATAAAAATACATTAATGACCTTATTAAGGAAACAAGTAAACTAGTTTGTAAATTGGCACCAACACTAGTTGAATCAAATCTTAAATTGGGGGAAGCTAAAGAAGATCCAAATGTAAATAAAGGAGCTTACCAGAGACTTGTGAGGAAATTGATTTACCTTTCCCACACCAGACCAGATATAGCATTTGTTATAAGCATGGTCAACCAGCTCATGCAAAATTCAAAGGAGACTAACATGCAAGCTGTGTACAGAATACTACAATATCTTAAGGGAAACTTAGGTACAGGGATTCTTTTCAGAAGAGACTGTGGAATAACACTAGAAGCATATGCTGATTACATAGCATCACCAGTAGATAGAAGATCTATCTCAGGATATTGCACATTTCTTGGAAGAAACCTTGTTACATGAGGAAGCAAGAAATAGAATATGGTGGCAATATCTAGTGTAAAAGTAGAATACAGAGCTATGCCTTAGGAATATGTGAGCTGCTTTGGATCAAGATAATTCTAGAAGATTTAAGGATCAAGTGAAAAGAACACATGAAGCTACACTGTGATAAGAAATCAACAATCAACATACCTCACAATCCGATTCAACATGACAAGATCAAGTGTATAAAAGTGGACAGACATTTCATAAAGGAAAAATTAGACGGTGGTATTATATGTATCGATCATGTCTCATCAAAATACTAGTTTGCATATATTCTTACCAAGGGACTCGATAACTCTATCTTTCTGTGACTGATTATCAAGCTGGGAATGACGGATCTGTATTCCCCAACTTGAGGGGGAGTGTTAAATTCAAATCGTCCCTTGGCATTTTGATCCCACAGCTAGGATGGGAATCCTTTGTGACATTTGAATCGTTTAATCAATTCACCTATTGTAACATTTTAGGATCTCAGTTTAATGATCTTAATGGATCTCACAAGCTAATTGAACAAAGCGTGACTTCGGCAGTGATACACAGCTTGAGCTAGCACAATTACCAAACTTTGGCCATAGAATTTTATAAAATTCTGTGGTGGCAATCTGGAACTAGGAATAAAGACATTTTTGATGCAGGACATATATGAAAATACAATTTAAATAAGAATTTTGCACGCTTGATGATTAAGTATAAGTTAACTAAAGCTTTATGATGAGTTAGACAATGAAATAAAACACAAAGAGCGGTAACAAAAGCTTAGGCCAAGTCACTTGTGAAAAGTAAAATCCACAAAATAACCAATTACTCTTGACGTTACATACGAGATAGGTTTCAACAAGAAATCCCTAGTCTAACAATAAGAGTAGTGTTATGAAAGATCTCTCACACAACTCCTAATAAGTACTAGGCTTTAGCGGGAAGGATTAACACAACTTTCCATGAGTCAATTAGAACTACAACTGAGAGCGACTAAAAGATAAAAGAGTAGGAGGAAAAATTGCCCAAATAAACAAGACAAACAAAGCTCTAGTGTGGTGTTTATGTGCTTGAGAGGAAGTGGACAACACGTAGTGGCTTCTTAGGCAGCGGGGACAATGACAAATTCGGCTGGAGTCTTTGGACAGCAGGTTGGAAGCCTGGGGGACAGATTCTGGACAGCACCCTATGAGGTTCGCCAAGCTTTTGGACTGCTCTTCTATGCTACCAGAAGCTTCAGACAGCAAATTATTGCCTTCCAGGTTGCTGGACAGCAGTTCTCCTGATTCTGAAATTCAGGAGAGCAACTAGATCCTGTCCCGAATTCAAGAATTATTTCTGGACAGCAGCTGGTCTTCTCTTGGACAGCAGTGCTCTCAGGTTTGGAAGAGAAGACAACCTCTGCTAGCATCCAAGAATTTCTGGACAGCAAGTAGACCAAAGAGGAAAGGTTTCAAATCTGAAATTTGGATGAAGAATTTGAATGGTTTCCCTCTCAATCTCCCTACTCCAAGTTTGGAAAGAAATTAAATGGGGAGGGAGGCATGGGGCCGGCGGCATCCATAGGGGGGAGGGGATTGGGAAGAAGAGTTAATGCTTGCATCTTTGGGACTTAATGATGAATTACTTCCAATCTAATTCAAATTTGATTTGGATTTGATTGGATAGTTTCCTAAAATAGAATTTTATTTTAGGAAACAAATTGAATTTGGGGAGAAGAGGTTTGAATTATTTCCAAAAGGTGAGATTGGGTTTAGGAAATAAATCCAAGGACTTAATGATGATGGGGTCGGCGGCTTAATGGACTAGAGGGGAGTTTAAGGAAGCTTTTAATGATTCCTTAAATTAGGGAATCAAATTTGGGATGAGATATTTCATCCTAATTTAAATTAAAATCAATAGGATAGGATTTGGGAACTTTCCTAAGATATGAATGATATTTTAGGTAACTTTTCAAATTCAAATAAATTTGAATTTTGTAAAATTATTGAGTTACCTAAATTATACAACCCAATTAAGAAAGAAGTAATTGTAGGCAATGATTATGGCTTTTGCCTTATTAAATATCAATTATTCCTATCAAATTTGAATACAAGCATTGATTTCTTAATCGAAAATGATCTCAGGTACACCTGGGATGTAATTAGCCCTAGGAGCTGTTGACCTCTTTTTTTGGCATCGGTCACTTACGCTATCTTATCTTGCATTTTGTAGATTGATCCACCTTATCGTATGTTACATCGTTGTGCTGATGAAGCGTCACCTTGCGTATGCTATCTCGGCTCGTCGTCGACCTTAGGATTTAGTCCTTTTGATCACATGTTGTCCTCTTATAATGTTTCAAATAACATGTGGTCGGGTCGATAACGATTTGATTTGATTTCACGCATTTGGGCCTTTATCACGCATGTTCGTTTCGTACTTAATATCTTTTGATTGAGACATCGTTTTGTGAAATGGATTGCACGGGTGAGTCCGGATCGTCTAGATCATCCGAATAAGCCCATTCACACTCGAGTCGAGTATCGTTTGATGTGTGCCGATATAAGATGAATTGAGATTATTATCATTATTATTTTTTTATTATTATTATTACTACTATTATTATCATTATTATATTTTTTTTTATATACATATATACATATCTTTCTAATTAATTTAAAAGTAAATAATTGTAATAAATTATATTTAGGAATTAAAATACTGATTATTTTTAAAATCAAAGAAATTTGATAAATCAAATTCGGGTTAAAATATAAAATTAAATAGATATAAAAATACATATTAAACAAAAATAATTAAATAGTATAATATAATATCACATTCAAAATAATTTTTAAATTGAGTTTGTCTCCAAATTTCTTTTAATTCAAACTTTTCACATATCTCCAAATGAAGCATATATTTAGATCCAATGGTCAAGATGTATGCAACAAAAGAGATATATCTTAATGCTTTTGCAGGAAAAGATATCAAGAGGACAATGGTTCACTTTTGCTTTTTCAGAGAAAGAAATTGCTCAATTAGATCTCAGCCGTCTGATGGAGAGAGCTCCTCATACATGAACTCTTGGAGGGAATGAGGATACGGGGGACATGGACAGAGAAATCTCTTGGTCTTCCGAGGACTTCAGCCGGCCCTAGCTCCTCATCCCCCAAGCCTTTCCTTCCTCTGAGATGGCTCTCATAAGCAAGCAACAGGGGAGAGCTCCTCGGCCCTCATGACAAGACACGATTTCTCACACTAAGAGGCAAAGAAATGTTCTCTTACCATCTCGACCGCACGCCGGCAACCCCGATGTCGACCTCCGAGCTCATGGTCCACTATCGTTGGTGTCCAGTTCTTGTCGTCGACCCCAGCCGCCTCACTCGCCGCCGCCGACAGTTCTCTCGAGCCATTCCTCCTTCCAACTCTTCCGCCATTCTCTTGGCCACGACATGGGGTCCTTCGTCAATGCCGACCAGCTGACCGACTCACCGGCGTTGCCCCCAACCTCTCGCCGGCCATTCATACGCTGCTGGTCATTTGACCACCAGCTATTCTCTTCACGTTGCCAGCCAAGGCACCTTCGACCAAGCTCTTCTACTCGACGCCGAGCCCCTCTCCGACGCCGGTCTCGACCCAAGCTACTCGCTGCCACCTTCCAGACCGGCAGACCATGGGTCGCTTATCTCATAGGCTAGTGGGTGATTTTCTTTATTTTTGCTACAACAAACTACCCAGCTACAGGTATAAAACTCCCCAACTCTAAGTTCCATTGCTTAGCAGTTCCTTGACCAAGTCTAAAGATTTTATTCAAGCTCATTTATTAAGGTTATATTTATCTTCATTATGTCTAAAACTGATCACCGCATATACAGTCATGTTTGTAAAGATTGATTTCGCTGTTCACTTTATATGATTGTTGTATTTGATATTTAGTACTATACGTCATTTACTATGATTGTTGTGTATGAGGTTGAGCGTTATTTAAATAGGCATGTCAAAAAAAAAAAAAGATTTCATATGAGCTGCCCTTCATTTGTTTTATTCTCCGATTTGATTTTTTGTTCTTCTCATGGTATGGAAGATAAGATATGAATGCCAAGATAGTTTTTTTTTTTTTTTTTTTTTTTTTGGGCGTTTTCTGTTCTTTCACAAAACTGAAGAGTCGAGAATAAAGCATGCTTGTTAGCAGACCTTTTTTTATTTTAATGGCAAAGTGTATGGTGTTAAAGCGTGCTTGGTAGTTCTTTGATGTTTATGACTATTATTGTATTGATGAGCTCTGAATAGATTGTGTCATGAGAATCTTAATCAAAATATGTGGATAGAGTTTTTTTTTTCCTTTTCTTTTAAGATTATGTGCGATGGTAAACTATGATCTTCACATCAATTTAATTAATGTAATTTTATAGTGTTGCATATCAGTTGCTCGATGAAATGCTTAAAAAAAAAAACTATAATGGAGTAATTTGTACCAAAGCTCAACAAATGCTGAAAAGTTTATCCTTTAGTGTTTGGAAAGTTTTAAATGTGATACATTTCTACCGAACTTTATGGATGACCGAGATAGGGTCTCAAAGTATTCTCATGCGAAGTAAATTTATCATCTTGTCTTTCCTATTTTCATCTCATTAGAGTCGAATGCCGTCATTCAATGGACAAGCTAACTCGTTTTTTTTTTTTATTATTTATATATTAATATATATGAATATTATTTACTTCAATGATTGCATATAATGTGATATATGTAGCTTCGTCCAGATTAATTGTTATATAATTTTTCTTGATTTTAAAATAATTTATATAATAAAATCATCACGCATATTATTTTAATACAGTACAATAAGTTTTATTAAAGAAAATCATATTTTTTTTATTCTAAAGCTAACATAGATTTTATTCATTATAAAATATATTTTAAATGTTCATGATTTAAAAATAAAAAAATATATGTAAATATGTTTGTGATAAATGTATAGGTTAACATAACTCAATTTTAATTTGGTTGGTCACGCCGACGCGTCTACAACATTATGAGTCTTATATATATATATATATATATATATATATATATATATATATATATATATATATATATATATATATATATATGATTTGTTCGCATAAGGATATATAGGCATAGAAATATATATATAAATTATTATTAAATACTTGCTTCTATACATGATTATTTCATGATAGCATGTTCTATGCCCCATGTTAGTAGTCTTTTCCTGGCGAACATAATAATAATAATAATAATAATAATAATAATATAATATTAAGGTAATATAGGTGGCATCATAAACAAGAATAATTATATTAAATTATCTATTTCAATACTTGCTTCTATACATGATTATTTCATTCGTTTATTTTTCCTGGCGAACATAGGTTGTCATGGTTAGCAACTCCTCCCATTTGTTGCTTGAGGTCTATAAAAAAATAATAATTTAGATTTATGTATGTGTAGCCATCCCCCATATTTTATGTCAATGAGTCTTCATATATTGAATGTATAATGTGTTTCTCTATTACCTTCCCTTGCCGATGTTAGTGAACATTCATATATATCAACTCTTTACATACATTATACTACATGATTAGTTGATTGTGTTAGTTTATGTTTATTATCCATGTTTCAATCTTTTAGGTATTGTGCATCATGTGAGCATTATTAAAAAGTTTCCCAAACATGTTTGGAGCTATGCAGTAAAAAAAAAATCATATTCATATTAGCAAGCTTCCTTATATCTCATGTATGTTGGTCTTTGTAGGATCTTCATTCACTCATGATAATATGACTTTATGTGCTATGTGTTATATTTCTCTCGAGTATTTTATGATAGCATGTTCTATGCCCCATGTTAGTAGTCTTTTCTTCATGACTTACACATAACTTATCTTTGTGCTTCATGTTAGAAAATTCTCACACTGCATCATGTCCTAATGATAATGCATGTATGTTTGACGAATTCAATTGCTAAGTTACTTGTTAGTTAAATTCTTACTTGATTATATTTTTCTTGAATGGTGCCTACTCTCATTCCTATTTTCTTTCTTTCTATGATTTTTGTGAGACACCTTTTGGAGAAGCAAAGGAGAGGGATCCTTTGGAGCTGCTGTGACGAAGGAGCCTACATAAACAAATCAGTCGCCCTCATTCATTCCGGTGGGGGGGTACTACGGGGCGGAACCACCGGGTCATAGCCCTCGGTGCTGTAAGCTTTCTTAAAAACTTAGAAAACCCTTTAGGGGCCTAGATGATTGCACGCCTCCCACCCTTAGGGCCTTGTAGAAAACTTCATTTATAATTAGGATTGCTTTTCTTTTATTAGATCCATAAACCTTTTGACATACGTATAGAAGTCTTAAGGGTTAGAAAAAAAAAAACACACTCTTTTCGTCCTACAACTTTAGTGGCACATAAGGACAAAAAACTAAGGACCCGGGTCTTAGAAAACATAGACTTAGGATGCATGCTCCCTATAAGATAGAAATGTTAAAACAAAAACCTAGTGACATGCTTTCTTAGATTTAGATTTTTGTTTTCTTAATTCACTAATAATCAAACCAATCAATCTTAATCTAATTCTTAAAAATTTTATTAAAACACACTTAACTTTTAATTAAGTTATTATTAACATTTGTAATCATTAAATTGCAAATCTTAAACATAAACCTAAATCAAGTTTAATTAATTTAATAATCAACACTCATAAACCAACCTAAAATCTAAAAGAAGTAGATTTAATTAGGAGATCAAATCTTAAACTAAAATTCATTAGGATAAAAATATTTCTAAATATCAAACTTTAGATCAATTTCTAAAATCAACAACAAATTTGATTAATAAAAAATGATTAATACACCCTTTTTCTTTTCTTTTCATAACAAACTAAAATAATCCAACAAAGTTAATTATCACTGGGTAACCCAGGCCTACGAGGCTATTAAGTTAGCCCCAAGGAGGATGAAATAAACCTCACGGCCTCGGTGTGAAACAAAGGTGGTGGTTAATCAAACACTAAAAATATAAAAACATCCTAAAATCAATCCTAAAATACTAAGATTTGAATTTTAACTAAAATTTCCTTTTGCCCCTTTTAACAAACACAAGAATGCAAAAAATAATTTTAATTAAACTATCCCATATAGGACCTACCAAAACCACACAGCTTTCACACACTTAGATGAGTTTGATAGGACACGACTATTAGCTTTAGGTTAGGTTGTTGTTCTGTTTTTCTTTTCTGTGCTGTTGTGTTGATGACGCTCTGCATGTGGCCCGTGTGCTGTTTATTTTTGCTACTTGTGTTGTAGCTTTTCTGTGATGCTTTTCTGTGACGCTTTTTTTCTGCTCTTTTTTTTCCTGCACTGTTGTGAGCGTTAGAATACCCATAGGTTAGGCACGCTTTTTTCATACTAATGCTGTCTTCCTGCAGGTGGTCGTGCTTATACAGCGCTAAAGGGGGCTAAAATTAATAATAATAAATGTATAACTGCTTTAGGTACCTGCTTTAGCTACTTAGCCCCCAATAATCAGAGCACGGCCAAGTGTGATTTATTTTTCTGCATTTTCATTCATATATAACTGCGTGGACGATTTTTCTTGGATGATTTTGATTATAACTGCTTAGGATAACCCCTGCAGGAGAGTCTAGATTTTTCTTCTCTTTCTGATGTAATGTATTTGATAGTAAGTTTTGTGAAAATCATTAAAATAAGGCATTTTAAATGTATAGGAGTCCAAAGGGAAAAGAAAACCCTTACAGGGGGTTTTCTTTTTCATTTGGGCATCCTTTTGGAGCATTCAATATAAGGAACTCGAAGGACTAAAGATGATCTAAAGACGAATCAAGGAAGTGAAGAAGAAGACTGAAGAGATAAGAATGCCTTATTTTAAGATTTGCGTCGTTCCTGGGTTGTTGTCGGTGGAGCCCGGCCACCCTTACTTTTTTATACTCAGTGATGTAATATTGTATGGCACTTGCCATGGACTTTGGAGACTCTATTTTGTTAGCTTGTTGTGTTTACTTTGTTTGTGCATTAGAACTGCATGCTTTTTCCTAGGTTTCTTAAATTGCTTTGTTTGGGTGTGGCTCGGACGGAATCAACGTTAGGCTCTTTAGGATGTTAAATTTTCTATAAAGTTAAAATTATTTAAGCAAGATAAAAAATGAATATAGGATTAAAATCAATCAATTTTTCTAAAAATTAATGCATGATTCCTTTAAAGGGGTCACTTTTTTAAATTACAATTAATAAGTCTTGCTCACTTTACAGTGACTATTGGCCAGTCCTGATTGGCCTTACCTACACATACATAGCCTTGAGTTAGCATATAGATTTTTCTTTTATAACATAGAGGGATAGTTCACTTTGCATAAGCATAGTACCCATTCATAGTCGGGCTTTGATACCCATTTCCTTTTTCTATCTCCTACCACTCTTGCATTTGCATAAGACTTGATAACATGGATTTGATACGCTAGGTGGAGTTTAGCTGGTACCCCTTTCCGAGCAGGGTGGTAAATCCAGGTCGGGGCTGCTTAGATCCCTAGTGGGGCTTAAGTTATAAGTCCCCTCGATGTGTCTCTTTCATCTGTGTTGAATTCGGAGTCCGTCATTTCTTCTAGGATAGTAATCCTATCTTCGATCTTTTAAACTCAAAATTTTAATCACATCTTTATCCATTCAAAAAGGTATAACCCTCATTAAAGATAAATAGAAGAGACTCTTTGGAATAGAATTTAGGAACTTTATCTGTGCACCAAATTAAGAAGTGAATAATACAACATTCTTAATCGAGAGTTTTCTTAGATCGAGGTCTAAGATGTAATTAACTACGGGGGCTTGCGCCCGTAGGAAACCGATCCCCACAATCAAATAAACCCCATTCGAGCTGATGTATCGAATGGGGGAAATCTCGTGAACTTTTGGGTTATAGATATTATTATCCATCGAGGTTGGTAGGTGAAAGCCGCTATCCTCCATGGCTAATCGTATCTATAACTCCATCTGCTCTTCCATCGGCCTGCTTGTGTCGATTGTAAAGGTCTACGACCATTTTGTCCTACGGGATAGAGTGATCGTACCCTTTGCATTCGAACCGCACGAGCAGAATCCTTTCGGAGACCCACAGATTTCTGGCGACCACGGTGGGACAGGTTTCTCTCTCCATCTTTGGATGTTGTATTATTCATTTCTGTAGGTAATCCTAGTTTGGTGCCTAGTTTGAGTTCATCTTTTCTACTCCAGTATCTTCTCTTAATCCTTAATGAAGGTTAGATCATTTTAATGTATAAAAATTTAATTAAAATTTTGAGTTTATTAGATCATTGTTTTTAATTCTCAAATTCAAATCTAGATCAATCTATTTCAAGCCAATATTATTCAAATCAAAATTTCAATATCTATCAATTCCTAGTTGGATTTCTTTTAAGCTTAATCTTGATCCATATCATTTCAAATGAGGATCTATACTATATCCTTGATTACATGATTCATATATATTTGGGATAAATTCTAATCTTTATCATGTCCCTAATCTGAGCTTCATTAGACTAGATCTTGATTCATATCAGTCCAAATAGAAACTTAAATGCTATTTTCAATAGAAGGGTCCTTAAATTTGATATATATATAAATTTTTCAAAAGAAAATTTAATTTGAGAAAATTTTGAGAGTTTTAAATATAATACAAACCTTTGAAGAGAATTTTTTTCTTAGAGAGTAGGTGACTTATTTCTCTTAATGAAAATTTACCTCTATTTTATTTAAAAAATGAAGTAAGTGTTGGTTGACTCATCTAAACACTTAAAGAAGAAAATTCATGATGATCCATAAAAAAGAGAATATTCTCTCCCTTAATCCCTTGTGTGGGATGATCTTATTTTTGAATTAAAATCTTTGACAAATTGGAATTGGGCTTAAAAATGAAAATTTTCTTTATCATCTTGCAATTTTCTATCTCGTAGATATCTTTTGCATGCTTATGAATCCGCTTCATAATTCTCTTAATCAAGTTGATCATTTTTATCATAGGGTCGAGTTTGTTTTGTGAATTTTTCTTCCTTACATAAGAGAGTGAGTTTTCTTCTCTTATGCTTGGAAGATAATTCTACAACTGAGAAATCTTCTTTTAGAGATTGAGAAAGGAAGCCAATTACAAAAAAAAAAGAAAGGCGCAATGTTCGCCAAAATTGTTGAAAAAGGTCACAAAGTGACCCAAAAAGAAAAAAATGAAAAGATGCGCAAAATGCGTCTAAAAAAAAAGAGTGGCGCAATGTTCGCCAAAGTTTTTTTTAAAATGGGCACAAAGTGGACCCAAAATGAATAAGTAAATGGCTTACCTTTCTTGGAAATCTCTAAATCTCAGAAAACTCATGTGTCCTTTGATGTTTTTGATACTTGAGTTTGAAAATGATGACTTAGTATTCATGGTTATGCAATAATATTCTATTAGATCTGAAGGTATTTTTATGCAGGAAGATTGAGAAAATTCAATTTCTCATTCTAATTTAAATCTTTGTGAATTAGATTTCAATTTAAAAAATACATATAAGGGAGAGAGCCCAGTTTAGCTTATAGGGAGCTTGACTTGGGTTAACAAATTTTAAATTCCTACCTTTTTGGGTTTAGATGGAGTCGACCCACTTCTTGCTGAGTTTTCAAATTTGGTCTCATATGTCGTGTTGACTGGATCAAAATATTCAAGAGGTAATTGTTTCATTCTTAAAAATAATCCTCTTACTCTTAGATAAAATTTTCACTCTTTGAAAATATGTGAATCAAACTTATCTCAATTAATTGGTGATTGTTTAACATCTCTTAGTATCTCCACTTTTGAGTTCGCTTAAATATTCACCTTGTTCTTTTGAAAAATTCATGCATGAAAAATTTTTGGACCCCAACATTTGACTATAAATCACTCTTGAGGACTGATATGATATCTCTTTTGATTGCACTCTCATTTTTTTTTTTTTTTTTTGAATCTTGGTTGTTTTGAGCTATTGTTGTCTTGCTTAGAAATAACCATTTGGCATGCATTTTATTTTCTTGATATCTTTATGCCGCCATCTCTTGTTTGGGGAGTCACTCTCCCATTCATGTTGTCGTCTTGTTCACTTGTTTGGGAGCCGCTATCCCACTCAAGTGGTTGTTTTTGTTCACTTGCTTGGGATCCGCTATCCCATGCATGTTGTTAGTTTTCTTCACCTGTTTGGGAGCCACTCTCCCATTCAGGTTGTTGTCTCTGTGCTTGCTTGTTTGGGAGTCACTATCCCATGCAAGTTGTTAGTTTTGTTCACCTATTTGGGAGCCACTATCCCATTCAGGTTTTGAGCTTTGTTCACTTGTTTGGGAGCTACTATCCCATTCAGGTTCTGATTCCATTTCTTAGTTGGGTTCATCCCCTTTGATCTTTCTATATGTGATTGTTCTGTTGTGTCCTTTCTCATATTGATGTCATACTATCTTTGCATTGATTTTGCATGTGAGTATTCATCTTCATTTTATGTCGTTCCCCTTCCACGGACAGACCCATAGGAGAGATTTCTAGTCGATACTCTTGTGAACTCCTATGTTCAGGAGGTTCCTTTTTGCCACTCCCTTTCCTCTTCGTACCACCTTTAGACCCACAGTCGGGTGGTCGTCGAGTGTCCTTTGTCCTCTTCGGATCACCTAGTGCTTACGCATAGGTGGTCGTTGAGTGTTCTTTGTCCTCTCCTAATCACCTCGTGCTTATGCACTAGGTGGTCGTTGAGTGTTCCTTTCCTCTTCTCATCACCTCGGCATATGCGCTGAGTGATAGTTGAGTGTTTCTGTCCTCTTCTTATCGCCTCGACATATGTGTCGGGTGATAGTTGAGTGTTCCTTTCCTCTTCTCATCACCTCGGCATATGCGTCAGGTGATAGTTGAGTGTTTCTTGTCCCCTTTCTAGTTGAGAGAGCCCGACAGAGTCCCTGGGAGGTATTCCTCACTACCTTGTCCTCTTCGTATCACCTCGGCATATGCGCCGGATGATAGTTGAGTGTTTTTGTCCTCTTCTTATCGCCTCGACATATGCGTCGGGTGATAGTTGAGTGTTCCTATCCTCTTTTCATCACCTCGGCATATGCGCCGGGTGATAGTTGAGTATTTCTGTCCTTTTCTTATCGCCTCGGCATATGCGCCAGGAGATAGTTGAGTGTTCCTTTCCTTTTCTCATCACATCGGCATATGCGCCGGGTGATAGTTGAGTGTTCCTTGTCCACTTTTCTAGTTGAGAGAGCCCGACAGAGTCCCTGGGAGGCATTCCTCACCACCCTGTCCTCTTCTCATCACCTTGGCATATGCGTCGGGTGATAGTTGAGTGTTCCTTTCCTCTTCTCATCACATCGGCATATGCGCCGGGTGATAGTTGAGTGTTCCTTGTCCCTTTTTCTGGTTGAGAGAGGCCGACAGAGTCCCTGTGAGGCATTCCTCACTACCCTGTCCTCTTCTTATCGCCTCGATATATGCATCGGGTGATAGTTGAGTGTTCATTTCCTCTTCTCATCACTTCGGCATATGCGCCGGGTGATAGTTGAGTGTTCCTTTGTCCTCTTCATATCACCTTGGCATATGCGCCGGGTGATTGTCGAGTGTTTCCTTGTTCTCTTCGTATCACCTCGGCAAATGCGTCGGATGATCGTCGAGTGTTTCTTTGTCCTTTCGTATCACCTCGGCAGATGCATCGGGTGATCGTTGAGTGTTCCTTTGTCCTCTTCGTATCACCTCGGCCCATGCGTCGAGTGATCGTCGAGTGTCCCTTGTCTTTTCTCACCCTCGACCTCCAGTCGAGTGGTTGTTGACTTTTTGAGTGGTTGTTGACTTCTTCTACTAGTTGTTGAGCTTTCTTAGTGACTGTTGTCTCTCTGAGCGGTTATTCACTTCAGTAGCGACTATTGAGTAGTTTTCCTCACTCTTTTTAACTGTTTTCGGTTGGTTTGGTGAGTGTTGGGTTTCTTTTAGCTTGTTCTCACTGTTTCGATCTGGTTAGGTGAGTATCGAGTTGTGCATGTTCTCCATTTCTATTTGGTTAGGCGAACGTTGGGTTTCTTTCTCTCTTTTGTCCCACCATGCTTGCATGATTGGATGAGCATTGCATGCCTATGTGGTTGATTGAATGAGTGCGCGGTCATTACATAATTTTGTGATTATGGGATAATCATTATATACTTGATCGCTTGTTGTATGATTGAGTGATTGTTGGATATTTAGGTTTGTTGCATGATCATATGACCATTGCATGATTGGATGATAGTTGGATTATCGTGTGATCGTGTGATCATTGCATAGTTTTATGATTGTTGTGTGATTATTGCATGATCACTTGTGTGTTAGCATGTGATTCGATGTGATTAGATGATTATTGCATATTTATCATACGGTGGTGTGGATACTATGTGATTGCATGATTGAGATATGACTAAATTATTGTTATATGATTAGTTGAATGTAGCATGGTTATGTGATGTTTATCTAATTATATAATATTGTGATTTGATAATGCGACTGCTTGATTGCATGATTATGTGATTGACGTATGATTGCATGAGCACTGTGTGATTATGTGATCATAACATGGTGGGACACTTATTGCATGATTGTTGTGTGATTGAATGCCTATTGAACTTCTTTATTGGTTTTTTGGTTGTACCTTCCTAGAGTTAGGGAGGTCAACGCCAACACGTACGGTTCACTTGTCGTTTGCCGCACATGTTGGGGTTGTGTTTGTTGACCTCTTTTTTTGGCATCGGTCACTTACGCTATCTTATCTTGCATTTTGTAGATTGATCCACCTTATCGTATGTTACATCGTTGTGCTGATGAAGCGTCACCTTGCGTATGCTATCTCGGCTCGTCGTCGACCTTAGGATTTAGTCCTTTTGATCACATGTTGTCCTCTTATAATGTTTCAAATAACATGTGGTCGGGTCGATAACGATTTGATTTGATTTCACGCATTTGGGCCTTTATCACGCATGTTCGTTTCGTACTTAATATCTTTTGATTGAGACATCGTTTTGTGAAATGGATTGCACGGGTGAGTCCGGATCGTCTAGATCATCCGAATAAGCCCATTCACACTCGAGTCGAGTATCGTTTGATGTGTGCCGATATAAGATGAATTGAGATTATTATCATTATTATTTTTTTTATTATTATTATTACTACTATTATTATCATTATTATATTTTTTTTTATATATACATATATACATATCTTTCTAATTAATTTAAAAAAGTAAATAATTGTAATAAATTATATTTAGGAATTAAAATACTGATTATTTTTAAAAATCAAAGAAATTTGATAAATCAAATTCGGGTTAAAATATAAAATTAAATAGATATAAAAATACATATTAAACAAAAATAATTAAATAGTATAATATAATATCACATTCAAAATAATTTTAAATTGATTGTTTTGTCTCCAAATTTCTTTTAATTCAACTTTTCACATATCTCCAAATGAAGCATATATTTAGATCCAATGGTCAAGATGTATGCAACAAAAGAGATATATCTTAATGCTTTTGCAGGAAAAGATATCAAGAGGACAATGGTTCACTTTTGCTTTTTCAGAGAAAGAAATTGCTCAATTAGATCTCAGCCGTCTGATGGAGAGAGCTCCTCATACATGAACTCTTGGAGGGAATGAGGATACGGGGGACATGGACAGAGAAATCTCTTGGTCTTCCGAGGACTTCAGCCGGCTCTAGCTCCTCATCCCCCAAGCCTTTCCTTCCTCTGAGATGGCTCTCATAAGCAAGCAACAGGGGAGAGCTCCTCGGCCCTCATGACAAGACACGATTTCTCACACTAAGAGGCAAAGAAATGTTCTCTTACCATCTCGACCGCACGCCGGGCAACCCCGATGTCGACCTCCGAGCTCATGGTCCACTATCGTTGGTGTCCAGTTCTTGTCGTCGACCCCAGCCGCCTCACTCGCCGCCGCCGACAGTTCTCTCGAGCCATTCCTCCTTCCAACTCTTCCGCCATTCTCTTGGCCACGACATGGGGTCCTTCGTCAATGCCGACCAGCTGACCGACTCACCGGCGTTGCCCCCCAACCTCTCGCCGGCCATTCATACGCTGCTGGTCATTTGACCACCAGCTATTCTCTTCACGTTGCCAGCCAAGGCACCTTCGACCAAGCTCTTCTACTCGACGCCGAGCCCCTCTCTCGACGCCGGTCTCGACCCAAGCTACTCGCTGCCACCTTCCAGACCGGCAGACCATGGGTCGCTTATCTCATAGGCTAGTGGGTGATTTTCTTTATTTTTGCTACAACAAACTACCCAGCTACATGTATAAAACTCCCCAACTCTAAGTTCCATTGCTTAGCAGTTCCTTGACCAAGTCTAAAGATTTTATTCAAGCTCATTTATTAAGGTTATATTTATCTTCATTATGTCTAAAACTGATCACCGCATATACAGTCATGTTTGTAAAGATTGATTTCGCTGTTCACTTTATATGATTGTTGTATTTGATATTTAGTATTATACGTCATTTACTATGATTGTTGTGTATGAGGTTGAGCGTTATTTAAATAGGCATGTCAAAAAAAAAAAAGATTTCATATGAGCTGCCCTTCATTTGTTTTATTCTCCGATTTGATTTTTGTTCTTCTCATGGTATGGAAGATAAGATATGAATGCCAAGATAGTTTTTTTTTTTTTTTTTTTTTTTTTGGGCGTTTTCTGTTCTTTCACAAAACTGAAGAGTCGAGAATAAAGCATGCTTGTTAGCAGACCTTTTTTTATTTTAATGGCAAAGTGTATGGTGTTAAAGCGTGCTTGGTAGTTCTTTGATGTTTATGACTATTATTGTATTGATGAGCTCTGAATAGATTGTGTCATGAGAATCTTAATCAAAATATGTGGATAGAGTTGTTTTTTTTTTTTTCCTTTTCTTTTAAGATTATGTGCGATGGTAAACTATGATCTTCACATCAATTTAATTAATGTAATTTTATAGTGTTGCATATCAGTTGCTCGATGAAATGCTTAAAAAAAAAAAAACTATAATGGAGTAATTTGTACCAAAGCTCAACAAATGCTGAAAAGTTTATCCTTTAGTGTTTGGAAAGTTTTAAATGTGATACATTTCTACCGAACTTTATGGATGACCGAGATAGGGTCTCAAAGTATTCTCATGCGAAGTAAATTTATCATCTTGTCTTTCCTATTTTCATCTCATTAGAGTCGAATGCCGTCATTCAATGGACAAGCTAACTCGTTTTTTTTTTTTTATTATTTATATATTAATATATATGAATATTATTTACTTCAATGATTGCATATAATGTGATATATGTAGCTTCGTCCAGATTAATTGTTATATAATTTTCTTGATTTTAAAATAATTTATATAATAAAATCACGCATATTATTTTAGTACAGTACAATAAGTTTTATTAAAGAAAATCATATTTTTTTATTCTAAAGCTAACATAGATTTTATTCATTATAAAATATATTTTAAATGTTCATGATTTAAAAATAAAAAATATATGTAAATATGTTTGTGATAAATGTATAGGTTAACATAACTCAATTTAATTTGGTTGGTCACGCCGACGCGTCTACAACATTATGAGTCTTATATATATATATATATATGATTTGTTCGCATAAGGATATATAGGCATAGAAATATATAAATTATTATTAAATACTTGCTTCTATACATGATTATTTCATGATAGCATGTTCTATGCCCCATGTTAGTAGTCTTTTCCTGGCGAACATAATAATAATAATAATAATAATAATAATAATATAATATTAAGGTAATATAGGTGGCATCATAAACAAGAATAATTATATTAAATTATCTATTTCAATACTTGCTTCTATACATGATTATTTCATTCGTTTATTTTTCCTGGCGAACATAGGTTGTCATGGTTAGCAACTCCTCCCATTTGTTGCTTGAGGTCTATAAAAAAAATAATAATTTAGATTTATGTATGTGTAGCCATCCCCCATATTTTATGTCAATGAGTCTTCATATATTGAATGTATAATGTGTTTCTCTATTACCTTCCCTTGCCGATGTTAGTGAACATTCATATATATCAACTCTTTACATACATTATACTACATGATTAGTTGATTGTGTTAGTTTATGTTTATTATCCATGTTTCAATCTTTTAGGTATTGTGCATCATGTGAGCATTATTAAAAAGTTTCCCCAAACATGTTTGGAGCTATGCAGTAAAAAAAAAATCATATTCATATTAGCAAGCTTCCTTATATCTCATGTATGTTGGTCTTTGTAGGATCTTCATTCACTCATGATAATATGACTTTATGTGCTATGTGTTATATTTCTCTCGAGTATTTTATGATAGCATGTTCTATGCCCCATGTTAGTAGTCTTTTCTTCATGACTTACACATAACTTATCTTTGTGCTTCATGTTAGAAAATTCTCACACTGCATCATGTCCTAATGATAATGCATGTATGTTTGACGAATTCAATTGCTAAGTTACTTGTTAGTTAAATTCTTACTTGATTATATTTTTCTTGAATGGTGCCTACTCTCATTCCTATTTTCTTTCTTTCTATGATTTTTGTGAGACACCTTTTGGAGAAGCAAAGGAGAGGGATCCTTTGGAGCTGCTGTGACGAAGGAGCCTACATAAACAAATCAGTCGCCCTCATTCATTCCGGTGGGGGTACTACGGGCGGAACCACCGGGTCATAGCCCTCGGTGCTGTAAGCTTTCTTAAAAACTTAGAAAACCTTTAGGGGCCTAGATGATTGCACGCCTCCCACCCTTAGGGCCTTGTAGAAACTTCATTTATAATTAGGATTGCTTTTCTTTTATTAGATCCATAAACCTTTTGACATACGTATAGAAGTCTTAAGGGTTAGAAAAAAAAAAACACTCTTTTCGTCCTACAACTTTAGTGGCACATAAGGACAAAAACTAAGGACCGGGTCTTAGAAAACATAGACTTAGGATGCATGCTCCCTATAAGATAGAAATGTTAAAACAAAAACCTAGTGACATGCTTTCTTAGATTTAGATTTTTGTTTTCTTAATTCACTAATAATCAACCAATCAATCTTAATCTAATTCTTAAAAATTTATTAAAACACTTAACTTTTAATTAAGTTATTATTAACATTTGTAATCATTAAATTGCAAATCTTAAACATAAACCTAAATCAAGTTTAATTAATTTAATAATCAACTCATAACCAACCTAAAATCTAAAAGAAGTAGATTTAATTAGGAGATCAAATCTTAAACTAAAATTCATTAGGATAAGATATTTCTAAATATCAAACTTTAGATCAATTTCTAAAATCAACCAACAAATTTGATTAATAAAAATGATTAATACACCCTTTTCTTTTCTTTTCATAACAAACTAAAATAATCCAACAAAGTTAATTATCACTGGGTAACCCAGGCCTACGAGGCTATTAAGTTAGCCCCAAGGAGGATGAAATAAACCTCACGGCCTCGGTGTGAAACAAAGGTGGTGGTTAATCAAACACTAAAAATAAAACATCCTAAAATCAATCCTAAAATACTAAGATTTGAATTTTAACTAAAATTTCCTTTTGCCCCTTTTAACAAACAAGAATGCAAAAAATAATTTTAATTAAACTATCCCATATAGGACCTACCAAAACCACACAGCTTTCACACACTTAGATGAGTTTGATAGGACACGACTATTAGCTTTAGGTTAGGTTGTTGTTCTGTTTTTCTTTTCTGTGCTGTATTGTGACGCTCTGCATGTGGCCCGTGTGCTGTTTATTTTTGCTACTTGTTGTAGCTTTTCTGTGATGCTTTTCTGTGACGCTTTTTCTGCTCTTTTCTTTCCTGCACTGTTGTGAGCGTTAGAATACCCATAGGTTAGGCACGCTTTTTTCATACTAATGCTGTCTTCCTGCAGGTGGTCGTGCTTATACAGCGCTAAAGGGGGCTAAAATTAATAATAATAAATGTATAACTGCTTTAGGTACCTGCTTTAGCTACTTAGCCCCCAATAATCAGAGCACGGCCAAGTGTGATTTATTTTTCTGCATTTTCATTCATATATAACTGCGTGGACGATTTTTCTTGGATGATTTTGATTATAACTGCTTAGGATAACCCCTGCAGGAGAGTCTAGATTTTTCTTCTCTTTCT
This sequence comes from Dendrobium officinale, assembly GCA_019514585.1. NCBI lineage: Eukaryota > Viridiplantae > Streptophyta > Magnoliopsida > Asparagales > Orchidaceae > Dendrobium > Dendrobium officinale. The sequence continues at coordinate 22,341,539 of CM033696.1, forward strand.
GATGTAATGTATTTGATAGTAAGTTTTGTGTGAAAATCATTAAAATAAGGCATTTTAAATGTATAGGAGTCCAAAGGGAAAAGAAAACCCTTTACAGGGGGTTTTCTTTTTCATTTGGGCATCCTTTTGGAGCATTCAATATAAGGAACTCGAAGGACTAAAGATGATCTAAAGACGAATCAAGGAAGTGAAGAAGAAGACTGAAGAGATAAGAATGCCTTATTTTAAGATTTGCGTCGTTCCTGGGTTGTTGTCGGTGGAGCCCGGCCACCCTTACTTTTTTATACTCAGTGATGTAATATTGTATGGCACTTGCCATGGACTTTGGAGACTCTATTTTGTTAGCTTGTTGTGTTTACTTTGTTTGTGCATTAGAACTGCATGCTTTTTCCTAGGTTTCTTAAATTGCTTTGTTTGGGTGTGGCTCGGACGGAATCAACGTTAGGCTCTTTAGGATGTTAAATTTTCTATAAAGTTAAAATTATTTAAGCAAGATAAAAAATGAATATAGGATTAAAATCAATCAATTTTTCTAAAAATTAATGCATGATTCCTTTAAAGGGGTCACTTTTTTAAATTACAATTAATAAGTCTTGCTCACTTTACAGTGACTATTGGCCAGTCCTGATTGGCCTTACCTACACATACATAGCCTTGAGTTAGCATATAGATTTTTCTTTTATAACATAGAGGGATAGTTCACTTTGCATAAGCATAGTACCATTCATAGTCGGGCTTGATACCCATTTCCTTTTCTATCTCCTACCACTCTTGCATTTGCATAAGACTTGATAACATGGATTTGATACGCTAGGTGGAGTTTAGCTGGTACCCCCTTTCCGAGCAGGGTGGTAAATCCAGGTCGGGGCTGCTTAGATCCCTAGTGGGGCTTAAGTTATAAGTCCCCTCGATGTGTCTCTTTCATCTGTGTTGAATTCGGAGTCCGTCATTTCTTCTAGGATAGTAATCCTATCTTCGATCTTTTAAACTCAAAATTTTAATCACATCTTTATCCATTCAAAAAGGTATAACCCTCATTAAAGATAAATAGAAGAGACTCTTTGGAATAGAATTTAGGAACTTTATCTGTGCACCAAATTAAGAAGTGAATAATACAACATTCTTAATCGAGAGTTTTCTTAGATCGAGGTCTAAGATGTAATTAACTACGGGGGCTTGCGCCCGTAGGAAACCGATCCCCACAATCAAATAAACCCCATTCGAGCTGATGTATCGAATGGGGGAAATCTCGTGAACTTTTGGGTTATAGATATTATTATCCATCGAGGTTGGTAGGTGAAAGCCGCTATCCTCCATGGCTAATCGTATCTATAACTCTATCTGCTCTTCCATCGGCCTGCTTGTGTCGATTGTAAAGGTCTACGACCATTTTGTCCTACGGGATAGAGTGATCGTACCCTTTGCATTCGAACCGCACGAGCAGAATCCTTTCGGAGACCCACAGGAGCTTACACCTTTGAAAAACCTCAATCCCCATAACAAAAATAAAACCTGTTTGGAGCCATATTTCTTATAGGGGAAATCTCTAAAGCATAAACTCAATCTACTTTCCATTGATCTTTGTGGGCCTATAGAGTGCATCAATCAGTTTATGATTGGTCCTCTATTGCAGTTTTATCAAATTATTCGCCACTTTAAAAGCAATCCAAAAAATGCAAATGACTTGTGAATTGGAGGCTTATAAGAGTAATAAGAATAATAGAAAATTTAAAGCATATAATATGGTATATCCAATAAAGTGTATAACAAACAGTTGATATATATATATATATATATATATATATATATATATATATAAGCTACACAAGATATCTCTAGCACACATTGCACTCATAAAAGCCTGTCAAAACATAAATCATAGAGTTTCTCATGCTTATAAATTAAAACATGTAGTACTAAAAAAGGCTAATTTACATGAAGGAACATGCAAGGATAATAAGCAAACATGCAATAATCTCAAATGCATATGAAAAATCATATAGGATCACTTGCATAGGGTGTGGGTTGGATCACTGCACATTTATATTAGTTCTTTGCTCAAATGGTTACTCAATAGCCGAAGGTGTATTCATTGCTGCTGGTGCTAATTCCAAATATTATTGCTACTGGCATTCATTTGTTGTCGGTGCTTACATCCCTTAGTTGTTGTTGATTCAATGAATGTTATCCAACAGAAGAAGAGGTATAAAATTGTAAGAAGTCTTATGCAACATGAAAGAATGCTCAAGGCACCTTTAGTTAATTGATACATCATTAGGAAATCTCAAGAAAAAATTCCTAAAACTCTTCTTAAATCATCTTAACCTCTTATTATAGACTTTTATCATAACGTTCAGAGATCAAATCCCTTACACTATTATGCTGGTTTATTATAACAAGGGTGCTAAATAATTTGGAGTAGAAGTATCAACAAATATGAAAATAATATGCTACAAAAAAATAAAAGAGAACGATAAAGCACAAATTGCTCAGATAAATGACTCAACTTCAATCAAGCCTTATGTGTATGGAAGAGGAGATGGAGAATCAAAACTATTAAAAATATAGAAACTACAATTCTGACTTATAAAACAAGAGCACTCATAGCAGTACACCGACATACAAACAAGATAAACCCACAATTACTCTCGCAACTAAAATTTTATCAAACACAAAGCCTTCTTATACAAACAATCATGAAGTCTCCAAAAGGAACGAGAGATCTCTAATTGGAATTGGATTAATTATTTTGTGCAGATGTCAAACGTCATCCGGAGACCAACCAAAATTCGCTGCATCACCCATGCGTTCGGTACTGCTGATGTGGCGCATTCTGATTGATCTCCGTACGGCGTTCTGCGTCCGATCTCTGCACAGAAAAATCTCTCCTCTAATTGCCTGTCTACAAAATCCTAAGCCAAAAATATACGTTGTGGAAGCCGTCTATATATTACATATGATTTGATAAACCCTCAGAAAAATACCTGCAGATCCTAGCCTAAGAAATTAAGGTCGCGATTCTTGTAGCGATCACAAATGCAAGCAAATTAAGAAGTTTACATGATTCCCGAAAGGGAGAAAAAAAAAAAACCTGAAGCAATGAAATTTCGTATCAGAAGACACTTCAAGGGAATATTCTTCCTAAACAATTTTGCGTCAAGTTCACGAGAGAACAGTAAAAGATTGATACATTTCAGCAAAATGTGAGTTTCCTTCAAATTCAGACTCCTGAATGGTCATGCTTATTTTTGCCATAATGAACAGTATATATATGTCATCATATTTATGTACTTTTCAAGTTGATCTGATGCGCCAGCATGCACTCTGCATTATACATTGTCATTTATTAGGTTCCTGATAGGAAATACTTGAGTTCTCAAGTAACCCTAATGGGAATACTTGAGTTCGCAAGCAAACCTAACAATAATGGGTAAATTCAGCGAGAAAAATAGAAGAATTTGGGTGGAAGCAATCAAAATCAGTAGATAATTTTATAGAAATCAAAGCGAAGCAAGAAAGAAACAAAGATACAATTGATCCTCAATTCGAGAGGAGGATCGTTCTCTTCCAATCTCTAGACGAGAAGCCTAGAGCCCAAGACACCAAAGAGAACTTCAAGAGAAGCAATAATATGCATGCCCTAATCCTAGCCTCTCATGTTCTTTAAATACAATCCTTCCTAATATAAATTAATTTCAAATTGCCCTCCTCTTGCTTAAACCGCCCTCTCTCTCTCCTATTGCCACCCAAGGAGGTGGGGCCCACATGCTTAGGCAGTGGAGTTTAGAGTAGGCGGCTTAGTCCGCCTCCTATACGTCTGAACCGGCCCCTCCTAGGCCGGTTTGGGCTGAACCGTAATAGTTCCATTGCAATTTTCTCTGAAAAAGGAGGAAATAATATTTATTAATTATTAATTTCATAAAAGATTCAGATAATTGTTTTACTCGGTAATTTAAATATATCAGAAAAAAGTTTCAGTCATCTATTTGAGTTTGTCCATATTTATAACCTATATTCAGTCACAATAATTTAAGCTTCGTAACTCAAAAGTGGAAAAAATAATTTACTTTAGGATTAAATTATTTGATAGCCTGCCATCCACTTGTCCTTATGATTCCGCTTCCGGTATCCACAACCAGCTGTAGCCCTGTAGTCCATCACTTCCACATGCATATAAATCAAATCAGATCATGCAACACTTTGCATCAATAATTACCTAAAAAAGTAAAAATAACGCAACAGGCTACTGGCCAGATTTCAAAAGGAGAAACAAGATGATGTGACGTTCAAGTTGCAGCATTTTCATGTCACAAAGTAAAAAAATTTAACCATTCAACTATTCAAGAGTAAATCTGTAAAGACTAAAGAGAATCCTTTCAATGGAGTCTTGCGAGAGGTTGATGTATAGGGCTATTAAAAAAGTTCTTTCTTGACATTTGATTGTGTTTGGCTAGACAATACTACTACTACAATAACAACAACAAGTTTTTATTCTATTATATAAGATCGGCTAAATGAATTATTTTTCTGCATTGTGTCTTATTAAGAGTTATCATTATTTGAATCTAATTAAAAAAAAAGATCTTTTTTAATATTTTCTAACCAATTTTTTTAGGTCTATCTCTATTTTTTTTAACAAAAGCTGGATCTCATATAACTACTCTCCTAACAGGGTCATCAAAAAGCCAACGTTTTATGTGACCAAACTATCTAAGATGACTCTCACTAATCTTATCTGATACTGGAGCTACTCCAACCTTTTCACTATATACTCATTTCGCATTAGTATAAAACCACTCATTCACCTATGCATCCTCATCTCTGCAACATTTAATTTTATGCTTCCCTTTTAATGGCTAACACAAGTAAAGCCTAATGAACTTGACAAAAAACAGTGAGAACGATCAACCAAACCAAATGAAAAAATCGGAAAAATGGTAGTTTTTATTAGAATAATCAAACTAACGGAAAGAAAATAACAAGATACAATTGATCCTCTATTCGAGAGGGAGGATCTATAGCCCAAAAACCTAAAGATATCTCAAATTTCAACCAAATTCAAGATACCCTAACCCTAGGAAAACAAACCATTTAATGCATACAATCCAAAAGGAAATATCTACTAAGCTATCAAACTCCTTAGCCTTTTCTCAACCCATTTAATTTATTGAATATATAAAATATTTATCTTCTTATGAATCATAATATCTATTAATTTCATTAATTTGCCTATAAGAGTATGTATATTCCTATTATTCCAAGATATTATCATAATTTTGGTTTTGAGGACTAGCTTCTTTGCACACATTAATCCATGATGTGGGAACCCTTGCTTATTTTGCACTACACCCAGCACCGGTACAGTGGCCTTTGCACACTTTTCACTATATTCAAGTTATGCAATGTGTCGCTTTCAAGAAATGCCTAGCATTAACACAATGTATTAAAAGACTCATGTCATGATTATTTGACAAATTTTATGCTAGCTATCAACTACCTAATGCATACCTCTATTTTTCTCATACAAAGTTTGGGATCTAATAACTGCATTGTTGTGTTTGGCTAGACAATAGCTTCATAATATTTGCACATGTAAAAGATGCATATAAATATATGTTTAGGTATCTTATATATGCTCATACATGTAAATGTGCATATAAATATCTATACTATATATAATCATATTCATATATTTATATTTGTATGAATGTAAGTACACATATGGTCAATATGTAGGTTATATAATAAATATATGATTTTAAAGTAGACATTAGGTTCATGAATAGCGCTAATTCGGCTTGACACTAACGAGCTAAACTCAAACAAAAATTTTTGGCTCTTTTGCAATGAGTTGAGCCAAATAATACTTGGAATTGCTCAAGCTCAAGCTCATTTACACTCCTATTGCTCTGCTTAAACTTTTAAGTCCCTTAATTTTTATTTATTTATTATTTTTGGAAGTCCCTTAAATGTACTATATCATTTGGCAGTGAGGGAGACATCACTAAGGCATTTTATAGAATTTCTAAAATAAAGATGGAGCAGATATTATGAATATAGTTGTGTGATTTAGCTAACTAGTAGTTCCTTCTCTTATAATTGGAAGCTGTACTTCCAGTGCTTAATCTTCCTTCCTTACCTGTCATGCAACTGTTGAATACACCTAGCTGACTTCATGTTTTCTTCTTTAACTACAACTTTGGCTGCTATAAGTCGGATGGAATTCAATTTGACAGATATATCTGATTTTACAAGAGGTCTTCAACTGGAAAATTTAAACTACCTGTGTTATAGAGAACCGTTTTTCATTTTCATTGAAGAATGAAAGACCAGCAAGGCAGTGGATACTGTGTGTAGTGTTCTAAGTGATGGAACAAATGCTGCATCAGCTTTCTGCAGCGAAGAGACTGCCAAGATGAGAGTGCTTCTATGTCTGCAGAAGAATGGGAGACTGTTAAAACTGGTTCTGAAACAAAAATGAGGACCTGCCTGAAAAAGTCAAAACAAGTAACTAGTATCTTTCTGGTTCATATCCGTTTCAAAATTGGAAGCATTCAAATATGAACAGCAATAAGCAATGAATGAAACTAAAGATAAACTTAGAGATAAAGAGCTTCCAACATTACAATAGTTTGAATCCATGACTAGCAGAACCTGCTGATGACATTTACTGGTAACCAGTAACTAGTAACGTCCAACCACATTCAATATGGAATTTCTTCAAGGAAAAAAGCATTTTCTAGTTTGGTGAGGTGAAAAAAACAAATCAATCTCTTACCGTTGGTAATTATCAAATATCAAAGAAACCAGAGTTTGAAGGGTTAGGACATGAGTGTGATGATACGAAACAATATGATTGGGTTAGGTTGTTTAGTAGCACGGTAGAACACCTTCCTAATTATTTGGCAAGACTTCGCTGCCAATCCACTGCAGAAATACGTTAAAATGCCACTGCCTAGGCCATGCTTAGCCCAAGCATGGCATGGGAAGCAGCACAGCAGTGGGACCAATGCCGCTTACTATTCTTATGCAGGAATTCGAAATCCCAACTCTCAGTGCTATCTATATGAAGAGTCTCACAGGCTCCTTTATATTCATGCTATTTTGTGGTTGAGTGGTTGGGAGGCTTTGCCACCTTGCACTCAACCCAAGCTCAAGCACACTAACAGCTAACAAAATTGGCTTCCAGTGCTCGCAGCTCCTTAAAAAAAACTATCTACAACAACAACAACAACAAAATCAAGCCTTTATCCCACTACGTGGGGTCGGCTACATGAATCCTTTTTCTCCATTGTGTCCTATTAAAAGTCAAATTCTCGTTTAAATCTAATAAAGAAAGGTCATTCCTAATATTTTCTAACCAAGTCTTTTTAGGTCTACCCCTACCTTTCTTAACATAAGTCAAATCTAATACCTCTACTCTCCTAACCGGGTCATCGGAAGGCCGCCATTTTATGTGACCAAACCATCTAAGGCGACTCTCTCTAATCTTATCTTCTCTTCTACTGGAGCTACTCCAACCTTTTCACGTATATGCTCATTTCGTATCCTATCTCTAAGGGTAAAGCCACTCATCCACTTGAACATCCTCATCTCTGCCACACTTAACTTAGTATTATGCTTCTCTTTTAATGGCCAACATTCGGCACCATAAGCATTGCAGGCCTCACTACCATCTTATAGAATTTTCCCTTAAGTTGAGGGGTACATTTCTATCACATAACAAACCCGATGCATTCCTCCACTTTAACCATCCAACTTGAATTCTGCTGATAATATCTCCATCTATTTCATCATCACTCTGAACAATAGATCAAATATATCTAAAACGTGTACTCTTATTAATGACTTGATCACCCAAAGTCACAATCCCCTCACTAGGTCTATTACTACTAAAATTACACTCTATATATTTTGCTTTAGATCTACTCAAGCGAAAACCTTTAGACTCTAAGGTTGACCTCCATAATTCAAGTTTACCTTATCTTTCACTCTAAGGTTGACCTCCATAATTCAGGTTGAAAAAAAAACTATCTAAATAGAAAAAATTAAGATTATTATTCACATTTACAACTGATTATCATGAACAATTTCACTTTGTAATGTTACATCGCAGAGCATGGCCATGATTTATGCGAGTAACCTTGTTCCCAGGATTCGAGATCATGTGCAAAGAAATTTTAATGGCTACACATTTCTATCAAAATTTTGATGATTACAATCTTTTAGTAACACTAATCTTACCTTTCCAAAGATTTATTTGGTGTTGAAAATATGTTGTGTTGAAGATGATATGCCACATGAGTTTTGAAATGAACATGATATGCAACATAATTCATCTTGAAAATGCATCAACTTTTTTGGTGCTAAGAAGTATTGCTCCTTTTCAATGAAAAAAAATTCTTATGCTCTGACAAGCCGACACAAATTTAACATCAATAGTGTAAAAAGATGTGAAGTTAGACCACCATATTCTCGTCTAAAGCACTATCTTGTACAATATGCCACATATATTATATGTTGAAAATGTGTTTAATTTCTTTTTTCTAACAGGCATTGCTCTTTTCAATGTTGACATAGCAAGTGTATACACCTTTTACCTATAGTTAATCCTAGAAGTGCAGTAGAAATCATGAACAAAACATAACCGTTCAGCAAATACTACAACAACACATTAAATATTCCATGATGAAATTAAAATGGTTTAAGTAGCCGTAACAGCTTGCACTAGCTGCAGCAGTAACCATTGAAACTATGATACTTAAATGTTATGGTTGCTATGGAATTTCTTATAATTTGTAAAGACTCACCCGGCAAGTCTTCATTGCCTAAAGATTGCAGGAACCGTCTCCTTTCGCTCTTTCTGCTCGAGGGTTATCGCCAGGTAGGTTAAGCAGGAGCAGCAAACGCCAACGCTTTTCACCAATAATCCCCACAGGAACACTTCCCATCTTTGAAAAGATGAAATCTATTGGTATCTCTCACAAGTATCTCTCTCCTTTCAAATTCTGATATGAACTTTATAGCTACATGGCAATCGCCACATATCCTAAGATTCTTTATGACTCTGAGAGGAGTCCCTGGACAGGTGCTTATAAGTCCCAATGCCACAGCCAACTTCTCACTGTGTCCGCAAAGCATCTCCTCCTTATCCTGTTCCTCGACATTTTGCAGCGCAAAGTTGGTGCTCGGTTGATAACCAAGTCTCTTCATGGCAACCCCAAGCTTTTTCAATCTCTCCACAATCGGCTCCATTTCTGCATGTGAGCTGTCTCCAGCAAGAAGCATGTGTACCTTGTTCTTGATCTCAATCCAGCTGCAGCCAGGGTTCTTCTTCACGCCCAATCTCTTCATCTCATCCCTTACTCTATCCACGCCATCCCATATTCCATTCGCCGCATAAATGTTCGATAAGAGAACATAGTTCCCGGCATTCTGAGGCTCAAGTTTAAACAGGTTTTCTGCAGCAATTTCACCAAGTCTCACTTCTCCATGCACTCTGCAGGCACCGAGAAGTGCTCCCCAAACACAAGCATCAGGGTAAAACGGCATCTCTCCCATGAATTTGTAAGCTTCATCCAGCTTGCCAGCTCGACTTAGGAGGCTAACCATGCATGCATAATGCTCCATCCTCGCAGCAATTCCATATTCCTTCTCCATCTTGTGGAAAAACAACCACCCTTCATCTTTCATTCCTGCTTGACTGAAGGATGAAAGCAAGCAGGTGAAGCTTACTGAGTCAGGCTTCTGGTCGCTCACTTCCATCAAACAAAAAAGATCAATCGCATCTTTTGCTCTTCCATGCATGGCATAACCACCCAACATTGCATTCCATGATACTACATTCTTAATCGGCATTGCGTCAAGGACAACCCGGGCCTCTCTAACTCTACCACACTTAGCATACAAGTCAATGAGAGCACTGCCAACGTACACATCATGTGAAATTCCACTTCGAAGAGAGAAGCTATGGGCTGATCTCCCATTCATCAAAGAAGCAATGTTGGCACACGCAGGCAAAAGGCTAGGGATAGTCACAGAATTTGGTCGAATACCGACACCCTGCATCTCCCTAAAGAACTCCATTGCTTCCACATCCTTCCCATTCTGAGCACAGCAAGCAACAATGGAGGTCCATGACACAACATTCAGCTCAATTCTCTGCTCTTGAAACCTCCTAAACCTCATCACAGCCTCGCAGACAAGACCATTTCGAGCAAACCCAGCAACAAGGGCATTGCAAGATCCAACATCCATATGACCACCTTCATCAAACACCTTACTCATCTCCTCCGTAACCCGGCACTTCCCATACATGTTGATGAGTGCACTCACCACACAAACATCTGAATTGAATCCATGCTTAATGCTACACCCATGAATCTGCAAACCCACCCAAGTATCTTCTACATCCCCCACCGCAGACAGAGCGCTGGAGACACCGACACTATCCAACCCACACCCCTCAAAATGCATACTTTGAAGCATGGAAAGTGCTTCGTGGGGATGCCCGCTTCGGCTAAATCCTGCAATGAGGCCATTCCAAGTGACCGAATTCGGCTCCACCCCAGACATCTGCATCTGATAAAGGAGCCTCTTTACTACGGAAACACTGCCACGAGAAGCAGCATCAGCGAGCAAGGCACTATAGGCTACGACAGATGGTTGGGGCATTCTGCCAAACACTTTGTGTGCATCATTTTGTACGCCACACTTCAGGTACAGGTGGAGGAGGGAGGACAAAATGACGGGGTCATTGCAAAGTCCTGAAACTACAGCGAACACGTGGAGACTCCGGCCGGCAATGAGGGAAGTGAGTGCGGCGCAGGCCTTGAGAGCTGAGGGGGGAGAACGAAGGGGTCGAGGAGGAAACGGAGAGAAAGCATGCGGGGGAGGAGGGAGAGGAAAGAGAAGGGAGAACGGGAAAGGGAGGAGATGAGAGAGGAGAAGGAGAAGGTTTCGGGTTCGGGAAGGGATAAGAGGAAGGCGGTGGCGTCGGTGAAGCGGTGGTGGGTGACGTAAAGGGAGAGGATTTTGGCGGCTAGGTGGGCGTCGGCGGTGAGGCCGGACTTGAGGAAGTGGGAGTGGGCAAGCTGGGTTTGTAAGAAGGAAGGGGAAGGGTGAAGGTGGAGGAAGTGGAAGGATCGCCGCGCCATGGGTGGCGGGCATTTCCTTGGAGGGGAGAATTTTTGAAAGTTCGAAGAGTTATTCAACCTTCGTTACCAACAAATCATAGTATTAGATGTTTTGTTGGCTTAAAAAATAAGCATGATACAATGCAAAAGGAATATAACATAAAAAATTAAATTCATTTGAAATAGTGTAAAATAAATTCATGTGAATCATTTTTTATTTAACTTAAGTAAAATGAATGTAGTGTAAAATTTAAAATTGGTGATGACCAACGGGTGATGACGATGGTGGGCGGTGGTGAGCGACGACGACGGGTGCCGGCAACGATGGAAAAAGGTGGAGATTAGGAGGGGAGGGGGCCTATTGGCGTCGTCTTCCTGTATAAGCCCAAAAAATTTCTGCCTTTTTATATCCAAGGGCTTTCTTCCCTGTATGAAGCTGACCCCTCGCTGCGCTCCAAACTCCCCATAATCTTGGACAATTTACAAATCTATGTAATAAAGACTCAAAAGTAGATGTAGTGGGACAAATTACCTACATAATCATATAATACATTTTTTTTAAAAAAAAATTCAGGGAAGGTAATTGTGCATCCCCCCCCGACATAAGGTGGATCCGCCCCAGCATATGTTATGCTGAAATGCATGTTATGCCAAGTGAACAGTAACCATATGCATGTCATGTATTTCATATTCATATTTAGTATATTAGCTCTTCATCAAACATCTTATCAATAATCTACATCTTAATCAAAAAATTCAAGCTTGCATGTAGATACAGATGCAGCAAAGTCAATTGTTGGATGAGTTGCAAAAATTGAGGGAGTTGTTCAGTAAAGCAGTCAGCATCAGTAGATACAGTAGAGGAGGATGTTGATGAGACAAATTCTGATGGAATTTTTTTTTTTTGTTATTAGTGGGCATTTCATTTCTATGTTAGACATTTTATTTCTATGTTTATTTATTTTATTGTCATTTTTTTTTTGTGCAATGAACTTTATGTTTATTTTTAAACTCTTTGATGATTGCTCAATAATATTTTGTGATCAAATATGTTATTACATGCATGAAGCATGTGTTTATGTTCAATGTTTGAATGTGAATATGACATGTGTATATTTTTTATGCATGATTGTTATGTTATAGAAAACATATGAGGGAGTGCTATTTTTTTTATTTATGATACAGATTTTTAAAAGAATATTCTCAAAAAATGGAGACATGATGAAATGGTATCATTTTTCCAGCTGAAAAAATTCCGCCGTCTCGACGGATAAAACATCGGAAAGGTCCGGTTAGTTCTCAGCGATATGTTTATGCTGGAAATTCCTGCGGATAAACTGTCTGGAAGAGTAATTCATAAACGACGAATATTTGTACAAAATTATGTCAGGATTATGTCGGTAAATACAACAAAAATATCTCAAGTAGAAAATTTCTGCTAGAACAAATTTTCCGACACTCATTTTACAGTCGATCATATTCCTGACGGTAATCCGCCAGAAATGCAGAATTTCCGGCAGAATTCCTCGTTTTACGTCGGATTTAAGCCACCGATAATATGAAATCTTCCAGTAGTGTATACCCAATTGTTACAGCCTGATTCATTTTTTCATAGGTTAATCATGCAATTACATGACAACGTGCTTGTAGCTCCTCAAAGACGCACACAACAGGATATATAGCCACATCATAGTGTCCTCCTCCTACCTCAAATATGACCTGAGTTCTTCAAATTCTAATACCAATTAAAGTAAAAGCAAATATGAAATTGAATTGAAGGAGCCAGATTCTCCTTCAATTGGACAAACGAAACCAGAATGAAAATACCCAAAAGCAAAATATCACCAAGCAAATCCCCCATTCCAAATATTCCCCAATATAAGAAGGCAGCAGCCTCGAAGCCCGTAGTGGATAGCAAAAAAAAAAAGTTAAAAAGTGCTGTACGAGCAAGCAAAAGAAAATTGGCCATAGAATTACAGCTATATATATGCGCAGTTGCTCTGTTAGTCCAGCGACTATGAGCTGCTTCAAAACCAAAAGGATTCTTCCATGGCGAGCTTGGATGATGAATCCATGTGCCTCGTCAATGGGATTCGCTACAACTAATATCAACCACTTTCACGTTGATATTGTAAAGCTTAAGTAAAAGTAAACTGTAAATGCTTTTGAGTCCTCGCACCGACTTTGATGCCTTCATTGATATGCGCATAATGTGCATCAATAATGATATGTGGTAGAACATGGGTGACATTATGTTAAGATATCTCCTCAAAATTATTCTTTCGAACTATTACAACTCCATCCACTCGATTAAAAATTCAAATAGAAAAAAAAAACTATGTAAAAGTAACCTTCCCAGATTAAAATATATATAGGTCTTATTGGTACATCTAAAATTTTCGTTTGTGATGACTTTTTTATTGCTTTCTGAAGAAAAAAAAATTTAGTACAAATATTTTTTAAATAAGAAATTTTCATATTAGAAATCAGCTTTAAAAAACAATAAAAAAATTATTCCAAATGGAACGACTTTCTTACTGCTTCTTAAAGCAGCTTTTCAGTACAAATGTTAAAATTTTGATACAGTAAGAAAGTCTAATATTGAATTTTAATTAGATATATAATTATTATATTATATGTTATATAAATGCTATATAGATATATTAAATATTGTTAAAGAGTGTGAATTAAAGGAGATAAAATTTGTATTAAATACTAATTATTTTTACTCTAAAAGTTTAAGCTTATAAATGGCTAACTGGTGAGAGCAAACTACTGAGAATTTTTACATCAAATACTTTTCAACTATTTGATGGTTTTTTATAACTCGACCATACTTAAAAAACGAGTTAAATGACCCATGAGCAATAACTGAATAAAAATTTGTTTAAATAAATTAAAGAACTCTAAACAACACGTGATAATAGTTTCTTTTTCAGTGTTAGATCACTCTGCATCAACTATCATTGTTCCTCAAATAGAAGCTAATTAAATGAAAGCGCATGTACTTTGACTTTGCTCAACCAAAGTACAAATCACCAAAGGCAATCAAAGCCATAAATTACATGAACGCCTTTAATTCCAACAAAATCATCATCTCTAATAGCACTAATTAGGGAATGTGAACATAAATGAGACTAAAACTAGATCAAACATACCAACAATCAAATTCGTATCTAATCGAAAAACTTAAGCCTATAAGTGAGAGATAACTACTGTCATTCCGATCACTGTCGCCTATTGATTACAATCCTTCCTACCACCGTCACTGACTATGGTCTTTTCGTCCTCCATTGCGCTACTACAATCCTTTCAAACACAACCGTCCAACTACTATCTTTCAAATCTCCATCGCTCGCCACCTACGGTCTCTTCGAACACCATCTTCTGAGGTCTCTTCGAACACCATCTCCTGATTACAATCTCCCCAACCGCTCCTAAACACGATCCTTCCGACCACTGTCACTCATTGACTATGATCTCTCCAACCACCATCTCCAGACTACGGTCTGCTCGAGCGTCGTCTCCTGACTATGGTCTTTTCATCCACAGTCACACAACTACAGTCTTTGAAACCTCCGTTGTCCTCTAATTACTTACTTTCCGACCACAGTCACCAGACTACGGTCTTTCCGACCTTCGTCGTCCACAAACTACGGTCTTTCCTACCACCGTCACCCGACTACGATCTTTCCAACCTCTATGTTCAAACTCCCACCATGCATGTAATGCACTCTATATTATGTATATATGCTACATTGAGCCAATGTCTTCCCCCAAGGAAGCGCCTCATTTGTAATCAACTGCAAACACTAGTGAATTCATTTAAACTGAGCAAGACCCCCATGATTTTTCTCCATTTTCAGGAGTTTCTACGTAAAAAGTTTGTTGTTTCTTATGAACGCTACATTCATATCTTTTATTTGTTGCGTACTTAATCTTTATACAAAATTAGGATGTTAAAATTTATATACCTCCATGAATATTTTTGGATGCAATAGCAATAAGAGCAATAATAATAATAATAACAACAACGAAGATGACTATTTTCTCATTGATAAGACTGTTATGCTGAAAAGATTCGAGATTAAAATGCTACACGGTGATCCTTTTGTATGCTTTTATTAATCTATCCTCTCAACCGGCTCACCTAAGAGATTCCAGAGAAATATTGTGATCGATAACAGGGCCCCACATTTCGCTGCTTCTTCAACTATTCCTTATTGCTGTATTGTCTTAGTCATTTTCAAGACGATGCCCTACAGACAAGATTGTTAATCATTCGACAGCTAGAATGGATTCCATGTGAAGTTATTCGATTAAATTTTGAGCCTACTCGAACGTAGCAGCTAGAAATAATCTTAATAATAATAAGCTTGGAGCAATTATTTTATTTTATTTTTCGAATGATCGTTATATTCCTCATCAGCTACGAGCTGTTTAAAATTGTGTTAACATATGGTTTGATTAGTACCTTTAGCCACTTTGATATAATATGTTTGAGGTTGTCGAAAATGAATGGTTAAAAATCTTAAAAGTCTTAATTCTCAAGTCAAGGTTGCCATGGGCTTGGATGGAGCTGGGAGCCCTCCTCTTGGAGGTTTTGATGAAAGATGCCCCCAAAAGGTGTTTATTATTTATGATTTTTTTCATTAACAATATTTTAAAAATTATGTCATATTTCTTTAACTATGTTATGTTCATTTATTATAAAATGATATCATCTTAGGTTATAAAGCAAGGCCCTATATAAGGTCCTAGTTGGGTCCCCACGCCCACCCATAGTGACTTTCGGGATGTTGTTCCCACCCATACTCACCACTTTCTGTGCTTTTTGAATGTAGTCTGCCATGGACTAATGACATTGAGGCTTGTTGCCCTTTGCTATGAATTGAGACTTTCAAACTTCATATCAGAATTTGTCATGGTCACAGCACGATTCAGTGCTACGCACTGCGTAGAGGATTGCAGTAATATATAACATATGGTGATTAACAATGTAAATTGATTTATCCCCTAATGTTGAGTATCCACCAATAACCATTGGGTATGGATGGGCACATAGGTGAGTTTGGGTATGGGTGCCCAATGCAGGACTATGCTATAAAAGCTAACCGGAGCTCATGCAGCGTGCGAACCGTAGAAACTCTTGTCTACATAACCTCGTGATGCGTGTGAACCCCAAAGCGCATGTGGGACGAATATTCGAAAGCAGGCGTGTGCGAATGCAAAATTGAGCAGCTCGTCGAGCTCGGCTCGTTTGCACCCATAGTGGAAATCACAAAACCATAAATTCTACAAAAATAGTCTTCCCTCCACTTTATATTGCCCGACTGCAATCCTAGCTCCAACCGCAATTAATGAACTATGATCCTCCAAGATAGTAATATATTAAAAAAAAAATTAAAAGACAAATAAAATACTTTGTGTTCATAAAAATAATTTCATAACTTATGAGCCAAATTTTAATACACATAAAACTTGTCAAAGAAGATATTTTAAGGGATGTTATTATGTTATGAGTGAACACTGTCATCTTTGGAGGGTGCGAGAGTGTTAGGGGCAAATGCATTAATGTTTTAATTGTTATAATTATTTCAAAATTATGTGAGGGGACGGAGAGCCGGAGATTAGTGATGCTCCATTAATTAATAAGTAAAATGTATGATGTGTTCCTTACAAATAGTGATAAATTTTTGTACGTTAAAATATTATGAGTATCGAGAGAGTTTATTATCTTACATTTAAATATAGATTTCATAAATAATAAAATAAGCAATAATGCACATAATATTCAAGATTTTCAATCTACAAAACTATAAAAAGGAAAATCATAGACATAACTTAGGCTTGATTTGTGATGACTTTTTTACTGTTTCTTAAAGCAGCTTTTTTGTACAAATTTTTTTTTAAAACAAAAACTTAGTCAAAAAATACTTCACTAATTTTAGTACAACCTTATAGAGGATTACCCTTCATCTATTTTCAAAGAACTTGTTAGTATAACATATATAATTCAAGCTACGGTTTACATCTTTGAAATAACGGTAAAAAGTGTGTGAAGGCTGGTGTTGATGTGTTGCACGATGATCTCGGTTCCACATTGACTTAAAGGAGGGGAGTTAAGAAAATGTTCTTTATAAAAGGGTTATTTGGTTGGCTTAAAAAAATACAATATATTCAAATATTAACACCCCTATGTGACTTTATAGAAGAACATCTATCCTATCATTTACTATTCTCTGAGCCTCAAATTTCACAGGAAATTTTTTTTTTTTCTGGTCGATTGGCATTTGTCTTGAAAAAAATATTATTTTGATATTTTAACACTAAGAATACAATGTCATTCTAAATATATATGAGAAGTTAAGCTTTCATCATTATATTTCTAAGCCTTGCAGCCAGTGGTTTGCGTATTAAGTAACTGGAAAGGCAAGATGGATTAGGAAGCCGGTGGAATTTGGTAGTACACTAAAACCTGACCATTGAAATCGACGTTGAACCTAAGATGCTTAGAAAGGGACAGGTTAAGACCATTTGTTTTGATTCTTATATTTTGAATAGAATCAATTGAAAATTATACTACTATTATATATTATATTTTAAAATTAAAATAAAACTTCAAATTCTTTATTTTAAGTAGAGTCATGTGGGCGAGTTCCCAGAGTATATTTTATTGAATTAATCACAATAGAATATGTTATGAAGTTGTTGCAAAAAGGAGGTCCCCAAATGCGAGAAGTTTATTTGATATTTGTTTTTGATTGTATTTAGGGGTGTGAATGTTTGACACGACACGAAAACCCGATCCGGACCCGACCCGGACCCGCCGGGTTGAACCCGACCCGATTTCAAAACGAGTCGGGTTCGGGTTCCAGAAATCGACCCGTTTCAAAAACGGGTCGGGTTCGGGTTGACCCAGCGGGTTGCCGGGTCAACCCGCCAACCCGTTTAATTAAAAAAAAATTGAATTTTTGCATTTCCCGCCCCTGCCAGAGCTGCCGCCCGCGCTACCCGCGCCTGCCCGCCGCGCAGCCCGCGTCTGCCCGCGCTGCCCCGCTCTCGTGCCGCGCGCCCGCCGTCCGCCAGCCGCGCGCCCTCCACGCGCCACCGCGCTGCAGCCCGCTCTCGCCCGCCGCGTCACCGTCCCCCGCCGTCCGCCAGCAGCGGGTTTCGACCCGAACCGGGTCGGGTCAACCCGGCAACCCGCCGGGTCGGGTCCGGGTTCGGATTTCCGACCCGTTTGCCTTCCCGGGTCGGGTTAGGGTCGACCCGTTTGAACCCGGGTCAGTTCCAGGTTCGACCCGAACCCGACCCGTGACCCGAACCCAACCCGTGACCCCGAAATATATATATATTAGGGGTGTCAATTTCGGGGTCACGGGTCGGGTTCGGGTCACGGGTCGGGTCACGGGTCGAACCCGGAACTGACCCGGGTTCAAACGGGTCGACCCTAACCCGACCCGAGAAGGCAAACGGGTCGGAAATCCGAACCCGGACCCGACCCGGCGGGTTGCCGGGTTGACCCGACACGACCCGGAACCGCGCGGTAGCTCGCGGCAGCAGGCGACGGCGGCAGCGCGCCGCACGCGGCAGCGGTCGCGGCAGCAGCGTGCGGCACGCGGCGGGGGCAGCGGGGCAGCGGCGCATCACGCGTGGCAGCGCGAGGGCGCTGGGCAGCGGGGCGGGCAGCGGCGCGTGGCAGCGGGGCAGCGGGGCAGCGGGCAGGGGGCGGGGGCAGCGGGCAGGGCGGGATTTCGAAAATTTTTTAAACTAAACGGGTTGGCGGGTCGACCCGGCAACCCGCCGAGTCAACCCGAACCCGACCCGTTTTGTCAAACGGGTCGAATCTGTGAACCCGAACCCGACCCGTTTTTCAAACGGGTCGGGTTCAACCCGGATTTTTCGGGTCGGGTCCGGGTCGGATTTTCGTGTCGTGTCAAATATTGATATATATATATATATATATATATATATATATATATATATATATATATATATATATATATATATATATATATATATGATTGTATTTGAGTAATCCAATTAAAATTATAATGAAAGACTCGATAAAGCTTTTTATGAAGTCAACAAATGAGGTTAGTTGATAGTAGTTTAAGGGAGGACATATTAACGACGAAGAAGAGTTATGTGTGAGGATGAATTCCTTTGATGAGCTGGTTTTAGTCGACTAATTCCCGTGATGAGTTTCAAGGGATGAATTCACTATGGAGTTTCAGGGGATGAAGTCTTTTGAAAAAAAATTTCTATCAAATTTCCTAAGCAAGAATTGTTGGGTGGCATAAAAAATACTCTAGATGAATAGTAGACAACTTTGATCGATCAAGTTTCATAAGATGATTTGATAACCTGATATAGATGATGACAAATGTACAAAAGTCATTCCTATTGTTTCTCAATTGGAGTACATTACACTTATTAAAAAAAATTTATAAATGGCAATATTTTTTTTTTGGGAGGGGGGGATATAATTTACAAATTGTTTTTATTACTCCATTTATTGACTGCTTATGAGCTATAAATTGTGTAGATTTTTGTTCAAGGAAGAGAGAATTTCTCATAAAATTATAATATATATATATATATATATATATATATATATATATATATATATATAACATTTTTTATGTTCCTTCGAGGTATGCTAATATATTTGTTTTTTTATTTATTTAGAGCTACTTAATTTATGCATGTAATTTTTATTTTTAATATATCAGGTTTTTACTCATAGTTCCTATTTAAATATATATATATATATATATATATATATATATATATATATTAAAAGTAATAAGGGGAAGTTGTCGAATTATTGGCTGCTAGAGTACTCTAGCAATTATTTAAAGAGCTGAATAGAAAAAAATATTTTAAAGCAAAAATAGTTACATCTCCTCAATATTTAGCTGATAATGTCCATAAAAAAAAGCTGCTCAGCATATAAAAGTACAATTCAAATATTTTTGAAAATTCCCCTCCTAAAAAAATATTTTTTAATATAATTTTTGTTTGGAGCGCTGTTGTTACTCCTCTTCTCCCATTAAAAATATAGCCTACGCAAGAGTAACATGCCTAAATAAATAAAATATTCTTATATTCCTCTAATGTGGGGGACTGATAAAAATATTTTTTTTAATTTTTTTAAAAACGCTCATTTTTTGTCCTTTTTAACAAATTTTTTAACATGTTAAAGTTGTTCCCAAACACCCAATGACATTGGGTCAAATCACTAATGTAATAAAAAATGCTTCAACCCGACCTAATTAAGAAATCATAGTTAAGCACCATAATTCTAAATAATAAAAATAAAATTACATAAGAACTTCGTAGTTTTAAAAATTATATTGAAACTATTATTATGTATAATATTTAAATATTATATTTGATATATTATTAAAAAACTATTTTGATTGGACATGAATCTCAAGAGAAAATTAAATTAGAAATTTTAAAAATAATTTTCAGACTATCTGAACTGCAATTTAAAAAAATTTGTAGTCGAACTGAATATCTCGAAAAGACAAATCCAACTACACTAAATTTGATCCAATCTAAACCCAAATAGGTCCAAATTGAGGGTATGAAATACTTTTGGATGCTTTAAAGTATAAATTGGAAGACCAAATGATCTCAAATGTGACATGCTTATAGTTGAATCGAGCGGCTCAACAAGGCAAATACAACAAGTCTAAGATCGCCAAATTCTGACATTATGAATGCACTCAAATGCTCGATAAAATGATCTATGATCAAGAGAATCGATATCAGCCGTCCATATATAACTCTCCTAACATATCCTTGATATTCTCTCTATTTATTAGCGATGTTACTCTCAAAAAAAATATAAATAGACCTACATTCTTAAAAAAAAAAGAGAAAGAATGAAGAAAAATCTGAACACTATGCTTCTCCTCAACCACCTCCTAGCCACTAAATAAATTAAAATATTCTTATATTTTTTTTCATTTTAAATTAAATATTGTGAATTGGTGACAAATCAGTTAAGGGTACAAAATGGGTCATAAAAGGTTTTCATTAAGACATCTCATATAATTTATTAAATTCAATTTGAGATAAATTATAAAATAAATTTAACTAATTATTAGTATATTAGACTTGCTTCAATAAAAACATAACAATTTTAAACTTTAGTCTCACAAAATATTTATGTGATAGTATTTTTTTTATAATTAATATAAAAAATTAAATTTAATTAAGATAGCAACTTAATTTTCAAAACATTTGTCATAATATTTTAATTTTAAATATTAAAGTAGCTCCACACGTGTAATATACACCAGGATCAAATCTTCTTATGGTGTAGTAGCCAGCTTGTGTTCCCCTTATTGCCAAGGGGTGCCTTTGGATTCTTCCGGCAGATGGACAAAGACAAGTTGTCTACGTGTCGACACTGTATCTGATTCAGAATCATGAAGCGTGTAGCGTGTTCGTATTCACGACCATTGGAGCAGTGAAAGTGTTCGCATAGGGGCGGCTGGCTTACCCGCTGTGTAAACAAGTGCAATTAATGAGGCATTACAGCTTCCAAAGCAAAATAAGCTTTAGAAGATATTGCATAGCTTTTGTCCTATGCGTGGAGCCCGCAGTGAGTGCCTGGAGTTACTACGAAATTTCTGATTTGCTTGACCTCACAACAGGAAACAGCAAATGAAGATGTAATAAAGAACCGCCACGTTTTTATTTCATACAGACCAATGCTCGAATATTGAGGATAAGGCTAACACGTGACAATTGAACATCTTATTATTGCGCTGGTGTTCGCTATAGAAGCCTTGCATGCCCTAATTCGGCGTTAGATTGAGAGAACCCGAAGAAGAAAATTATTTTGTGCGGTGATTAGGTCATCAGATGTTTAGAAACAAAATAGAGTGCGCTATATCATTTGATACAAAGCATCGGTTCATAGCTGTGGCGCCTTTTGATTTTCCTGCAGACGCCGTTCGGTGACCGTATAAAATTAATTTTTTCCGTACGACGCTCAAGCTAGACACAACTATCGATTGCATGTGATGATACTCATAGCACTGCTTAGGGGCGTCAAAACTTGACCACCAAAAAAATTCTGATTTTTGGTTAACCTGTTTGTCTTACAAGTCAAATCAGTGTTTGAGATTCCGACTCATTTCTAAAACTGTGAAGGGTTCGAGTTGACCCGAAAATCTGAAATCAACTAGAACTAATCTAAAAATCCTATCCCGCACGCAAATATGTGATCCTGGCTCTGTCATGCTCGATCTCGGCTCTGCCTTGTCCACACTAGCCTCGCCCGCAATTCTTACAGCACCTGCTGGCTTCGATGGGGCTTGATTCTATGTGCCATGTGTTTTGTACGGAGTGTACCTGCTGGCCACTCCACACCGCATAAGTCGACCAGCACACTCTTCATCGATTCACCTACCCACAACGCTTCGCCAGTTCAACCGCCGCAGTCGTGCCCACACAAAACCGGGTTGGCAAGTCAATTCAAGTTGAGCCCAACCCGACCAGCTACCATAGCCGAGGTCAAGTTCAGGTCGAGTTAGCTTACAGTGGATCAAGTTTGGGTTCGACCATAACCTGAGCCAAAGAACCGTTTTGACACCTCTACCCCCTGATGTAAGGGCAGCCTCACTGATTCTTCCACGTGGCGAAATAACAGCAAATTAACTTGATCACAACATTCAAATCCTGACCATGGCCAAATTTACTAGACTAGGGGTGTCAATTTTTGACCCGACTCAAAACCCGACCTAGCTAGTCCCAACATGGAAAAATCTGGGTTTGGGTCAACCTGTTTGTGAAAGGGGTTGGGTTCAATAAACTAACCCATTTCAAAAATCGGGTCGGGTTCGGGTCGACCCAGGAACCCAAACATGACCTGGAAATGGTCCCTGCCCGGCTGCTCGCGTTGCCCCACGCGTGCCAGGTCGCCAGCGCCCCGTTGCCCTCTTCGGCTTCGTCGTTTGCAGTTCGAGTGCCAGCGCAGCAAGGCCGGCTTCAGTGTTGCCGCTCGCGTGCCAGCGCCCCGCACCTGCTTCGGGTTCAGTCGCGACGCTTGCCGACAGCCTGCTGGCCGTTGCCGCGGTGCCACTTGGTCCGCCTGTGCCCTGCCGCTACTCACCTGATGTCGCCGCGCCTGCTGCCACTGCCGGCTACCGCTTCGAGTTTGAATAATTGGGTCGTGTCGTGTCAACCAGGCAACCTGCACGGGTCGGTCCGGGTTGAGATAGCTGACCCGTTTTCAAAAAAATAGGCCGGATTCGAGTTGACCCATTTAGAACCGGGTTAACTCGGGTTCGGGCCCGACCCGTCGACCCGAATTGACACTCCTAACTAGCACTGCCACTTGGGACCATTCATTCGCACTTAGCCACTTGTGAGCCGTAAAAATATCTATCATTTTTTCATGCATAGGAATATATAATTTTTAAGAAATATTTGACTTGATACGTTAAATTTTATTCACATAAAATTATCTTTAATGAGAAAAAATTTTTTATATACTAAAGTACACTATAAATAACGATGTATAAGAATTCATTAGGAGTAATGAAATTAGGGTAAAGTATGAATGAGAAGCTCTCACAATAATTCCGTTATATTTAATGGGCGTGTCTTGATGGAGGGTTTAGAGGATTCACAACGACAACAACATCAAGCTTTATCCCACTAAAAAAATTTGTTACTTGAGATGGAGTTTTTATAAATGATCAAAAACTCTCTGTGATCAATTTTATCAAAAGTAAATACTATTTACTTCACATAAAAGAAAAATATATTTATTAAATCACATTTAAATGAGTTTAATTTCATTATTTAATATTTTAAAAAATTAATATGACTATTAGTGATAAAGATAAAACTTGATTTATATAGTGATTTTTATCTCTTTCTTACATCACTTTTGATTATTGATGGAGCGGGTATTTTTTTCTGATAGGACACAAATCATTGATTTTAAAATACCCTCAACTTTTTTCATCCGGACTTGAAATCGACATTGACTAAATTTTCTCTTTTCGAGTCTTCATATCTTGAAATCGTTGCACAATTCTTTCATTTTCAATATTGTTAAAGATATATTTTTCAATATATGTATCTGTGAGATCTCGTTCCCTTACTGTTCCTCTCTGACTTGGATTTTCCTCCCAGGATCGTCCGGGACGATAGTGAGATCGTCCAGGCCGATCTGTACTGTTCAAAATATCGGTCTGAAAATAGTTATGGGAACCGTCCAGGCCGATGATTTTGGTCTGATCGTCCCGGGACGATTTGGCGATCGGCCGGGCCGATCAGCTTAATGATATAAGAAAATCAGCTCGTTTTGAGGAGAGAGAAAATCATTTTTAAAATATCAGATATTTTGAAGAGAGAGAAAGAGAGGAAAAGAGAGGGAAAGGTTGGATTTCGGAGGCCGCGGAGCGCTTTTCGTCCGACGCCGCTGTTGGGAAAAGTGAAATCTCGTGGTAAGGACTCCGAATCCTATTTCTGTTTTCAAAGATATTGAGTTTTGACCGAGTTGTGCACTGTTTTGTGTTTTCGTAGTCGAACTTTTGACCCGGTTTTGTATTGACACAACTTTCACCACACAACTTTTAGTATGTTATAGATATGACTATTGTACACGATTTTACTATTTTCTACGAAGATTTTACCGGTCGGAATTGATTCTACGCAATTTTAATCGAATAGAAAAATATCAGGACTTGATTTGATTTGGATTCTATAGAATAATAGTCTTGTATTGATGTCGTGGATATTCTATTGTAATTTGGAATTTATGCCTTTTTGCAGGATTTTTGTGTAAATTTGACAGACTGCCGTTACTCTGCCCGATTTTCGTACGATTTCTGATTTTCCCGGAATTGATCGATTGAATTGATATGCGTATGACTATTGATATGATTGTTCTAGATTTCTTTCATATTGCTTATTGCATCGATTATTGCATTGACTATTGATTGAATTGATTGTTACTGAAAGACAAGTGGGAACCTGGTTGAACGTTGGTTGGAGATAGAACTTGACCTGTACAGGATGGTGGGCCGACGGGCTTTCCTTTAAATATCGATCATGGATTTCTATAACAGCACTATTGATGGGAGTCATAAGGAGTTTTATATGCCGACGAGCAAAAGAGTGACGACTCTTCTTGATTGAAACCAACGTACGGATATCTACAACAGCAATATGGATTCTACAACAGCAATATGGATTCTACAACAGCACTATTGATCATAGCTAGTGTTTGTGCTTGTCGAGAAAGACCATTGTATGGGATTGCATGTATACGATATTGCATCGTATGGATTTTCTGATATGCATCGATTTATTGATTTCCGATTGATTTATCGATTTTGATAGATTCATTGTTTTATAGATTCCTGCTTTATCGACTTTGATTGGATTTACTAGATCGTACGATTTCATTGATTGATCATTGAGCATGGGTACTATTGATTATTGACATTGATATGGATGGAACAGGTATAGATATTGTATAGATTCATTGATGCTATGGATATGAATATCGTATCGTATGGATTCATGGATTTAGACATCGACATTATTGATTCATCATTATTATGAAATTCATTGATTCATGGACACTATTGATACTACTGATACTGATACTCATTGATTCATAGACACTATTGATACTACTGAACAGACACTGATACCGATACTACAGACCCATTGATACATCGATTCCTTACATTGATTCATAGTACCGATCCTTGATTGATTGATTGATTGTGTTAATTGTTTATTGAATTATCGTTTTGATTGTCGTATATGATTTTATTGTAATGAGTAATCGTATTGATTGATTTCACTTGTATTTGCCGATTGTATTGATTTGATGTCAATTGCTTTTACGACGTATTGATTTGATCGTTATTGAGATATTGAGCCAATTGATACTATTGACTGGAGAAATTGATTGATACGGATCCACTGTTGTAGCATCGTTCGTGGTCGTCAATGGATTGTTCTCTTTATGGATATGGATACATGCACTGCCGTATTGACGAGAAATAATTGAGATTGAACGATAGATTGATTTGCAAGTATCTGTTCGGATACGATTCCATTCTATTGATTGGACATATGATATAGATTCAACGAATTGACTAGATGACACGATTGACTGAACTGATATTGACTGAACTGATAGTATTGATTGATAGACACTGCTACGATGGATATATATTGGCTTCCAGTCACTTACTGATTTGATTGCTGAGGCATATTAATTTATCGATGTTTTTACCGCTGTATTGATTATTGACTATTGATTTCCGTACTGCATTGACTACTGATTTGGTTTCCGCTGTACAGACTTGATTTTATTGACTATGGATTTTCGTATTGCATAGACTTATTGACCATTGACTGATATGGATTTGATTGACTGACATGCATATTGATAGCATAGCCGTGCTTTGATTTCAGTTATAGGTATTAGGTGACCTGCTGGGCTTTGTAAAGCTCATTATATGTGGTTAAAATTTTCAGGTCCGAACAAGGCAACTGGAATGGAGTTCGATCAGAATGTCAGACGAATCCTTTCACTATTGATATCTGGGGCATCACAGTATCTAATATTCATTCATCCAGGAGTCTCTTATATGATTTCCTGAAATATTCTTTACAATCTTAATAGCTGAGAATATTTGTTCGACTATTGCTATAGCAATTGGCAAAATCAGTACGGGCTTTATAAGTAGGAATACCAAAAGGTTGATAAACTTCATCCTTCTTAGTCTTCACCAGTTTCTAAGCAAGTTCTCCAGTTTTTTTCAATTTCATAAATGGAGCACTAGATCTCTTCTCAATAACTAAATTATCAAGTTAATAGTCTATTATGATGAGATCTATATTTGAAAAATATGATGGAAAAAACTTGGTCAGACTTATCAATCGTATTTTATCAAAAGTTGAAAATGAATCACATGAATTCAAGCATGTCACACACATAAGTAGCTATATATTTATTTTATCAAATTTATTATTGAGCTCTGGAAGTTACATATCAGTCACATTATAAAACAAATTCAACTTGATAATGATATTTATTTGTGATTATGTCAGCTTTTTGCATTGATCTTTATCGCATTATAATAATAACATTCAAATTTGACACATTTATATTCTTTGCCTCACAGAATAAATAAACATCTTTTAGCAATATGTCACAACCATTATCTCTCATATTTTGGTGTCTTGCTTAGATACTTTTACCAAACTCGTGACATTTATGATTTCTTGATCTTTTCTTTGAAGCCCACTAAAAGCTATACCTTGATGCTAAAGAAAATGCACACGTATATTAGTAGTCAAACGCGTTTTATATTCCCTAAGATTTTGATAGGAAGGCCTTTCAAAAGCAAATATAATATCAAGATCATAATTTATTAAATCTTAGCATTTATACCAAGTAACACTATGAGCGATATTAATTTGACTTATATGAAAATAAAAGCTATCCTTCTTTATTCAATTCCTGAATCCTTTAGTGTCAAAACTATCATCATTATCTTACTCTACAAACTCAGGTTTATAAAGATAACAATACAAGCAGTAAGTTGTATCTTTTATAATACTATACTCTAACCAGCCTTTGTGTTCATCAAACCATACATGATTAAATCTTCATAACTTATTCCCAATTCGTGCTGATGAAAAATTATGATCCCAAGGTTGACTTGCTCCTTTATGCAAATAATATATTTGCATTGTATCCCTCGTGTTTGGCTTATAAAGAGATAGAAAAGGGATGTTATATTTAGATTGAAGAGCTCAGATCTCCAAACAACTTTTAGCATTCCTAAAGCTTTAACAAAAAATATTTCAATTAGCAGAAGAAATCCAAATCATAGGTGAAAATCCTATTAAACATTCAAATAAAAATCAAGAATATGCAGAATTACCCATTATAAATCCCGGCTTAATAATCAAAACTAAAGAATTAAAATATTCACCACAAGACAAAGATGAATTTATAAGTCAAATTGATGAATTAAAAAAAGTTAGTATTAATTAAACCATCAAAATCACCCTACAGATCAGCAGCATTCATGATACGAAATCATGCTGAGTTAAAAAGAAATAAAGCACGTAAGGTTATTAATTACAAAAGACTAAATGATAATATCGAAGAAGATGGTTACAAAATAGCTGATAAAGACACGCTTATCAGTCTAATTCAAGATAACAAATATTTTTAATAAAATTGATTGTAAATCAAGTTTTAGGCAAATTAAACTTCATCCTAATTCTATACCTTGTCCAGCTTTTACAACACCAATAGGACATTATGAATGGGAAATAATGTCTTTTGGATTAAAAAATGCCCCTATTATCTTTCAACGGAAAATGAATGAATTTTTTGGACATCTAGATTATGTTTTAGTTTATATTGATAGCATCACATACATTAAAAGACCATTATAAACATATTGAAACTGTTCTACAACTCTGTATAACACATGGTATTATTTTATCTATAAAAAAAATTGAAGTAGCAAAAAAATATATTGATTTCTTAGGGCAAAAAATTGGTAATGGAACAATATAATTACAAGATCATACAGCTTTAAAAATATTAGAGTTTCCTGATAAAATAGAAGAAACCAAAGAATTACAAAAATTTCTAGGTTTATTAAATTATACATGCCCTTATATAAAAGATTTAGGTAAAACTATAAAATCTTTATATAAGAAAACTAGTAAAATTGGACAAAAATATTTTAATTCAGAAGATATAAAGATATTACAAAAAAATAAAAATCAAAATAAAACATTACCAAAATTAACTTTACTTTTAGAATTAGATTATAAAATAGTAGTAGTTGATGCATCCAAACAAGGTTGGGGAGCTGATTTAAAAATAAAACCATTTAAAGAAGCTTTTCATTTTACAAGAAAAATTATGTAGATATGCATCAGGATTTTTTAAGTAATTACCAAAATCTTTAACTTCTTTAAATTATAAAATATTATGAGTAATAAATGCTTTACATAATTTTAAATTATTCTTACAAAAAAATTCAGCTTTTGAAAATAACTTAGTCATCATCATGAAATTTATGATAAAGAAAAGTCTAACTCCTAGAAATAGTAAGAAAATGACTATATTAATTTGCTTTCCAAAGCAAATTATATCTCGTAGAGAAATTAAGCAAATAGTTATATTTAAAATTAGTGAACTAGTCATCTCTACTTCTGATATTAGAGTCTAGAAATGTCATGGAACCAAAAATTATTCAGTGTTTAGATTTAGAAATATTAACATACACCAACGCTACAACCATTCCAGTAGCTCAAGAAAATTTTCACCCGCCCGCAAACAAGCAATAACAGGGGACTTATGGTCCTCGAATTCATGAGATCTTGCTTAGCTGCACTCGATCTTAGCGGTCGATAGTTATAATGATCTCTTATAAAGAAATCATATATAATAAATACAAAGCCAGATTTTAATTTATTTCCTCGAATGGACGCAACAAGAATTATATTATATTTTTTGGCAATCAAGACTTGCGACAACCATCGAAAATCACTACCAATATCGTTTGAATTCTATCATCAAAATATTGTTGCATGTCTGCCAACATCAAACTCCATTATTAGACTTCAACCATCCACAAGTAGACACTAAATTCCTTGATCCCTACAATAATATCAGATAAATGTTTCCAATTATGAAATCATTTTCTTTAATTACTAGAAACAGTAAAAGTTTTTATATCTATAATTATATAATAAATTATGCTAAAAAAATTACATGTGTCAAATTTATAAATAAATAATATCTTATATATGATGAAGTATTATAAATTTGTGTAATATAAATAATAAAAAGTGTAAATTAAAAAAAACAAGAAGCTGAATGTAAACTAAAAAAAAAAAAGGTTAATATTAACAGGAATATAATATATTTTAATCATGATAAATGAAGAGAATCGGCTAGTTCCGTTCTTTTCCGCGGCTTTCGCCTTTCGCTGCACCCCCGTGAATGGACGGTGATCAGTACAGCTCATCTCCACCCAAAGCAGTGAAAGAGTAGGTGGTATTTTGCATCGTCGGCTTTACGTTAGAAGGCGCGGGCGACGGTGAAATATAACCGTTGGTGTTGGGAATGCCCGAAAGAGCCGTTGGCCCCTGGCAGTCTAGAGCCTGCTTTGCCAGGCTAGCGGGCCCCACACTCCACCTCGAATCCCCATCCATATCAGTATGATGCACATAAGACATGTTCATCATCATCATCATCATCCATTGCCCCATCCGCATCACATGGTCTTGCTGGAACTGGGCCCCACCATTGCGCACTACCATCCACAGCTGATCTGTCAATGTTTTATCATTAATCCTAAGATATCATTACAGTATCTTCAATTAGCGAATTACTATTAATGAATTAATAAATAACACAAACCTTTTTTTTCGCAAGCGAGCGGCTATGTCTCCATCGCTCCTCTGCCTCTTATCCATAAATTGCCCCCACCTCGCCTTCTTCTCCATTCCGCAACCACAGCAGAGCATAAGTGAGCCACTCTAAGAGGAAGCAGAGAAAATGGTGAAGGAGGTGAACGTGGAGGCGGAGCAACAGCAGCACAAGGACTATACTGACCCACCGCCGGCGCCGCTGCTAGATTTGGGTGAACTCCGCCTCTGGTCATTCTACCGCGCTATAATCGCGGAGTTCGTAGCCACCTTGCTCTTCCTTTACGTTACCGTAGCGACCGTCATCGGCTATAAGAAGCAGTCCGCAGCCGATGCATGTGATGGCGTCGGCATACTTGGAATCGCCTGGTCCTTTGGTGGCATGATCTTTATTCTCGTCTACTGCACGGCTGGGATCTCTGGTCTTTATAACTCTTTACCTTTTCTCTTCTCAGATATCGTTTTTGTTTTCTCTGTTTTTCTCAAGTGGTTTGGTTTGCAGGGGGGCACATTAACCCTGCAGTGACGTTTGGACTGTTCTTGGCGAGGAAGGTTTCGCTGGTCAGAGCGGTGTTCTACATCATCGCGCAGTGCTTAGGCGCGATTGTTGGCGTCGGGATCGTGAAAGGTATAATGAAGCACTACTACAACTCGCTTGGCGGCGGAGCTAATGAGGTGTCCCCCGATACTCCAAGGGTACGGCCCTTGGCGCGGAGATCATCGGCACCTTCGTCCTTGTCTACACTGTCTTCTCTGCAACTGATCCCAAGCGCAACGCTCGGGATTCTCACATTCCGGTTCGTAACCCACTAAATTTCTTACGAGGTAATGCATTCTTAGCTTTGCATCCGAGTATAAGATCATTCCTCTTCTAGGTCTTAGCCCCGCTTCCTATTGGATTTGCGGTCTTCATAGTCCACCTGGCCACCATTCCCATCACCGGAACCGGCATCAACCCAGCCAGAAGCCTGGGCGCCGCTGTCATCTACAACCAACACAGCGCCTGGCATAATCATGTACGATATCTTCAGAATTTCATGCTAAAAGTAGTAAATGATTTCTAGCTAGTTTCTCTTCTAATCCGTTTTATTCTACGCAAGCGCAGTGGATCTTCTGGGTAGGCCCTTTCGTCGGAGCGCTTGCAGCAGCGGCGGCGTACCATCAGTACATTCTCCGGGCGGCGGCGATCAAGGCCTTGGGCTCCTTCCGCAGCAACCCAACCAACTGAGCTCTCACTCGGATCCCGCCTTACTCTCACTCTTCTGGCTTTGTTGTGTGTATCAAGAGAGTACTGTGAGGTTTAGATCATCTTTATCATCTTCTCCTTCTTTCTTTGAATTTCATTTGTGAATGAGGACGATCATCGTTGCATCCATCTGATGTAATTGCTAAGTAGCTTGCTTCTGTTTGTTTCTTGTTGGTGTGTTATTTTTACTGATAGTTAATTTGTTATCAGATTATGGTGCTCGTCACCATCGCCTTTATTAAGTAAGTGATCATTAGCGATTTTTGCTTTGCGATTGAAGCCTTAGATCTCTACCACTGGGATAGAGAGAGAGAGAGAGAGTGCACTGATTAAAGAGGAATCCTATGATGCGCTTACAACTTGACATGTGCTTGCTTTCTTTAAAGATAAAAATAAAAAATTTCTTTTAAGTTGGCTCTGGGCTTTGTGGCTTTAGCTTGGATGGCGCCGTTTGTGTAGCCGAGGCTGCACGGTCTTTTAGAATGTGGGCCTGGTGGTGCAGAAGGCGTGAGCGGAAAGCGAAGGACTATGTGTCGTTATTGGACTGGCTATTATTTTTTTATTTTTTTATTTTTTTATATTGCGCTGGCTGTTGTGGATAGAGATTGCAAGAATTAGGGTTATGGCTCTTTTCTCTCTCAAATTTTTTCCCTGTAATTCGGACCTAATTTTTCCCGATTCCGTGCATTTTTTATGTATTTTTTAAAAAGAGAATAGTTAATATACAATTTTAATTATATTTTAACTGTTTTTTTTAGTATTTGTAAAAATATAGTAAAAACGTAGCAAATAATATCTTACTCATTGAGTATTATTTGCTATCATTTTATTGTGTTTTTGTTACGTTTTTTAAATACTCAGAAAAAAAACAGCAAAAGAATAGTTAATATGAATAAAATTATGTATGAGCTGGTATGTATGTAAATTTTATGCTATATCACTTTATTTTATGTTATTTACATATCTAACACTTAAAACATTAATATTACATGACTACCACCCATAGAATAAATTTGGGTGCATGGAATGAAATATTAAAGTTTATAGGATTGTATGAAAGATATAAATGAATTATAGGAGTGGTATATTTGATATTAAAGTTGTATATGAGTGGTAGGCATGTAATATTAATATTTTGAGTGTTAGATATGTAAATAACATAAAATAAAGTGATATGTGTGTAAATTTTCCTTATTTTTTTTAAAAATACATCAAAAGCGCATGAAATCTGGACGAAAAATTAGGTCCGGTGACCGGACGAAATAATTTGCCTTGGAATAGGAACACAGTGCGATGATTAGAACACTGTAGGTGATCACCGTAAATAATATTTATTTCATTAAGTTAACTAAGTTATAGGAGTTACAATTATTTTTTCCGTAGGGGGAGGATGCTTAATGAGCCGCTGGCTCGATCGATCCTATATTTGACAATTCAACACAGTAAAGCTAAACCCTAAAAAATAAAAGCATTTTGATCTTATTTTTGTATGTGGTGTGGAGTCTAGTTGCAGGTTGTGTAAAGGCTGGCTACAGGGAGGGTTGGGTGGGCGCCGCCAGCATTATTGATCTGTTGGCCCCCACATGTGGACAAGTTTTTTTTTTTGGGAAATTTTAAATTTTTTTGGGAAACATGTGGACAAGTGATGTATCAAAAGCACTCGAAATTTTAAGATCTATTTATTTATCATTTAATGTGATTTTTATATATAATATTTATTTTTTCATTATTTAAAAGATATCTTTCTCATCTTCTACGTTATAATCTCATCAAGAAGATTGGATATTCGATGGGTTGTGAGGATTGTAGGGGTGAACAAAGTTGAGGCGGTGGTTGGCAGGTGTGATGGTTAGTGCTGGGTGACAAGCAATATGATCTTAGATGGATGACAAGCGAGACGAGAAATTGTGCGGTCACTGAATGATTCAGAGGTGAATAAAAATGTGCCACATCATCCAGTATCTAGCAGTACATAATTAGTGGCACACTGCAAAAATATGATATGTTCAGTGCTTGGTGACAAGCAAGATAACCGATGACCTTAGATGGAGAAATTATGATGTGCGGTCACTGATTGGTTCAGAGATGAATCAAAATGTGCCACATCACCCTATACTGAGGAACAATTATTACGTCCTCTGACCGGACGTAGAGGAACGTCCGGTCGGAGGTAAATTCCCGCCAAAAAATAAGTTGTACCGAGCAAATACCGAGCAATACCAAACAATAACGAAGAATACCATCATTTGAAGACCCAATACCGAGTTATACCGGGCTTTACCGAGCAAATACCGAGTTATACCAAAGTTGTACCAAGTTTTTCCCAAAAAAACTCGATACAACTCGGTATTTCTCGGTACAGCTCGGTATAACTCGGTATTGGTCTTCAGAGAACGGTATTCCTCATTATTATCAAATAATACCTAGTTGTACCGAGCAAATACCTAGTTTTTTGACAAGAAATTGCCTCCGACCGGACGTTCCTCTACGTCCTTGCACCGGACGTAATAAAAGTTCCTATACTGAGTGGTACACAGTTAGCAGTACATTGCAAAAAAATAATGTGACCATATTTTTATTCGCATGTGAATACCACCATTCAGTGACTGCACCGAATAATTTTTCCTTTAGATGGGGTGGTCTGTCAATTTTCAAAGGGATTAGAATTGTCATTGAGACTTTCAATGTAAGAAACAAACACAAACATAAATTCTTAATGATAAAGGGGATGCACATCAGTGACAATAATGCAGCAAAGATGAACTTTTCTAAGTTTCGATTTTGTTTCAAATTATTGCAAAATAGATTTTAGATTTAATTTAACATTTAAATTTAAATCAATTTTGATTCCTTTTCTCTTAGAGAAGATTTTAATAAATATTGGACACATTAAATAAGAATAATTTAATTTTAAATAAATTTTCGATTATCTTAGTTTTAAAAAAGTATAATATTTCATTTTAGAATATTATGACATATAAATTCAAACTTCATTGTATTTATTACTGGTCATTATTATTTTTAATTAAATGGCACAGCGGGACCACCATATTTGCTTGGAAAACAAACAAGCATCTCCTGGCTTATCTTTTACGGCATTCATTAGCATTGAATTTTGAAAAAGTAGGGACTCCATGTTATATCAGTGTAGGCCATGCATGTATATTCCCCAGTAATAAAATAATTAAGCAATTTTTTTAAGGTCAATTAAGGCCGTATTTGGGGAACAATTATTAGGTCCGGTGACCGGACCTAGCTCTACGTTCGGTCATCATTGAGATCGCGCCACGTGTTCTTACTCTTTACTGTGCGGCCCGACGACTTGACCCGGACTGGAACCCGGGAATGCTATGTTTGCGTATTGCTAGGTATTACTCGGAATTTGCTCGGTATTGTAGGTATTACCGCTCTGTGAAGACCAATACCGAGCAACACCGAGTAATACTAAGTAATATCGAGTTTTTCTAGAAAAACTCGGTATTGCTCGGAATTGCTCGGTATTACTCGGTATTGCTCGGTATTTGTCTTCACATAATGATATTTCTCGTTATTGCCGAGCAAAATTGACATACCTAGCAATACCGGGTTGTCATGGATTTAAAAAACGCACGTGCGACATACCCACTATTCGCGGTTTTGTGCCTGCTACGTGGCGCGATCTCAGTGTCGGCCGAACGAAGCTTTACGTACGTTCACTGGACCAAATAAAAGTTCGTGTTTGGGATAGCTTTTTTTACTACTTCTTAAAGCAGTATTTTAATTTTATATTAAAAAATTGTTTTAAGAAGCAATAAGAAAGTCATCCCAAACAAAGTCTAATAAGTTTTGACTATCAATCAAGAGATTATATATGACCATAAAAAAAAAAAAAGAAATCTGAGCTGGTTATTTATGTGGTCCCTCTAAAGATAATTGAGACATTCTGAGCTGCTTATATTGAACTTTTGCTTTCTATCTACTGAACTTCATCTTTAGAATGTTAGTTTCTGTGATTATTTTTCTTTATGTCGAAGTTGGGGTATTTATTTGTGGATCTATGTTTTAGAAACTGTGGAGAGTGGGTCATTATTTCTCAATTTATTTGGAATAATGGCTGCTATCAGCTATGAAAGCAATTATATTACGGCTTTTTGAGTTTCTCTTGTTCGTTTCTAGAAATTCCATCTGGAAATTTCTTATTTTTTAGGGACATAAAATAAAAAATAAAAAATAAAAAATATTTGTTAGGGAAATAAACTGTTTGTTTATGAGGAGATTTTCTGCCATTTGGCATTTGGCTGGACATAATGAGTTATGCTCCCTATGGCATTCTTTGACATGCTAATTATGTTCTACTATGCACCCTTGTTCTGGATTGCTTCCAGGTTGTTGTATGTATTCTGGGCGGACGCCGAATGTAGCTCTATATTTGGAGACCAAATAAAATAAACCACGTCAGCAATACCGAGCTATACCAAGCCACGGTACCAACGTGGCTCATTCTGGTTGATCACCAGACAACGTTCGACGTCTGCACAAAATAATTTCTCATTGGATGATTACCTTTTGAAGTTGACAAAGCTATTGAGACAATTATATTGCTCCAATGGTAGATAAGATTAGAGAGACGTCTTAGATGATTTAGTCGAATAAAATGTTGGTTTCAATTGACCTGGTTAGGAGAATAGATGTATTAAATTTGTCCAATGTTAAAAGTGGTATAGATAGCCCTAAAAAGACTTGATAAGAAAAATATTAAAAATAAATTTTTTATTTGATTTGAATGAAAATTTAATTCTTAATAAAGCTTAATTGAGAAAAAATGATTCATGTAGCCAACTCAACATAACAGGATAAAAACTTAAGTTGTTGTACTGACCTTACTATTTTGTAAACAAATGTAATTTGTTTTGATCAAATGAAATTGCCCAAGCACGCCTCTTAATTTTCACAAAAACTATGATGCTCCTAATTAAGAATTGCAAAGTAATGACCATGAGACGATGACTTTGGAGAATAATTATATTTTCTCATGAATTTGATTGCATAACTCGCTTTGAATTTAAAATAAAATTAAGCTGTATATCAAATTAGGAGAAAATATGAAATGTATCTGCAGGAATAGGCTTACAGGAATGTATCTGATCCTCTGAATATAGAAACATCTATAGAAAATAAAGAACAATTAGTATGATAAGAAGAAAAATCAAACAAGTTTTGGAAAAGTGAGCTGCCATTCAATCTTTACTGGTGAAATACATAAAAATTTCAAACAAGAAAGAAACTGCTCCTAATCCTGATCAAAACAGTAAAATCCAACAAAGTATGACAGTAAGGCATTATAAAATTAACGCAAAAGAATGGAGAACATTGCAAGCTCCTCATGCTTCAGATGAAAGAAAAAACCTAATTGATTCTACCAAGATAGAAAGATTCAGAAATCATCATCTTCTTCCTCTGCAATATGCTTAGCCAGCTCCTGCTCCTGCTGTTGCCTCTCCCTTCTTTTCTCTGCACCCTCTTTCTCTTTGTGGGAATTGGGAGGGAATCTCAGCGCCTTAACTGCTTCATTGTGCATGTTTAAGCAGAAGGCAATTCTAGAATGGAAAGCAATCTGTGGTTCATTTGTGGAGTAAATGTCGCCGGTCTCCTTTGATAACATCCATCCATTTGCGTGATCGATGGTCGCGTCGATCGCACCATCCCGAATGGCTTTGGCAACAATACTCTCAGCATCTGCGACGGGGTTTTCGGAATCCAACCTCAGCTTCTTCGCTACGTCAGAAAGAGATATACGGGAGTATGAAATACTAATGTTGCGTAATCCTGTTCTTATCACATTGTGACGGAGCCTCACTATTAAATTGTTGGTCCTGTCTGAGCTAAATGTGCTTGAAAATTTCTCTGCAACTGTCTTGAACAGTTCCAGATCACCAATTCTTACAGCCTATAACCAGAGAAAAAAATCTAAGGAAGTTATAGTGTTGCTAAGATGAATGAAGATGTATGAATCAAATACAGACATTTGTGAGCTCGAAGTAGGGGCTTAAGGCCTTCTTCATTCCTTTCTGCATGAAAACAGTCCTCTCAGGAATCTCGCCAAGCAATAAACGTACGATGATAGCCCACTTGTTGTTGCATTGGATTCTGAAGCCTCGAGCTGCGATGGGTGCCTTCCGAGCAGCTTGA
Organism: Dendrobium officinale; assembly: GCA_019514585.1. NCBI lineage: Eukaryota > Viridiplantae > Streptophyta > Magnoliopsida > Asparagales > Orchidaceae > Dendrobium > Dendrobium officinale. Next base: position 22,379,555 of record CM033696.1, read on the forward strand.
AGGAGACTCTCTTTAGCATCTGTATACTCCAACTGAATGGTTCTTATCTTCCCTAGGTAGAACAAGTAGCGACAAAACTGCACAGCAAACAAAAGGTTGACAGTCTACTTTACCCGGCCGGTTGATAATATACTTAGGCTTCGTTTGGGACAATTTTTGTATTGCTTTTTAAAACGGAGTTCTAGTATAAAATTTTTAAATTCTTGAAGTTATTTTAGAAAGCAAGAAAAAAGTCGTCCCAAATGAAGCCTTAGTCAAAAAACAACATTCATGCCTAAAAATATTGTTTAAGAGGTAGAAAAATCAACATAAGAATTTTAATGGATAACTAATATTAATGACAATATATACGTGCTGCAGAAAAAAAGCCGGATTGAACAAGATTAATTGATGGCACAAGTCATTACCTGTTGATTTGAATGAGCTTCAAAACGTGGTGCCTTGGACCTCAGCTTTTCTGCTTGATCATATAAATTGTAGTAAAGGTAGTTTCGAAGAAGAAGATTCAGAAGGGTTTCCTGTCACAGAAGAAAAATAATTACCATCTTTTATGTCATTCTTTCACACGAACGTGCACAAAACAGCTAACCTGACCCAACTCATCATGCCTTAAGGTTGCCATTCTATGAAGGGCGAGGAGATTTCTGAATAGAAACAAATAAGAAGTTAGGTAAGTAAAAAGTGAGAAAAAAAGAAATCTACCTTAACCACAATTTGCTCAAGTAGACGGCTAGGTTATTTTTTTGCTAATATATGGATTTATTTCACTCACCCACGAATTTCAGCAAGACTGTTTGTGAGTTCATGACTATAAGAATAATAGAAATATAGTCTAGATGACAGAACATCAACTGTCCTTCTGTTTATGTTCTTTAGGCGAGCAATGCTATTGGAAGAACAAGTTTTAGCCTGCATGAGAAGAATTTCAAAATAAAAAAGTACATCATCGAGATTTAAATGAATCTCCATTTTGAATTAGAATTAATTTTAAAATAATGAGATTTAAAGAGAAAAAAATTCACCTCATCATATCTTTTCTGATCAATCAAAAAAATAAGCACAAGCAAGTAACAGAATATCTCAATCTCTGGTAGAAGATGCTTAACAGAACCTTGTGCAGCTGAAGATGCAGTATCAACATCCATATCATGCTCATCTTCCTGGAGAAACAAAAAAACAATAACTCATATGTAGTTCAAAATTACTTTGCACAGCAAATGTTAGGGAAAAACAAAAACAACAGACTCCCATGATTCTTGTCGAAAACACTTTATAAGGTCAATGAATCATAAAGAATGGTTAGACATAATAAGGAATATATCAGCAGAAGTGGGCGGATTGGAAATAGATCACACTGGAATGGTAAAATGGCATCAATTAACTTGCACAGTTTCTTCATATGGAAATAATTCATGAATCAAATTTCCTCACATTCTTCATATCAAAATAATTTATGAATCACACTATAAAACATCAATTAAAAATATGGTTGTGAGTCGTTATTGCATGATTGTAAGCTCCAGTGTTACAAGTACGTCTGCCTCTAACCATGGGTATAGAACAATTGGCCAGCAAAGACTGTTTCCCTTTCTCTACCAGTCTCACCCTTTTTCCCAAACAAGCAGTGGAGGTTCTGGGTTTCTTCCAACCGAAGAGTTTCCATGCTACAGAGATTGGCTTTTGGGCAACATAGTTCTACTTTCAGTGGCAACTGGCGAAATATTAACAACGTTCACAAAGACAAATCTCTTACAAATTAAAATAACATGCTAACACAATGCTAAAAAGGTGAAGAGGAGGAAATTGGTATACTTAAAGTTTGTGCATTTAGGGGCTTGTATATGGATCACTAAAAATGAAAGGCTCAAATAAGTTTAATCTTAATCAATGAAACAGTAAAAACTAGAGAATACTGCCCATACAATATTAACACTTAGCATAAAACAATATCCAACTCCTAGAAATTCAACCAAATCTTACATCCTTCCACTAGAGTTCCTTAAAAAGTGCTGCCTTCAAAAGATCTACGGTAAAGATAATATCCCTTTCGTCCATATTCCATGTTCAGCATCAATAAAAGTGATCATAAGCAATACAACTAGCTAAACATTAAATCATAAAAAACTGTCAAATCTAAATTTGAAATTCCAAAGAAGAACTGTTTCAATCAATCATGTTTAACCATAAGCGGTTTTTCTCCTTGACGCGGGATGGTTCAATGGTAGAATACCATGAGCGGTTTGAGTATCTTGCTAGCCGACTGGACCGACTTTTTGAGACTGTGCTAGAGTGGAGTTTCATGAAAGGGCTCAAACTAGATGAGGTCGCGTGACTTGGGGGAGGCTATGGAGTTAGCTTAATTGGTGGTAGATCAAAAATTCCTGGAGAGGGGGCAATAGGCAGCAATTCTGGGGGTGCTTATAGGATGATCACCATCTTCCTAGCACCCAAGGGGCCAACATCAGAAGGCCTACAGGAAGCCACAAAGGAAAAACCGGTAGGAGGGGGATTAGGGGGAAATTTCAAGAAGCTCACTGAGAAGGAGCTGCAAAAGAAACAGGCGAAGGGATTGTGCTTCAAATGTGATAAGAGGTACACACTGAGGCATAGGTATAAGGACCAAATATTTTAGGTTGTCACCGTCTGTGATGAAGCTGAGGAGGGAGGTGAGAGTGGGCATTGATAGGAGAGGAGGAAGAGCTGCATCTTAACATGGCCGAAGTCTTCTTAAACTCAGTGATGGGGTTCACCCCAAACCACACCATGAAAGTGAATGGAGAAATAGCAGACAAAGAGATGGTGTTGCTTATTAACAATAAGGCTACCCACAATTTCATCTCCAATCAGAATGTTGACCAATTGAGGGTGAAATTGGTGGACTCCGGGGGCAATGAGGTGATGATGGGCACTGAGAAGGTGGATGAGGGTAGAGGAGTTGTGTTGGCTATACAGGAGATTCATGTGAGGAAGAATTTTCTCCCATTTGAGTAAGAGAGCACTGATGTCATCCTAGGGATGAAGTGACTATGGACCTTGGGAGATATCAGTGTCAATTGGGGACCATTAACGATAGAGCTGGTGGTGGAAGGAAGAAGAGTGGTGATCCGGGGAGATGCAGGGTTTGTCCAAGGCCATGGTGTCTCTTAAAAACCATAGACAGGACCATACAAGAGCTGGGAGGAGGATTTCTAGTGGAATTGTAGAGCTTAGAAGGGATGAGACTGGGGAGGGGGAGTCTTTTAGTGCATCTACTCATACAACAATTTAGTGAGGTTTTTCAACCACCTCAAAGCTTACCACCATCAAGGGAGTAGGAGCTTGCCATCACTCTAAGGGAGGGGGAGTAACTGATTATTGTCTGACCATACCGTTACCCTCAAATTCAGAAAGATAAGATTGAAAAGCTGATCCGGGACATGTTGGAGGCAGGGATCATCAGACTGAGTGTGAGTCCTTTTTTTATCCCAGTCTTGTTGGTCAAGAAGAAGGATGGGAGCTCGAGATTCTACATTGATTATCAGACTTTGAATAAGGAGATTGTGCCGAACAAGTTTCCATCCAAGTGATCGATGAGCTACTGGATGAGTTGTGTGGAGCAACGATGTTCATCAAGCTGGATCTGAAGTCGGGGTACAATCAGATAAGGATGAGGGAGGAGGATGTCCAGAAGACTGCTTTCAAAACACATGAGGGCATTACGAGTTCTTAATGATGTCATTCGGACTCACAAACGCCCCTTACACTTTCCAATCACTCATGAATAGAGTGTTCAAACTATATCTCCGAAAGTTCGTACTAGTTTTCTTTGATAACATAGTGGTGTACAACAAGTCGATAGGGAGCACTTGGAGCATGTGAGGGTGAATTTGGAAGTTTTACAAGAGCATTAGCTTCGGGCCAACCTGAAGAAGTGTTGCTTTGCATAGACCAGTGTAAAATACTTGGGGCAAGTGGTCTCTAAAGAGGGGGTGGCTATAGATCAGACCAAGATTGAGGCAATACATAAATGGCTCCACTTAGGAATTTGAGAGAGCTAAGGGGCTTTTTAGGTTTGACGGGGTACTATAGGAGATTTGTGAGAGAATACAACACCATAGCTTGGCTATTAACTGAGCAGCTAAAGAAGGATAGCTTTCTGTGGGGAGAGGCAGCTACCTAGGCCTTTGAGCGCTTGAAGAAGACCATGACCACAGTACCAGTCTTAGCCCTAACGGATTTTAGTCAGGTTTTTATGGTAGAGACCGATGCATCATGGTATTGGATTAGGGGCAGTGTTCATGCAGAATCATAGGCCCATCCATCGCTTACTTCAACCAGGTATTGTCAGTTATAGAAGCCATAATCCCGCTCCTCATTGGCGAACTTGTTGCTCTGTTAAGCCATTAAAATTTTCATCATTCCATCCACAGAAAAGTCAATCCTCCCTCTCTCTTTCAATATATTTTACCCCATTAGTTCTTATCTCTCTACAACAGAAGCATTGCATGGTCCGGGTAGAATTTGAATTGAAGACTTGAAATGGAGAAAGCCTGTGATAAATTAAATGAAAGCTGACAAAGGGTTTTACCATAACAGATGATTTTTTTTACAGCTAAAGCATTGCATGGTCCGGATAGAAGGTGGATTGAAGACTTGAAATGGAAAAAACCTATAATAAATAAGACGTGCCCCCCTCCCTCCGCCCATGGTCATCGTGCAAGCTATTCAAAAGTGGGACCTTACTTGTTGAGCAGACATTTCATTGTCAGGATAGACCAATGGAGCTTGAAGTGCCTATTAGAGTAGAGGATGGTGACCGAAGAGCATCAGAGGCGGCTGTTAAAGCTGTTAGGCTATGACTTTGAGATTGATTATAAGCCCGGATAAGAGAATAAGGCTGCGAATGTCTTGTCTAGATGAATGGGAGAGCTCCAAGAATTAGCTATGTCAATACCCTTAATGCTGGACTGGGGGCCATTAAAGAGGAGAGTGTGCAGGATGAGGAGTTGGGACGAATCAGAGCAAATCTACTTAGGGATGGGAATAGTCACCTTGGCTATTCTCTAGAGGGCGAGAGACTGTTGTACAAGGAGATGTTTTTGATGTATCGAACCCTCGTCCATATCCCACAACTCCTACAGGAGTTCCATGGGAGCGCGGCGGGGGAACATTTTGGCGTGCAGAAGACCTACAGGAGATTCGCAGCTGAGCTATATTGGAGCTGGGTATACTACAGAAAAAGGATGATGGCTCACAGGAGAAATGAAAAACTGGCCCCGAGGTACTTTGGCCCTTATGAGATAATAGAGAGGATTAGAGCTGTGGCTTATCGATTGAAGTTACCCTTGACCACTACTATACACTTGGTGTTCTACATATCACAGTTCAGGAAAGCTATTGAGGATCATGTGGCTAGCTCTGAATTATCGGGGATACTGACAATCTATGATGCACATACACGAACAACACGACGACACGACACAGACACGGGACATCAATTATTAAAAATATAAGACATGGACAGAGGTTAGACATGATATTATAATTTTTCTATTTTAAAACTACTGTATAAAAATTGAATAAATACAATATTAAAAAAAAAATAGAAATAATAAGTCATTTAACTATAATTTGTGCTTAAAATGATTAATATTAGGATGTCAAGAGTTGGGCGTGGCGTTTGTCGTCGATGCTGAGAGGGCGTTGGTCGTCGATGTTAAGACGATGTCAAACAAAGATGAGTTGTCAAATTGTGGGTATTGAAATTGCTAGCGTCGATCATCAATGTCAAGAAAGCGTCAGACTTTCATATTGAGATGGTTTTGAAATATTGATATTATAACAACGTCAGACTTGATGTTGAGAAGACATCGAGCATTTTTGTGAAACCAAAGTCACGGCCTACCAAACATAAATAAAAATGAGAATATTCGATGCATTGGGTATTGACTGCATACAATTAATTTGGTATTGTGGATAGAAAATAAGAAATTTAGTTTTTATATTTTACATAAATAAAAAATTTAAGTATGAAATTATATTTTTTTTTTAAAATTCATAAAATATTTAAGACACGCGTGCCCAATTTGCATTTAATTTTTTTTAATTGTACACATTTTCGACGTGTCCAACACGTGTCTAAAGCGTGTCGTGTTTGATACGTGTCGGACACTGCAAACCTCTTTAAAGAGAAGTGTCGGTGCATCATAGTTGACAATAGATATGGAAGTAATACTGAAACCACTTGAGCTAAAAGGGGTACGATAAGGACAGTGTGGATTAAAGGAAGTGCTAATAAAGAGAAAAAACCTACCTGACTATGATGTCATCCAGGAGCCATATGAGAGAGTGAGGCATCAATTTGTCTTTTCACCTTGAGGGCAAGATGGATCTTTGGGAGGAGGAAGGGAGTATCAATAGACCAGTCTTTGAACCGGCCCAGCCAGTCCAACCTGGACCGGCAATGGTCCACCCGAGGCGAAACAAGGGTTCTGCCCCTAGTAATGCCGCCCACTTTGGGGGTTGGGCCCACAACAATTTAAGGAGTAATTAAGAGTGATTATGAGCGAAAATTCAAATTAGAAGTTTGGGTATTTTACTCAATTTCTTGTATTTTTATGGAGGATTTGGTGGCTAGGGTTAGCTTCATCTGGATGGTTTTGCTGAAATTTTCTGCTTCTTAGTTTTTGTTCAGGCTCTAGCGGCGTCTAGAGATTTGAGTGAGCCGGAAGTTCCTCTCCAATAGAAGATCCAGTGTATCTTGTTTGTCTTTTTTCGTATTTCATCAATCTAAAGGCTTTTAAGTGACTTGCCACAAGATTTTTCTCTATATATGGTTCTATCTTGTTGAAATTTCAATTTTAGCAAACAATTTCTGCACTAGTTTCATATCACTTTTCTCCCTGTTGGATTTATCTATAATCCATCAATTGACAAGCACATTAGCCCTCCACGTTTGTATGCTATTTCATTATACATTACTTATATTACAAGATCCGTTTGATGAATATCAACTAAAAAATTCAACAAATCTAAAAAATTTTAAACTAGGCAAAATTGATACAAATCATGAAGTCTATAATCGTAAGAAAAATGCAAAATACTTCTTTTATGACAATAAATCTAAGAGTTTAAACTTTTATTTGAATTCTAGTGTTTTTAAGGCATCTTTCTGTATATGCCTAGGATGATTAGTCATGAGAGTCTATTGGTGATTCAGACATGGGACCATATCCTAATTTTGCCAAAAAAGATTGCTCTTTATTCTACGCTAGAACCCCCATTTTTATGTACTGCTATTTCATAATTCCATATGCAACTTTCATATGTTTTATGAACATGCCTAGATTGCCCAGTCATTAAAGTCTATTTGTGATTCATATTTAGGACCATATTATATTGTTGCCAATAAGATTGCTCTTTATTCTATGCTTGAACGCCTATTTTTATCTACTACAGATATTTTATTACTCCATTGATGACTTATATTTTACAACCCTTTGTTTCTTGAGGCCTTTATAGATACACAGTTGATTCCCTTATTACTATTACACTTGAATCCTTGTTTGTCTGGCTTTGGTAGCAATTCTGTGATCTAGTTGTTGTTAATGAAAGAGAACTTTCAATTGATTTTGTGATTATAAATGGGGGTCTAAGGCATATATAAAACTCATTAATAGTTGAATAAAATTTCTAATTAAATGTTCCATGTCTTCTACTTTTGATACTCTCTTGCTTGATTAAAGTTGAGACTTCAAAAATTATCATAGAATTTATCTCCTTACACAAGGCTTGCCTTTTTGCAGAATTCTTTCCTATTCTTTATTTTTTTATTGTTCTCTACTTTCTAAATTTTTAGTATTGGAAGTTTGAAAGGGTTATTGTGTTTAGCGAATCTGCTATAATTAGGGTTATCTTAAGTGCATTGATCTCAACCATCTAGACTTTTTAAATTTAAATCTTTTTTTTTTTTCTTTAGGAGTGGGGGTGATGAATGTTACCTATTTTATTTAGCCTTATATTCACATTTATATATCGAATTTAGACCTATATCTAATAAAAATAATACTGCCCGATTTAGTTGAGCACATACAATGCAAAATATAATTGCTAAATATGCTAAATCATGATTTGATTATCATAGTTAATCAAGATATATATCCATGCCAAACTCTAACCACTAATTCAGATCAAAAAATTCTCCCCAAGCTCATGTAGTTCAAGCTCTTAAAACACCAACTTATTTCAAATCCAAGTAAATTATAAAGGCATCCATATATTAGCTTATATTGGTTTAAGATACCCAAAAGTCCTCACAATCATTATTAACCTTATCCCAACAATGTTGTCTACTGCACGAGATGTTAAACATATTCTTCATAAATTATTTTGATCAACTCCTTTTCCTCTAAATCCTTCAACATTAACTTTATCTGCATAACTAATTATTGCAATTCCTACTCTTTGTTGTATTTGTCAAAACAACCCAAGACTATTTTCAACTACGTACCTTCAATAAATACTACTTCAATCATCCTTCTAATATAACCATTCATTATTTTATCCTTCTTACTTTTACCAAACATCCATTTTAACATACTCATTTATATCAAGCTAAAATTAGGCTTAATTTGATATGGCTTATAGTTTTATGCTTTTGCAAAGAGAGCTTTTAAAAAACTATTTTTTCCAACCACAACTATTATGCTTTCCCAAGCAGCTTTTCTAAATCAAATTTCATGAAAGATGGGAGAGGTATCCAATTTTTAGATCAGAGAAACATTTATCTGTCAATATTTTTTTACAAGGCAACATGAAAACCCATACAAAAATAACTGGTCTAATTGTAATTTATAAATTTTATTTTAAATTTCTATGATATCATCTTATTTCATGAGGCATTAATCCGTTTAAACCGAACAACTTTAACTCTAAAAATTATATCCCATTTTTTTTTATAAAAAATCCACATACTTGAATCTATTACAAATAAGCATTAATGATATTTTATTTTCATTATTAATATCAAAACCTAATAAAATTTCATATCATAGATTCAATTTTTGTTATACAAATCTTTTATTACTGCTATAACATCTCACTTTTTTGTCAATAAATGTCGCATTGATTAGAACTGTTACTTGTAAAGAGAATTCACTAATGATATTCTTTAAAAGATCTCCATAATCATTATAAAATGATATGGGCTCAACGATGACCCTTGATGCAATCCTATTATAATAAGAAACTAAATGTAATTGAAAATTTTATAGTAACTCTTTGATCACCCTACAACTACTTTTAATATTAATTAATCATCTATCATATATATTCCTAATAAGTTTTTCATAACTTAGACACACCTTTCTTTCTTAATGTGTCTTAAACAATTTTCATGACTAAATCATATGCCTTCTCAATATCATTAAATATCATAAAATATCATCTTATATATCCATACTAATTTTTAGATGCCTTTTCATCAATTATTTTAACACTAAGATCATTTTAATTAGTTTCATAGTAGATTCAAAGTATACATGTAAATGAATTAGAAATATGCATATTGAGCGGAACAAAAAAAAAAAGCAAAGTAAAGAAAACAGACGTAACCGTTTTTCCTTGTATTCATAACTACTACATTGTGTAACATGTTTCTACAGTGAAGATAAAGGTAATATAGAGAGGAAATAGAACAAGAAGCCCAAAAGTAGTTACACAACAAGTGAAAGGTTCAACTTTAAAGGCTAAGATAGGGTAGGAATGAGGAGTTAGATGATTGAGATGCGAAGTCATGAAGGGCACAACGGTAGCAGTTGAAGAAGTAGCCTGTGATGAATGTGATGGTTTTTGAAACATGTTAGTGATATTACCTCCCCTCAAGTTGAAGATCAACAGATTTTATCATCAACCTATCACGTTGTCAATAAAATTGACTCGTGGTTAGAGCTTTGAAGAAGATGTTAGCAGGTTGATCTTGACATGTAATGTGATGTACGAAAATCTCATTGGAGAAAAGGTATTCATGAATGAAATGATAGCTATTGACCAAGCATAAAACACTGGATTATTTTGCTAGCGTCATGGCAGAAATATTATCACAATGGAGGAAAGTCAGACTGATTAAGTGACATTTGAAATTCTTAAACCAGTCAATGAAGCCATATGATGTTCGTTGTCAATAATGAGATGCCTAGTATTCAGCTTCCTAGATGATCAAACCACTATTAGTTGCTTATTGATATTCCATGAGATTAGAGTGCAGCCAAGATAGAAGCCATAACCCTGTGATCGACCATCTATCCTGGGAGCACTTGCCCAATTGGAGCCTAAGTAAGAGTGAGCGTTGAGGTCACCTTTCTGAATGGGAAGTCCATAATTGGATGTTCCATTAAGGTTATGGAGAAGGCATTTGAGTAATGTATACTAACGAGTAAGGGGATTGAGCATGCGAGTCTTGCTTGAGATCATAGATCACCTTTTTGAGCAAGCGAATATGATTTAGGTGTTGGAGATCAAAAAAGTCAAAAGGTTGTCACATAAAAATAGTCTCACAAAGTTTGCCATGTAATAAGGCATTGTACACATCAAAATGAATAACATCCCAACAGGAAGAAAGAACAGTGGTGAGAAGAAAGCATATGGTGGGAATCTCACAACGGAACAAAATGCTCTCTTGATAGAACCGTTACGCAACTAACTAGGCATATAACTGAATTACAATGCCGTCAGGATTGAAATTGGTCATGTAAACCCAACGCATCTAAGAACATTTTATTTTGGTGAAGAAGGATGAACAAGCTGGCAGGTCCCTTGCAGTTGGAGAGCTATAAATTCAATGAACATTGCCTCACATCAATGTTCATATTTGCTTGCCTAAATATAGCAAGTGGGCTCAATGGTTGATTGAGTTTGAGTATGAAGTGTGAGGATTTGTCTGGGCATTAATGATCATGGTTTGAGCCTAGTTATAATGGGACGATTGTTGTGGATTGGTGGTTGATTTTGTTCAATTATAAGGAGACGACAACAATTGAAAAGGAGGTGTTGCTTGGCAGAGAAGATGGTATAGGAGTATCAAGTAAAACAGTGCTTGTATGCTTATGGTTAGATGAGATGGATCAAACATGAACAAGAGTTTGGTGAGTAGTGTTATTCTATTGTTCTTGTTGGTCAATGGTCTAACGTGTAGGTGAAGAGAATGGATAAGATCACTGTTTAAAATTGCGCAATAAGAGGCGCGCCTGTGAGACCTCGTTCCTTTGCTGTTGCTGTAGCTGCTGGGAAAAGTGAATTTTTCCCAGGATCGTCCGGGCCGATTTGAGATCGTCCAGGACGATCTGCACTGTAGAAAATATCGTCCTGAGAATAGTTCTGGGAGTCGTCCAGGACGATCAATTTTGGTCTGATCGTCCCGGGACGATGTGACGATCGGCCGGGCCGATCCCACTAATGATATAAGAAAATGAGCTCGTTTTGAGGAGAGAGAAAACATTTATAAAAAAACAGATATTTTGAGGAGAGAGAAAGGGCGGAAAAGCAAAGGAAGAAGTCCGATTTCGGGGCCCGCGGAGCGATTTCGTCGTCGTTCGTTGCTGTTGGATATTTTGTTTGTCTCACTGTAAGGATTCCGAACCCTACTTCTGTTTTCAGAGATTTTGAGATTTTGCGAAATGGTGCTCAGATTTGTGTTTTTGTAAGCGATTTTCGTACCCGGTTTGGTACTGGCAAAGATTTCACCGCGTAACTTTTGGTATGTTGTAGACGTGATTATTCTGCACGTTTTGATTATTTTCTGGCGGATTTCGTCCGGTCCGTTTTGGTTCTGCGGAGTTTTATTTTGACTGCAATTTATTATGATGTCCGAACTGGTTTGAGCAGTAGGAGAATAGTCTTAGAATGTTGCTGTGCACGTTCTGTATTAATTTGGTGAATTGTAATTTTTGGAGATTTTTGTGTAAATTTGACCGACTGCCGTTATTCTGCCCGATTTTCGTACGATTTCTGATTTGGTTGAAATTGCTAGATTGAATTGATATGCGTATAACTATTGATATGATCGTTTTAGATTTCTTTATTATTGATTATTGCATCGATTATTGCATTGACTGATTGATACTGAAAGACAAGTAGGAACCTGGTTGAACGTTAGTTGAAGATAGATATTGACCTGTACAGGATGGTGGGCCGACGGGCTTTCCTTTAAATCATAGACCATAGATCATCGATATAACGATTGGGAGTTATAAGGAGTTTTATATGCCGACGGGCAAAAGAGTGACGACTTCTTGATAGAACCAACGTGCGGATATCTACAACAGCAACATAGATTCTACAACAGCACTATTGATAATAGCTAGTGTTTGTGCTTGTCGAGTAAGACCATTGTATGGAATTGCATGTGCATCATATGGATTTCCTGTTATGCATTGATTTATTGATTCGAATTGATTGCTTAACGTCCGGATTCATTGATTTCATTGATTGATCATCGAGCATTGATACTACTATTGATTATTGATATTGATATGGACATAGATGGCATAGATTCATAGATTCATTGATACCATTGATTTATGCATTGATTCGACTTGCTACTGTAGATTATCGTATTGTCCTTCCGATTGATTTGATCGACTTGATAGTATAGACTGGATTTGATTGATTGATCGATTTGACGGATTTATTGATTTATCGTATTGCTTTTCCGATTGATTTTCTCGACTTGATTGATTCATAGATACCGGCACTAATATTGATATGGATCATGCGTATTGAGTCATAGAGATTGACACTGATATTGATATAGATTGTATTGATTCACCGGCACCGATATTGATATGGATTCTGTGTATTGATAGATATCGACAGCGACATGAATATAGATTGTATCGATGATAGATACCGATATCGACATTGATATAGATATGATATTGACATATGAATATTATTGATACGACGACAGATCCTGATAGGTTATTGATATACTGATACATTGATTCGTCGTGCCGATTACATTGACTCGTCGTGCCGTTTATCGATGGATTGATTGAATGCCGTATGGATTTGATTTATCGTAGAATTGATTTCTTTGATTTCTATTGGCCTAATGATTTCATTCTATTGATTTGATTTTCAATTGATCTTTCGCCGTATGGATTCGATTGTTTATTGGGACTTGAGCTGATTGATATAATTGACTGGAAAGTGCTTTATTGATTGAGATGATTTCCCTACTGTAGCATCGTACGTCGTCATTATTGAATCCGTCGTAGTGTCATTGAACATAATTGGATTGACTGATTTGCAAGAGTACGTTCTGATACGAGTCCCTTTTTGAATTAATTGACGCTATTGATTGCTATTAATTAATACAGACACCCTATTGATTTGATTGATGATATGGATACAATGAATTGATTAGACGATACGGACTAGACGACACGATTGATTGAACTGATAGTATTGATTGATAGGAAGCACTTACTGATTTGATTTCTGCTGCATTGACTATTGACTATTGATGGATTTGATTTGACGATGGATTTCCGCATTTCATAGACTCATTGACCATTGATTGACTTGATTTTTATTGACCTGCATATTGATAGAATCGCCGTGCTTTGATTTCAGTTGTAGGCTTTGGTGACCTGCTGGGCTTTGTAAGCTCATTATATGTGGTTAATATTTCAGGTGCAGGGCCTCCAGTCTGAAGATCTTTCTGTCGAGTTCAGCTTTTTGTTTTGTAGCCTTGGGTGGGCTTTCTTTTGTAGCCTGTGTGACTAGTGTAGATATTTCTTTTGGACTCTCTTTTGTTTGTTCTCTGATTGTACTATATGTGAATTATAGTATCCGCTGCTGTTTCTTTTCTGTAATGTAATTATCTCTGGCTCTGGATGTATATATTGATACGAATAACGGATAAAGAAGAAAAAAAAAATGAATGATCGATCAGATGAATCCTTTCACTACACGGATCTTGGGTTGTTATAGCGCCTCTGCGCAATTCTTGCAAAAAACGCCTCAAGGCGTGCGCAATTGCGGGCTGTGGTGAGGCGTACGCCTCACGTAGGCTGAGGCGCCTCTGTTGCGCAATTGCGCAATTTTGAAAGAGGCGTACGCCTCAGCCAAAGGGCCCACCTACTTAAAATTTTTCCTCCCTTTCCCCCACACCCGATCGGCTCAGGATTCAACCCGATATTTTCCGCGCGTTTGCTTCAGGTCGCGAAATCCAGAGCCCCCCGTCCGCTCGGCCAACCTTCCCGCCGCCTCTCCCGCCGGCGCCGCCTCTCTCCGGCGAAGTTGAAGTGTCCGGCCGCCTTGTAGGAGAAGTCCACAAAGGATTTTAGGTATTTTTTTTTACTTTTTGGTTAGATTTTTGAAATGAAAAAAATTTTAGGGTTTTAGATTTTTGGAATTTTTTGTGTAATTTTTTATTCTTTCATTAGGGATCATGGTAAGAGGCAAGGAAAAGTGGTCTTCGTCATTGCGGAGGGACCCTTCTTGGAAGTATAGTGTACAAGTTGACATTGGTGGCGGCGAGAAGAGCTATGTCTATTTAAAGTGCAACTTTTGTGAGAAAGTTGTGAAGGGCGGAGTAACCCGCATGAAGGAGCACTTATCATGCTCTCACAAGAACGTAGCACCTTGTGCAAAAGTGCCGGACAATGTGAAGGAAGAAATAAGTGCTTATAGTGGTATGTTCTCTGCCAGTCTGCCTGATAATGAGTGGTTCATCCAATTAATATGCTAATAATCTTTTCTTTTAATGAACAGGGAAGAGAAAAGTGAGTCATGTTGAAGATGAAGATGACATGGCATTCATAGATATAATTAGAGAAGAAGATTCACTTGAAGACCCATTTAGTGATGGGATATGATTTCATTTTATATATTTTTTTTGTATTTTGGGAGTTTTGTTAAACTGATATTTTGTGATTTTGTACTTTGGGACATAATTTTATTCCATCTACTTTCTTATTTTCCAATATTGCTATTATTTTCCTGCTAAAATCCTTAATTTTTCATTTACGCAATTCTGTGTTCGTGAGGCTTACGCCTCAGACCGCCTCGAGGCTTACGCCTCGCCTCACGGACGAAAACCGCCTCGAGGCGCAGTTACGCAATTTTAAACCTTGGATAAGATAACCAATCGAAAATAACATGCTAAGAGATGATGGTTTTGCCATAACAAGATTAGCAACAATAGCCTTTATGAGAGGTAGAATAGCCTGAGGAGAATCCATTTGATGAATTGTGATTTTCTCTTAGGTGATGCATGCAAATTTCAAAAAAAAAATTTTTTTTTGATTCTTTATTGAATTATGTAATTTGAATATTATGTTTATTTTGTTTTTTTTTTTATTTTTTTCTACCCTATGATGGAAGGCAACCTATGATCATGTGTAGGTTTGCTCTTGGACATGCTTTACCTTGGGTGTGTTAGTTTTCTTTTGGTACCTTGGCTTTTGGGCTGACTTGGGTTGATCCAAATTTTTGGGGTGTGGTTTACCAAGCTCAGGATCTTGCTGGCTGTTTTGCCAGTTATTGGCTTTTCTGGAATTCATGCCTTATTTCTGTGCTTTGTCCGGATACACTCATCTGTCCAGGTTCATTCCTTGCTTTTGATTATTTTCGGATTCAAGCCCCTTGGTGCCCCTTCGGTTCTGGCTGTCCTATTTCCCTGTGCTGCTCTCGGTTTTGGTGAGCTAGTGGCAGCCTGTTGACCTTTTATCTCCCCTTTTCTGATTGGTTTATTTGGACGGTTGGGTGGCTGTTTGGCTCCCTCTTTTCACTTATAAATATAGATTGTTTTGTGGCATTTGAAAGCTTTTTTTTTGGTGAGAAAAGATATCTAAAAACCTGAGGGTTTCTTCTTGGGAAAGCTTGCAAGCTTCTTCCACTTCTCTTCTCCTCTCTTCGATTTTGTCTTGGGCTTCTTACCTACTTCTTCTCTCTCCACAAGTTTCCACTCCATGTGTATCTTTCTTCTCAAGCTCTTGAAAGTATTGGTTGGCCGGTTTGGTAGTATTTGCCGGAGGAGTTTTGTGGTGGATGTTGGCCCAAAGTTGTTGTGCTGGACCCTTGGTTTGCATGTCCTTAAGCATTTTTTTTTTATTTTACCTACTATTTCGTTGCATGTGAGGTAACCACTAGTTAGTTGTTCTGAGGGTAATTTGTTCTTATTTTTATTTTAGTTTCATTTTTGTCTAACTTTTGTTTGTTTCAAGTTGGTCTTTGGTGTTTGCCTACTTTAAGTTGAATCGAGAAAAGTTCTACTAGCCATTGTGTTCTCCTCTTGATTTTTTCTTTCTAGTTGTCTGCATCATTAGGTTAGGCAGTTTAATATCATTTTAGAACCTGTACATTGGAAAGAATAGAAAGTAAGCCAAATAGAGAAAAATAGAGGTGAAAATATTCATTGAAGTTATTATATTGTACTTCATGTTTCTACAGTAGATATGAAAGTAATATAGAGAGGAAAGCAAACAAAAAGCCCAAAAATAATTATACAATTATACTTATCAATGGCGAATGGCGCACCTTAATGTTTGCAAAGATGCGTTGGTTATCATGCAGGCGAAGAGAAATAATGAACTCTGTGTAGCAAGATACACCCTTATGTAGAGTTGTCTCAATTTCATCATCAATGATAGAGCACGCTATAATTTGGGGAGTGAGTAAAACATTAACTTTATGGTTGCAGGTCAAGTTTCAAAGCAAAGGAGTGCATAGATAGAGAAGAAGACTATTAGGATGATCAAGTCGAACAATGTTCCAGTGCCAATTCATACCATTACAATATTTAGAATAAGAAAACAAATTTAGAAGTAGGAGAATTAAAGAGCATTTTTTGGTATGAGTGGATTCCTGTCGATGTGCAACAAATGTGCTTCAAAGGACTCTCAATTGCTTTAATAATAGGCATAATATGAGCATGTTGAGGTTGCCGGTTGCCCAACACTTGACCTTTCAAGTTTTAGAAGTTAGAGTGCCCGACTTCGAGAGCAGTCATATAGAACATCTAGCTAAAAATTTGTTAGGATGTTCACAACCGTTAGGATAAAAATTAATATTTATTGTTTAGAATATTATCCAATCAAAATTTAAAACTTAAGTTTTGAAACCACCTTCACAGTCTATAAATAGGAGACTATTTGGACATCAATATTCAATACATAAGGGCTTATGGGTATGTATGCATGGGTTTAAGAAAAACTTGTAGGTGTTGGCTTGAGAAGTAGGAAACTATGGCAATGCATGCTGAGAGAAATAAACGAGGGTACCATTTTGATTAAAGGAATTATTAGTTATTACAAAAAGAAAAAGAAAGAAGCATGGGATAATAAATTATTTTTTTACAACAATGAAGTGCCATCTTAGGAAATCAAAATCATCATTGAGCCTGAAATTTAATGACGATTCTAAAGAGATTTAGGATGATACCGTTTTGAAAAATGCTCAAAGCGAGTAATTTTTAGTATTAATCAAATCACATTTCTTTATTATCCATCTTGAGTTAATCTCTCTCTTTCTTATCTTAACATATTTGGTTTTTTTTAATGAGATTAGGTGCATTTAGGTTTAAAGAAGAGTGCTTTATTATGCTCATTTAATTTATAAATCTATGTGGCCATTTTATAATGTATACGATCCTCTTTTTCATCTCCCATCATGTAACTTAAGTTACTTGAACTTATTTCTAATGATTCTGATAGGAAATACTTGATTTCAAGTATTTCCTATTCACTTTCTAGCAATTATCCAAGCAAAAACTGCTGCTCACAGCAGAAAAACAGCAAAAACAGGGAAAAATCTGGGAAATACAGCGAGAAAACTTGAGAAGAATCTTGTATTTTTACTAATAGATGCAAGGAAAATAGCAAAGATACAAGGATCCTCTATTCTAGAGGAGGATCGCACTCTCCCAAATCTCTAGAATACGATCTAGAGCCCAAATCAACAAGAAGAACAAGAGAAACTTCAAAACAAAATCACATAACCCTAAACCTCCCCTTTACTCCCTACTTAATGCATACAATTCAAAATAGATACAAAAGGACCTAATTGCCCTCACTTCCCCTCATTTTGGCTCCAAGAAGCAACTTGAATTTCAAGTGGACCCCGCCTCTAGCCTCATGCGGCTTCCGTCTCATGTCCGCCCGCCCTCCTCCTTCGGTAAACCTGAACCGGCCCATTGGATTGGGCCGGCTGGACCGGTCCAGGGAGGACCGGTCTAACAGATTCTTGATCTCTTAGATATCACTGTTTGTTCATCATATCATCATTTGATAGGCTTTCTACATAAAATTTAGATGTGTTTCTGATAGGAAATACTTGAGTTCACAAGTAATCCAAAAGGAAATACTTGAGTTCGCAAGATACCCTAACAATAATTGGTCAAAACAGCAAGAAAAACAAGAAAATTTTGATGAAATCAATCTAAAAACGATAGATTGCAATAGTAGAATCAAAACAAAACAAACTCCAAGCAATATACAATTGATCCTCAATTTGAGAGAAGGATCGTCTCTTCCAATCTCTAGATTGTGGATCTAGAGCCCAAGACACCAAGAAGACTCCAAGAGAAAAACTCAAATCATGCATGTCCTAACCCTAGCCTCCCATGTTCTTTAAATACAATTCTTCCTAATAAAAAGCTTGCAACATAAACCAAATTCAAATTCCCTTATGCATTAACTGCCCTCTCTCTCTCTCTCTACTTGCCGCCCTAGGGGGCCCACGGCCTTGGGAAGAAACTTAAGGAGGCGGCTTAGCCGGCCTCTTGTAAAATTGAACCGGCCCCTCCTGGGCCGGTTTGGTTGGTTCGGGGATAACCCCCGTAACAGTTTCTTAAGAATTAGTATAAAATATTAATAAGCAATATGATGGTCATAAATTTTGAGATTGATATGTTTGAAAGATCAAAGAGTTTGGGCTTTGAAAAATCAAGACACATGGTGTTCTAATTCATCAAAGATATGTGAAGGCTCATAAAGTTATACCTAAGATCACTAGTGACGAAGCTAAAATAAAAATTAATGGAAAAAAAAAAACCTTTCAAGAATTATGCTAAGTTTGGGGAAGAAGTTTTGATACAAAATTTTGGATAAAAAAAGCATTAAATGGTTGCAACTCAGGCTGCAGTATGATAAAAAGTCTCCCCAATAAACTTTATCAAAAGTTAAGACAAGATTTTCTTCACATGTAAGAAGATATATTTATTAAATCACTTCTTAATGAGTTTAGTTCCATGATTGTGATGGACGGAAGCTGAGCTGGAGGGCTTCACTAGGGTGGGCAGTGGGCAAGAAGAGGGGGAGAAATTGTTTAGGAAAATTTTGATTATAATTGAGAGGGAATTAATTAATAAAAGAGACCTAATTTGAATTCAAATATGAGAGAAAATTATTTAGGGAAAGCCCGGCGAGTTAATATAAATTATGTAGGAAGAATCAATGGAGAATAATTTGGGAAAGTTTTAATTACAATTGGGAGGGAATTAATTAGGAAAAGATATCTAATTTGAATTCAAATATGAGAGGAATTATATAGCGAGGAGGCTAATTTGAGAGGGAATTAGGGGAGCCTATTAAGTCTAACTATAGAGTGATTTCATATTATGCTTGATTTTGTTGTAATTAGTTTTGCTTAAGTTGAGTGAGCTCTATCCGACGGCTAGGGATTTGGGAGAGCCGAATATTCCTCTCCAATTAAAGATCCAACTATATCTTGTGTTTTTTGTCTTAGTTTTTTTAATAAAAAAAAAAATCTCTTATGTTCTCCTTCCAAAATTTCATGTCGTTCTCTGGTGTTGCTGAAATTGCATCCACTTCCTATCCAATTGGTATCAAAGCACTTTTTTGGGACCTATTGCGGCAAAGAAAGTAAAAGCCTTGGAAGAGCATCTTAAAGGAAAATTTGGCCAACTCAAATCAACATTTGAAGATAGAATGACATCAATGTAGGAAAAGTTTTTCAACCTAGAAAGCATGGTAAGGAAACTATTGGAGCTTCACACCAAACCAAAAACATCAAAGGCAAGAGCATTGGACTGGGAAGTAGGGGAAACCCTAAAAATTTAAATCTGGGTACCTATGACAGGAAGAAAGGAAAAAGCATCGGAGGGGAAAATTGAATAGATAAAATCTAAAATTTCATATCTTCAACCCAAATTTCATATTGCAAAAGTCAAATTGTAGTCGTCCATGAGAAGATCGATGGAAACTTTTTCATCCTGAAGAAGATATTGAAGAAATTACTCAATGGACAAACCAAAACATTGTCGTCGAAGGTCAACGAAGTCGCCGACAACCAAGGAAGTAGGGAAAACTCTCAGCCAATAAGGTGAAGGGAAGATCAAGAGATAGAGATTTTGGAGGGGGCAGAAAAAAATGCCTCCCATAGAGCCTATTCCTAGGGAGGGGTTGGGTAGAGGGTATGTGGAGAGGCATGAGAGGGTTGGACATGAGTGGAGCGGTGATGAATTGGAAAGGAGAGAGACTAAATTTGAAAGGTGAGGGCTTGATTATGATCAAAGGAGTGTCGAATTTGAAAGGAGAATGATTGAATATGATCTAAGGGGTGCTGAATTTGAAGGAAGAAAATGGGCTAGTGATGAAAGGTTTGGTTACGAGCGGAGAAGAGATGATTGACACAATTGGGGGGAACCACGCCCGTGGGGAATGGGAAACCTTGGAGGAAGCAAGGGTGACAGAGGAGATCTAGGGGTGAGGAAGCTGAATATGCCTATTTTTTAGAGAGATGATGCACATGAGTGGATCTACAGGGTGGAAAGGTACTTTACTATCAACAGGTTGACGGAGGAGGAGAGACTGCCGATAGCTGGGATGTGCTTAGAGGGGAAAGCTTTAGCATGATACCAGTGGAGGGATGCGAGACAACCTATACGGACCTGGAGGGAGTTTAAAGACTACTTGTTTGAACATTTTCAAACAAACAGGGGAGGAGACTTCTATGAGTAGTTATATTTTGTATGCTTCAAATATATTGTTTAACCTAGGGTTAGATTTTTATTGAGTATTTGCTGAAATTTGTAGTGTTTTTAGGTAGTTTTGGGCTCTAGTCACCGGCTACAGAATTGGGAGAGCAGGATCCTCCTCTCCAATTGAGCGTCCATCATATCTTATTTGTTTTCTTCCCTATTACATTAATTGAAGAGAGTTTTCTTCCGTTATCTTTCTACAAATTGCCTTGGAGATTGTGTTTGGATTGCTGAAATTCAATTTCAAACAAGGGCAATTGGATTTCTACATCCACTTCCTATCAGATTGAGGATTTGATAAATATTGATGTGATGGTTGATGATGAAGATCAACATTTATTAACATTGTGCCTTTTATCTCCCACTTATAAATATTGTAATGGCAAAATATTTTATGAAAGAGATATAATCAAAATTAATTAACATTGTGCCTTCTATCTACTACTTATAAATAGTTTTATGACACCATGTTTTATGAAAGAGAAATAATTAACTTAGAGATAAAAAAAGAATTATTGCTAAACCTGAATATGTTGGAAATAAAAAGCTAATTGAGGGATTCTTATTTAGAGAGACACCTTTCAAAAAGAGGCCTACTTATTGATCATGGAAGAAATCTCATGGAAAATACAATGATGAGACATGTTTGATTACAAGAAGAAAGAGCATATTAAGAGATATTGGCATGAATCATGAAAATGTAACCATAAGGAGAAAAAATTAGCATCTGCTAGTGTTCTTGTACATCAGCCAAACAAAATTATAAGTGATGGTCCTTTAATTCATGTTAAATTTAAATATAAAGATTACTGAATTCTAAATTCAACCTGCTTGTACCGTATATGCAATAAAAAGGAGTTGCTTCACTTATGAGCCATGTGATAGTGATTGTTTTATATGAAAAATAATGTGGCAATCAAGATTGTTGGTACTCACTATGAAATTCAACATTCGTGATGATGTGATTTGTTAAGCTGTAGAGCCTAAATAATACCCTACAAAGAAACAACTTATACAGACTCAAGCGTGGATAGTTATAACGCTATAACATCTAATATCTACGATTTGTTTCATTAAGGGTATTTTGAGAATTTCGTTGTAATATTCAAAAGCCTTAATTTTTTTACAAAATTCCACTACTACTATAGTGAAATTTACATGACGGTAATAGGGTGTAGTCATGAATTGGGCGAATATTTAAAAAACTGTTAATGTGTTTTATGTGTTTATCTTTTTTATGTTTTATTTACACTAGAATCTTTTCTGAACCCCAACAAGTCTAGGATATTAAAAAGACACAAGCATGTACTAAATCTAAAAAATAATCTTATAACTTTAAAAACTTTCAATGTGCAAGGTACAAATTCTCTAAAGAAGCTAAAATCCTTCAAGTTCTCAAAGAAACGTTGATTTTCATTAAAGCAAAGGGAGTTGATAGACTCTTAAGCGTCACAACGTATAAATTTAACTGGAGCAACTTTAGTTTCATCAAGATGGTTAGAGCATCATAGTTCAAATATGTGAGGTTTTTCAACAAAGGATGGAAGAGGTGGAGGGGAAATCTATTGAGATAATCAAATTACATAGCCTATCGCAGTGCCGATTCATACCATTGTAGCATTCACAACAAAGAGAGAGCCAATTTGAGGTTACCAGAATTCAATGGAAAGTGCACTTTCGATATCAGGGGGACCATCTTGGTGTGCTAGAAAAGTGCTTTTAAGGTCACTCATTAGTGTTGAGTTCATATGATATTTAGATATGTAAGGTTGACTGATGCTCAGATATTCCAAGGTCTGAGAGCTTAGAGTGCTCATATTGGACAGAACCCATAAAGGGGTCCAAAATTATGTCACAGTAATGACTCAAGGGAGATATTTGTTACGATTTTGACAATAATTTTGTTAAGACATGCATAGATTTAAATTAGGAGATTGCTAAGATAAACAAATTAGTATTTGCTATTTAGGATGATTTCATCTCAAATGTTAAACATGATTGTTTTAAACGCACCTTCTTAAAATTTGATAAATAGGAGAGGTGCTTGAACCTTTGTGTATGAGAGCTTATGGTTACGTGACAATGGGCTTGACTAATTGCTCGGGCATGATGGTTGTTTTTTATTAACGAATTATTATAGAGATATGAAGGAAAAAAAAAAAGTAGTTGGAAAAAAGCTTTCTTTGTAATGCTCATGGAGTGTCATCTTGACAAATCAAAACCTTAATTGAGCAAGAAAATTTACAACAATTTCAGAGATGTGGAATGGTACCGTTTTGAGGAACTTTTAATGTGATTAATTCTCAGTACCGGATAAATATTCCTTATTTATTATTTTTCTTGAGTTATATTCTTTGCTGATTGTCTTGATAGACTTTCGAATTCTTTTTTTCTTTTTTTTTTAGATTACATGTACCTGAATTTGAGAAAGAGTGTTTTCTTTATTTGTATGTCGTTTCTCCATATGATGGATTAGATCCTCTCTTCTCCAAGCAGCATAGAAATTAAACAAAATCTTAATATCTTTTGATTGTGCTTGATCTCCTTGGTATTACTTTTTAGAAACGTTAAAGATACATGTTTTTTCCAAAAAAAAAAAGTATGTCATCATTTCAGAATAATAAACTATCGGCTAACCATAATCCACCTGTCTTTCGAGAGGTTGGCTTGCTCAACTTGAATACTAATGTGCTAGTAAAAGAGCAACAATTAAATACAACCGACTGCCGGAAGCACATTTCAAACAGTGCACTGACTAACTAAAAATTCAGGTACTCTTAAACAGAATCTCCCCTAATAAAAGCCTGAAATTTCGAAAGAATAACTTATGATTAAAAATCCGTTGACTCCATACCTTAGGAAGATAGGAGAACAGCTTAGAGTGCGCTTCTGAGCCCGGAGATAGGGCAAAGCTGAGGAACGCCGACAGAATGCTAGCTTTAAGCTTGCGGCGGAGCATAATCGTCAGGCGCACTGACTTTACAATCCGCCGCACCTCTTTAGCATAGGCTCCAGTCTCGATCAGAGCAGCGATGTCCTTCAGATCTGAAGCCAGGAGCAAAACCCAGGGCAAACGTCGCCATTAACGATCTTAAAACGTAAAAGAACCAAAAAAAAAAGAAAAAAAAATGAAGTTCTACAGAGTAGATTGCAACGGCAACTCACGTTGTAGGGTGGATGGGGTGGAAAAAGAGGATACGGAGTGGGAGGGCACCTGCGCCTCTTTCATCTCCACCTCTTGAGTCATCCTGTAATATCTGAAGAATAATCGAAAAGTTGCAGAGTGATCAGGGGAATTAGGGCGCGGAGAATGAAATAAATTAATGGCGCTGGTCAAAGAAGCACTTACTAGCGTTCGCGCAAAGAAACTCTTCGATGGGAGCCTCGCCGTCCCTCTGGTTTCTTTTTCTTAAAACATCAAAACTTGTACCGAAAGCTTATTTGATCCTTCATTTAATAAGGTGTAAATCAGAAATTCAGAACGCCTGCCTCATGTCATCTGATGCATAATTATGATACATAGGAAAAAGGTGATGTGGGCACATGACGTATTTATATTCACCTCCAAATAACATCCGTATCCACAAAGAATAATTTCACGTAACAAAGGAGAAATTATTATGTACGAACATTGGATTGTCCGGAGGCGAATTAGAACGCGCCACATCATCCAGTACCCTGTTACGGTACACAACAAAAGGGTGACGTAGCGCGTTCTAATTCACCTCTAGATGGCATCCATATCCACACAAAATAATTTCACGTAAAAAAGGAAAAAAATGTTATGTGCGAACACTGGACCGTCCGAAGGCAAATCAGAATACGTCACATCACCCGATACATAGTAGCACACATCCGTTGTACATAGCAAATGGATGACGTGACACAATTTGATTCGCCTCCAGACAATGTCCTTATCTGCACATAATAATTTCACGTAAAAAGGAGAAATTATTATGTATGAACATCGGACCATCCGAAGGCGTATCAAAACGCACCACATCACCTAGTATACAACCTTAATACACAGCAAAACAAGTGACGTGTTCTGATTCACTTCTGCACGGCTTCCATATCCACAGAATAATTTCACGTCAAAAAGGAGAAATTATTCTGTGCGGACACCAAACAGCCCGAAGACGAATAAAAAAACACCAGATCACCCGATACACAACCACGATCACATCATACCAAAGGAATCACATCTTATGAGCCAGAACTATTAAGTAGTAACACTTTGATTTTATTTAAAACAATTTTTACTATTTAAAAAATTACTTAAAATATAGTAAAAAAAAATATCCCATAAAACCTTCTCTCTCAAACTAAGCTCTTTGATCTTTACCGTTTCTAAAGAGTAATACCAAGGATATCCAGCACAATCAAAAGCAATCATATATTCTTCTTCATCAACCTTCACACATCACGTCCCAACGATATTTCATCAAGTCTTACATAACTTTTCTCATGCAAGAAACTCTTCTTGCACTAAGAACTTTATTTCAAATATCACTATAGTAGCTAGACAACCTAATAGGAAGTAATGCATAGGAAGCTTGTTTTCTCTCCATGGAATATTATTCATCCTGAAGAAATTGAGAAGCCATTATTTAAAATTTTATATATTTAAATAATACAAATTGATGAACAATATAAACAGTTTCATGAACTCCTAAAGACTCCCACAATCAAACTCAGTAAGTTTGAGCTGTATCCAAGATATGAATCCAGAAAGAAGCTTTTCCCTTAAGAATCTGATGAGAAAGCCGTTCCTCTCCTCTAGCTGACCAATCAAATAAGAAGCAGAAATCAAAACAAAGCTTCTCCATTTCCTCGCTTCAGCATACTTCTTCAATCCCTTCTCAACTTTCTCAAACTCTTTTTCCTCTGTCTTGTTTCCATCTCCTGCCAAGAAAATCAGAATTTTAAAAGAGCTCAAGGATTGCTTGAAATTTAATTCAGCTCAGGAACTTAAAATAAACATGAGATTTATATAGCTATCACTAAATTTATATATATTTAGATAGAGAATAGGTCATAAATGATTCATTGACTCTTCAGGAAGGGTCAGAATAGTCCCCAACTAAGTTAAGGGATCATTTTGATCTCTCAACTCTTTAAAATGAGATCATTTTAGTCCTACCAATTAAGTTAAGATTTAATGGTGTTAAAATGAAGGTTAATTTGGCCATTATTTTTAGTTTAGCTATTTATTATATATTATTTTCAAGCAAATATGCAAAGAATTAGACTCTAATGAATCTACAAAATATAAAATTTGGATAGCAACCACAAAACAGAAATGAAAACAAATATTCTTCCAATTCAAATATAACTACTAACAAAATTTCTTTATTTATATAAATAATTAAAATAGATCAATAATAATAAAAATATATGGCAAAATAAAATAGCGAGCAACATATCAACATGCACTCATTGGATCAGTTCGACACTGAGGGTTAGATGTCCCTAGGGTTTGTCCGTAGGATTCGACGCTAAGGTTTGACGTTGCTACTAGTTCGATGCTGCTAGGGGTTTGAAGTCGGGGTTCGAAGATATTGAGGGTTCGAAGCAGAGGGTCGAGGCTGTGAGAGGGTTTGTAGTCGGGGTTCAAAGCTGTTGAGGGTTCTAGGCAGGGGGTTGAAGCTACTAGGGCTTCGAAGCTGAAAGATGTTTTTGTCGGTGGAGTTTCGACGCAACGCTGCTCGGTTCATAGATTTTGATTTCACGCAATTTTTTTTATTCCAAATATAGTCTTCCGCCATCCTTCATCCATCCCACGTTTAACTTTTTTTCAATTAATTTTTAACGGTGGGATCAAAATGGTCTCATTTTAAAAAGTCAAGGGACCAAAATGATCTCTTAACTTAGTTGGGGACCATTTTGGTTATTCCTAAAGAATCAAGATACCATTTTGATCATTTTCTCTATTTAGATATATAGCGTGTTAGTCTCATCACATCAAAATTTAGACAAGAAAAAAACATAATTTGCTTAAGATAAGTTAATGTTAATTATATGTTTTAGATGATTTAGAGCTTATGATACTCATACTATATTTAGGAGTCATATAAATACATATGAAGTCAATGATATGCATATAAATCCACCGTACATAAAATCAATGATGTATATGACATATCTTATATGTATAATATATTTCTATATATTTAATTAAACATTAATCTGTAATAGGTTCAGAATCCACAATTAGTCAGTTTTGAATCAAATTGTTCTGTCGATTTCTTCTTTTTCATATTAAAGTCTATGCAAAAAAATAAAAAATATTGTTAATCAGAGAAACAAAACCAGCATGAAATCAACTCCATATAGTTAACCTAACCTGCAAGTGCTTCACCCAAGCATCGAGCAAGCGCAACAGCATCTTCAAGAGCAGAGCAACCTCCTTGGCCAAGATCAGGAGTCATGGGATGAAAAGCATCGCCTGCAACGCAAACATTTTCCTTGAAGATATTACCCCATAGCAAATCAAATGGCCAGCGGAACCTCAAAGGAGCAGAGACCAATCCATTGCTCAGATCACTATTCTCAATTATTTCAATCACGTCTTTGGGCATCTTTGAGCTCTTTAGCTTGCTTAGCATCAGCTCTCTCATTTTCTGAGGATTTTCTTCTGCTTCTTTCTCAGCTGAGAGGAAAATGAAGTGATTTTTTATATTAAATGACATAAGCATTAGGCTTCTTTTTGCTCAATTTTCTAGAAGTTATGAAGAAGGGGTTGTTTTGATAAAAAACTGAAGTGTTTTCTTCTTTTTTTCCTACAAAATGTACATAAGAAAAAAAAAATACTTTGGTTACCTTGATTGGAAGGAGACCAAGTGAAGAACCAGTAGATAGTGTCCTCGTCGCAGTGACTTATACCGGCTCGAAATCCTTCTCCGAAGAAGTATTCTATGAGGCGGCGCCTTGAGATCGACGATTGAGAAGCGTTTAAGATGCCTCTGGAAGCTGAGCGACCAGAGAACAATAGTGGTCTGAGTCCCAGCCATTTGGCCACCACTGAATTCACCCCATCACAGCCTATCAATACCTGTGAATGCATATGTAACAGAAAGAAGAATGATTTTTAAACCCACTTTTTAACACCAAATAGGGGCGTGGAACTTCTTAGGGTCTTTTTGGCAATACTCTTTGCTGCATGTGATTTAGGCTTCGTGTAGGACAGCTTTCTTACTATATGAAACTTAACTAGGGTCATATCCTTAATGTTATTTTGTCGCCTATTTTTATTTCTGAATAACAAAAACAGTTTTAAGATATTTTATTTAAAGAAACAAAGCAGAAAAAGAGCTTTTCTTTTGAATGGTGATACAGAAGATTTCACAAAAAAATAGTTTTGATAAAATTTATCTATCTATTCTATTTAAAAAATAAATGCATTGTTTTAATTAATTATATCTTTGCTAAGATTATTTTATCATAACACAATAATAAGCAAAGTTATTTTACTAAACAAGTATAGCTCATACAATCTTTAGAAAATAATCTTATTAAATGATGATCTGGTTTACTCCATAAAACATCGATTTTAAACGAATCCTCAGAATATTCAGGAAATACGGATCAAATAACAATGATTAAAATAACATCTAATAGATTAATTACTAATTAAATTTATATTCAAAGAAAGCCAAAAGCTTAAGCATGCCAGTAAAGGCTATAACTAATATTTTTATATCAATGTAATGTTAGTATTTAAGATGAGAGAGACTAAACAAGATACTCTCATTTCTCTTTATACGATTATTTGTTTCATTTCAATGAGATATAGTTCAAAGTAATGTTGAATTAAATATGCCCAGAAAGGGTGAAGGACTTCCGCCCGGTTCCCTCTGAAGTGGACCCAACAGGAGAGCTGGGCCAATTTAGTGAGGAAAGAGGTGGATGAACTGCGCCAAGGGGATCAGATCATGGGAGACGAATGGAACAAAAGGAGGGACTGCCACCCTCGTTACACGGGGGGAACCAGTGGCGGAAGAGGAAGTTGGGGTGGAGAACCAAATGTGAGGAAGCTGAAGATGCCGATGTTCGAAGGTGATGATGCTCATGGGTGGGTATACCAAGTGGAGAGATATTTTGTGGTGAATGAGTTGAGAGAGGAGGAGAAGATTGCAACCGCAAGGTTATGTATGAAAGGGAAAGCCCTCACTTAGTTCCAGTGGAAAGAGCCTAGATATCCGATCCGTTCATGGGAAGAGTTTAAGGATTACTTGCTGGAACGTTTTCGAGCCATTCGGGAAAGAAACCTACACGAGCAATTCTTTGCCATGAATTAGGATAGGACTGTCATTGAGTACAAGGAGAGATTTGAGTTGTTGTCAGGGAGGCTGAGGGGAATTTCGGAGGCAGCGTTGGAGGAAAATTTCATGAAGGGCCTCAAACCCGACATACGAGCGGACCTTCGATTGATGAGGTCGAGGGAGCTGAAAGAGACGATGGAGCTAGCACAGATGATAAAGGATCGAAGGCAGATGGAGAGAAGCAGTAAGAGAGGGGTTGCATGAGGCTCTTATAGAAGTACCTCAACTTCATTGACACCAAGGACCCAGACGATATCATTTTTGCGAGCGACATCAGGGGAGAAGAGTGGGGAGTTCGTTCCGGGGCATACTTCAAGTGCCTCACAGGGGTGGAGGTATAGGATAAGAGAGCGAAAGGTCTGTGTTTTTGTTGTGATGAGAATTATGCACCAGGCCATCGGTGCAAGGACCGAACACTCCAGGTCTTTGTAGTTTATGAGAAGGAAGAGACTGGCAGTGAAGACTTTGTTGAGGAAGCAGAAGGTGTTGCAACTCGAGCTTCCGAGTTTATGATTTTGATGATAACAAATATTATTGATTAATGATTACATCTTTATTTCTCATAATATTTGTAGTGCATATTTGTTTGTGTGTTGACTGTTGACAAAGATTGCAGGTACACCATGCACCGTTCTTTGAGGATTCAGGACTCAAGATTGGGTATAATAAGTTATGTTAAATGAGTATGTAATTTTTATTTATTTATTTTTAATTTCTTGAGTCAAGTCCTATAATGAAATATGTTAGCCTGGTGATCGTGCACACACACACAAGGAGAGGAAAAAATGATTTTAGATATTTTAATTATTTTTACATCGTACTGTACGATATGGATCGTACTGTACGATTTGGTGTTACAGAAATTAATAAAAGTATTTTATTTTTTCTGGGAAAAATATTTTTGAAATATAAGTACTGTACGATCTATTATAATTAGAAAGCCTGTCGTCCATTAAATTAGGTAAAAATTTGAATTTAAAAAGTTGTTATAACGTACTGTACGATGTTTAAAATATTGTTTAATTTAATCCTGTGATTAGTCAATCGAATATACTTAATTTTAATATTTTGATTGTATTGAACGAACTGGATCATACTGTACAATCAACAGAGACGATTTTGATCGTCCCATGATTCATCTTGTAGGAACTGCATTTCAGTTGAACTAATTTTACTATATGATTGGTCATTCATACTGATGATTGTAAAACACCAACAAGCAATTTGAACTGTTTGTACTATACTAATTGGTGATCGTACAATACTAACAGGTCAAATTCCAAACATCATACTGGATTTACTGTATGATCTTTGACGGCTGAATTATTTTTTAGGGTTTTTTGAAGCCCTCTATTTAATATTTCTCATAAAATATAGTAAGTGTCTTTGGCATGCATTGAGTCTTCATTCTTTTGGAGAAAACTTGAAGGTAGAGCTTTGAAAGGGAGAGAGGAAAGGGTGGAGTTTGAGAGGGAGAAGATCCTTGTGGGTTTCAAGGGAGTGTGGAGGGCGTTTCACACGGTTGCCCCTATAAGCATGCATCGTAATACCATCGATTCAAGGTTTGTCTTGAGGGAAGTTTTGGGAAGAAGAACATCCCGGCTACTCCGTTGCACTGAGGAAGGTGAAAGTGATTCAAGGTTCTCTGCCTCACTAGGAGGGTGAAAAGGAGTCCAGGCTCTTTGCCTTACCAGAAGGGTGAAAATGAGTCAAGGTTCCCTGCCTGTGAAAGGAGTATGGTCCTCTGTCGTACCGGTGGAAAAGAGTTTGTAAGGGCTTCTTCGCCTGGTTGTGGGGGATAAAGGAGTGACACTATATTGATAGTGCAATATACAGAGCGTGTGACTCCGGGGAGTGGACGTAGGTCATTGTTTGACCGAACAACTATAAAAGATGGTGTGTTCTTTCTGATTTTATTTTCTGCAGTTTATTTTTTTGCATTTTATTTTCTGTTATAACTGCTTGGTTGAAAATCTGTAATTGATATTATATGGTATTGATTAGATTATTATCACTATCTTTGTAACTTTTGATCAGTGTACTAGCTTCCACATCAAGTGATAGTATCATTTTCGTATTAGTATGTCTCGGGCTAGTTCCTTAAGGTTTAATAACCTCCAAGAACTTTCAGAAGGAAAATAGTACCTACACCTTGATGTGGCAGAAGTGCCCATCTCTGATTTGGATTTTTTCTCTCTCAGGATCGTCCAGGACGATTTTAGATCGTCCAGGCCGATCGTCACTAAAGAAAATATCGGCCTGAGAATAGTTCTGGGAACCGTCCAGGACGATTTTTCTGGTCTGATCGTCCCGGGACGATTTGGCGATCGGCCGGGCCGATCAGACAAATGATATATGAGAATGAGATCGTTTTGAGGAGAGAGAAAATCATTTTTTAAATAAAATATCTGATTTGAGGAGAGAGAAAGAGAAGGGAAAAAGAGGAAAACCTGGTTTTGGAGGCCGCGGAGCGCTTTTCGTCCGACGCTGCTGTTGGGAAAAGTGAAGATCTCGTGGTAAGGACTCCGAACCCTATTTCTGTTTTCAAAGATATTGAGTTTTGACCGAGTTATGATTTGTTTTGTGTTTTCGTAATCGACTTTTCGACGTGATTTCTTATTGACACAACTTTCACCGCACAACTTTTAGTATGTTATAGATATGATTATTGTACACGATTTGACTGTATTCTACGAAGATTTTACCGGTCGGAATTGATTCTACGTGATTTTAATCGAATAGAAAAATATCGGGACTTGATTTGATTTGATTTCTATAGGGAAATAGTCTTATATTAATGTTATGGATCTTCGTCTGTAATTTGGAAAGATTTGGAATTTGTGCCATTTTGCAGGATTTTTGTGTAAATTTGATCGACTGCCGTTACGCTGCCCGATTTTCGTATATTTTCGGATTTGCTTGGAATTGATAGATTAGATTGATATGCTATTGATTATTGATATGATTGTTATAGATTGTATTAATATTGATTATTGAATTGCTTATTGATTGATTATTGATACTGGGAAACACGTATAGCCTGGTTGAACATTGGTTGGAGATTGATATTGACCTATACAGGAAGGTGGGCCGACGGGCTTTCCTTTAAACCATTGATCATTGATATAACGATTGGGAGTTATAAGGAGTTTATAGAAATGCCGACGGGCGAAAAGAGTGACGACTCTTATTGATAGAACCAATGTACGGATCTACAACAGCAATATGGATTCTACAACAGCAACATGACCAGTTGATTATACTTGTCCAGTATATAGTATTGAATTGCATGTTTACTGTATTGCTTTATGGATTCATTGTTTTATAGATTTCTGCTTTATCGACTTTGATCGGATTTACTAGTTCGTACGATTTCATTGATTTTACTGATTGATTGCTGTGCATCGACATTGAGCATTGATAGAAATGGATGGATATAGATATTGCATTGATAGCATGGACATTAATAGTATAGAATCATTGATACTGTTGCCTATAGATTTATTGATTTTGTATATAGATTCATTGCTTTCCTCGTATTGATTTCATTGAATAGATATTTGATTAGACCGCATTGATTTGATTGATAGCGATTGATTTAATGGATTGATCTATTCGACGACTTGATTGATTTGACGGATTGACTGATTTTCTTTTGTGTACGGCTTTCTTCGAGATTGACATGGATTTATTGAGTTGATTTATTGATTCGTCTGCCACTGCATTGACTGGTTTTATTGACTACTGGATTTCCGTATTGCATAGACTCATTGACCATTGACTGATATGATTTGATTGATTGATTGACTGACATGCATATTGATAGCATAGCCGTGCTTTGATTTCAGTTATAAGTATTAGGTGACCTGCTGGGCTTTGTAAAGCTCATTATATGTGGTTGATATTTTCAGGTTAGGGCAAGGGAGCAGAAGATAGGAATTGATCCAGATCTTCAGGTTTTTGTCTTTTGATTAATAGTGATTCTTTTGTACTCAGGATAGATTTCAGAACTGGTGATTGTAGTGTAGTTCCTGAGTTTTGTACATGACTTTTTGAGATATGAATCGACTTGTATATTGATTTTTCAAATTTCATAGATGCTTGATAGACTGCTTAATTGAAGGTTGTAGATAACTCTGGTAAATTGTTTGAGAAATAGATTGACATTCTTTCCAAGTTAGATCTTGGGGCATCACAGTTGGTATCAGAGCAGTGTTATTGGAAGAATGGATTGTTACTAGAGTTGTAGGATTGGATTGAGCATTGGGTAGATTGGGTAGTTTTAAGAGCTTCATTGGCATACATCATTGCATGTGTGTATCATCTGTTCTGAATTGTGCAGGTGAAAAGATATGGATCATCCAGCAGAATCCAGTGTACCAAATGAGCAACATAGCGCAGCCCCAGTACCTTCAGAGAGTATGATGCAGTTGGCTACTGCGATTGCACATGTAATGGGGGATGCTCAGAGTAAAATGAGTGGTAGCAAAGAGGAAGAAGTGGATAGACATATGCAGATGTTTCATAAGCTGAAGCCTCCGTTGTTTAAGAGAGGTGTGGGACCCCAGGCTGCTGAGGATTGGATCCTGAGGATAGAAAAGATTTTTGACAACATGCAGTGTCCGGGGAATCGAAAAATACCATTGGCTGTGTTCCTGTTTGAGGGTGAAGCGGAGAGATGGTGGATCGGACAGCAGAGAGAGAAATTCCAGGGGAAGACCAATGCTGAGATCACATGGGACGAGTTCACTGCAGTGTTCAGGATGTGGTTTGTACCACCGTCAGCTCAGCGACAGATGCAGGAAGCTTTTATGAGATTGGAGCAAGGCCGCAAGTCAGTGATGCAGTACGAGACCGAGTTTACTGCACTTGCGAGGTACGCTGCTCATCTGATTCCTACTGCCGAAGAAAAATGCTATAGATTTCTGCAAGGATTGAACAGAGAGCTGAGGCATCCACTAGTACCCTTCCGGATACATGAGTTCTCTGAGCTAGTGGAGCGGGCCCGATTGATAGAGATTGACTTGGCAACACCAATATCGAGGTACGAGGATACCAGGAGGAGGAGAGATGAGATACGACGAGATGATTCTTGTAGAGACAGAGATAGAGAGGAGAAGAAAAGCAGATATGATAGTTCGAGAGGATCTGCATCGGGATCTGTATCGCGATCTGCATCAGTAGTATCGTCTGGTAGTTCTGGAGCATGCATTCACTGTGGTAAACGACACGCAGGTCGGTGCTACCTGTTGACGGGGCAGTGCTTTCACTGTGGACAGCGAGGGCACAGAGCAGCAGATTGTCCTCAGAAAAGACTGGATGGAAGGACTGATTCTGGCACGGGTACAGGACAGCAGAGGACTGTTGGCTCGAGGACTTACAGTGAGAGATCAGGGAACCAGATGGATGATAGAACTGTCAGAGATCAGCGAGAGATAGTTGCGCCACGACCTCCTGCACTTCCTCCAGTGGTGCCACGTGTTTACAGTCTACAGCATCATTTAGATCAACAACGACCAGAAAGTTCTACTGGTAAGATTGATTTGACTAACCGATTGATTGATTGACATTTAATCATGCATATTGATATGTGATTGATTGCATTATATGTTTGTTTGGATTTCGACGAGTTTTGATTTGGATTTGGATTTAGATCGATTTGGTTTTGTGTTGTTTTTGTCTCGCACCTGTAGGGAAATGTCGGGACGACATTTTTCTAAGGTGAGGAGATTGTGAGACCTCGTTCCCTTACTGTTCCTCTCTGATTTGGATTTTTTCTCTCAGGATCGTCCAGGACGATTTTAGATCGTCCAGGCCGATCGTCACTGTAGAAAATATCGGCCTGAGAATAGTTCTGGGAACCGTCCAGGACGATTTTTCTGGTCTGATCGTCCCGGGACGATTTGGCGATCAGCCGGGCCGATCAGACAAATGATATATGAGAATGAGATCGTTTTGAGGAGAGAGAAAATCATTTTTTAAATAAAATATCTGATTTGAGGAGAGAGAAAGAGAAGGGAAAAAGAGGAAAACCTGGTTTTGGAGGCCGCGGAGCGCTTTTCGTCCGACGCTGCTGTTGGGAAAAGTGAAGATCTCGTGGTAAGGACTCCGAACCCTATTTCTGTTTTCAAAGATATTGAGTTTTGACCGAGTTATGATTTGTTTTGTGTTTTCGTAATCGACTTTTCGACGTGATTTGGATTTTGACACAACTTTCACCGCACAACTTTTAGTATGTTATAGATATGATTATTGCACACGATTTGACTGTATTCTACGAAGATTTTACCGGTCGGAATTGATTCTACGCGATTTTAATCGAATAGAAAAAATATCGGGACTTGATTTGATTTGATTTCTATAGGGCAATAGTCTTATATTGATGTTATGGATCTTCGTCTGTAATTTGGAAAGATTTGGAAATTTGTGCCATTTTGCAGGATTTTTTGTGTAAATTTGATCGACTGACTGCCGTTACGCTGCCCGATTTTTGTATATTTTCGGATTTGCTTGGAATTGATAGATTAAATTGATATGCTATTGATTATTGATATGATTGTTATAGATTGTATTAATATTGATTATTGAACTGATTATTGATTGATTATTGATACTGGGAAAAACACGTATAGCCTGGTTGAACATTGGTTGGAGATTGATATTGACCTGTACAGGATGGTGGGCCGACGGGCTTTCCTTTAAACCATTGATCATTGATATAACGATTGGGAGTTATAAGGAGTTTATAGAAATGCCGACGGGCGAAAAGAGTGACGACTCTTACTGATAGAACCAATGTACGGATCTACAACAGCAATATGGATTCTACAACAGCAACATGACCAGTTGATTATACTTGTCCAGTATATAGTATTGAATTGCATGTTTACTGTATTGCTTTATGGATTCATTGTTTTATAGATTTCTACTTTATCGACTTTGATCGGATTTACTAGTTCGTACGATTTCATTGATTTTACTGATTGATTACTGTGCATCGACATTGAGCATTGATAGAAATGGATGGATATAGATATTGCATTGATAGCATGGACATGAATAGTATAAAATCATTGATACTGTTGCCTATAAATTTATTGATTTTGTATATAGATTCATTGCTTTCCTCGTATTGATTTCATTGAATAGATATTTGATTAGACCGCATTGATTTGATTGATAGCGATTGATTTAACGGATTGATCTATTCGACGACTTGATTGATTTGACGGATTGACTGATTTTCTTTTGTGTACGGCTTTCTTCGAGATTGACATGGATTTATTGAGTTGATTTATTGATCCGTCTGCCGCTGCATTGACTGGTTTTATTGACTACTGGATTTCCGTATTGCATAGACTCATTGACCATTGACAGATATGATTTGATTGATTGATTGACTGACATGCATATTGATAGCATAGCCGTGCTTTGATTTCAGTTATAGGTATTAGGTGACCTGCTGGGCTTTGTAAAGCTCATTATATGTGGTTGATATTTTCAGGTCAGGGCAAGGGAGCAGAAGATAGGAATTGATCCAGATCTTCAGGTTTTGTCTTTTAATTGATTTTGATTCTTTTGTGCTCAGGATAGATTTCAGAACTGGTGATTGTAGTGTAGTTCCTGAGTTTTGTACATGACTTTTTGAGATATGAATCGACTTGTATATTGATGTTTCAAATTTCATAGATGCTTGATAGACTGCTTAATTGAAGGTTTTAGATAACTCTGGTAAATTATTTGAGAAATAGATTGACATTCTTATCTCTAATGAAGGAGATTCAGATGGAGGGGGATAAGGTGGTGCTATGAGGAGATGTCAGCCTGTGCAGAACCATGGTTTCACTCAAGACCATGGTAAAGGCGATACAGGAAGCAGGGCTAGACTACTTAGTGGAGCTGCAGAGATTGGATGAGGTCTAAGACTCAAAGCAAGTCGAGGTCCCTAATTGTGTACAATTGGTTATGCAATAGTTTTCTGAGGTCTTTCAACAGCCTAATGGGTTACTGCCACCCCGAGAGCACGAGCACGACATAACCTTGAAGGAGGGAGCGTCTCTTATCAGTGTCAGACCATATCGATATCCTCAGATTCAGAAAGATGTGATTGAGAAGCTCATCAGAGAGATGCTTGATGCGGGAATGATTAGGCCCAATGTGAGTCCTTTTTTCAGCCCCGTGTTACTAGTGAGAAAGAAGGATGGAAATTGGAGGTTTTTTGTGGATTACATGGCATTGAAAAGGTCCTTATAATCGATGAGCTATTTGGAGAAGTCATTTTTCCAAGATTGACATGAAGTTAGGGTACCACTAGGTCAGAATAAAGACTGGGGATGTACATAAGACAGCTTTTAGGACTCATGAAGGTCACTATGAATTCTTGGTGATGCTTTTCAGCCTTAATAATGCCACAATCACTTTTTCAGTCCCTACTGAACTGAGTTTTCTAACCCTACCTTAGAAGGTTTGTCTTGATATTTTTTGATGACATCTTGATCTACAGTCGTACAGAGGCAGAGCATGTGGGTCACCTAAGGACTGTACTAGAGAATTTGAGGGAGCACCAGCTGTATGCCAACTTTAAGAAATATTCTTTTGCGCAATCATAGGTGGAGTACTTAGGGCATGTGGTGAGTAGAGCAGGGGTAGCAGCAAACCAGACCAAGAATGAGGTTATAATGGATTGGCCTTTACCTAAGAACTTGAAGGCATTAAGAGGGTTCTTAGACCTCACCAGATTCTATCAAAAATTTGTGTGAGAGTATAGCACTGTAGCATGGCCACTGACTGAGCAGCTGAAGAAGGATAGCTTTAATTAGGGGGGAACAATGACATAAGCCTTTGAGTAGCTGAAGAAAGTCATGACTAGTGTGCCAATGTTAGCTTCCAAACTTCAGCATGCCATTTGTGGTGGAGATAGATGCATCAGGATACGGACTAGGGGTGGGTGGTGCTCATGCAGGATCATAAACCTATTTCTTATTTCAACCAGGTGCTAACTGCCAGGGTAAGGCTCAGGTTTGTTTATGAGCGAGAATTAATGGCGATTGTCTTAGCCATCCAAAAGTGGTGACCTTATTTGTTGGAGCGACATTTTGTCATCAGGACAAACTAAAGGAGTCTAAAGTTTATATTGGAGCAGAGGATGGTGACTGAGGAACATCAAAGGTGGTTGTCCAAGTTGTTAGGATATGATTTCGAGATTTAGTATCACCCGGGACTGGATAACAAGGCCGCAGATGCACTATCACGGAAGACGGACGAGCCAAAATTGACAGCTCTATCAGTACCTATGGTCCTAGATTGGGAAGCCCTCAAACATGAGAGTGAATAGGATGAGGGTCTGAGAAAGATCAGAGCCAATTTGTTGCAGCAACCGGCCAGTCATCTCGGGTACACACTGAGGGGTGTCCAAACTGCTACATCAGGGGTAATTCGTTTTATCGAGGGGGTCGGTATACATCCCCAAGCTATTGTAGGAGTTTCATCGCATGTAGTGGGAGGACATTCAGGAGCTCAGAAAACTTACAACTGCCTATTAGAGAAACTAGGTGGGGATGCACCGCAATATGGAGGACTGGATAGAGAGAAGTAATGTGTGCTAGATGCACAAGTACTTAGCCATAATGCCAGTATAGTTAGCCTCTAGCTCTGCCAGAGAGGGCGTGGGAGGAAGTTACGATGGATTTCATCAAAGGGTTGCCTCGTTTGGAGGGGTTTTCGGTGATACTAGCAGTAGTGGATCATTTCAGCATATATGCACACTTAATTCCTTTGAAGCATCCTTACACTGTGGTTTCTGTGACCACTACTTTCATAATATAGATGGTACGTTTGCATGGATTTCCAAAATCCATGATGTCAGACAGAGAGAATGTGTTTTTTAGTCATTTATGGAAAGAGTTGTTTCATTTATAGAGAACAATACTGAATAGAAGCACGACATACTATCCCCAGATAGATGGCGAGCAAAGATAGTCAACAAAAGTGTAGATACCTATATGAGATGCCTCATATTAGATATGCCAAAGAGTTAGACAAAGTGGATTTCTTAGGCTAAATATTGGTGCAACAACTCGTACCATTCCGCAGCACATACCACCCCCTTCAAGATTCTCTATGGGAGAGACCCACCTCATTTAATTCATTATGGACACAACATACATTAGTATTAAGTGTAGACCGGTATTTAGAGGAAAGGGATAGGGTATTATTTGAGCTCAAGGAATATTTATTGAGAGCCCAATATATTATGAAAAGAAAGGTGAATGAGCAGAGGAGAGAAATACACTTCGAACCAAGTTACAAAGTTTATTTAAAGCTGAGGCCCTATAGGTAGAAAGCACCAGCGAGGAGGAATGAGAAATTGTCCTCATGATAATTCGGACCTTATTTGGTTGTGGAATGCCTTGGTGCAGTGGCCTATCGATTGGGCATAGGCCATCTTTTTAGTTTATTCACGTTTTTCAAAACATTTCATTTAGATCTCTAGGGTCATTTTTGTTTCATTAGTCACAATCATGTCACCTACACATGATGTATTTGAGCATTTTCAAGAAGAAAATGGCCAATATACCCTATTTTGTTATCTTCCTCACCGTCTCCTCCGTCTGTTGTCACACCCTTTATTTCTCTCGTTTCAACTGCTACTCATCCAAGATTGTGAGCAAAAAAAAGAGCTACAATTCACCATGCTCAAGATCTAAAGATCAGCGAGAGATCCTCTTCACTAATAGCAATATACCGTAGCAATTCCTTTAATCTTAAGTAAATACTCTACACCAATAGCCTTCATAACTACACTGCACTCCAAATATACACATCAATGAGAGTACAACGTATCTTCAAAGAAGAATGATTGCTTATATCTAGCTCTAAAGCAACAATAATCACTTCGCACATGCTATAAACCATGACAAATATGAGGTTTTCTATAAAAAAAGAGGAAGGAGCCATTGATTAAAAAGAAATCAGAAACACAAAAATAGCCTATAAGGATAGAACACTTGGCACAACACAAAAGGTTAAGCCAAATTGATAAGGGACACTATTATTATATTATTAACTCCCTCATGTTTCACTTTTTTGTGCTATTTTTCACTCTCATTCCCCTCACCTAATAATCATCAACACTAGCTATCACTATGTCAAATAAAGTTATTTAACACCAATCTTATCATACATCAAGAACACATTCTCGTCTATGAGTGCACATAAGAATTAATTGTCCTCGAACTTTGCTCAACCATAAAATAAGTAATCAAGCCACTTGATGGCTAATAATAACATGAATCTCTCAATCTCAATCAAATCATTAACTCTTAAACTAGTTGTTAGAGTGGTGAAACTTTGGGGGCCGAAGTTGAGATTAATATAGTACATGGACACCCATCAATCTAAGAGATTAAACTACTGGACAAAGATCACTACTATTATATTAGAAGCTCAAAATTTATTTCTCTATTCCAATGTATGGCTTATTTTTAAACAAGTTTGGACCTAAAAAATTCCCCATTACATGAGAGTCATCAACAACTATCACTTTCACTCAAATAAAAACCTTATAACAAATCAAGTGGCATGCATCAAGAACCAACACAACCAGCTAGAGCACACTTGTGAGACATCCGTTCTTGAATATTGCT
Source organism: Dendrobium officinale (assembly GCA_019514585.1). Lineage (NCBI taxonomy): Eukaryota > Viridiplantae > Streptophyta > Magnoliopsida > Asparagales > Orchidaceae > Dendrobium > Dendrobium officinale. The sequence goes on from CM033696.1 coordinate 22,420,507, forward strand.
CTACCATTACAAAAGTTGTCACAATTCATGCGAGCACAAACAATACGAAATATTTGATCCTAGTCATCTAATACTACTTGTTAGCAGTGTGAAAATAAGGCATCTTAGTTGGGCTTAATATAATAGTAGATAAGCACTAGTAAAGCTAAAATAAGGTAAGGGTCACTACTACTATATTAAGAACTCATTTTAATTAGTCGCCTTTTATTTCACTTGCAATATATGTTATTATTCTTTATTCCTATTAGAATCTCAACAATCTCCTTCTTACATAGGAATCATCAATGGCTATCATCACCCTTGATACTTCATCAAAAATTTATCTTGACCGGTCACGAATCTCGATGCAAAATCAAGTTGGAAACTTCCGAAATTAAAAATGGGATCATCCGAACTCTAATTTCATCAAACTTATATTTGAATTGAGCATCTCAAGAATATGAACCCAACGACATCAAATCCAACTCAATCTAAGCCCAAATGGGTCCAAATCAAGTGTTAGAAGTGCTATTGGAAGCTTTGAACAACAATTCAGATTACCAAACGGCTTCCAAACATAACATGCTTATAGTCAAATCGAGCAGCTTGACGAGACGAATCCAACGAGCCCAAGATCACTAAATTCCGCATCAATAAGATGTTCAAATATCCATCAAACGGCCCATGAACAAGGGATTCAACATCAGCCGTTCATCTAACCACTCCCCATTTATCCTTGATCTCTCACCTATTTACGAGCCATGCCACTCTAAAAATCTATAAATAGACTCCTCATTTCTCTTGAAAAGAGATCCAAGCAAGAAGAGAAGAAGAGAAGGGAAAAAAGAGAAGGAATAAGCTCCTCCTCAACCACCGCCTGAGTTCGCTGGACCACCACCTAAGGCCCTCGCCTTCGCCGGACCAACACCTGAGGCCCTCGCCTTCGCCGGTCCATCACCTGAGGCCCTCGCCTTCGCCGGACCACCACCTGAGGCCCTCGCCCTCGCCGGACAACCACTTGAGGCCTTCGCACTCGCAGGATCACCGCCTTAGACCCTCACCCTCGCCGGATCCCTGCCTAAGGGCCTGAACTCCGTCAGACCAACACTTGAGGCCCTAAACTCCGCCAGACCACCAACTTCCAAGTGACGTCATATTTTACACTAGACTTCAACCATACGTTTGACATTTGTAATCTGATCGCCCTCAGGGACGAGTCAGCCCACTGTAATCAACTCAAATTCTACTAAAATCTTTTCAACTGTGCTAGGCCACGTGGTTTTTCCCCTTTCAAGAGTTTTTCAAGTAAAAAATCTTGTGTTCTATGAGTGTGAGCTGGATATCCGTGCAACGCTAAAACGTAAAATTATAACTCTATCGCCGTGTATATTATAGCCCGCAACAACCCTATAACAGAAAAAAAAATTAAAACTATTCAGTGTCAATTCATCAAAAGCCTATTTAATCATGTAGAGTATAATTGAGAATCACCTTCTATTTTAACTTTGCTTAGCCATGACAAAAGTGTGAACACTCATGAGAGCCAAAAACTACATAAGCCACCATAACCAACTTGAACTACTAGCTCAAATATCACTTATTAAAAGGATAAAGCACTAGGGGCACAACTTTGGAGCAATATGCTAGTTGGATGAACACCTATCAACCCATAAGTTTAAGCCAACAGGTAAGAGTCATAACTACTACATTAGGAATTCAACTTTTATGTCAAATTCAATGTATGACTACTTTTCCACTCCTATAAGGATCTCTACAAAATCAAACAAGTACAAAGGAAATTCTAAACCTCAACGTATGGACTTAAAATTTTGGTTAATTGATGCGAAAATTTTCTAACTTGTGTAAAATTAGATTGTACTGACTGTTATAAAATAAATTTTGTTGTGCACTTGTATTAGTTAATGCTTCAGTAATTTGTTTATTTGTGCTAGAAAATAATTATTGGCACAAGCTACTAGATATTATTAGATTATAGATATTACTCCTAAATCTCAACATATTGCTTAATTGTTTTTAGATTGAATTCTAAGGTCCATTTGGTTGCTTGCAGATTAAAGTGCAATTTAGAAAGTGATGATTTATTTTTTTACTTATTTTATGTGTGAAAATAAAAACAACCCTTTTGAGGAGTTCTAAAAGTGCTTATGGAGTTCAAAATTCATACTGATTAATATCCACATTCAACAAAATCATAGATTCTAATAAACACATCATTTCTCAAAACATGCTTCTTTTTTTTTTTTACTTCAACCAATCGAGTGAACCTTTACAATGGTTCAAAATGGGTTTGCCAACAAAATCTTAAGAGAGAGAGAGAGAGAGAGAGAGAGAGAGAGAGAGAGAGAGAGAGAGAGAGAGATCTATACCTTAGTTTTAAGAGTAGAACCATCAGCCAAATGCAAGAGCTTCAACTTACCAACCTCCTCTATGTAGACAACCTTGGAAGAGAATCTTATGGTTTCAGGCGGCAGATCCTTTGACAAAGCCTCCAGCAACAGGTTTCTCTTCAAAGAACGGACCTCAAGCTTCAAACTGCAAAAAGAATATATATATATATATGTTCTGCATCATTACAATTTCTCATGAAACTCTTATATAAATAGATGTTTGTTTAAATGTTTTAAAATCTAACCGCTGTTCTCCTCTTGAAAACGTTCGTTCTGCTATGACTTCTCCTGTTGTTGCAGAATTGATAGCCAGCCTGCACAAAAAAAGAATCTAGTTGGGAGCAAAGAACTTGCCAAGCAAAACATGATTGCTTCTTAAGGCCCCAGATGTTTTGGTTCTTGTCTGCGTAGGTGGGTAAATGCTCATTGGAGCACATTTAGTCTGAACTTGGCGGGAGAAGTTCAATGAAAGCTCGTCATACGTACATGAATAGGATTAACACCGCCGATGAAATGAAGCACTATAAAATAAATATCATGGTTTTGATCTATATACTTTACAGAACAGTTCTATGGAGAATGAATTAATAGATTTAATAGATAATTCAAATTTTACGAGAATCAAATATTAAATACTTTGGATTCTTATTCAGATGTAATGGTAGATATATAAATTGATTGGTATAACATCTTCATTTTTAGTAGTGTTAGCATATCATCTTAGTTTACAGCTTACTAATAATATATTATTTGGACAAACCATCTTATAAAAGTTTATCGTTAGAGGACTTAAAAAATCCAAAAGTTGGATTTTGGTATGGGCTTGAAACCTGCACAATCTGAGGTGGCACATAAAGGTGGTCCTATCACTAGAGCAAAAACAAGAGTACATGAAGGACCCATGACCAGATCTAAAGCTTAAGCTGGGAAAAAACAATAAACATTTATGTCATTTTGTGTTTTGTTTATGTATTTTTCATGTTTATTATGTCTTAAGGTGTATTTGAACTTCATGATGTGGTATTTTGCTTTTGTAGTGCTTAAGTGTGAAGTTGAAGTCATGGTGTAGGCCTATGGCAGGCCATGCTATTGTGCATGTGAGGAATTGGGATGGTGGTTACATATGGACTAAGTCAAAACAAGCAAGGGCGCTCCCTCCACACCTATTCACTGTTTGAATTTGAATTATGTTACGCCAAAGGAGGGAGGGAGCCAACCAGACAAACACAGCAAAACCGTTAGACGGGAACCAGAGTAGCAGCATGGAGGGGGTTTCGGCCCCCCTTATAGGGCCCAGAAAAATTAATATTCACTATATAAGGAAGGAAAATAATTAGGAATGTTTTTATGCTGTCAATTGATTTGGTAGTTTTCATAAATTATGTTTAGACTAATTAGAAAAGGCCTAATTTTTTTATGAAGGTTTCCTAAATTATGTTTATGCTGATTAGAAATGTTCTGTTTATGTTATTATATTCTAGAGCTATTTAAGGGGGAGTTGTCTTGGATTTAGTTTATGCTATTGTTGAGTTTTATTTTTCTAGTGTTGTTGTGAGTTCCTAACGGCATCTATAAGATTTGTTGGAGAGCTGATTTACCTCTCGAATAGTAGATCAATTGTATCTTGTTTTATTCTTGAATAGATAATAAAAAATCAGTTCAGAGTTACCCATGACATTGACAGAGAATTTGGAGGTAGTGTTGGAACCATTGGAGCTGGAAGGGGTACAATAGGGAAAGGGAGGGATCAAGGAAGCGCTAATAAAATGGAAGAACATACCAGACTATTATGTCACATGGGAGCCGTACAAGAGGGTGAAGACCACTTTCTTACTTTTCACCTTGAGGATAAGGTGGATCTTTGGAAGGGCGTATTATTACGTTTAAGGAGGGCAGGAACCAGCCGACCATCCGGCTAACCCAAATCAACTGAACCCAACAAAACCGCTTGACGGGAACCAGAGCAGTAGTAGAGAGGTGGTTTTGGCCCCATTGTGGGGCCCATGAATGTTAATATTCACTAGGTAAGGAAAGAAAAGATTTAGGAAGATTTTTATGCTGGCAATTGATTAGGAAGGTTTCCTAAATTATGTTTATGTTGATTAGGAAGATTCTATTTATGTTATTATTTTCTAAAGCTATTTAAGGGGAAGTGACTATGATGGGTTTAATTTATGTTATTGCTAAGTTTTATTTTCCTCATGTTGTTGTGAGTTCCTAACGACATATAAGATTTGTCAAAGAGTTTATCTACCTCTCTAATAGTGGATCAATTGTATTTTACTTTATTATTGAAGAGATAATAAAAAAATCAGCCCTATCTTGATGTTCCTAATTTTTCTTCTCTTTTACTTGCTATTTTCACTTCCACGACATATCAAATTCCAAGAGATGTCTCTTGAGTTGTATGAGTTGTATAAAAGCTCCATTGATGAGGACATCCTACTTTTGATTATTATTATATTTGATATATTTTATTTTATGTTTTATGAGTCTATTATATTTCTTTCCATTTATGCCCTTGTTTAAGGGCCTCGTCATGTGTTTGCCTTAAGGGCAATTGTGTCTTTGTATTTTCTTTATTCCGTTGGCTATTTAAAGCTTCTCCTCTTCATGTAAGGATGATGAATTATTGATAATGAAACTTTTATGTTCTTGGTGATCTCTTAGTGAGTTCATGTTGATCTCTTAGTGAGTTCATGAAAGGAGAAGCCCGAGGAGGATAATTTGCAATACCCGTCAATCTTGGGAAGAGTCTAAGGTTCGCGGTTCTTACGATCTCTTTGTGAGTTCGTTAATTACTTCTATCTTACTCGTGATTTTTGTTCATCTCCTTTCTCCCCTCTTCATCCACCCAAGTCTTCCTCTAGCTCCACCTCCCCAAGCAGATGACCATCACCCACCCGATCGCCGGCATCCTTCCATCCCCTCATCTCCACATCATTTCACCCCCTAGTTTCCCCATGTCAAAGACCACCACCATCAAAACCGACCTCAACCCGAAGGCGACATATCCTCCCTCCTTTGGACCGCCGGCCACACTCATGACCCAAGTCATTATGACATTCAAATTGTCATAATGACTCCTTAATTTGGGTTTTACAATAAAGGGAGAATCTAGCAATTTTGAATTCAAATTTGATATTCAAAACTTTCCATATTTGCAAAAGTCTAAAAAAGGAAAGTTTTTGAATTGGATCCCATCCAAATTTCATGACATGTGGAATTATTATTTTTTATCCTATGTGGCATCAACACGATTGGAAAGTAAATAACCAATCCCTAATCTCCCTCCTCCCCTCTCTCCATGCCGCCGGCCCTTCTAGGGCCTCTCTCCATTTAATGCTCATTTAATGCATTAATTCCAGGCTAATTTGAAATCAAATTTCAATTAGTTTTTCCCTCCAAATTCACTCAAATCCTGAAATTAATTTCAGGATTTGAATTGGATCCTCTCTCTCTCTATGCCGCCGGCCACCCTTAATAGGCTCCCATTAATTGCCCATTAACTCCCCTAGACCTCATTTGGAATTTGAGCTTAATTTCAAATTGGATTTCCCTCCAAATTCACTCAAAACTGAAAGTAATTTCAAATTTTTTATTAAACCTCATCCACGCTTCTTCTAACCTATTCTCCTCCCCACACCCTAGCCGGGGGTGCTGTCCATGAGGTTTCGACAGGCCAAACAGCTGTCCTGCTCGCCAAAACCTCATGCTTGCTGTCCTGAAAGTTCGTAGCTGCTGCCCAGGAAATTTTCGGCAAGACGAGCTGCTGTCCTGCTCTCCTAGAACCTCCGGTTCGCTATCCTGAAGCCCCACAGCTGCTGTCCCAAGGTTCCAGCAGGTTCCTAATGCTGTGTCGCCATCCGGAAGGCCTCTATTTGCTGTCCAGATTTTCTGGAAACTGCGGGGTTGCTGTCCAGAGCTTTCCAACGTGCCAAGATTGCTGTCCAGAGGATCATGAACCTCTCTGATGCTGTCTTTCCAGCCGAACTGCTGTCCCCTTTCATTTCAACCTTCCAACGACTTACCCGGAGCTCGCAACTCTCTTGTTTTTGGGTAAACTCTTCCCCCGACTCTTTTATCTTCGATGTTACTTCTCAATTGTGGTCTTAATAGATTCATGGCGATCACATTAATGCTTCCCCGCTAAAGCCTATTAATTAGAAGAGTTGAGTGAGGGATCTCCTGTAGTGACTAATCTTATTGTTAGCATAGGGATTTATTGTTGAAACCATCCATGTATGCAACGTTAGATTAATTGATTAGTTTGCAATCTTAACTTCCACGCATGTGATTTAGCCTAAGCTTGTTTTATCGCCTTATTATTTTATCTTAGCGTTTAAATCGGCATAAGTTTTATTGAGAATTGTTCTTAAACAGTTAAGTGTGCAAATTTCCCTAAGCAACTCATCTTCGCATGTATTGTTTTACATCATCCATTTTCTGAAATAAAAGTTTGTTTTCGTCATTTAACACACTTTGGAGATAATTTCCAAGGAGAATTGGTGGCTTGTTGGCTGGCCAACCCAAGATTATTTAATGATCCTCTTGAACCCTCTACTTGAGTGAGTAGACTTTTATTTTTCCAACACTTTATTTATTACAATCTTCTATAATTTTGTTCTTGCGTTTGTAATCAATCATAGAAAATTCAAAATCCATTTTCATACCTCAAATCCAAGGCAAAATTCCATTGCTACGATCGGCCAAATCATTTTATTTTGTTGGACTAGACTCAAACTTGCAAGCAATTGACCAACTCAAACCCACCAAAATTTCATCAAAATCTCCATGTCATTGGTCCATATCCATTCTTCAATAACCCTAAATTTATTTGGAGCTGTTCAAGTCAAACTTTTGGAGAACAAACCAAACATATTCAAGTTCCCTATTTGTTGTTCTCTTCTCGTAACCAATTTTCAGTCTACTATAAAATCCAAAAAAAAAAACACTAAAACTTCACAAAAAAGAAATCAAACCTTCCGCATCACATCTGGAGAGTGTCCGTGAACTATTCCAAGTAGAATTTTTGAATTCAACTTCAAATATAAAAGAATTTCATAAGCTTCTTGATGTCCGTTTAATTATGTAGTTGGGTGTTCCTAGCTTGAAGCTGCATTTTACATGCCAATAATCAAAATCATGAGGTAACATAAAATTCAAAGAGCTTTCTCCTCGGAAAGAATCTCCAAAATTCCAATTGAGAACTAATGTAGGAAGGCCAATTTATCAAACTAATAATAAGGTCAAGAGACCTTCACGCTATGAGGCTAGGGAGGGGGATAGAGGGTAGGAAGTGAATCGTGGGATCTAGAGGTTAAAAGATGGTAAGAATTTAGACAATTTTCTCATTGCTTATTTCATGAGCTCCAATGATCAACAAAGATATTACGATTTAATAATAATAAAATTTCAACAGTGTTATCTAATGCCTTTTTATTTGGGTAAAGCATGGCTTTGATTAATTGAGGAAAGTATAGATGAGATAATATGCGACTGTCAAAGGACCAAAAGGAGGCACACAAAATTCATACAGTGTGCCCCAAATGAGAGAAGTTATAAAAGCAAAGAGTATTCAAAGCACGTAAAAGAAGACATAACTATAAGCACAATAATGGGAATGATTAGTCATATTGAATCTCCCATTAATAAGAATCACAACCGACAAATTTCTTTGAAAAGAATGTTGTGAATCTTTAACTTTTGATGTAATTTTTCTTTTTACTCCTTCCACGATGCTTATGAAAATCAGCATTCTTAACTGGTACATCATCCTCAAATCTAATTAAGGCATATACAAATTCTATAAATGTGTTCGCAATAGAATTTGGGTTATTAATTGGAGAATATTGATGATGTGTCTGTGTCATACCATGAACATGAGGAAAAGAAGTCTATTGCTAAGGGATTACATTGTGTGCGCCATTAGCAACATCAAAAGTCTTATTAATAAGGATGCTATCTGTTGTAGGAACAATAATTATTGTTTGCATAGTGAAGCCTCTTTCGAAGTCTGATGAAGAGGCTGAGGATCGATTATCAAGTATCAAAGAAAAATAGGAATCTCTACATTAAAAGCCACATGATCAATCATAGATATATTCTCCTCACCTTGAGGCATTGAAACATCCTTAGAGAAACCATTAGTAAAACTAGTTACGAAAAATAATAGAGTGATGGGGATCTCAGAATTAAGCTTTGATTGATCAGCATAATGGAATCCTTTTGAGAAGCCATAATATGAGTCTCGATGGAGGTGAAATGGGCATTAGACCCATTTTGAATAAAAAGATACTCAGCTTGGGAAGCATGAATAGAAGCATTAGCAACATTCATGTGGACTTGCCCCGATATCGGAACTAATCAACCTCTATAAAATAACTTTTCATGAGGATTTTTACAAACTTCAAAGTTTTTATTTCGCTTATTATCAACTAAATAAGGCAAAATCTTCATAAAAATTAATAAATTAAAGAGAAACAATAAATGCTAAAAAATGTGACCATGCACCGTAAAAGCATATGCTCAAAATGATACATTAAGGGTAGGTTTGGTTGCAATATTTAGCAGCCAAGATTTACGCTAACACTTGCCAAGCAAATTTTGAGCTTACTACCTTCTTAAATCTCATTTTCCTTCCATTTTAAGCTAAATCCCAAATTTAGCAAATCACAGGGAAGCAAGATTTACGGAATTTGCATAACTTCTCATTATTGTACATCTTCTTCAAATTCCTTCAATCCTAAATCATGAAAATACAAATGAAACAGTTTAACTATAATATAACGGTTATAACCAAACTTAACACCTATCATGCTTAATAGTTTTCATTATTAAACACCTTCAGCATTAACTAAATTTAGATTTACAAGATTTACTAAATCCTACTTGTAGCCAAACCACCCCCAAGTAAAATGGTCAAATATATATATATATATATATATATATATATATATATATATATATATATATATATATATATATATATATATATATATATATATATATATATTCGATTCGACTTAGCATAAAAATAAGCATCAAAGAAAAATAAACAGCTCTTGAAGACTACCTTTGAAGAAGGACATGAGTTTCTCGGAGGAAATCGCCCACGCCCAGTACGTCAAGGGCCTTCCAGGCGTTGGGCCAGGTTAAGATAGCGAAGCCGGCAGCTCTGAGGGAGTCCGACGACTCTAGCACCAAGCTTCTTATACCCTTCCTGTAACCAAAATACAAAAAGATCGATTAGAGAATTAATGAATTAGTTAGTGTTCAAAAGGAGTGACAGAGAAAGTAAAGCAAGGGAATCTACATAAGGAGATTAATGGATGTAAGAAGCACGCACCGGTGGAGGCCGAGGGCCGTGCCCAGGCCTGAAACTCCTGCGCCAACAATCACCACTTCTTCAATCTTCTCCATTCTTCTCACTTCCACGAGTTGAGCACAGTACCTTCCCAGAAAAGAGCGAGAATCGAAGAAGAGTAGCAAAGGGGCGGCGGGATTGGTAATTAAAAGTTTAATACAAATCTTCTCTTTTTTTTGGGAAAATTTGGGGCATAAGCCCTTCTATTAATGTCAAAATCAAAGATTACAACAAAAATCTATCAATTACAAATAAGACCAGTATACCCCCAAAAACAAAAGGAAGTAACAAATTATAAAAGGCGGAAAATAGGACTCAGAATACAGGACTACACCATTTGATCAAATAACATCAAAAAAACAATCAAACGAATGCTAGGTATAAAACCCAGCAACAGCAGCAGGAGCACCGGTTGCCAGTTGCCACAAGGAAACGATCCACCGAAAAACCAAGGACCCTCACAGTGTCCCCAACAGCCATGGTCATATCGAAATCAGTCAGAATAGCACGCCCTGGTTGCCCATAGACCATCCGAGGAGGTGCTTGGTGTAGTCCATAGCTCATCATCGTCCAAGCCGCCAAAAATAACCCAAAAATGGTCTCTAACACAAAAATTGATTGTTGCCAAAACAAAGAACCAATAGAGAACCCAGTTCTCAACCACACGAAGCAGCAGGGAAACCAAAACGTCAAAAAACACGTCCAGATAACTTTCAACAGAGGGCACAAACAACAAGTTCCAATTATCCCAAAAAGGCCATAGTTTCACCAAATTTTCCATCCAGACTATCATGATTATTCCCGTTTTTAACCTTGGCACAAACCGCTACACAAATATCATCACATACTTGATTAATGCTCTTTCTCACGTCAGAAAATCTCCTCTGATTTCTTTCTCTCCAAAGGAAATAAACAATAGATGATATAGCAAGAGAACCAAACTTTTTCTCTAACACAGCTAAGTTAGCATTGTTCCACATAAAATCATACACCTGAAAAAGGTTTGGTCTTAAGTAGTAGGCATTACTAGCCGGCAGAAGCTTAGTGAGAACTCCAAAAGTAAAGTCACACCCAAAAAATAAGTGCGAGTGTGTTTCAGAATGACCCGAACAGAAATTACAAAGAGGATTAACCTGGAGCCCTCTCCTAATCAACGAATCAGCACACTTAAGTTTCCCCAGAATCGCCATCCAGGCATAACAAGCAAAACGAATGGCGTGTTTTTTATGCCAAACATACTTATACCAATCCACATTGTCTAAGGAAGAGTAGAAATGGGAAGAGAAAAACTTAGAAGTAGGCTTAGAAGGACCAACCCACATCAAGTTATCAGTATCCAAAATCGGAATGCCCAAAATTCTGGAACAAATATTAATAGGCCAAGATCTGGGAAGACTCCATCTCCCATTCATAATCACTTCCTTCACACAGCAACCCATCCCAGAGGGGATACAAAAACTATTACCCAGCGGCTCACCATAGAACCAAGGGTCCCAAAATAAAGAGTAATTGCAATCGGTGCCAACCTTGAAGCTAACCAAATCCTTAAAACCAACAGCCTTGCAGCAAATAAGTTTCCAAAATTTTGAAGCGGAAGGAGGTGGAGGCTTCCAAGGAGATTCATAATTATTCTTAAACCACCAGCCCACCAGAGAATTAGTATTAATCAATCTCCAAATAAACGAAAATGCTACAGCATGATACATCGAGTCCAGAGAGGGAATACCAAGCCCCCCCTTGGACTTAGGCGTAGTAACACTCCTCCAAGAAATCATATGCATCTTCTTGTCCGTCAGATTGCCAAAGAATAGAAATTTAGAGCAAATCCTTGAAATGAACTTTTGACAGGATTTGGGTAAGATAGCACCTCTAATCCAGTATACAATGGTATTAGCAATCGTGAATTTGATGTATTGAACACATCCTGCAAAAGAAAGAAACTTAACTTTCCAGCCCTCAAGTAGAGCAGAAAGCTTGCTCAGTAGGGGTTGGAAGTGAGAAAACTTGAGTCTTTGAGTAGTGATAGGAATGCCCAGATAGGTGAAAATATCCTCAAGGTTAGAAATCCCCAAAGAATTAGCCAGAATATCCGAATTGTCAACAGCCTTTGAGAATAAAATTGAGCTCTTAGCCGGGTTAATACAAAGACCCGAGGCCTCCTTGAAGGAAATAAGAGTGGCCTTAAGGCAAGCAAGATTAGACAAAGAGGCCTCCCCAAATATAAGTAAGTCATCAGCATACATAAGGTGAGACAAACAAAAGTTTTTATGCTTAAACCCCTCAAAAGAAGCATTGGGATTAGAATTTAGGCAATGAAATAAACCATCCATGGCAATACAGAAAAGCAAAAGGGATAAAGGACATCCTTGCCGAAGACCAGAAGAGGATTTAAAAAAACCCTCTAAAGAACCATTGATGCAAATAGAGAAATAAACGTCTGAAATGCAACCATGAATCCATTTAATAAAAAGTTTAGGAAAGCCTTTCCGCCTCAGTCTATCCAAAAGGAATTCTCTAGAAATGGAATCAAAGGCTTTTTTGATATCCAACTTAGCACAAAAAAACTTGTGATGACCTTTAAAAAGTTTAAGCACTTCCGTGGCCAGAATAATATTGTCAGTCGAAATTCTATTCGCAATGAAACCCGACTGACTCTCATGAATAATGTGAGGCATAATCTGTTTCAGTCTATTTGCTATAATCTTGGCGATAATCTTATAGAATACATTACAAAGTGAAATCGGCCTAAAATCCGCAAAAGAAGATGAGTGAGATCCTTTAGGAATCAAAGTAATCACAGTAGCTTTAGCCCCTTTAGGCATACAACCCGAAAGAAAGAATTCTTTAATCGTAATGCAAAGGTAGTACTCAATGATGTGCCAAGATTTTTGATAAAAAGCAAAAGAAAAACCGTCCGGTCCAGGTGAGGAATCAGTCTTACCCGCAAAGACCACATCTTTAATTTCTTTATCAGAAATAGGAACCACCAGAGAATCAACAAGATGGGAAGGGACCACCTCCCCAACAGGAATATTACCAAAACAATCCACAACAGGAGGTGGAGCATTAAATAACTCAGAATAGTATTCCACAAAGGCACCAGCAATGTCACTATGAGAAGTGAGAGTCCCTTTAGGAGAAATAATCTCCTTAATATTGTTTTTGTTATTCCGGGCTCTAATCTTAGCATAAAGAAAGTCAAGATCATCTTCACCTTGAGAGAGCCAATAAGCTTTGGCTCTCTGCTTAATCCAAGAGGACCAGTTATCCTGTAACCTTCCTAAATTATCATTGGCATCTTTTAGAGAAGTATTAAGACCATGATCAAGAGGATTGCATTGAATTTCATTAAGGACATGAAGCTGGGTCCTTTTAGCCTCAAGGATAGCCTTGGAAAGGAAGGAAGAAGAAGACCAATTCTTCTTTTTATTATCAATTTTGACTTTCCTTAAACAGTTGTAGAAGGCATAGATAGGGCTGGCAGTGTAAGGTTTGTCAAAAGCATTAATTAAAATCTCCCAAAAACCATCCTGATTAAGCCAAAACTTTTTAAACATGAATCTGGTGAACTTCTTTTCATCATGTTTAGATATCAAAATAAGAGGAGAGTGATCAGAACCATTGGGAGGATCAATCTTGTAGTAAGCAGTGGGAAAGCAATCCATGAAAACGGAATTCACCAAAATCCTATCAAGCTTGATGTGGATAGGAAGATCCACCCTTTGATTATACCAAGTAAATAAAAGACCCACCGAAGCCAGGTCTTGTAAGCCACAGTCAAATATACAGTTATTCAACTCATCCAGTCTCCCCTGCAACAGAGGAGCACCACCAACCTTTTCAGATTCGAATCTACAGCAATTGAAGTCGCCCATAATAACCCAAGGAAGGTTAATACTGTGAGAAAGCGTCAGGAGATTGTCCCAAAGCTCTTTCCTGTCTTCAGGTAGATTGGCAGCATAAATAACAGTTAAGACGATTGGAGGAGAAGAACCCGCAAAGAGAGTACCATGAATGATTTGGGAGGAGTAGAAAGAAGGAGAAAATGACACCTGCGTAGAGTCCCATTTAATCCAGATTCTACCCGGAGAAGATTGACTGAAATTGTCACAACATTGCTCATTCTCAAAGAGGGAATGAGTATGCACAAACCACGGATCAGAAGCCCAATTGGGATGGATTTTGGCTTCCAAAACAACAATAAGCTTAAGACTATGAGTTTTAATAAGGTCTTTACACATCCCAACCTTAAGAGGGTTATTGAACCCCCTCACGTTCCAGGAGGCAAAATTCGGCAAGGACATGAGTTAACGAGAATTTTTTGCCTTCTTGGCAGTGGACTTGGTTTTGGATTTTTTTGGCGGGGATTTGTCTTTCTTTTTAGAGGTAGATTTAGAAGATGAACTAGCTGACTGTTGATTATTGGATTTAGTTTTTGAGGCGCTAGAAGGATCCTCAACCTCAAAATTTTCATCCACTTTCACATCCACCGGGTTTGTATTCTCTATCAGTAGAGTAGCAAAACTATTAGCAAGAACCACTTGGGAAGGTAGAAGACTTTTTGTAGAGGATGGAGGTTTTGGGGGAGAAGTATCAATGTTTGGAAGATTTAGATTAGGGATATCTAAATCAATCTGAGAAGAATTGGGATCCAAAAGAGAATCCCGCGGGGCATTTTGCGGCAAGATAATAGAAGGAGATGGGGTTTCCGAGGTAATAATGGTAGAGGGAGGATTCTTAATCGGATTGTTGACAGGAGATGAGTTTCTGGAGGGAGGAAGTGGAGGTTTAGAGGTTCCAATAGGCCGTGGAGTTGGTTTTCTACTCTTGCTTCTCCCACGAATCACGCGCGGAGGAAGCGCCGGTTTTGGGTTGGGATTAGAGGAACAGAGAGCAAACGGGTGAAACAGAGAGCCGCATCCCTCACACGGACTGGGCTTCCAGTTATACACGACTTGAAGGTTCAAATCTTCTCCATCCATATCTAGCGGAATAATTTCTGGTAGAGGCGAATTTTTGCTAATTTGAACACATACTCTAGCGAACGTCAGTCTAGTTCTTCTAGCAGTGAGGCTATCAACATATATAGGAATACCAATGTAACTAGCAATTTTAGATATACCAGAAGGTGTCCATAAAGCAAGGGGTAGATCCAAAATCTTAATCCAAATGGGAATAAGAGCAGATTCATCCCTTTTTGGCTTAAATTTTGGATTCCATTTCTGCAAAACGAAGGGTTTACCGAGAAGGAACCACGGACCGCCCGAGAAAACCATCTCCATATCTTCCGCCGAAGTGAATTTGAGGAGGAAGAAGCCATCCGCCATAGAAAGAAGAGAGAAGGAGCCTTTCAGTGTCCAAGTTTTGTTCATCACAGCAAGTAGTCTCTCGTAATATGGACGCTGTCCTAACGAGTAACCGATAAGGGAGTGTGTCCAGATGGTAGCTCCTTCCGAAAAATCTGCTGCTTTGAAGGAGAGCTTTTGGGTCGGAGAAACAAAGGACATCGGGAAATCAAAGTTGTTAACTGAGGGGTTGGCCAGACTATCAGCATAAGAGTGGGGAAGGGGCTTTGGAGCTGCACCAAGGACAGAATTACCTGGTAGAGGGGGGAAATTCGCTGCTTCCAACTCCATGAAGAGATGGAGGCGAAGCAACGGCCGAGGTGACCGGGGAGGAGAGGTGGAAAAACAAAATCGCCAACACAAGCAAACCCTAGCGGAGCTCAAAGCCAAGTCCAAAGTTCTTTTATTTTCTTTTTTTTAAATCTTCTCTTTTAATCGTGGAAAAAAAATTTTACAAACATACCCCAAAATTTTTATGTATTTCTATAGTATGTCTGAATTTTTATATATGCTCCTATAATATTTTAATTTTTCAATCATATAAATTTTTTTTAATATTAACATTTTAAAATTAAAATATATTTTTAATTACATATATTAAAATTTGATATAATTTAGATTTTAAACATTGTAATGTTATATAAATAATTAAATAAAAAATTTTTAAAATAGGGTATTCGGAAGTAGGTTTTTTGGAGTGCAAAACTCCAAATAAACTACTTCTTTCAGTGTGATTTCGGCTCTACTGTTCGGCCCAGCTGTTATTATCTAATGCGTAAATTTTTATTTTTTATTTATTTATTTGTTTTAAACGGAATATCTATCCGCTGTCACTCTAATAGGAACTCTAAGACGTCGTAACTAATTCCTCAGCGAGCCTACCATCAACCAGCCCTACAGGTGCAGAGTTCTCAATTATTTTCTTCCCACTTAAAAGGTCACGTTGCATGAGAGGAGAATCGAAAATATGTTAGGAGTTCTCAATTATTCTCGCCCATCAACCCAACTAAGCACAGTGGGGGTTCAACTTTTTTTTTATTACTTTTTAATTTAATTGACACGCTTGGTCACTTCAAAAAAGTCCTGCTTAACAAATTCATTACGTAAAGTTTAATTATTATAATCACAATTTGATCCATAAAAATAAAATAGATTAAATAAAGTACAACAATATATTCTATACAAACGCCCAATAATCACTGGCCAATAAGTAAACTATAGACTAATGCCGGTCACATCACTGGTAAGAAGAAGGCCTTACAATAGGCGACCTGATGAAAGGATATGAAAACACATTTTGTACTCATAAATAAAGTAAGTTATAATAAAAAATGTCCCCAAAAAAAAAAGTTGTAATAAGTAATAAAATAAATTAAGATTTTTTTTATTAATATTGATATATCATCAAAAAAATTATCTTGATCGGGCACGCATTTCGAAGCAAAAATAACTTGGAAACTTCAAAAATTAATTCGGAGACCATGCGAACTCCGATTTCAATAAACTTACAGTCGAACTGAACGTCTAAGAAATATGAACACAACTAAACCAAATTCGACTCAATCCGAGCCCAAATGGGTCCAAATCGAAGGCCAGAAGCACATTCAAAAGGTTCAAACCATAATTTAGAATATCAAACAGTTTCTAAACATGATATGCTTATAGTAAAACTGAGCGGCTCGACGAAACGAATCCAACGAACCCAAGATCACAAAATTATGACATCATTAAGACATTCAAATGTCCAATAAACAATCTATGATCGAGAAATTCAACATCATCCGTCCATTCAAACCACTCCCAACTTGTCCTTGATCTCCTCCTTATTTACTGGTCATGCCGCTATTAGAAAAATATAAATAGACCCATCATTTCTCATAGAAGTGGAGCCTAGAGTGAGGGAAAAAGGAGGCCCAAATAAGAAGAGAAAAGAAGCAAGCAAGGAAGAGAAAGAAGTGACTCCTCCTTAACCACCGCCAGACTTTCACCCGGCAGCCTACCGGTGCTGGAGTTCTACCTGAATGTCATATAACGTCGGAGTTTCACTCGATCGTCGACTGGCGTCGGACTTCTACTCGACGTCGGACCTCCACTCGTCGCCGGATTTCTACCCGACGTCAGACTTCTGCCCGTTGTTGGACTTTCGTCATAGTTCTATTCGACGTTGGACTTATGTCCATCATTGGATTTCTACCTAATGTCGTCCTTTCGACCTCCGTCGTCAGACAACAGTCTTTATGACCTCCGTTGCCCGCCAAATATGGTCCTTCCGAGTTAGTCATCCACCGACTACAGTCCTTCGAACCTCCGTCGCTAGACAACGATCTTTATGACCTCTGTCGCCCGCCGACTACGATCCTTCTGATTTACGTCGACCATCAACTATAGTCCTTTCAATCTCCGTCGCGCATCGACTATTTCCCTTCCGACCAAACAAATACATCAACAGTGATTCTTTATATTCCCACCATGTAATGTATTATATATGATGTACATCAAGATAAGCTCTTTCCCCAAGAAAGTGCCTCATTTATAATCAACTGCAAATACTAGTGGATTCATTCAAATTGGGCTAGCACCCATGGATTTTCCCCCTTTTCAGGGGTTTTCCACGTAAAAATCTTAGTGTCTTGTTAAATATTGTACCCTCTCTCTTTTAGTTGTGTGTGTCATAGATCTTCGTGCAAAACTAAGGCGTTAAAATTTATATTTTTCTACCTCCGCGAATACTCCAGGACGCAACAAATATAAATCATATCAACAGGAGTTCAATACAATATGAATGTTAATAAATAAGTATTATATCACTAAAACTCATCTTCATCGGACACAAATCCCGAGACATATTTTAATTGAAACAATCCAAAATTAAAATTGAGGACATATGGATTCTAATTTCAAGAAACTTTACTTAAATTAACCATCTCGAATAGATGAGCTTAACGACACAAAAATGACTTGATTCGAGCCCAACTGAGCTCAAATTGAAGATCTTAAGCATAGTTGGAAACTTAAAATTATTAATTGGATGATAAAATGATTTTCAAATATGACATGTTTATAATCGAATCAAGCAACTCAACCAAACAGATCCAACAAGCTCAACATAGCCTAATTTTGACATCATTTAAGTACCCAAATGCTGAAAAAAAAAAAAAAATTCTATGATCGAGGGGATCGACGTGGGTTTTTTTGATAGAGTGCTTCGACTTTACTCCAGATTTTCTTCATGTTTACCTCTAGTTCTCCACGGACCTCTACTCAGTCATTGATCTCCACAAACCTTCGCCCGGTCATTGACCTCCACAGACCTCCGCCCGACTGATCATAGCGAAATCTCCAGTTGATCGCCTGGCTGACACCGTGAGATCTCCGACAAACCTTTGCTTGTGGCTTCTATACCTAAATGTGTATTATATTATATTAAAAATTATAAAAATATTAAAATATATATATTAAAAAGTAAATAATTATTCAATATTATACTTTTAAAAATACGCAAAATAACTTTGCATCATGCAAATCAATTTTGAGCTTTAATTAAATCACAAAACGGTATTGCGTTTTTAATTAAAAACTCAAAACTGTTTTACGTGTTAGATCCTTTTTAAATTAAAATTATAACTCATTTCTTTTACTTAATTACATCTTAAATATATGGCCCTTCTTGTAATTTGTCCTTATTCCCTTGTATTTATTTAATATTTATTTTAATAATTATAAATGTTTTAAATATATGCATCCCTTCTTCCACTGAATCTTCATTTACCCTATATTTTCTTCTTCACCGAACTAAACGCTGTAAAGAAGCAGAAATTATTTTGTGTGGGCTACGAATGTCATTTGGAGACCAATCAGAATGAGTCACATTGGTACCACGGCTCAGTAATGCTCGATACCGCTTGGTAACGCACGGCTCGTTCGGTACCCCGCTCGGTATTGTTGATGTGATTCATTCTGATTGGTCTTCGGATGTAGAGCATTCGACGTCCACAAAGAATAATTCTCTCCTTAAAGAATAAACAATTTGAACAACCATACAAGTTAATTCACAAAAGAAAAAAGAAAGTAAAAAGCCCTCATAATCCAATGGGAGAGCAATAAATACAGCGTTTGGAAAGTGCACCGATCATTTTCAGGAGCAATTATTACGTCCGGTTACCGAATGCGTTCATAGACCAATAACCACGTGCCACGTCACTTAAAACTCGGTATTGAACACTCGGTATACATTCAGATACGTTTGATTTTGACCGGACATAATAATTCCTCCATTTTCAGGCCCCTAAAGAAATTCATCCTCCCCCACCCCCACCCCCACCCCCACCCCCAATAGTAACCCCTACAGAACATCTGTCCTATAGAAAGTTTCGGAATAACAACGGTGCTTCAGATACCACGAAAAATGAAAATATAAAGAGGTGAATGAGTGGAGTGACCAATAATGATAGAAAATTTTATAAGATAAGTTTCATAAAGAACTAGATAAAGATATTTTACAAGTTTACGTGATACCTTGGGCTCTTAATGCTGTAAATAATTTTTTAATTAAGTGCCGAATAATAAACTTGATGAAAGAGAAATTTAGTTTTCAATTTAATAAGATCTTTGAAGATCTTTGTGAACAACATTACTTGGTCCTTTTTTTTCATTATAAAAAAATAAACAGAAATCATAGGGCCGAAGACTATTGAGGAGCGTGAACGTAGCAGAAGCGACGAGAAGACAACAAAGTATCGCTGCTAGATTAACACTGCGCTAGCCTGCCCTTTCTCTAGTACCTCCTCATCCGCTTCCTCCACTCCTCTACACTGCCCAAACCATGTGGCCCACATCCCCTGCCGCCGACGGCAACACCAACACCAACACCAAAACCAGAGCTCGACTATCCTCCTCCTCCTCCTCCTCCTCCTCTTTGTCCACGTCCTCCTCCTTCTCCCGCTCTTCTTCTTCCTCTTCCTCAGTCGCTGTTCTTCAAACGCCTAAGCGTAAAACCATGGAAGAAGTCTGGAAAGACATGAACCTCGCAACTCTCGCCAACGAAAGCCAGCCGCCGGCTGCAGTCTCCGGCGACACGCGCCACTTCTTCCGCGGCATGATCTTACAGGATTTTCTGGCCAGCGCTTTCAAAAGCCCACCGAGCTCCGCCGTCTCCAGCGAGAAGCCGCAGCTTCCCCTCCCCCCTACTGCGCTCAGTCTTACTAGCGGGCTGTGCGGGCCGTTCGGCCCGTCCAACCTTCCCCACCACACGGCTGCCTCCTCTCCCTTCTCCTTGTCGACAAAGAAGCAAAATCTTGAAGACGCGCCGTCCTGCAACGCAGAAAGCGACCGCCACCATAAGCGAATGATGAAGAACCGCGAGTCCGCGGCTCGTTCCCGGGCCCGAAAGCAGGCCCGTATACATCCCCTCTTCCTCATCTGTACATATTCCTCTATAAAATTCTAGACTTTATTGAAAATTATATAAAAAAAAAAATTCTAATAAAATACTGCTAGATGTGCTAAATTTCGTGCGATGTTATCTGTTTTTTTTTTTTTTTTTCAAAACCTCTCTCATCCCTTACTATAGTGTTCACTGCGAGCAAAAACAGGCATACACGAACGAACTGGAGCTGGAAGTGGCTCACAGGGCTGAGGAGAACGCAAAGTTAAAGAAACAGAATGAGGAAGTAATTACTAAGAACTGAGTTGCCGTGCTATATATATACTAGCTCTGTTTTTCCTTTTCATTTTATCTTATTGGCTTGCAGCTTAGAGTGGCAATGGCTGCTCAGATTCCCAAAAAGGATTTTCTTCAGAGAACTTCATCAGCGCCTTTTTAAAGAAGAACACAGCTCATCTTCACATGTTGGTTGAGAGCTTAGACTTTCAACTAAGAGATCTTGGATTCAAGTCTTTGTAGTGAGTTTGCCTTAAAATGGCCTAAATGTCTAAAAAAAAAGAAATTTTGATGGCTCTGAAGTGGTAAGAGAGCGATGACAGCAGGAAATCCGCGAGCATCTCTTTCTTTTATTGGCTTTGCAGAATATTAGATAGGAAGGGATAGGGACGGAAGGTTGTAATGGAAGTGGGTAGATCTGTTTGTGCAGAAATGGAAAGAAAAAACACTCTTATAATAATATTACATGGTATATTTGCTCTGTTTTCTCTATTTTGTTTCTTCTTTTGTGGAATGGAGAGAGGGCAATGGTAGGATATAGAACCCTAAGTGATTGCCTAAAAAGCTAATACACCGTATTATAAGATGGGACGTGGCTTATTCTCTCTAATCATCATCTTTTGTTAACTACTCCAACCTCATAAATTATCTAGCGGTACCGAGCATTAGCGAGCTCTAGCGCTACGCGCAAAGGTAATATAACGTATTCTGATTGATTTTCGGACGACGTTCGGCATCTCACCGAATAATTAATTAATTTAGGGCCTACATAGTTTAGATAATTTTTTTTATTTATGCCAACTATAATTTTTTTGTGGTATATAAAGGCTCATTTATAATATAGTAATCAACAAGTATTAGATAAAATATGATTAGACAGAATTTCTAATCAGTATTTGTATATTGTTTTATTTTCCCCTCATTATTTACATGACGTTATATCTGGTTTGTTTGTTAAATAATAACTAATATTATATTAGTTATTGTTAGGTTTCGTCTAGATTTAATTTAAGCTGATCAATGACTATTCTATTAATAGTGTTTAGCTAGGTTGAAGTGGGTTGTAATTCTTTTGTAAGAGCTCGTTCAAATAAGAAATAAAGAATTCTTTCCATCTTTTTTTTTTTTAATGCAATTTAAAAAAAAAAAATTCAATTCTTTCCATCTCCTCTTTTCTTCTTCTTTCAAGATATACATAAGAGTTATACTTTACAATAAGAAATTTAAATTGAAGATAAATGTATTTTTTAAAAGGGCAATGGAGAAACCTATAAAATAAGATTGATTATATGAACAATAAGGGATATCTACGATGGTTAAGTATTAGTGGCTCAGAATTTGGGGAAATTTTTCTGTGCTGAGTCCGAACGTAGTGGATCTTCCAGTTGTTATGTACTTACTGCATACGTACTACATATATACTGCATATTTATAATTACGTAGTAAATAAGCATCAAATAAATAGAAAATCAACAATATTCACTAAAAACTCAACAAAACATAGAAAATACTAATTAAATACTCACAAGTAATGGTTGGCTTAGTATTTGATGCGTATCTACAAATACACAGTACATACGCAATAAGTATGTAGTGCATGCACAGTAATCCAAATGATCCTCTGCGTTCTGATTATGCACAAAATAATTTCCCAAGAATTTGAGGTTGATGTCTCTTTTTGAGTGGAGCTCCTCAATTTCTTAGAAATTCCGCTCTTTTTAAGTTTGTAGAGGATATTATTCCATGGTATATTCATATGTTGTTATGTTATTGTACATTTGAGATGAGTTGAACCTATTTTAGAGGAGCTTAGTTAAGAGATATATTTATTCATGAATCATGATATGCACTGCTAAGTTGGATTAATTATTATGTGCGGACATCAAACACCGTTCGAAGACCAACCATAATGCGCCACGTCACTCATGTGCTCGGTACCGCTGACATGATGCATTCTTATGGGTCTCCGGACGACGTTCTGCATCTGGTCTCTGCAAATAATAATTTCTCTTTAAGTGGGGGATTCATGATAGCAAGATTCAAAGAGGACAAATATTGACCCTAGTGAAATTAGCCTCACGAAAAATTCTAAAGAAAAGACCTGTTAAGGCGACTTATCTCTCTGGAAGGACCCCTCATCAAATTTTTAAGAGATGTATAGCTATCAATCAATGATGATCTCATCAATCATGCCATCTCTATAGCAAAGGCACCTGCTTAAGTATTCGTTTGAGAGAACTCACTCAAGGTACTCACTTGATGACGCGAACGTTATTCCTGGGTCGTTGGCCAGTTCGTTTTCTGCAGGCTTCCCACTTTCGCGACAGCCACTACCCTGGCTGTCTGACTTTTCGGTTATGCACTTTTATTTTCCTAGCTGGCTTTTTATTTAGTATTTTCGGTATTATCTCGTTTTACCTTTTTATCTCCTGTAAGGTTGTAAAGGAGATCAGCTTCCTTATTTTACCACTCTATAGAAGGCTTGCTGCCTGTTACTGTTTTATTGGTTTTCTCCCTCCGGTAAACTCTTCCCTGTTGTGTTCTGCTGCATTACTTGAGAGGACTGCTTATGACACTCAACTTTGATATTCACCTGAGAGGAATTCATCAAGAGCATTCACCACAAATATTCGATGTAGGTAGCTAAAGTTACATCAGATATGAATGTTACCATGCACATATCATGAATTACTCTTAAGTGTCTATAACAATTTATAACCATCTAGTCATGTATTATTTATTATTTATCTAGATCTTGGCTCTCATGTAACACCCATAATTTTATAAATACTGATTTGAAAGATATCTTTTGGACACATACCATGAGTGTTTTAGATTATACTACTTTCTATTATTAATAGAGACGAGTGGTACATTTCAAAGCTCTTATTATACGCCCACTTATCTTCTTCCTCTTACTTTATTTGCATACCTAGACTCACAATTAAGGTCAATATATGGCCCATAGATGGATTTGAATCAACAGATGTAATAACATTTTATCAAGTTGAATTTCACCTCTAGTTCCTTCTTCTACTTAATTATGAAAGCTTTTGTTTTCTTTAGCCTTATTTGTCATCTTGGAGGGGAGATCTATCAAATATATTTCTTTTATAAGTGTTATCTTTTCATGATGTATTTGTAAATTGCATAAGCAATGGTTGTAATTTTTTGCCTAATTAATATTTATAGTTGTTAGCAATGTATTTGTGCCAGCTCAAATCCTTGAACCGGCACAGATACATTAATGAGTTGGTGGTGGGATTGGAATCCTCTCTTTGGGGAAAAAAAAGAGTGTCCTATAGTTATTTAATGAATTTATTTTTTATTTTTGCTAAAATTAATATTTACATTCATTATACTCGACATTGTTCGGCTTTGCACATGCAGTATAAGTGTATCTAGCCGGCTCGAGTTTTGCTCGATAAATTGCTCATGAGCCAAGCTCGAAGAAATAACAAGTCAAACTTGAGCCAACATTGACTCAACGCTTTAGCTCACGAGCCAACTTGTTTAGAAGATATTAATATAAAACATATTTAAAATATATGAGTTCAATTATGAAGCTATTATAAATAATTAAAATTTATATTTTATTGTTTTATCTCAATTGATTTTTTATTTTTATTATTTTTATAATTTTATTATAATGGTTGTTTGAATCAGAATCATTTTTTTATCTTTTGTTATAAATGAATGAGTTTAAAATTTGTAGAATTAAACTTGAGCTCGACCTCAATCTTAAATTATTAATTAAGTTCATGCTCAAATTATAGATTGATATATATATCATCAAAAAATTATCTTGATCGGGCACAAATCTCGAGGAAAAATTAAGTTGGAAACTTCCGAATTTAATTCTGGGACCATCCAAACTCTGATTTCAGGAAAGGTACAGCCAAATTGAACGTCTCGAAAATACGAACCAAATGGCACCAAATTCGACTCAATTTGAGTCCAAATAGGTCCAAATGGAAGACCCAAAGCACATTAGAAAGTTCAAACCATAAATTGGAAGATTAAACAATTTTCAAGCATGACATGCTTATAGTCGAATCGAGCGGCTCGACGAGACGACTCCCCAAAGATTGTCAAATTCTGATATCATTAAGACATTCAAATGCCTGATAAATGATTCATGATCAAGGGGATCAGTATCGGCCGTCCATTCAAACCGCTCCCAATTTATCCTGATCTCCCTCCTATTTACAAGTCATGTTACTCTCAGAAAACTACAAAAAGATCTATAATTCCTCATGGAAGGTGACCCAATCAAGAAAGAGAAGGAAGAGAGAGAAACTAGTTCTCTTGCCACCAAACTTCTCCTCGACCACCATCGGACTTCCGCCCGGCCACTGACAGTCGATGGACTTCCGCCGACCACCGATTGTCGTCGAACTTCCGCCTAGTCACCAACTGATGCTGGACTTCCGTTCGACCACCTAACATCGCCAGAGTTCCATCCATTCTCCATTTATCACTAGATTTTAATTAGATGGTTGATTATTGTAATATGATCATCCTCAATTTCAAGGACGATTCAATCACTTGTAATCTACTCAAAAATTAGTGGAACCATTTCAACTAGGCGTGGGCCCGTGGGTTTTTTCTTTGTTAGGGTTTTCCACGTAAAAAATCTTATATTCTCTGTTTGTGTGTTATATATCGGTACAATGCTGAGATGTAAAAATTTTAACTCTATCACTGCGTATATTCTAGCCTGCAACAGAGATGATTTGAGCTTGGCTCATCTCATTTACACCACTACACATTGCTGGTATATCACTGAAGAAAGGAAAGAAGACAGAATAGCTGCAATAAGGATTTCATTCTTATTGGATACCTTACCAATAGGGTATACATTTAATATATATATATATATATATGAGAGATACATAAATGCAGAAACATAGCAGAATGAAAACAAGGGGTTGATGCAGGCAATTAAGCATCCACAATAAAGAATAAAAATATCCAAAATCTATAGAGGAAATGGTCATATTAGTAATATAGGGCTGGAATGTATCAATTGGTAAAACTACTTATCAATTCTATTTATTAACCATAAATTCTAAGGTATTTAAATTCATCCTTATATAAATTATATTATAGTATTATTACATATTTTTTGTTTCCTCTTCGTGATTTTCTTGAAACTATAGCCTCTAAGATGGTAATATTCATGTTACATCAAATTACTATTGATATGACTCCGAAAAATTAAATTGATCAGCATGAATTTCAAGATAAAGTTTGAATTAGAAACTTCAATAATAAATTCCATGATCTTTTGTACTCTGATTTCGAATAACTTAAATACAGACTGAACTTGTTGACGAGCCGAACTTATTGATAGTACAAATGATCCGATTAGACTTCAAATGAGCTTAAATCAGGCAATTGAATTATATTTGAGAATGTTGAACATAAATTGATGGATAATATGACTTTCGATTATAGCATGTTTATAGTCAAGTCGAGCAGTTTGATGAGATGAATCAAACAAGCTTAGGATCACTCAATTCTGACATCGTTAAGGCATTCAAATGTTTGATAAATGATTTACAATCAAAATGATCAATATTGACTGTATGATAAATTTTTTTGGCTTCAAGTCAAATTTTTCAAAATGTTAATCCCAAAAAAGCTATAAATATATCATCATTCTCTACGAAGAATCAATTCAAGGGTTGAGAGATTTAAAGGGGTCTTTTACAATTTCTAGTTATTACTACCAACGACTACTTCCAACAATTGTCGCAATTATCTTCTAAAAAATGTTTCGTCTTTTGCGTCTGCTAGGGTTTTTCTTGCCCTAGCCGCCGCTCTTTTCTTCTTCATCGGTGATTACTTTTTCTTCTCTTTTGCTTGATAATGGCTAACAAGAGGATCGATCCTGGGTTCTTAGAGGGTAAGAACTCGAAATCTTTTAAAGAGGCTTTATCTGGCGCCGTTTCTTCGAACGTTTTTCCGGATTGTCGTATCTCTACGATTCGTGGACTGACCGCTCTTTGGTTTTCTGAAGATGAATTTCTTCATATGGCGAAACCCTTTGAATTCGCTTTGGTGGGTAAGTTTCCCCTTAAGCGTCCTGATTTGGACTCTATCAAAATTTTTTTTTTTCAATTTAAAGTTATCTGGTGATGTTTCTGTGTCTGTTTTAGATCAATCGAATGTGCTTATCAAACTTTCAAATGATCTTGATTATGGCCGAATCTTTGCTCACCGTTCGTATTTTGTGTTTGGTTGTTTTATGAAAGTTATCAAATGGTCTCCGTTTCTTGACCTTTCGGAGGAGTCTCCGATTGTCCCTGTGTGGATTTCCTTCCCTGGGTTGCGGCCACACCTTTTTTCCCCTCGCATACTTCTAGGTTTAGGATCTATTTTTGGCCGTCCGATTCATACAGACAATGCAACGGCGGTTGGGTCTCGTCCCTCTGTTGCCCGTATCCTTGTTGAACTCGACATTTCTAAAACCTACCCAGAATCCATTTGGTTGGGACCGGAGAAATTTGGTTACATTCAAAAAGTTGTTTTTGAGGGCATGCCTAGTTTTTGTTTGCACTGTAAGACCGTGGGGCATCTGAAAGCGGGATGTTGTAAAACTTTTTTTTCCGAATTTGCCTTCAAATAATAATCCGGCGCCACCGTCGGTGGTGTTCGCATGTGAGAATTTGCCTTCAAAAAATCTTGTGAATCCTGATTCTACCCCTGCTGAGAAGTCTGTTTCTCTATGTGAGAATTTTTTGGGTGCTGCTGATGACTGTATTATTGATAATAATGTTGGGGGAGGTGGCGTCGAGCCTCCTGGTGTGAATTCGGTATCTCCTTTTGATGTTGATACTCCTGCTCTTGTTAATATTTCGGAACCTGTTGTGTCTCCAATGGATGTTATTGTTTGTAATAGTGAGGATAGATCCCCTGCTGTGGATGTTACCGCCCGTTCGGGATGTCATACTAATGCTGATGGAGGTGTTGTTATTTCTGGAGTGAATCCGGGCATGCCTGTTCTGTCTAACTCTGTGATTGTAGAGCACATTGAACCGATTCGGGTTCCTAATCTTGCTGTGAGGACGGATGGTCAAGAAAATTTGGTGGACGTTCCCGTGAATGAAATTGGTTCCCAAGCGTTAATGGATCAGGTGGGGGGTTTCGGCTAGTGTTGATGTTAGATTACATGGTGATTGGCTGAATAATTCGTCGGAAAGCGATTCTGATTCTGATTCCTATTTTGATCCGGGAAATGAATTTAGTATGGTTCGTGATAGACCTATTTCTGGCACTTTGCGTGGAAAATTTTGGGGTAGAGGTTGTATAAGAAGATGATTCGGTTTTTTCAGTTGATTGGAATGCTTTGCGTTTCGATTGTTGGTTGCAGGGCAATGATGTGGTCGGGGCTCCTCTCCTTGTCGCCTCCATGTGGCAACCTCTACTGGATGGTCCTTGTGCGGTTTCGAGGTTGATGGTAGCCTTGGTCATCTACTGAGCCCCCATTTTGTTTCCGGGGTTTTCTTTTGTTTTGAGAGGTTGTATCTTTTTGATTTTTTCTTCCCTGACTTTAGCTGTTGTAACCGTTGTTTGTTTTTTATAATATATTATAATGTTTTGGAAAAAAAAAAAAATCTTCATACTTCTTGGGTTTATAATTGTTCGCTTGTGGACATCTAAATGCTATAATACCTACAATTGGAGTAAATAAATCGTAAATAATAATGTTAATATTCAAGTCATTAAAATGTTTATATTCAAGTCATTAAAGATATGAATGCATGAGTTATTACTTGTGTTCAAATTATTTTATTTCATTTTTAAATTAAAGAATATTTAATAAAATTTAAAAATAAATTTAAAGTTTTTATTTTCAAATTTTATTTAAAAAATTATAAAATAAATTTATTAATTCTATATATATATCATCATGCCATTTTTTCATATCCTATCATACTTGCAATTTTCTTATCAGGCCTTAAAATTTTCAGCAAACAATATCCTTCAAACTATGCTGTTTATTGTTATTATAATTTTATCCCAATAACTTCCATGCAATTTCTGTTATTATTTTTAAGCCAGCATTGCCTTATTTTTTAGGTTGATTATGAATTAAGATTTTATTTGGGATCACTTTCTTATTATTTTTAAAAATAATTTTTTAATATAAAAAATTTTAATTCTTAAATTTATTAAAAATTTACTTTAAAAAATAAAAAGAAAGCCGCCCCAAATGAAGCTTAATAATTTATAGTTGCTACAAAAGAATCAAATGCTGCGAATATGCTATTCTGCATAGTAAATGTTGGCCTTAAACAAACTATTATATTATGCTGCCCTTCAGCTTAGAGCCGCCTTATATAGTTATATTAGCTCTATTTACATAGTGTTTGTCCAAAATGAACTATATAAATGGGTTTCCGCAATTCTACATTTCAGTAATATATGTTTTGTTGCTGTTAATTAGCTGCTGCTCAAATGTCTGCAGTATTGCTATTAAATTTTAGAGAGATTTTTACATACATAACACTTAAAAGTTTCTTATTTACACATATAACACCTAAAGTTACCTATTTACACACATAACACCTAAAACTTATTTGACTTTCGAAAATACCATTCCGTCTTCCTCTCAGACAAAAAACCAGTCGGATCGCGCGCGAAAATTCATCTTTTTGTTTGTGAAAACCTACGCCTGCTCCCTCTCGCCTTCAGCCACCTTTATCCGAACATCTGAAGTGCAGAAGGATGAATTCAGCTCTTCAGGAGGATTGGGATCGGAGCAGTCCACACAATGTAAAGTTTGATTGGTTCATTTTTTGGATTTTAGGTTTCATTTGGGATGACTTCTTAATTGCTTTCGAAAACGACTTTTTAATACAAAATTTTTTAATTCAAAAATTTTTTATATTAAAAAGTTGTTTTAGAAAGCAACAAGAAAGCTGTCCCAAACGAATTCTTAGATTTAAAATAAATTGATTTAGCTAATTTGTTGGTGTAACTATCCAAATTGATTAAATGTACATTCTTGTCCGAATCACTAGATCCTTTTTATGCTTTTTTTTTTTTGGGACATTTAGGCCATTTAAGGCAAACTCGTACACACAACGCATACACATGGACTCGAACCTTGGACCTCTTAGTTGGAAGCCTAAGCTTTCAACCAATAGGCCAAGAAGAGTTGTGTTTCTTATGCTATCCTGAGCCCTAGCGAAGGCACCTACGCGTAATTGATTGGACCCTTGGTCAACTTGTTTGATCAAAGCTATGTAAATTACGCTAAAACAATCTAAACTAATGAAATCTAGGCCAACGCAATATATGCTTTGGTTCCCTTAACCCCGGATCACTCACCTAGACGGCTAGACCATAGGAGTCTACTCTACTCAACTCTAAACTATAGGTCATCGTAGTTATCTTAAGTTGGTCTTGGCCTAAATCTAAGCTAAGCTCAAGCATACGGACAATTATTACGTCCTCCGACCGGACGTAGAGGAACGTCCGGTCAGAGGCCAAATCGCCTCAAAAAATGAGAAATACCGAGTAAATACCGAGCAATACCAAACAAGAACGAGGAATACCATCACATGAAGACCCAATACCGAGTATACCGAGCTAGAAAAAACTCGGTACAACTCGGTATTGCTCGGTATAGCTCGGTATAACTCGGTATTGATCTTTACAGAGCGGTATTCCTCGTTATTATCAAATAATAACTAGTAATACCGAGCAAATACCGAGTTTTTTGGCGGGATTTTGCCTCCGACCGGACGTTCCTCTACGTCCTTACACCGAACCTAATAAAAGTTCCCAGCATACACTATCTCATCCCGCAAGAGAATCTTAGTATACCTCCCACAATACTTCAATTTGTAATCTAACTTGAGAGTTGTAGAGACAATCCATCCCTTCTCATCGAAATAATTAAGATAAA
The DNA here is from genome assembly GCA_019514585.1 of Dendrobium officinale. Classification (NCBI taxonomy): domain Eukaryota; kingdom Viridiplantae; phylum Streptophyta; class Magnoliopsida; order Asparagales; family Orchidaceae; genus Dendrobium; species Dendrobium officinale. The sequence goes on from CM033696.1 coordinate 22,451,186, forward strand.
AAAGATAAAAGAAGTACATATTCTTATTCACAAATAATATAATTAAAGTAAGGTCTCAATGATTTCATAATTCATTATATAATTTAATAAATCATAAAAAATTTAAATAAATTATATAAATTCCCTTTATACTTGATACGTCATCATGAAATTATCTTGATTGGGCATGAATCTCGAGGAAAAATCAGTTCGGAAACTTCAAAAATTAAATTTGAGAGCATATGAACTCTGATTTAAAATTGAAGTCAAACTGAGCGTCTCGGAAATACGAACCCAACGACACCAAGATCAACCCAATCCAAGCCCAAATGAGTCCGAATCAAGGGCTCAAAGCGCTATTGGAAGGTTCAAACCGCAATTAGAGTTACCAAACGGTCTCTGATTTTGAGGATCTTATATTTTAATCGAACGGCTCGACGAGACGAATCCAACGAGCCCAAGATCACCGAATTCCGACATCATTAAGGCCTTCAAATGCCCAACGAACGGTGCAACGGTGCATGATCAAAGGATTTGATATCGACCGTCCATTCAAAACACTCCAAATTCGCCCCTGATCTCACGCCTATTTACGGGCTATGCCACTCCAGAAAAAATATAAATAGAGCCCTCATTCTACACCAAAGGGACAGAAGGGAAGAGAGAGAAGAAGAAGAGAAGAAAAAGGAGAAGGAAGAAGCTCCTCCTTGACCACCGCCGGAGCTCTTTCTGCCACCTGAAGACGCCAGAACTCTGCTGAATTTTCGGGACACGCCGGGAATTCGCAGAATTTTGTAACTTTGTGAGAAGTTGATTTTAAACTGATCGTCTTGATTTGTAAAACAGATCAACCTTTGTACTTCATACAAACACTAGTGGAACTTTACAACTGGGCGAGGCCCCGTGGTTTTTTCTCTTTTTGGGTTTTCCACATAAAAACTATGGTGTTCATTTTCTCTTTTATGTTTGTGTGAGGAATACTTGTGCAACGCTAAGACGAATATTTTCTAACTCTACTGCCGCGTATATTCTAGCACGCAACAATACTTATACAAATTACTCATGCATATTTCATATTTTTCATGATTTATTCAATATTTTATAATTATTTCTTTGCATTAAATTATCTTCTTAAAATTTTAACATATTCATAAATTTTTAAAGTTGTTTAAATGTTTTCTTAATATTATGTACTTATGTCACTGTTTTAAATATTCAAAATAATTTAAAGATTTACAAACTTATTTATTTTTCACTAAAAAAACATTAAACTTATATTTTTTTGAGCATTTAGGTCAATTTAAAAAAGATTCATACACACGACTCATACACAAGACTCGAGCCGAAATCTCTTAAACTAATAGACCAAAATGAATAATTTTTTCGTAACGGAAAATTATTTTGTGACGACGCCGAATGCCGTCTAAAGACCAATAAGAATGCACCACGTTACCCCCGTTCAATACCGCGGCCAAGTACCGTGCTTGATACCGTTTGATACCTCATTCAATACTACTAATATGATTCATTCTGATTAACCTCCAAACAATAAAATGTGTTAGGCGTTCTCATAGTACATAGACATCTTAAAAATTGACCAATTGTGCATTTTGGACCGGGTGCCAGAAACGGCAATGCCAACGCGTTCGACCTTCCACGCTCGAGTTCAAATGATTGGTGGGTGCCGAAATGGTTTCCACGTCACATCACACGTCGACCCGAACCAACAGATCTGGCCCACTCGTTTCAGCGGGCTGGGTTTTGGGCCGACGAAGCTCTGCCGCGACAGAGACTTGCTAGCAGTATTTCACATCCACCTGTAGCTCTGCGACAGCTTTGCAGTCCATTCCCGAAAAAAGAAACAGCTTTATAGGAGAAAACTATTGATGAAAACGTGATAGCTCAGCTTTGGCAGCGTAGCTCAGCGCCTCTCCTCCTGGGCTATAGAAGCAAAAATAGTAGGGGATTATAGCTTCAAATGGGGCGCTAATTAGTTTAATCATTTAATTATTATTTAAAATTATTGATAATATTCTTGTTTAAATTATGCTAATTATAATTTTATATATTCATATTTTTTATTTATATTTTATAAATCTATAAACTAGCTTTTATTTATATGGTATATGCATATATTAGGTGTGCTGCTCAATTAGATAAATTGTTGATGAGCTAAATTCATTGAGCTAATAAGTCATATTTGAATCAACCTAGATTTAACTTGTCAATAATCTAATTCAAAATATATTAATATTAAAGACACTTAAAATATATAAAAAAATTTAATAAGTCTAAAAGTTATATTTCTCTTCATTATTTCAAGTTATTTCTTATTATTTTTAATTTTAATTTTTTATTCTTTTTATCATTTTACTATAAAAATTTGAAAACTATTATTAAAATTTAATCTTGAGCGAGCACGGATTTCAAGGCAAAATTAAATTGAAAGCTTCAAATATTAAATGTGGAACCATCCAATTTCCGATTTCAGCAAAACTTATAGTCGGACTGAACGTCTTGGAAAGATGAACCCAACGACACAAAAATCAGTCATATTCGAACCAAAATGAGCCCAAATCAAGAGTCCAAAGCATATTTAAACTGTTCAAAGCTTTAATTTGGATTTTCAAACGAACTCTAAATGTGATATGCTTATAGTCAAATCAAGTGACTTGACGAGATTAATCCAACAAGCTCAAGATCATTGAATTCTGATGTCATTAAGACATTCAAATGACCAATAAACAATCAACAATTAAGGGGGGATCAATATCAACAGTCAATTCAAGTCACTCCGATTTTTACCTTGATCCTTCACATATTTACAAGCCATGCCACTTTAAAAAAACTATAAACAGCCACTGCTCTTCTCATGAGAGGGGGATGAGGAAGAAGGAAAAGAATGGAGGAATTTGGGAGTTCTTTTACCACTGACCACGCCGGAGTTCCTATCGACCACCACCAAAGTTCTTTCCAACCACTGGCGAAGTTCTTCCCCGACTACTGTCGAAGTTCCTCCATACCGTCGCTGAAGTTTCTTCCTGACCTTTGTTAGATCTCTTCCCGACCATCATTGAAATTTCCTCCCGACCATCGCCAGAGTTTTCTTTCTGACCACCACTTGAGCTTCTTCCTGACTGTCGCTGAAGCTCTTCTCAACCACTGCCTTACTTCTGTCCGTTCATCAATCATCGTCAAATTTCGGTCAGATTATTCAATCTATTGTAATTCTAGCGTCTCCAAGTAAAGGGGGGAATCAACTTTGTAATCCATCCAAATTTAGTGGAATTTTTTTATTTGGGTTAAGCCCCGTAATTTTTCCCTTTATGAATTTTCCACGTAAAAAAATTTTATGGTGCTGTTTTTTTCTCTATCAACTATCTGTTGGTGTGTCGAATATAGGTATATTGCTAAGAAACTATATTTTTTATTCTACTGCCAAGTATATTCTTGTCTGCAAGTAAAAATGAGTCTACTCATGAGATAACTCTAATTTGTAATTTAAGTTCAAATTTGTACTCAATTAATAAGATATACTGACTAAAAATTATGGCCTCAAAAGTACCCTTATGACACCTGTGTGGGGTCAGGTAGATTTTTATTATTATTATCTAGTGTGAGTAGTTAAGATTGTCAATAAAAGGAAATTTTATTAGGATTTGTGCTACTTTCCACCTAGCTGCAGTTAGCAACATGCTTAGTACTCCTTAAATAATTAACTAATATAATTTAAAAGTGTGATTAAATATTTTAATAATCCCATTAGCTACAAATATGTAGCTAAAAATCACACCTAATTATATTTATAACTTAAAACATACTTTTTAAAGTGTGGATATTGTTTATGTTTTAAACTGTTTTAGATATTTTTTTATAGGGAAATTTACATACATACCACTTTATAACATCATATTTACATATCTAACACCTAAAACTTTAATATTACATCCATACCACTATGGGTGATATTTATGTAATATTAAAATTTTAGGTGTTAAATATGTAAATAGAATAGTATTAAGTGGTATGTATGTAAAACTCCCTTTTTTATATCAAAACATCACTAATAACCCGTAGCCTTCGTTTCCAACTTTCTTACTCTTTTTCTTTTTGAATTGGGACCATAATTTTATTTAGTCACTGTTTTTTCAATACTTTCAATAATTTTTTTTTCTAGAAAGCTACTTTCTACATCAACTTTCAAAAAAGTTATTTTATCTATAGTAGCTTTACAACCAACTTTATAAAAAGCTGAAGTCATCCCAAATGGACCCTTAGTTATATATACCAACTCAAATTCTTAACTATCGAGATATTGTTTATATCCAAACAACTTTGTACAAAGTCATTCCAAATGGATTCTAAGGCTTCATTTGGGGAGGCTTTTTTATTGTTTCTTAAATTAACTTTTTAGTATTAAAATTTAAATTTTTGTACAAAAAAACAGCTTTAAAAAACGATAATAAAGACGTCACAAACAAAACCTAAGTCAAAATATATGCTGCAAAAATTTGAAAACACTTTATTATAATTTAATTGAAATGGTTGAATGCAAAGCAAAAAAAAAACAATTGCTATATGATATAAAGTAAAAATTGAAAACTTACTTTTAATGTCTGTTATGTTGAAACAACTTCATTGCAATTTAATTGGGAATGATTATTCATAGATTGCAGTTAAAATTTACTAAAATCTTACATCTAAATGAGCCTAGCTCAATTATAATCGGGCACTAGCTAATGAGCCAATCTTGAGTAGAGTGTAACAAAAAATTTTTAAAAAGCAACTAAGAAATAGGGGCCAAAAGTTGTCCCAAACGAAGATTAAAATTCTTACATAGTCATCATCCTTAGTCATCACAGGCTGTAGTCACAAGACAAGCGAATGCCCTTCGAATGCAGCTCCCAGATGGACAGAAAGAGGAATCGCGCAGCGAGTTCGTCGAATGGATGCGCTAGGGCTGCAATTAGGGGTGTCAATATTTGACACGACACGAAAACCCGACCCGGTCCGGACCCGAAAAATCCGGGTTGGACCCCACCCGGTTTGAAAACGGGTCGGGTTCGGATTGACCGAACAGGTTGCCGGGTCAACCCGCGAACCCGCTTTCTCCTGTCGCGACCCAGCGCGACCAGCGAACCCGCTTTCTCCTGTCGCCTGCCGCGACCGCACACAACCCCAGCGACCCCGCTATCCGCGACCCAGCGACCCAGCGACCCCGCGCGACCCCAGCGCGACCCCGCTGTCCGCGACCCAGTTGCTGCCCGCGACCACTCCCGGCACACCCCGCTGCCCGCGACCCAGCGACCCCGCGCGACCCCGCATAGCCGCACACTCACCCCGCGCGAAAGCTCCGCGCGACAGTTCCCGTGTCGGGTCGGGTCAACCCGGCAACCCGCCGGGTCGGGTCCGGGTCTGCATTTCCGACCCGTTTACCTAACCGGGTCGGGTTAGGGTCGACCCGTTTGAACTCGGATCAGTTCTGGGTCCGACCCGAACCTGACCCGTGACCTGAAATTGACACCCCTAGCTGCAATAGAGGAAATTTATTTATTTATAGCAGCATTAAAATCTCTATCTATACTTATCGATAACATTGGTTTAGAAACTGCAGTTAACTACCGAGATATTGTCTGCTTTGACTTAAGAGTTTCACGATTATGTCATTTGGTGTAACTTTCTAGTAGGTCATCAATCCCAAAATTGCTCTGAAATGGGCACGCTTAATTGAGAGGTTTCTTAATGAAATTCTAATCACTAAACTAAAAGGCACCTTGATATTTAAGAGATTAGGTTCTTTTACTTATGGGGTTTCACAAGTTACTTAAGTATTATACAATATTTTAAGATAATATGCAAGCCTAAAGGTTTGATTTGGACAGCTTGCTCATTGCTTTTCTTGCAGATGGCAATCACAATTTTGTTTGAATGCTATCTTCTTACTATTTTTTTTATTGTTTTTCAATATTTTTTTTTGTGAATAAAGCCATTTTTTGCTATCAGAATAATTAAGTTGCTTTCATCATAGCAACTTTATAACCAACTTTATAAAATGATGTAATCAATCCAAACAAAATCTTAATATATAAACAGTGTGTCTAAAATTTTTTTATTAATAATAAATAATAAATCAGAAAATATATGATTCAACAAATTTATGAATTGAAATAATAAATATTTTTCAATCATAAAGCCACGAATTCTTTCACTCTATGAATATTTTTAAGAAAATAAAACAAATAAACAATTTTTAGTTATAAAAAAAATTGATTTAAAACTCAAAATTGTAATAGTGATTGGTCACTAGATTTTTAAGAAAAATCAACTTTGATATCTCATGATCCTTGTTAAATAATATTGCATCCAAACTAAGAAAATATCACATTAAAGTAAAATATTTAACTTTGAAAGAAAAAATTTGCTTTAATTTTTTTTTTTTTGCTTTATTATATGCTATAAAATTATTTTTATTGAAGTTTTTAAAATTTTAGTTAAACTTTTGTTTCATGTATTAGAATATTCATAACAGTAGGAAAAAAAAAATATTTTAAAAGAAAAACTTGCACACAAATGTAAATTGAGAGAAGCTCCTAAGAGAAATCAAAATTTTTAGGATGAAAATATTAAAAATGGAAAAATTAGGCCTAGCCTCATGTAATGATTCAACTAGGAGTATAAACGAGTTGAGTCATGATTGAGCTAGTTACTCCCAGCTTGAGCTTAAGCTAAATAAATTAATTAAATTTGAACTCCAACTCAAGCTTAATTCTACAACTTCGAATATACTGATAAAATTTTATAAGATTTATGCGGGTAACTTGACTGTCATAAGATTCAAAAGAATTCGGGCACTATCTCTATTACAAGGTGTGATTTCAAGGATTGCTTCAAATATTTCCTTATCAATGTTGGAAATAATATTTTAGAAAGATAAAAAGTAATTAGTTTCTTAATTGCAAAATAAGTTTGAAACAGTTCACGCTGTCATTCCATTCACTCGTAAAAACTTTAATCTACGTTACGACTTTTGTTTCGCTTGGGACAACTTTTGGCAATTATTTTTTTATTTATTTAAAGAAATTTTTATACTGAAATTTTACTTTATAAAAGGATAAAAAAACTAATCCAAACGAAGCCTTAGTAATCTTATGAATAATGATCATATAAGAATTACATGTTAAACTCGTTTACAAGAAAGTTGAAATAACATAAATCATTTGCAATGCCATTTAGATCAAATGGCCATCAAACTTGTTGATGTCATACTCATTATATTCCTCTTTAAGCTTTGATACTAATTATTAATAAAATACTATTTTTAATACAGAATCACCCCCAAAAAATAATAAAATAATAAAAAGGACCAAGCATTGCTAGTGGGCCTCAAAATTTACATTACTTTGCCAAACTTTTAGCCTACACTGAGGAAAAAAGGAGAACTATCAATCACTCTTAAAAACTCACATAAGCGCGCAAATATATAGTGCTTAAAAATAATGATCTTCCTAAAAAAAGTGCATTCATTTTTTAAGAGTACACAAAAATTCAAGGTCATCACAAAATGCCTAAAATATCTTAATTTATAAAAAAAAAAAAAAATCAAATTCCTCGGAAAATTTAAGAGTACACAAAAGATATAAATTTTAAAATATAAAAAATAACTCATGGTAGATGCTCCTAGAAGTTCTCTTTCTGTCTCTCTCTGGATAAATTATTACTTGCGATCATCGGGCTGTCTGAAGGCAAAACAGGATGCGCCACGTCACCGCTTTACACATCAAAATGGTGCGTGGTGTGTCATAATTCTCCTCTAGATGACGTTCGGTGGCATCACATAATAATTTCTCCTTTCTGACATATATATATATATATATATATATATATATATATATATATATATATATATATATATATATATATATATATATATATATATATATATATATATATATTATTTTTGTCAGTATCAAGACATATACCTCATAAAGCACTTGTGGGAAAAAAATTACTTCAGGATATATATCTTCAGACATGATTAAGATCAGAATGGATATGCATATTTTAAGATTTACATAGCTGAGATTAATTAGTGCAATATATTATATCATTTGTAAGTACTCATCTCAATGCAAATCCAAAAACATTCAAATCCATATTAACAAAAATTGCCTTCCATTTTTTCTTCTAATATTTATAATAGTTTAAGTGGGAGAATTTAAATCTAAGTTTTATTCAAATATTTAGTTGAAGCTAACACATACATAATAATATTATTTAAGTTTATTCAAGTAAAATATTTAAGTTTATTGGTGAGTATATGATGTGGTGGATCTGCATAAGAAAAAGATATGCTAGAAAGAACACTCAAATTTGTGAAATAAAATAAGCTAAAAGCTCAAAATAATATCATATTCATCATCCCTCATACCCACTTAACATTAGCTATTTATAAAGCAAATAGAATATTTTAGAATATTCTAGAGAAGAGGTATAAAAATATATATATACTACTCCTAAGTTATGTCTTAACTAATATGTTCCTCACCAGTACATTTATCAACTATTAAATATAAGATTAAATATAAATGTCACTTAATAATTTTACATGCGTGTAAATGCAAAAAAAAATCCAAAATCTAGAAGAAACTCAAAATTTGCAAAGGCAAATCCGTCCTGCAAAATTCTGAGAAAATATTCTGCTTATACTTTTGTTGCAAATCTCATGCATTAATAAACAAGATGCCAACACTTTCAATATCCAGGAACAAGGAAAGTCGAGAACCAGATCACAAGCTCGTCATTGTAATCCAATTCTCCAAAAGAGAAAAACTTGGCATCAATGGATAGACGACAGAGAGGACAAGTTCTCCTGCACAGAGCCAGCCATCGATCAACACACTCACGGTGGAACATATGGCGGCATGGTAGCTTCCTTGTTCCTTCTCCTTCCTCCAGACTCGAAAGGCAAACACAGCAGTACTCCATTTGAAGCTCTTCTGTGCTGATTTCTTCACATCTCTTGAAGAAATCTTCAAGGCCAAGGATTTGGAAGATGAAGGAAATAAAGGTGCTCATGATGATTAATATTGTTAAATTCCTTTTGAATGGGAATTAAGCTAACTGGTTAGCGAATGGGCGTTCTTTAATAAGTGCTTTTAAGCGCGCTTCTGTGTTTGATGAGAAGATATTGCTTAGATGACAAGGTTGGTTGGAGAAACATGAGTTATAAGGTGAGGTGAGGTTTCAATTATCATAAAGATTTATGGTGGAATAAAATATTTTTGTACTAAAAAATTCTTAATGAAACAGTAAGAAATCTGTTCCAAACAAAATCTTAACAGCTCAAGCAAAACTAGATTGAAAAATAGATTCTTAGATTGTAAAAAATCCTAAGCAATTAATGTTATCAAATTGTGTTTCATGATTGCTGATTTTGGAAAAAAATGAAGCAGGTTGGCGCGTCAAGGAAAATGATTAGTAGTTTGTAATGCCACCTAACAGCTTGAGAAAGAATGTGAAAAGAATTTCGTTGGTAGAATGTCGGGGTCTTTGTCTAACAGATGGTAGGTAGTACTGGCGTACTGCTAGGTAAATCTCATCTTAATTTTTCTTAGGCTTAAATGGTAAAGGAATTTGACTTGAATTTGTTTTGCCCTATTACTATTCATTGGACTGTGGAGAAATTGAGTGGAAAGAGAGAGCTTTTTGGGTTAAAATTACGAAAATAGAAAAAAGAAAATAATAAAATGAAAAATAGTGTCATTCTTAGGAGAGATTATTACATGCAGAGTCTGGACAAAAAAAAAAAATCAGTTTTATGACTGTGAACAATAAAAACATTGTAAAAGTGCACAGTGAACTGTAAAAGTGTAGTGGTGAATAGTAACTGCGTTTTTACAATTCACAATCACAAAATCAAACGGTTCTTTGAATCTCGACTCCGCATATAATAATCTCTCCATTCTTAGAGATCCGGTCTTCCTTTTTTTTTATTGTTTTGGGTGTTGATAAGTTTTTTTTCTTATGACAAGGTTATTTATTTCTAGCTTTAATGCATTTTTTCCTTATGCATATCAAGTAATTGGAAAGCATTTGACATGAATTGATTTATGACATTATTTGGAGGAGAATGTCGTTTCTCTAAAGTCGTGAATTTGAGTCGCATATTTGATGATTTATCACTCATATTCTCGTAAAAAAAAATGTCACATGTGAGATTACCATGATTGTTGATGAGATTTTGAATAAAGGAACTAAGAACATTATCCATACTAAAGCTCAAAAACTATAATAATTAAGTGCAATTTTTAGAATGATAAATAAATATTTAAAAAAGATAGAAAAAGTAGGGCTATCAAAATCGGGTCATGGGTCGGGTCGGGTCCAACCCGAAATTGACCCGACACTGTTCAAACTGACCCGAACCCGACCCGTTTTTTCAAACGGGTCGGTTTTCAAAACCTGAACCCGACCGGCTTCAGGTTCAGGTCAACCCAAACCCGCCCCGCTTCGGGTGTATTTCATTAATTTTTTTTATTTAATTCAATTTATTTAAATTTAAATCAAATTAAGATAAGATTTATTTCAATTAGTTTAAAATAAATCAAAATTAATTTAATTTGGACAACATTGTTTATAATTTTTTGAAATATCGTTTACTTATTTCATAAAAATCCTTTAAAACTCTCTTAAATTAATTAAAAACTAGTCAAATTGGGTTGATTTCGGGTTTCTGGGTCAACCCGACCCGATTTTACAAACGGGTCGAAATCTCTAATCCGAACCCAAAATTTTTGGGTCGGGTCAAATGTTGACAGCTCTAAAGTAGAGTTAATTTAAACTCTAATTTTCACATTTTAAGGATTGAATAAACTTATTGAAATGATTGTCTCATCTTGACACTTTATATGACATAAACATTGGCTGAATCTGCAAAGGTTAGGGGTCAATTGAACCCAAAATAATAGATGTTCATTGGGCATGAAGCCCAATGGGGTATTTATAGTGTCCAATTATTCTTGGGTAACTATTTACATGTGCTTCATTCGATAAGATTATTTTTTTTTTCAAAACTTCATTTTAATTCTTCTTCCATTTTCTTTCCTTTTTTTCGACCATGACAACTTAACATTAAAATAGAAAATTAGAATAGCTATAAGTAACGAGCCAAAATATCAACTACAAGAAAAACTCACTTTTTTGAGAGAACATATCAATCAATATTAAATTTTTTCATAATAATTTAAAATTAGATTTTTTTCATCTAATATAAAGAAGCTCTTTCATCATTTGAATACATTTCTTAAGAAAGTTTCTTCGAAGAAGAGTTTATCCTAAACACACAACTTGATATCTTTGAAACTCCCCTATAATCATCCATAATATCCCATCTTACAATCTTTTATATCTCATACACCTCGAATTCTTAATATTAGCATTCACAATATAAATATTATTGATATTAAAAAAAGTTTTATAGATGTCACTTTATAGGAGATAATATTATTTATATTTATGTATATATACAACCTTTCTCAAAATTTGTGTATCAAACGAAGCGTCTTAGTGCTATGCTCTTTTTCTATTTCTAAACAAACTATATAACGCCATAGCGCTCGAGTACGTACACAGTGCCACATTGAAATAAATTTTTTTGTTAATATAAAACTTGCGGTAGGAGGTTCATTAAGAGGAAAAATTATTACATGCGGAGTCTGGGCGTCGCCCGGACTCCATTCAAGTGAATACACGTAGATTTTTTTTCTCTCTTGTACACAAGTTGTATATAAGAGAGAAAAAAGTTTAAATGTCTTTCTGTGATTGGAATTTACAGCAACCGAACTCCGCACGTAATAATCTCTTCATTAAGAGAGTGAAGGAGGCTTCATCTCTATTAGAACTGTTTATTCATCCTTGTGAATTTCTTATGTTTCCATCTGTTTACCGTCCAATTGAATATTATCTGGTACTGTCCTTAAAAGCAAGCCGGTTCTGTTAGGATTTAATGGAGACGAAAATAACAAATCGATCATCTCCGAGCGACATGCCAAATCATCGAGAAGAATTTTCGGAAGCGTACTTGAATCCATTGAAAAGCAGAATCAAGGTCTTTGGATCTTCCACGTTTAGAGCGGCGTTCTCCAAGAGAGCGAGAGACCCCTTTTTTTCACTCAAGATGGGAAATGAGGGAAATGAGAACTTAACCGCTTAAACTGGGGACCACGACCCTTATATACTTAGAGTGCAAATATTTTATTTCAGCCCATCATTAAAATAAAATAAATACACGGCCTCCACACAAATTAATTCCATATAAAATTTAATTGAGATGCCACGTAAGCCAAATAATTATTTAATACTTAAATAGATCACGAATTTAATTGGCTTAATTTTTGATAGCAACTAATGTATAAAACTGTATTTATATGTATAATAATATGGGCTCACTTATAGAAATTTCCCAACAATCTCCCACTTGGGCCACATATATATATATATATATATATATATATATATATATATATATATATATATATATATATATATATATATATATATATATATATATATATATATATATATACATATAATTATACATTCTGAAATAACTGTAAGAGCTCAATTTTGCTATCTTTCTAAAATAACATCTCTAGACAATCTGGTCCATCAATCATATCAATATAGAATCAAAACGACCTTTATTACATTCTTCGTAACAAGACCCATCAATGGTCACTATATTAATATAATTAACGACATAGATCAAGTATGGATGTATAGCATGAAAATTTCATGTAATGTGATCTCAAATCATGACTATTTTCAACTGGTCCAATTTCATAACTCAAAAGAGTTATAACCAAAATTTCATACTTTATGCTAAACTGCAATTGAAATCAAATAACTGTATTTCAGAGTTTTCAATCACCAAAATAATAATACTTTAGTCTGATCAGAAATTAAGTTCATAATAATTGAACAATACAACAAACTCCCACTAAGCTAGCATATCATCAAAATAGATTACACCCATACGAGCCACATGCTCATGAAATACTTTAGGTGGTAATCCTTTTGTAAGTGGGTCTGCAATCATAAAGTTTGTACTAATATGTTCAATACAAATTTGAGAACTCTGAACTCTTTCTTTCACAACAAGAAACTTTATGTCAATGTGTTTTAATTTTGACGAACTCCTATTGTTCTTGGAATATAACTCTGCTGCTTTATTATCACAATTTATCTTTAATGGTCTCTCAATGTCATCAACAATATTTAGCCCTGTGATAAAATTTCGCAACCATATTCCCTGATTTGAAGCCTCATAACAAGCTATAAACTCTGCTTCAATTGTTGAAGAAGCTATAAGTGTCTGCTTGACACTTTTCCAAGAAATAGCTCCTCCAGCTAACATGAAAATATAGCCTGAAGTGGATCTCCTGCTATCGAGGCAACCAGCAAAATCAGAGTCGGAGTACCCCACGATCTCTAAATGATCAGATCTCTGATATGTGAGCATGAAATCTTTTGTCCTTTTTAGATATCTCATAACCCGTTTCACTGCTTTCCAATGATCCATTCTTGGGTTACTTAAATATCTACCAAGCATTCCAACAATGTACGCAATATCCGGACGCGTACAAACTTGAGCATACATAAGACTCCCTACTGCCGATGCATAAGGGATCTTATCTATCTCTTGCTTTTCAACTTCATTTCTTGGGCATTGAAGCAAACTGAATTTATCCCCTTTTGCAATGGGTGTATCCCCTGGTGCACAATCTTTCATGCCAAATCTGCTTAGCACTTTATCAATATAGGATGTTTGTGATAATCCAAGTATACCACGGGAGCGATCCCGATGAATTTGTATACCCAACACAAAAGATGCATTTCCAAGATCTTTCATTTCAAATTTATTTGAAAGAAATCTCTTAGTCTCATGCAATAAGCCTATATCACTGCTTGCTAGCAGAATATCATCGACATATAACACCAGTAGAATAAATTTACTCCCACTGACCTTATGATAAATACATTGATCAACAGTGTTCTTCTTAAAACCAAATGAAGAAATCACTTGATCAAACTTCTTATACCATTGACGGGAAGCTTGCTTTAAACCATAGATGGATTTCTTTAATTTGCATACCATATGTTTTGAATCAGAAGATTGAAAATTTTCTGGTTGCACCATATATATAGTTTCCTCAATATCTCCATTAAGGAATGCAATCTTTACATCCATCTGGTGTAGCTCTAAATCATAATGAGCTACAAGTGGCATAATGATTCTAAAAGAGTCTTTCGAAGAAACTGGAGAGAAAGTCTCTTTAAAATCAATGCATTCTTTTTGAGTGAAACCTTTAGCAACTAGACGTGCTTTATATCTTTCAATATTGCCTTTTGCATCCCTTTTGGTTTTAAAAATCCATTTATAACCAATAGGTTTTGCTCCTTCAGGCAATTCAGAAAGATCCCAAACATCATTGTCTTTCATCGATTTCATCTCATCTTCCATGGCTTCTATCCACTTTTGAAAATTAGAGCATTGTTTGACCTGACTGAATGAGATTGGATCATTTTCCAATCCCATATCAAACTCATGCTCTTGGAGATATACAACATAATCATCCGAAATTGCTGTTCTCTTTTCCCTTGTGGATCTCCTTAATGGCACTTCAGTTTGAGGTTGTTGTCCTTCCATATGAGTGAGAGATAATTCAAGATTATTTTGATTATCTGGATTTACAATTTGAATAATATCAGGCATAGTTATCTGATCATTTTCAATTGTAATAGTAGGAATAATAACATATTCCTCCTCAAAATCAAAATCTTTAATTTTATCACTCCCACTATATTCAACATCCTTAATAAATTTAGCATTGCCCGTCTCAAAAAAGGATTTACTTGAGGAATCATAAAATTTAAAATCTCTTGATCTTTCAGAGTATCCAACAAAATAGCAGCTAACAGTTCTTGAGTCTAATTTTTTTTTTATTAGGCTTATAAGGCCTAGCCTCAGCTGGACATCCCCATACATGAAAATGCCTAATACTAGGCTTCTTTTCTGTCCACAACTCATATGGGGTTTTAGTTACTGCTTTACTTGGAACTCTATTGAGAATATAAACTGCAGTCTTTAAGGCTTCTCCCCAAAGTGATTCTGGTAAAGAAGAATGACTAATCATACTTCTAACCATATCCTTTAAGGTTCTGTTTCGTCTCTCAGCTACACCATTTTGACTTGGAGTCCCTGGCATAATGTATTGAGGAACGATGCCACATTCTGCTAAATATCTTGCAAAAGGGCCTGGACGTTGTTCACCTGATCCATCATATCTACCATAGTATTCACCACCACGGTCAGATTTGACAGCTTTTATCTTCTTACCAAGTTGATTTTCAACTTCAGCTTTGAAGATCTTAAATATATCCAGAGATTCTGATTTTTCATGTATTAAATATAGGTACCCATAACGAGAATAATCATCTATGAAAGTAATAAAATACTGATGACCATTCCAAGAAGCTGTAGGGAATGGATCACAAATATCAGTATGTATTAATTCTAAGACATTTAAACTCCTTTTGGCACCTAATTTCTTAATATTTGTTTGTTTTCCCTTAATACATTCAATACAAATTTTAAAATCTGTATAATCAAGGGAATGAAGAATTTCATCTGATACAAGCCTTTCAATTTTTTGTTTAGAAATATGCCCTAATCGCTTGTGCCATAACATAAAAGAATTCTCATCAGTTAATTTTCTCTTTGTACCAAAATTATTTATATGCAAAGTTTCATTTATCTGTGAGGCACAAATATCTAATTTATATAGATTATCAATCAAAGAACCTGTACCAATAACTTTAGAAAGTTGAAAAAGACTATATTTTCCATTTCCAAATGAACAAGAGTAACCATATTTGTCCAAACATGAAATAGAAATCAAGTTCCGTCTAAATGACGGTACATAAAAAGTCTCATACAATTCCAAAGTACAACCAGATTCTAAGTACAATCTATATAAGCCTACAGCTTTAACAGGAGCTTTATTGCCATTTTCCACATAGATGAATCTTTCAGCATCAGTTGGCACTCTGCTCCTTAGACAACCTGCATAGTCACACTTATGTGAGTAGTTGCACCAGTATCTATCCACCAAGTGTGATTTGGTACTAAAGACAAATTAACTTCAGAACAAACATAATTCAGAAGTTTACCCTTTTTGACGAGCTAGTTAGCATATTTTGGACAATCCTTCTTCACATGACCAGTCTTCTTGCAAAAGAAACAAGTAATAACCTGATCTTGCTTCTGTTGCACTTTAGGTTGTGAAGTCTCTTTATCTGCAGCTCCTTTAACTTTATAATTCCTTTTCCTTTTGGCAGCAAAATCATGAGAGGAAGAAGCTAAGTGAGCACTTTCTACCTTTTCTTGTTTCAATCTTTCTTCCTCTTGCACACACTGAGCAATGAGCTCATTAAGAGTCCATTTTTCCTTTTGAGTATTGTAACTTATCTTAAAAGGACTGAATTGTGTAGGAAGAGAGATTAAGACTAGATGCACAAGAATGTCATCAGACAATTCTAACTTTAATGCTCTTAATCTTGTAACAAGATTAGACATTTCCATAATGTACTCTCTTATATTTACTTTGCCTTTATACCGCATTGAAACAAGTTTACTAAGAATAGTACTTGTTTCAACCTTTTCAGAGCCTACAAAACGGTCTGCTATTTGGCTTAGGAATTTCTTAGCATTTTCCTCCTCAGGCATTGCACCCCTGATGGTATCTGGAATTGAGTGCTTCATGATCATAAGACTCATGCGGTTTGAACGCTCCCATTTTTCAAAATTTGCCCTTTGTTCAATAGTGCTTTCCGCAGTAAGGGCAGGAGGGCGTTCAGTCCGAATTGCATAGTCTAGATCCATACACCCAAGAACTATAGTAATGTGCTCTTTCCATTTCTTAAAATTAGAGCCACTAAGCACTGGAATGTTATGTAAATTCGCAGATATAAAAGAAACATTAACTGAAAAAGAACAAAAAAAAATCATATTTAATAACGCATATGATGGGCCCTTTATAAGATACCTAAAACAACATCATAATTTAGTCTTTGGACAGAAATTACAATTTGTAAATGGTACTCTTAAAATTATAGTTAATAAATATTGATAAAAAATTCTGCCAATAATAAGCCTTTCTTTGCACCGACTTACTATATGCATGAATACTTCAAAAATTATCACATATTTATTACTATATCTTTAAAGTCCGGCCAAAAAATAGTCTTCCTTTGGGCCGATTATTTTTCACATAGACTAGAAAATTCTTTAGAATTATTTAATTAATTTAAAAATTAAATAAATTGATCTAATAGAGGTCACTTTGGTGACATATTATTTCAATTTAATTTAATTTCAAATTAATGAATAATTATACCAAATGAGAAATATTTGATTAAAAAACTAAATTTAGTGAGAAAATTAATTCACTAATTTATCAATATTTCTCTACTATAGAAAATGTACTAACTTCAAAACAGATTAATTCAAACAACATTAATGAAGCCGTACACAGTAACCATAAATTCTCTAATGGTTGCGTCGATTGAAAAATAAATGCAATGGCTTTATTTACGGTATGCAGGGTCAATTAATTCAGTTTTAATATATATATCTATAACTGACAAATTAAAACTAAAATAATTCAAACGTTACTGAATGCAATATGTTAAATAAAACATCAAGATATAAGGAATTCAAACTTCCTTCAGGAAATTAACTCTAATTTAAGAATTAATTATTATGAAATCCTTAATAAAAAAAAAATTCAAGATGCCTTATAATCCTAATTCAATAATATAATTGCAGTTACAGAAACGTCTTGAATAATTTAGCAGTTATAAATTATGCTTAAAAAATTTTTGAAAAACTGAATCCATTGAAATAAACGTACAGATGTGTCGATTCATATTGAATTAACTGTAACTTAGCAAACTAGAAAAGTAACTAACGACTCATCTTCTTCAATGGATTGAAATGAAAATGATAAACCAAAAAATTGATAATGAACAGTCAAATTTAACAAACGACTGAATTACTGTTCATATAAAATTTCTAAATTTCTCTGATTTCTCAAAACTGACTGAAAAACCTTAAACAGCAAAAAGTTTTGAAAATTTTGACAACAGATTTTCACAGAGAAAATAGAATCTCTGCAAATGAAAAAATTCTCAAATGACGATTCCTATTGATCGGAAAACTCAAACCAATATCATGATTAACGAAAACTATTTCTCGTTGATTCAACATGACAACCGGGCTCTGATACCACTTGTTAGGATTTAATGGAGACGAAAATAACAAATCGATCGTCTCCGAGCGACATGCCAAATCATCGAGAAGAATTTTCGGAAGCGTACCTGAATCCATTGAAAAGCAGAATCAAGGTCTTTCGATCTTCCACATTTAGAGCGGCGTTCTCCAAGAGAGCGAGAGACCCCCTTTTTTTCACTCAAGATGGAAAATGAGGGAAATGAGAACTTAACCGCTTAAACTGGGGACCACGACCCTTATATACTTAGAGTGCAAATATTTTATTTCAGCCCATCATTAAAATAAAATAAATACACGGCCTCAACACAAATTAATTCCATACAAAATTTAATTGAGATGCCACGTAAGCCAAATAATTATTTAATACTTAAATAGATCACGAATTTAATTGGCTTAATTTTCGATAGCAACTAATGTATATATAAAACTGTATTTATATGTATAATAATATGGGTCCACTTATAGAAATTTCTCAACAGGTTCTGCTCAAGAGCAAACTCTAGTTAGGAAATGAGATGTAAAACTTGAGGGATTTTTAGATGAGCACTGCTAATTAGCTTTTCTGAACGCTGCTTTATTTATTTATTTATTTAAACTTCTCATTATTTTGAGTTGTATTAGTGAATTTATATTAATTATTACCATATAATTCATATCAAAATTCAATATATTTTGGTGCTTAACAGTACCCGTATGATAATTCCAGCAAGAAGGGCTTAAACAACAGGACCGCTCTACTGTTTACCAATGCAATGAAACCACCTCAAAAAAGAGATATAATTATGTGCGGACATGCACTTGTGTATTGATTAGCAGTGTATAGCCAATTGCGAGAAATATCAAGCTGTATATTTCAGGCGATCGGCCGTTCGTCCTATGTAACTGCTTGTGTTGCCTAGAATTTGGCTCGACCCTTCACTACAAGAAAATTGGTAAATAGCGACCTCCTATTTGTTCATATCGATCCTTAATCATCGTATGCTTCCTAGATATATCGCGGGTCAAGGGGCAGCGCCCCTGGAGGTTTCCGGGCAGCTCCCCTGAAACAAATTTTGGTTGTAAGGATATTTTTGGAATTCAAATTAATAAATAAAATGATGAATTCTATTTACTATTTGTTGGAGACAATTACCTAAATACCATAGCATTTTAAAATTTTTAGGTGGGGCAATTGCCTAAAAACCATTATAATAAAGACTAAAAAATAAATTAAAGGTGACAAATTACCTAAAGAATAATATAACAAAAAAACAATAATTTTAGGGGGGGGGGGGGGGGGTGGGCAGAAATTATTCTTTGTGGACGCCGAACGTAGTTTATCGTCCGGAGACCGAATCAGAATGTGCCACGTCAGCAGTACCGAGACGAATACTGAGCATTACCGAGTTGCGGTACCGAGCAGGGGGCGACGTGGCTCATTTTGGTTGGTCTCTGAACTCCGTTCGACGTCGGAGCATAATAGTTTTACTTGACTTAGAGGGGGTTCCGCCCCTGCTCAAGTGTTGTTCAGCTTGGCTCATTAAAAAAACAAATTAAAATTTTTGCTTGTGTCGTCTACCTCGTTAACTTACCAAGTTGGGCAGAAGATTTTGATGAACATAATGTCCATATGAAAACCAACATAAAAAATAGAATGCATGCAAATATTGTCACATATATGTACATATATCCATATAAAAAAAAAATATGTTTCATAATATTCATGTATCTACATACATATAAGAACACAAACACACACAATCAAGGTCCTATTTGGTGTCTGGGCTCTTAAAATTTGCAAGCATAAAAAAATTAGCCTGGAAATGGAAATAAAATTGCCAATTAGCTAACGTAAGTGAGACTCATATTGATGTCCTAATATTGTTGTCAGAGTTCCTAGGAAATTCATGGCGATAGATATCAAAAGTTACTTCGTACTTTTTCGCTTGCATAAAAATCTAGAAATAGATATAGAGAGATAAAGTTGAATGCATAGATCTGCAAGAAAAATTTATAAAAAAAAATTATGAGAGAGAAAATTCACTACAAGAAAATTAGTCAATAGCGACTTCCTATTTGTTCATATCCTTAATTGTCGTATGCTTCCTAGATATATCGCGGGTCAAGGGGCAGCGCCCCTGGAGGTTTCCGGGGCAGCTCCACCTGAAAAAATTTTGATTGTAAGGATATTTTTGAAATTAAAATTAATAAATAAAATGATGAATTCTATTTAGTATTTATTGAGGACAATTATCCAGCCAATTAGAATATATAGATTTACTAGCTTTACTTTGACATTACTAAGGTCCATCATTCCTCATCGCCGAAAAGACACGAATACATTGTAAAAACTCAAATGGAGATTATCTCCTTAGGTATTTGTAGGAGCTGACAAAACTGAGAAGAAATGGGGGGTGTTAGTTGTCAACATTGATCAAAGTACATTGACAAACATATTGTGTGATATTGAGGAACATTGTTCGACGAAGAAGTCATGCGACAAGGTCGACATATATTTTGTTTGAGTAAAATGGGTGATGAGTTGCATGGAAAGTTAGGCTTCGTTTAAGACGGTATTCTTTCTGCTTCTTAAATCAGCTTTCTAGTACAAAAATAAAAATGTTTGTACTAAAAAATTTCTTTAAGAAACAGAAAAAAAGCCGTCCCAAACGGAGCCTTAAACGTCAGTTGATGTACATCAATTAGGCTTCATTTGGGATGACTTTGTTACTGTTTTTTAAAGTTGCTTTCTATTACAAATTTTTTTTTATCTTTGTACTAGAGAGCTGCTTTAAGAAGCAATAAGAAAGCCGTCTCAAACGAAGCCTTAACCAACACTAATCCATGGACAAAATTTGACTGGCATCAAGTGTAGGATTTCAATTAGTGGACAGAGGTTGACGGACAACATCAAGAGTAGAATGTCAAGAAATATTAGTTAGTAAATGCATTATATTGTGCTGATAGCATTGCTGCATGAAGAATTAGCTGAACAGAAAAAAATTAAAAAATATATATAGAGAATAGAGACAGAAGAAGGAGACGTTTTCCATTCTTTCATTTACATATATTTACGTTATAAAACAGACCTTTAGAAAAGAGTTGATAAAACTTGGAAAGGAATTAAAGTCAGTACTCAAAAAGTTGCTGCTGCAGCAGAGTTAGTGATCACTAAACAAAATAATGCAACTACTTATCTTAATAAGTCCGCTTGCTTATTACTGCCCCGAAAGTTAATGATCTTCTTGAATATTGTTGATTTGTTTCGTAACCGGAGAAACCTTGTAATTGGCAAGGCCTTTGTGAAGATGTCTGCAATTTGATCTTTGGAGTGAAAATGATGTATTGTAAGAATCTTATTTTTGATTCAATCTCTTACAAAGTGGAAATCAATTTCAACATGTTTAGCGCAAGCATGAAAAATGGGATTGTTGACAAGTGCTATTGCAGACACATTGCCACAATAGAGGAGGTGGAATCAGCTCACGGTTTTTGAAACTCTTGCATAAGTCTACGCAGCCAAATGAGATCAATAACAGTTGTAGCAATAGCATTGTATTCAGCTTCGGTAGAAGAACGAGCTATAATATTTTGCTTCTTAACTTGCCATGAAATTAAGGTAGTGTCGAGATGGACACAATATCCAAATGTGAATTTTTGGTCGCTTGGACCACCATCCCAATCAGAATTAGAATATGCATAGAGTAAAATGTTTCAAAGCATCATAGGTAATCCAATACGCAAAGTACCTTTAATGTAACGCAAAAGTTGTTTGAGTAACTTATAATGACTCTTTAGTGGGTTATGCATATGTTGACACAATTTATTGACAATATAAGCAACATCTAGACGTGTAATAGTTAAGTATTGCAAAGAATCCTCAATATGTCTATATTGTTTGGGACTAAAATTCAGCAAATGAGATGTATCCTCAAGTAACTATTTAGTGGAGATAAGAGAAAATTTTGGCTTGCAATCAACCATTCCCGAACTGAACAGCAAATCAGTAGCATGTTTCGGTTGAGAGAGGTGTAAACCATTAGAAGTAGGTGTCACATGCATTCAAGAAAGAATGATATAGTGCTAAGGTTCTTCATTTTGAATTTTTTATATAAATTGAAAAGCAAGTGCTGAATCTGAATGTCATTGCTACCAGTGAGAAGAATATCATCCACATATATTAAAATATAAATAGAAGTTGAATCTTTGTTATAAAATAGCAAGGAAGGGTCAGCTGAGCTGTGCTGAAAACCAAAATAGAGTAAATAATAAGTGAATGTTTCAAATTATTATTGAGGCAATTTCTTCAATTCATAAACAGACTTCTTGAGAAAACACATGTGATCAGGATACTGAGAATCATGAAATCTTTGAGACTAAGACATGTAAACTATATCAGTTAAATTTCTATTTAAAATGCATTTGAGACATCCAAATGTAAGATATTCCATTTAAAAGCGACAACAATAGTTAGAAGAATAAGTATAGTAGGAAGATGGTGGAGCATAAGGTACAAGCAAGAGAGGTGGAACATTCAAGATTTGCTTCCATTTCTCTAGCCGCTCTGCTAGGGTTTCGTGGTTCCGGGCGCTTTCGCCCGTTCGACGGAAGCTTCTCCTCCGGTGTCTCTCGTTTTCCAGGGGAGTCTCTTCTTCTCTTCTTCTGTATTTTAGCGTGGTTATCTTTTTTTTCTGGTTGCTTCGATTTTTTGGCCGGCTGTGCCGGTATGGCATCGGTGAAGCTTCGAGACCCCGATTTTTTCGGTGGGGTTTCCCATTCGCGTTCTTTTATTGAAGCGCTTGCTGGTCCTAAACCTTCATTTCCGGATTTGTGTGTTTCTACCTTTCGTGGAATTCCGTCTTTATGGGTTTCCGATCAAGAAATCAATGAGCTCGCTGCCCCTTTTCAGTTCTCCCTTGTGGGCTTCTTTCCCTCTAAAAGACCACCTCTTGATTCTATACGCAAATTTTTTTTTCAATTTGAAGTTGAACAGTGAGTTTTCTGTTACTGTTTTGGATCAGTCGCATATCCTGATTAAGCTAGCAAACGATCTGGACTATTGTAGGGTGTTTTGTCACCGTTCCTACCTAGTGTTTAATTGCTTTATGAAATTGACGAAGTGGTCGCCAACTCTGGACATTGCGGCTGAATCGCCTGTTATCCCTATCTGGGTTTCGTTCCCTCGGTTACGCCCTCATTTTTTTTCACCTCGTATTTTGTTTGGGCTTGGCGGTATGTTTGGTAAGCCTTTGAAGATTGACGAAGCTACTGCTGTAGGTTCTCGCCCTTCCATTGCCCCGGTTTTTAGTGGAACTTGATATAACTAAATCCTATCCTAAACATGTGTGGTTAGGATCTGAATCTTTAGGTTATACTCAAGAGGTTGTTTTTGATGAATTTCCTCAATTCTGTGCTAGCTGTAAGTGTATCGGGCATGTGCATGGTAATTGCAAACCGTTTGCTGTTGTTCCTGTGATTCAATCTTCTTCCAATCCTCCTTTAGCTACTGTTTGTTTAGCGGCTGAGGATGGTTCTAAGATTTCTCTGGAGGGTGAGATGGTGAATAACGGAATTAATCCTGAGATTGTTCATGCTGTCGAGCCGTCGGATATCCCTGTTTGTGGGGAGGTTTCTGTCGCGGTGGATTTGCTTAATGTTACTGTGTGTCCTGCTCTGGCTGAGGTTTCTCCTATCACGAATGTTATTGAGTACCCTGTTGTTCCTTTATCGACTGATCCCCTTCCTAATCCTATTAATGTTGCACATATTGATTTGAGTGAGCGTGTCCCTGCTCTAGTGGAGTCTAATGTAACTATTGTGAATGCTGGTGGATTGGAGGCTGGCGGGGCTTCTGCTGGTTTATCCCCAAATGCAATTCCTTTCTTTCCTCCTACTATACCGAGTCCGAGTCTGAATTCTATGTCGTTTCATTCGTCGGAAACCGTTAATGATGCACCTTTGGTCACGGCTCGGGTTGAATCTGTGGCTGTTTGTAACCCGGCTATCAATAATTTTATTGAAGTTCCAGTGAACTTAGTGGATTCTAATTTTTTTGGCTAATCAGGTTGGGGATTCGTCTGGTTTGGACATTAGGAACCACTTAAATTGGTTGAATGACTCGTCGGATGGTGATTCTGGTTCCGATTGCTCAGAAGATGGCTTGGTTACACCGGAATTTTGTGGGGGGTCGGACCCTGGTAACGACTTCTCCCTAGTTCGTGTGCGACCTACTTTAAATGTTGTTTCTCGGGGGAGAATCCGCGGCCGTGGCCGCCGCAGACGCTAATTTTCTCTTAGATGTTGATTTCTCTTCTTTATCTATTGAGTATCATGTTTTCTCTATTGGCTGATGCGATAATATGGGCTATGATGTGGTCGGGGGGCTCGTGTCCCTGGGGTTAAGCTGTGGCAACCTTTGGTGTGGCTCTCGGGTTGGTGGTCGCTCTCGGGTCGTTTTTCTTTCCCCACCATGCTGGATGGTCCGTGCGAGGCTCCAGGGATGCTGGTAGTCTCGGCCGTTTGCTGAGCCCGATCTTTTATTGTATTCATCCGTTTTATCGCTGTTTTTTTTTTTTTTTTATTGTATGTCCACATTTGATGTAACCGTGAGAGGTGGAACATAAGGTGTAGCATTGGATGAAGCAGTGGATATGGGAAGATGTTAAACGAAAATGTAGATTTCAAAAACTTTACATGTCTAGAAATGAATGTGGCTTGGCCCAGATAAGAAAATTTCACTAAGTTTGAATGAATTACAAAGCTTGATTTACCTCTTTGTTTGGAGACTGTGAAATTACAATAGATTGGAGAATAATGCAGAAGTATGGCGGTGATCGGGAAGAAACCAGGTGATGGTCGACGAACTGGTCGAAGTCCGACAGTGGTCAACTAACGAACGAAAGTTCGGTGGTGGTCGACGAACAGACGAAACTCCGGCGGTGGTCGACAAACAGGTGAAAGTCCAGTGGAGGTTGAGAAGAACTCTAGCAGTGGTCAACGAACTGGCGGAAGTGCGGCGGTGGTCGACTAACATGCTAAAGTCCGGCAGAGGTTGGGAAGAACTTCGGCGGTGGTCGATGAACCAGCAGAAATTCGGCGGTGGTCGATAAACAAGCGGAGGCCAGATGGTGGTCCACGAAGGAGTGGAAAGCCGCAGTGGTCAACTGTAAGTCAACTCTCAAGTTTTTCCTTCTCTTCCTCATTTTTTCTCCTCTCCCCTCAAGTGAAAAATGGGAGCCTATTTATAATTTTTTGAGATTGGCATAGCTTGCAAATAAGGGGAAATCAATGTCAAGATGGGAGTGATTTTAATGGACGACAAATGTTGATCCCTTTGATCTTGGATTGTTTACTGGGCATTTGAATGTCTTCATGATATCAGAATTCAGTGATCTTGGGCTCGTTGGATTCGTCTTCTCAAGCCGCTCGATTCTAGTATAAGCATGTCACGTTTAGAATTCGTTTGGTAATCTAACTTATGCTTTGAACTCTCCACGTATACTTTGGATCTTGATTTTGACTCATTTTGGCTTGGATTAAGTCAAAATTTGGTGGTTTTATTTGTCTTTTCGAGATGTTCAGTTCACCTATAAGTTTGTTGTGATCAGAGTTTGATAGTCTTAGATTTAATTTTAGAAGCTTTCAACTCAATTTTGTCTCGAGATTTGTGCTCGATCAAGATAAATTTTTTATGATATATGAGTATCAAATTTTTTTGAAAATAAAAATAATAATGATCAAATAAAATTAATATTTAAAATCTATAAAAATAAAAAGAAATTATTTCAAATAAAATCTCAATTCTATACCAGATGTTGAAATAATAGTTGGAGCCGAATTAGGGTGACCCATCCATTCCATTTATTTGACCGAACTCTGACGGTTGTAAGGTGGGTCCCAAATGAGGAAAAACTTTCATGGCCGAATCCTCGTGGAGAATATTGATTGGATTTACTGTTCATCTTAAAAATTCGTTCGGCCGTTTTTGTCGTTTCTTTTGTGTTTTTTAGTTTTGTGAGCACTATTTATTGGATTTAGAAAATTTTCGTGGCCGAATCCGAGTTGTGAGCAGAAATGCACTATGCGGCGTTCTTACAATAAATAAATAGTTAGCGGGAGTCGAAATTCGTAATGTCACGTCTAACGTCTTAGCCATTTGAAACGAAAAGTTAAAGCCTAAGAACCCGCATTAACTTGCGGGAAATGGAATATTGTATATTCCGAAGAGAACATAAATAAAATAAATTGCTCTGTTGACGTATTTAATTAACATAAATAAAACAGTTTTTTATAAAATAAACTTTGCACTAAAAAATTATTTTATAAAGCAATTCAAAAACAATCCTAAATGAAGTCTGAATTTTTTTTAAAGTTATTTGTAAAATTATGACAATAATTTTTTTAATTATTAAAAACATTATAATTTAAAATAATAATAATAATAATTTTTATATGTAGCGTACATATACTTGCAGATAAATACACATATTATATATTTGTTGCGTCCTGAAAAATTCATGGTGATAGAGAGTGATGTATTTTATTATCTTACCTTTATAAAAAGATCTACCACACAAATAAATAAATAAATAAGTTAAGCGTTTATAAGAGACACAAGAGTTTTTATGTGGAAACTCCTAAAAAGGAGAAAAACCGCAACGCAAGACTCAGTTTGAATGACACTAGAGTTTTGCAATTTATTACAAATGAGACCATTCCATAAGAGGAAGGCCTTAGCTTAATGTAGCAAATATACACCATACATAGTATATTATATGGCGGGAGTTGGAAGAATCAGTATTGATATGTTTGTTTGGGCAGTAGGATCATAGTCGACGAGCAATGTAGGCCAGAAGGACCGTAGTTGGATGACGATGGTTGGAAAGACTGTAGTCAGGTGGCGGAGGACCGCAGTTGGGCGATTATGGTCGGTATGACAGTAGTCGGCGGACGATAATAGTCGGAATGATTGTAATCAGCGGGCAACAATGGTTAGAAGGACCGTAGTCGATGGGCAACGGAGGTTAGACGAATTGTAGTCGGCGGGCGACGGTGATCGGATGGATCATAGTCAGAGGGAGATAGATATTAGAAGGACCGCTCTTGACAATGATGGTTGGAAGGACCCTAATTGGCCGGCAACAGAGGTCGAGAAGATCGTAGTTGAGGGCCAAAAGTGGTCGGAAAGATCGTAGTTGGCTTGAGATGGAGGTCAAAAGGACCGTAGTGTGTGGGCGACGAAGGTCAAGATGATTGTAGTCTGTGGGCGATAGTGGTCATAAGGACATTAGTTGGCTACAGACTGAGGTAAAAAAAGGACCGTAATTAGAGGGAGATAAAGTTTGAAAGGACCGTAGTCGGGCAGCGAGGTCAAGAAGACCGTAGTTAGGCGACGGTGGTCGGAAGAACAGTAGTCTGCAAGCGACAGTGGATAGAAGGATCGTAGTCGTCGGTGGGAAACTAAGGTCAGACAAATCGTAGTCGGCGGGCGATAGTGGTCGGATGGATCGTAGTCAATGGGAGATGGAGTTTAGAAGGGCCGTAGTTAGCGATGGTGGTCGGAAGGAATCCTGACGGTGATCGATAAAAGGGCAGAAGTTCGATAGTGGCAAACAAGAACTCTGACGGTGGTCAAAGAACGGGCAGAAGTCGGGCAGTGGTCAGAAAGAACTCCTACGGTGGTGATAAAAGGGCGACTATCAGGAAGAACTCTGACGGTGGTTGACGAACGGGCGGAAGTCCGGCGGTGGCCGGGAAGAACTCCAGTGGTGGTCGACGAGAGGGTGGAAGTCAGGAAGAACTTCGGCGGTGGTCGGTAAGAACTCCGATGATGGTCGATGAGTGGGCGGAAATCCTGCGGTGGTCGACAAATAGGCAGATGTTCGAGAGTGGCTAGGGAGAACTCCAGCAGTGATCGACAAACATGTGGAAGTACGATGGCAGGTGGAAAGAACTCTAGCGATGGTTGATGAATTGGTGAAAGTTTAGTGGTGGTCGACGAACAGGTGGAAGTCCCACAGTGGTCGAGAAGAACTCCGGCGGTGGTCAACGAATGGGCGGAAGTCCGATGATGGTTGGGAAGAACACTAACGGTGGTCTGCAGCTAGGAAGCTTCCAAATTCTTGACAGTTTATTGGATGATATTGATCAAGGTCATAATGAGAGTGGTTTTAATGGATGGTCGATATCAATACCCATGATCATGGACAGTTTATTGGCCATTTGGATGTCTTAATGATATCACAATTTGGTGATATTGGGCTCATTGAATTTGTCTCGTCGAGTCACTCGATTCGATTATAATCCTATCACTTTTAGAATTTGTTTGGTAATCAAAATTATGATTTGAACATTCCAAAAGTGCTTTGAGTCTTCGATTTGGACTCATTCGAGCTCGGATTGAGTCGAACTTGGTGTTATTGGGTTTGTCTTTTCAAGATGTTCAATTCAACTATAAATTTGTTGAAATCAGAGTTCGTATGGTCCCAAATTTAATTTCGGAAGCTTTCTAACTCAATTTTACCTCGAGATTCGTATCTGATCAAAATAAATTTTTGATGATATATCAATATTGTTTAATATAAAATTGAATTGGAACAGTATATCTTATTTAATGAGAAATGGATGGTGGAGATCGATGGTGTCTAAGACCACAAACTCTAAGCTAGAGCTATTTACTTTCTCCTCCTACACCTCATGCTATGCTTGACCTTTTCTATTGATGGATCTGTCAATCCTGAGTGATGGATTAAGATTTAATAGGAAGATGATGCGCCTAAACAAAAGATCTAGAATAAGGTATGGCGTGTTGTACTAAAAAATGAGCAAACATAGTGAGTGGATTAATGATTGACGGAGGTTACCAAATCAAAACTAATGAATAGTCAATTCTTGGTGATCATTATCCCAGCCAATTTTGATTATAGATTTTAGTAAAGCTTATATATCTATCACATTAAAGAAAGTTCTAAAGAAGCTGAAAATTAGCTCTGAAGCTTCTAAAAGAGGGCAGAAGTGTTTTGAATAGCTTAATTTTATGTTTTATATTAAGAATATTGATGATTTATATCATCTCTTAAATTTTCTTATCACTATGATCTTCCTTTCATAAGTGTGGTCAATTAGTGATCTAGCCTAATTGACATGGGTTGGCCCATACTATAATTAATGAGAGACTTCAAAATTAAAAGACTGGTATGGGTTAATAACAGACCAAGGTACCTAACGAACAACATAATAGATAAAGATTATAGAAATTTTTTGACCAATTTATAAAAAAATATTTGGGTTGTTCAGATTTGGATAACATGGGTGAACCAACCTATGTTGGTCACCAAAGTCCTTAGGTCTCTTATGAGCTTACTAGCTCAAGGAAATAATATATGTGTACATAATTGATTCAACTTGAAGATCCCATGATTGATGTAAAAAACGGACATAGTTATCTTAATATTGTCACATATTCATTACAGGGTAATTGAAATAAGTCTTAGTGTCATGTATTGATCACAGTAGTTCAACAATAGTTCATAGTCTCAGTCTCATATATAGGAAAGCCACAAAACGGTGTAGGATAATTCCAAATTAATTCAACATATGAAGCTCAAAAGTTGACGGATAATAATTCAACGGTTTATACCACCACCATTCCTTCATGCTTTGTTTATGACAATTTTTTTACCGTTTTGATAATAGACAGCTATCACAATTTTTATTTGACTATTGATTTTTTTTTTTTTGACAAAAAATTACTTTTAAGCGAACATCATAAAAATTATTTTTCTCACAACTTTATAATCATAAGCTCGAACTCAAGCTGATCTCAAAAGGAAAGCACGAGATCGGCACGTGCCTCCGAAATGGAGCTCATTGAGAGACTCAATTTTGCAATTCGAGCTCCTATTTTGCAACCGCGGCTCCTCCTAAGCGCCCCCCACCCCGAAAAATAATTTTTATGTCCGAGCATGGCATCTACGTTCGAGTTTGTCGCTCGCCCAACAATTCGACCTTCCACATTGGAGCCCATCCCACAATTCCACCATTCACATCAGAGCCCGCGTCTCAATTTTACGCTCGAGTAATCGAGAAGAGCATCTTGAGGAGCAAACTAGAGCTCGATAATCTAATTTTACACTCGAGCAGTAAAATTCTACTCGAGCTTGAAACTCGATAAAAGCTCTACTCACGAGCATGTTAATGAGTTAAGCTCGAGCCAACTCAAGATTCAATTTGACTTGGTTACGGCCCTAACTGCAATCGTAAAAAATAGGAGAAATTATTCTGTGTGAAATCCAAATAAGCATCGTTCGGACTGTCCGGAAAGAACCATCAAAATTATAAGTATACACACACTATATACATAATTACATCTATGTACACAGAATGTACAACGTGTATACACTCACATGTCAGAATAATTTCACAAACAGACCCTTAACCGCAACATATATAATAAGCCCATACTAATATCGTAATTATGATGTATAATAATTTCAACAACAAAAAAACCATCCCATATACATATTTTAAATTACTCCAAATACTTAATTTGCGAATGGAAATATCTAGTAACTTCTAAAACAAATATCTTACACAACTATTTTTCCAGTAATAATACAGGATAGAAATTCACATAACGGTGCAGGCGTTCGGATTTTCATCGCTAAAAGCCGCGGAATACGTCTCCTCCGTCGACGTCGCACGCGCGAGCGGCGCAAGGTTGGGGTCGGCCACGACGTTTCGCACGTACCCCGGCGGCGCCTTCTTGTCGTAAGCGCCCTGCACGTAAGGATGGTAGACCATGTCGTAAGGCACGTAGGGCCATGGCTCCGCCATCTTCCCCGTCCTATACCTCACCCTCTGCAACACTTTCTTAGGGTCGACGTAGCCCGTCACAGTCAACTTGTGCTTCTTTGGCTCCACCTCCACCTTACTCACCCCCTTCATCCCCTCCACTGATTTCCTCACCCTCCTCTCACAACCCTCGCAGTCCATCTTCACTTTTATCTCCACAACCTGCAATGTTTTTTCAGCCATGAAATACGCTCTTAATATAAAAGAATAATACAGATCCTTCTTCATTAACTTCATATAGGAAAATTTATGTACCTGGAAATGCTTCTTCTTCATCTTCTTGCGTTGGCTATGGTGGTCTCCTATGGCGGAGCAGAGCTCGGAGGCTAAGGACATGAAGCCCATCTTTATTTCTTTGGAAGGAGAAACAGTACTGAGACTGTCAAAGGTCCACTCTCTTAGACGCAGTGCAAAGTTAGGAAGGTGAAGAAGCGAAGGGTGCTCTTTATAATATGGAAGTAAGGAAGGTGAGCCGATACGACGAAGTACACGTGGCAGTAACTCGAAGTCGGCAACGCAGCTTTGTTTCTGCAAACGATAAATATTGAATGCGGTGCCTTCTACCCACACTTCACTATTAGTCGGTCACCGCGCGCCACGCGGAAATATTGCCACGTGTTTAGTAATGGTTCGGTGGATGGAAAGTGGTCGGATTTCTGGTGTGAAAATAAATTGATTTTTTTGTATTATTTCCCTTTCAGTCGCTTCGACTTAGGAATGTGGGGGGCGGTGGAGGAGAAAGGAGGGAAGTGGGAACGGGGAACCGAGAAAACCATTATTTATGGGCAAGTTTTTGTCAGAAGGTTTTTTAATTGTCATTTGATACTTTCTTAGAAAGATCCATATCCTTCGGAATGATTTTTTATAATGATTTTTGGGTGACTTAATCAGTAAGATTGGGCGTTATAATTACATTAATTACTTAAAATAATCATAATAAGACAATTAAATTTTATTTATCAATTTCCTCGAAAAATGAAGGATTATTATATCATAGGCTTAACGGTGCGTTTTCCCAAAATCATTTTAAAAACTTTGTATTGAAAATTTTTAATGTAAATTGTATCAACCAAATTTTAAAAATTATCTGATTAATTTAAATATTGGTGATATCTATATTATATTATTAGTATTTCTCATCCTTATAAATTATGTCTTTTTTTTAAATTAGGAATGTATTGATATAATATAGTAAACTTAAACTATATGTAATGATTTACATGACGAAAGTTAGAAAAGTCTAGTGGCATAGCAACTATCTTCAAGAGTCATTTATTTATTGTTTAATCGTTTTCTTTGAGGAGGGGAAATTAGAAATCAAGAAGCTCATGATAAATCTTAGTGTTGATATGGAGAGTTGAAATTGATGTATATAACATGCAAGGAATTTATAGGCAATAACATGCATTGACAATGTTAGTGACAATATGTGACAAAGTTAGTGTGAATGTCACTATAACAAGGCAAAAAAGATTATAATAATGTTGGATGGTTGGACGATCATAGTTCAACAATGTTGGTCAATGAATTGTTGTTAGCAAAGGAGGTCAAATGACCGTAGGCAGGTGATAGAGGGCAGAGGATCATAATTTAGCGATGCTAGTCGATTCTTAGTGGGCCTAAGTAGTGGGAGGACCGTTGTGGGGCAATAGTGGTAAGAATGATGATAGTTGAAAGAAACATAGTTGGGCAACGATGGTTAAAACAATCATAGTAAGATGATGGCAATTGGAGGACCAAGTAGGACAATAGAGGTTGAAGGATCGTAGTCGAGTGAGAGAGGTCAAAGCATCATAGTTATTAGGGGTGTCAATATTTGACCCGACCCGAAAACCCGACCCGAACCCGACCCGAAAATTTCGGGTTAGGGTCAACCCGAACCCGAAACGGGTCGGGTTCGGGTTCAGCATTTCGACCCGTTTCAAAAATCGGGTCGGGTTCGGGTTAACCCTTTGACCCGAAATTGACCCGAAAGTGACCCGATTTTGACCCGGCAACCCGAGATTGACCCGATTTTGACCCGTTTTTGACCCGAAAAGAGGAGTTTGACCCGTTTTTTACCCAAAAATTAGCCATCTTCTTGTTCAAAACGGGTCATTCGGGTCGGGTCCCGGACCCGAAACGGGTCGGGTTCGGGTCAGGAAAACCGATCCGTTTTCAAAAATGGGTCGGGTTCGGGTTGACCCGAATAGTGACGGGTCAGTTTCGGGTTCGACCCGAACCCGACCCGTGACCCGAAATTGACACCCCTAATAGTTATAAAATGAAGGTTGGAGAACTGTAGTTAGGTGATAATTGCAGGAAGAACATAAGTAAGCAATTGTGGTTAGAAGGAGAGTAGATGGGTGATGGAAGTCGAAAGGATCATAGTCAAGTAGTCAAACTATGATGGATGGAGGATTGTAGTTAGCTCATAGACGTTGCAGGACCGTAGTTAAGATGAATTTACAAAAAATTCAGATCTCAAATATTAATGAGACTTTCATTCTCCACATGAAAGAGATCGAACTTGAGTTTGAAGAGATCACTAGGTCTAAATAACTCTAAAGTTCTGTTTGAAATTTGATGTTGACAATCAATACCAACTATTACAATCACCTTACTTTCATTATCTAACATTCATTACTTGACTTACGTTTGCCAATATAACCATTGTCACAAGATAATTATAATCCATTAACTATCATTTCATCATCATTTAAGTCTTCATCACTATCATTTCATAATCTTCGTTGACTAACACCATCCAATTTTTATTTCAACGTGCTACCACACATTAATAGAAAATATAAATTTGTATTACATATTTTGTACGTTATTTCTCCTTCTTTAATCGAGAGGAAGAGCGAACTCTTGTAATATATCTATACAATTGATCATTTAACCTAAGCCAGGGCTCATGGTTTTTGATACGTCACCAAAAATAGTCTTTATCAAGCATGAATCTCGAGGCAAAATCAAGTTGAAAACTTCAAAAATTAGATCGGAGACCATCTGAATTCCAATTTCAGCAAACTTACAGTCAAACTGAGCGTCTCGAAAACACAAACTCAACGACACCAAAATTGACTCAATTGAGCCCAAATGAGTCCAAATCAAAGACTTGAAGCATTTTTGGAAGGATTGAACCATAATTTGGGTTACCAAAGGATCTCCAATCATGACATGCTTATAGTTGAATCGAGCGGCTCGACGAGACAAATCCAACGAGCCCAAGATCATCAAATTCTGATATCATTAAGACAATCAAATATCCATTGAACGATGCATGATCGTAGGATTCAAGATCGGCCGTCCATTTGAACCACTCCAAATTTACCCATGATCTTCCACTTATTTTACAAGCCATGCCACTCAAGAATTCTATAAATAGAACCTCATTTCCTCATGAAAGGGGGGAGGAAGCCAAGAGAGAAGAAGGAAGAGAAGGAAGAAAGCTCTAGCCGCCTAGCTCCTCCTCGACCACCGCCGGAGTGCTGTCGCACCACCGCCGTAGTCTTGCCGCACCATCGCCGGACCACCAAGGGACGCCGGAGTATTGTCGCAACACCGCTTAGTTCTGACGTACCACCGACAGACCACCAAGGGATGCTGAAGTGCCATCCGAAGCTGAAGTACCCCCTAACACTGAAGTACCACTACCGGTCTTCCGCCTGACACGGAGTTCTATCGGATCGCCACCTGACATTGGAGTGACGTTGGACTCTTGCAAAACTCTTAGTTGATACTTGTAATCTGGTCGCCTTCAAGGACGAGTCAGACCATTGTACTTTTCTCAAATTCTAGTGGAATCATTTTCAACTGGGCTAGGCCCCGTGGTTTTTCCCCTTTCCCGGGTTTTCCACGTAAAAAATATTGTGTTTTCTGTGTGTGAGCTGAATATCCGTGCAACGCTAAGACGTAGAATTATAACTCTATCGCCGCGTATATTCTAGCCCGCAACAATTTGGCGCCGTCTGTGGGAAAAACAATCCCACTATATTAATCATTACTTCAATGGCCAACAGGCGTAGCAATCGCCACCAGGGAGCCTCTCGCTCCAACTCTCACCTGTCTAGGAATCAGTCCTTGAATCAGGGACATCAGGCATCTGCCTCTTTTCACCATGGTAGGCAAAACCTTGCTGGAGAAGGGACATCTGGACCATCTATGGAAGACCGCATCCGAAAAATGGAGGAATCTCAAAAGGAGATCCTTCAACTCCTGCGAGGAGCCCGACAACCAATGTTAGTAGAGCAGGAGGAGATTCGTCTTCCTCAAGATCCATCACTAGCCAGAGGTGTTCAACCTGAACGTGTTCAGGCAGACATCCCTATCCCTCAATCAAGGGGTCGTCCTAAAACACAACAAGATGTTGACCTTGCCGACACTGCTAGCTCTACCCATCCTTTTCACCCTAGTCAGTTAGTCCGCATTCCGTCGGATATTCCTGAGGATGTGGCCGATCCTCATATTGCTGACCTCCCGCACAATGTCTTACGCCATGAACTGAGGCGCTTGGTCCAAGAAGAGTTCCCCGGCAGGGGTGGAAGACAATCTCTCCATCAGTGGAACTTCCATGAGACCTCACCATTAACAAAAGCCATCCTTCAACATCCCATCCCTGCAGGGTTCAAACTACCGAGCAGTGATTCTTATGATGGGATGTCTGACCCCTATGAGCACATCGATCACTACAGAACTATTATGCATATTCAGAGAGCCTCTGATGCGCTCCTCTGTCAAGTATTTCCTGCTACCCTCAAAGGGCAAGCTCGTACGTGGTTTTACTCACTCCCAGCCAGAACTATTCCTTCGTTTGTCAAGTTAGCCAAATTATTTGTCGAACAATTTGTCGCTAATCGAAGAATTGTTAAAGACTCTTCCCATCTCTCTGGGATACGCCAGAATGAAGGAGAGTCACTCAAAGAATACTTCCAAAGGTTTTCTGTCGAAGCTCGACAAATTGCAGGGGTGGATCCTGAGTTGCTAAGAGGAGTTTTTCTTGGGGGGCTTCGTCCTGGTCCTTTTTATTCAGCACTCATGCGAGATACGATACATTCATATACTGACCTAATTCATCGTGTGGAGGCCCAAATCTCAGCAGATGAAGCTATTAATGCTCATAAGAAGCAATTTGAGCAAACAACTAGGAAGCGTAAAAATGTACTGGGGATGGATGATTCATCATCACAATGGAAGAAACATGAAAGTAATAACTTGCCCCCTCGACCTTCACAATCTCGGCGGGAGCCTCAACCAAAAAAGGAGTATACACCCCTTAACACATCTCAATCAAATGTCTTAATGGCCATCCGAGATGAAGAGAAAGTTAAGTGGCCAAATCCCTTAAAGCCAAACTCAGGAAATCAGGAGCAATACTGTCACTTCCACCGTAGCCGTGGACACAAAACTGAAGCATGTAGGCCGCTAAAGAATGAAATTGAGAGACTTATTCGACAAGGCTACCTTGGACAGTTCATTCAAAATTCTCCTTCTCGAGATGAGGCTTGTCCCACTGGGGGGCAAAATCAATAACAGCAAGGAAAACCATTGAATAATATTCAAATGGTTGGCGAGATTAACTGATCGCATAGTTGGGGCTTTTGTGTCATCATGCAGCTCTTTTATATTAAATAAAGTGTCACTCTAATATCCCTAGTATTTTTCTTCCAGGTTAAACATTATGTCGTTCTGTATATGTCTTATGTGGTGTAACTTTTATATCCCTAAGTCATATTACAGAGCTGTGATATTGTCTTACATGGTACAATAATGTGTTATTTTGCTTCATTTTGATATTGTCTCCTTCTTTAAAAAGGATTAAAATGACAATGAAAATTAAAAAAGAATCTAATCTCTTTAGCAATAATTTGAGAAATATGCAATCTTTATTGCTATCTCAATTACTATATGATCAATCCCAGGGGGATTCGATCCGACCTCTTCCACATAGGTTAACGTCATTGAGCAACGCTCTGACATACAACCTCGGATAGGTCATACATCCTTGGTGGATTCTCCCGACCTCTTTCACATAGGTTAACGTCATTGAGCAACGCTCT
The DNA here is from genome assembly GCA_019514585.1 of Dendrobium officinale. NCBI lineage: Eukaryota > Viridiplantae > Streptophyta > Magnoliopsida > Asparagales > Orchidaceae > Dendrobium > Dendrobium officinale. The sequence goes on from CM033696.1 coordinate 22,488,392, forward strand.
GACATACAACCTCGGATAGGTCATACATCCTTGGTGGATTCTCTCGACCTCTTTCACATAGGTTAACGTCAGCGAACAACGCTCTGACACACAACCTCGGATAGGTCATATATCCTTGGTGGATTCTCTCGACCTCTTTCACATAGGTTAACGTCAGCGAACAACGCTCTGACACACAACCTCGGATAGGTCGTACATCCTTGATGGATTCTCTCGACCTCTTTCACATAGGTTAACGTCAGCGAACAACGCTCTGACACACAACCTCGAATAGGTCATACATCCTTGATGGATTTTCTCAACCTCTTCCATATAGGTTAACGTCATTGAGCAAATGCTATGACATACAACCTCAGATGGGTTATATATCTTTCAAGAAATCTACGCTCTACTGCTCGTTGCCGAATTTTTCATCGTCCTTCTACCCGGCCTCCAAGTGACGCCGGCCTTCTACACAGCCACTAAGTGTCGTCGGCCTTTTACCCGACCGCCAAGTGATGTCGATATTCTACCCGACCTCCATGTAATGCCGATCTCTCACCCGACTACGGAGTGACATCGTCCTTCTTCCCCGGCCTCCATGTGACGCCGGTTTTGCACCCAACTTCGGAGTGATATCGGCCTTCTACCCGGCCTCCAAGTGACGTCAGCCTTCTGCCCGGCCTCCAAGTGATGCCAGCCTTTTGCCCGATCTCTAAGTGATGTCAGCCTTTCACCCGGCCTCCAAGTGATATCGGCCTTCTGCCCGACCTCAATGTGATGTCGGTCTTGCACTCGACTTCCGAGTATCGTTGGCCTTCTACCTGCCCTCCAAGTGACATCGGCCTTCTGCCCGGCCTCCATGTGATGCCGGTCTTGCACCCGACTTCAAAGTGACATCGACCTTCTTCTCGGCCTCCATGTGACGTTGGTCTTGCACCCAACTTTGGAGTGACGTCGGCCTTCTACTCGACCTCCAAGTGACGGTGATCTTCTTCCAAGTGATGTCGGCATTTTTCCCGGCCTCCATGTGACATCGGTCTTGCACCCGACTTTTGAGTGATGTCGATCTTTTGCCCGGCCTCCAAGTGATGCCGGTCTTCTACCCGACCTCCTAGTGAAGTCGGCCTTCTTTCCGGCCTCCAAGTGACATCAGCCTTGTACCCGACCTCCAAGTGATGTCGGTCTTCTGCCCGACCTCCTAGTGACGTCGACCTTCTTCCTAGCCTCCAAGTGACACTGGTCTTTCGCCCGACTTATGGGTGACATCAGTTTTCCGCCCGATGTCGGCCTTCTGCTCGATTTTCAAGTAATACCAGTCTTCTGCCTGACTTCCATCCTCACACTTTCCTCTTACTCAGTGAGGGTCCCTAGGGCTGAATAGGGGATACCCATCTGAACAGAGCTAGGGGAAGGCCTCAGCTTGAGCAAGAAGAGAAGAGAGGGGGAGGTGCAAATTTTCATACCCCAAAGGGGGTATTTATAGTGGTGTGAGGGAGAGATGAAGAGCCACTAATTTTAATTTATACAATAGTTATAAATTATGCCATTAATTTTAAGTTATACAACATTTATATAAAGTGGCTTTATAATTTTATAAATGTTATTATAACGTTGTATAAGTTAACTATATTAATTATATGAGTTAACCTTATAACGTTACTGTAATAAAATTATATAAATTACCTACACTAATCATATCTGCTAACTTTATTATAATGTTTATAACTATTTATAACTATATTAATATAATTAAGTTATATAATAATAAAGTTATACGGTACGTTAACTTATATAACATTTTATTATAATGTTTAATATTTCAGTTATATATTAATATATCATTAAACTGTTATATAAGTTAAATAATAAAGTTAATAAATTAATATATTAATATGTTATTAACGTCATATATATATAATTTATTATATATGACATCATTTTTTTTTTTTAAGAAATATGCTGTCAAAGCTTAAGAGCAATTTGAAACTTTATTTTCATGTAAAACGGGTGTTATTGATTTGATATTAATTAACTAGTTATTTAAATTAGTAATCATATTTGTATATATTTATACAAATATGTAATTTTATCCTGTAAAGATATGATTGTGATACAGTAAGTTCTGAAATTATACAAGTATTTTTGGACTTTGTAAGATTCGACGTCCAAAAATAGGGGGACAACTGATACGTCACCAAAAATAGTCTTTATCAAGCATGAATCTCGAGGCAAAATCAAGTTGAAAACTTCAAAAATTAGATCGGAGACCATCTGAATTCCAATTTCAGCAAACTTACAGTCAAACTGAGCGTCTCGAAAACACAAACTCAACGACACCAAAATTGACTCAATTGAGCCCAAATGAGTCCAAATCAAAGACTTGAAGCATTTTTGGAAGGATTGAACCATAATTTGGGTTACCAAAGGATCTCCAATCATGACATGCTTATAGTTGAATCGAGCGGCTCGACGAGACAAATCCAACGAGCCCAAGATCATCAAATTCTGATATCATTAAGACAATCAAATATCCATTGAACGATGCATGATCGTAGGATTCAAGATCGGCCGTCCATTTGAACCACTCCAAATTTACCCATGATCTTCCACTTATTTACAAGCCATGCCACTCAAGAATTCTATAAATAGAACCTCATTTCCTCATGAAAGGGGGAGGAAGCCAAGAGAGAAGAAGGAAGAGAAGGAAGAAAGCTCTAGCCGCCTAGCTCCTCCTCGACCACCGCCGGAGTGCTGTCGCACCACCGCCGTAGTCTTGCCGCACCATCGCCGGACCACCAAGGGACGCCGGAGTATTGTCGCAACACCGCTTAGTTCTGACGTACCACCGACAGACCACCAAGGGATGCTGAAGTGTCATCCGAAGCTGAAGTACCCCCTAACACTGAAGTACCACTACCGGTCTTCCGCCTGACACGGAGTTCTATCGGATCGCCACCTGACATTGGAGTGACGTTGGACTCTTGCAAAACTCTTAGTTGATACTTGTAATCTGGTCGCCTTCAAGGACGAGTCAGACCATTGTACTTTTCTCAAATTCTAGTGGAATCATTTTCAACTGGGCTAGGCCCCGTGGTTTTTCCCCTTTCCCGGGTTTTCCACGTAAAAAATATTGTGTTTTCTGTGTGTGAGCTGAATATCCGTGCAACGCTAAGACGTAGAATTATAACTCTATCGCCGCGTATATTCTAGCCCGCAACAGTTTTAAATATTTTTTTAGATTTTTCACATAAAAATTCTTAGGACTACTAAATTATTTTGTTGTTATATCTTTGAATGTATTGAATATTCATAAAAATCTAAGACAAAAAATTATATATTTTATAGTATATAATATATGTGTGTGTGGCGTGAGAGAGAAATTTGTACTACACAAATCTCAAAGTAAATTAAATTATTTTTAGTGCATCTTGATATCGTTTATATAAGGTCATCTCAAAAAAAAAAAAAAAAAAACTCATTTTCCACTCTAAAATGCAATATCTCATCTCCAACCAAGCTTTATTTCTTAACATCAAAAAAGAATATTTTATCTATATTCTTTGTCAAGTTTTTTTAAAGTTATTTTTAATTTTATTACTCATTTTGCTTTTTTGTTGTCACAACTTTTTATGTATTTTGATTTTCATTTTTTAATTTGTAGAATAATTGTATTATTCAATATCCTTTAAATTTATATGGAGATTTTATCTTAATTTGTATATTAACTAAATTTATTAATTTTTCATTATTTAAAATGAATAACAAAATTTAAATAAATAAATTATATAAAAATATGAACTTTTAAAAATAATGCATTTATAAATTCAATTAATTTTGAAAAATTAATAGTATAGAACATACACTCAAAAAATTGATAAATAACCTACATCTAATAACCAAATTTTCTAATTTTTTTTCCAAAAAAAAAAACAATGATGAATAGTGCGACGTCAAAATTGCGCTATCACATACACGACCAACATCATTGAACCATTGCACTTATTCTAGAGATTTCACAAGCTTATGTCAAAAATAAGTTTCGCCGCACTTAAGCAACGAAGTTGTTTAGAAAATAACTCATTCCTTTTTCAAATCCTTTGTTTTTTATGAGACTTAAGTTTTATTTGGGACTATTTTTTTTATTATTTTTTAAAATTGAGTTTTATATAAAAATTTTACTAAAACTTTATTTTAAAACAGAACTTTAGTAAAATAAATAAATTTTAATAAGCAGTGCTCGCTTATTCCCTCATGTACAACACCTCCTAGAACGCAACTCTTCCTCGGATTCTGCTCACGATGAGATATTTATAAAGATTATAATTTTAGACAGATATTTCCAAGATTTTTGTTCTTAAAATAATGGTTTAATTTAAAGAACAAAAGAATGATCTGCAATCTATTTATAAACTTTGGAAGGGGATAATTGATCTAAGCAAAACAATTTCTATTGGTCCTTTTAGCGGGTCGTACACCACCATAAATAAAATATTTAAAAATCACTGTCATGCCATAAAAATATGATGGATATATCGTTTGGTGGAAATTGTGGAGATGATGAAGATATAGATGATAATTTCCCAAATATATATATATATATATATATATATATATATATATATATATATATATATATATATAGATGAGATAGAACTGACCATTACTTTTAGTGGAAATTAAATTTATTGAATTATATATATATTTTTTATGTATGTTAAAGAATATTAATTAGTGCTCCTAACACATCTCATGAAACACTAATATCTATGTTATAAAACTTATAATTCATTTGTAATATATTCATTACACAAGACCAAAACTTATCATTAATCATTGGTCATTTTTTGAATGTTAGTGTCTTAATGATGTTAAAATTAAATGATTTGATTAATCGAGACATTCAATTCTTCTAATGTTTTTTTTTTTAATTTGAGTTTGAATAGTCATAAATTTAATTCCAAAATTTTCCAAGTCAAAGATTGCATCGAGATTCATGCTTGATCAAGTGGTATTTGCATAGCAGTGTCAAAATGGATTTTTGAGTCCAACTCGGAATTAACCGGATTCAGCTCACTTGACCCGAAGCTGACCCAACTAGATAAAAGAGTCATAAGACTGTACCTAAATAAACCGCGCCCCAACTTGAAATGAGCCAAACTGCTGACTCGTTTAAGTGCGATGGGCGATCGAGCGCAGACGATCTAGCGGATGAAAGCACAATGAGCGTGATGAGTGCAACGGGCGAGATGGAAGAGTTTTATGTTGCTTTTGGGTTAACTTGAAACCAAAACCCGAAATTACAATCGGATCAAAGTATAAAACTCAAACCTGACTCGTTTTCCAAAAAGGGTGACCTAGGCCTAAAATATTTGGGCCGCACATATTGTATGTTCAATTAAAAAAAAATTGTATGTTTAATGGATAAAAAGAGTGAGACATCAGTGGAATACTGCGTGCTAAAAGAAATGGGCCGCTTACACGGCGAGATAGAGAGTAAAAGGCCCATTTTAGACGGATAGACCGCCATTTCTATGAACATGAAAGTGCCATTACGTTACTGAAATTCACATTAAATTTTTTTTCTCTCTATAATGGCGAGCTTCAAATAGATTAAAAACTAATGTCAAATTGGAAAATCCAGATCCTCTCAATTTACTTGTATTACTATATAATTATTATTTTTTTAATCACACATATTTAAAAAGAGTAATTCAATAATTAAAAATAAATAAATTGATTGACAGAAGAATATTATTTGATTTTGACAAAATATTTTTTGAAATCAATGAAAAAAAAAACATTGACTAAAAGTTTTCCGGAATGAAACCTAAATCGTAATGTAGATTGAAGCTTTTTGCAAGTGAATGGAATGACGACGTGAACTTTTTTTAAAAAAATTGTTACAATTAAGAAACTAATTACTTGTTATCTTTCTAAAATATGATGCTCCAACATCGATAAGTATTTGAACCAACCACACCTCGTAATAGAGATTGTGCCCTAATTCTTTTGAATTTTAAGACAGTCAAATTACTCTTATAAATCTAGAGGACATTAGCATCCTCAAAGATGTTTAACTTAATAAAAAAAATGTTTAACTTTATATCATCTTATGTATCTAAAGATATAATATTGGCTACAATATCAAGTGCATATCTCACCCCAAATCAAAAACTTAGTCACACCCACGGGTGGAACCAGGAAGAGCTTAGGATGGTCTGTCCATCATGAAATCTTTTTTTTTTCTTTGAAGAATAAGAATTTTAATTATTTTGCCCACCTTCAATAAATTCGATTGCACAAATTTTTATTTCATACATAAAATTATGCATTTCATGATTCTATTTTGCTCACCCTCAAAAGAGAGGCAGATTTCGCCCTTGAACTCACACCATCATTTATCAAAATATAGATAGTGTTATGGCATGCATTCTTATATATAACATTACCTCTTATATTCAAACGCCTGAAAAACTAATAATATATCATTAAAAAAATGAAAATAGTATACCGAGCTTAAATCCCACTTATCACTATATTTGCAATCTACAATCATTAAAAGCCAATCACCAAAATTTATAGTTATTATGTTTGCATTAGAAGTCATGATATCCCCTTTATATAATAGTGTTGTGTCATGAAACTTTATATAACACGGCATAAATTTCTTTGAAACCTTCAACTCAATATTCAAAATGTCCGCAGTACGTATTCTCCTAAATATTGCACTATGCAAGCATTGGTCAGTCCATCAACTAGATATCTCAAGCGCTTTTCTTCACGGCAAACTTCAAGACACCATATATATTAAAAATCTCTCGGCTTCATCGATCCATCACTTCTCACATATGTCTGCAAATTACACATATGGCATTCAAATAACCTCCACCCCCGCCTCATACATTCTCAACCAAACCAAGTATGCAACATATATCCTTCACAAACTTGGTTTAGAAAATTGTAAACTTGCAATATCGCCAGCTTCTGTGAAACCACCCACCATAATCAATGGTAATCAGCCATTCCTCAATCCAGCACTCTATCGCACCATTGTTGGTCTCTTCAATACCTCACCATTACTCATCATGATATCACCTTCGTCACTAACCATCTTTGTCACTTCAGGCACATTCCACTTAACAAGCTTTTTTAGAGGATGAAAAGACTACTCAGATATCTAAAAAGCACTCACGACATGGACCTTTCGATCACACACAAGCGATCTCACACTTTGAACATTTGCCAATTCAGACTGGGCCTCTCATCCAACTTATTGAAAGTCTACCACTTCATTAGGGATCGAATCAACTGTAACCAAATCTCTGTTCACCACATTCACTCTAACGATCAGCCTGCTTACATTTTCACAAAGGCTCTGCCCACTCTTCATTTTCAACAACTTCGGAGCAAATTAACTCTCAAATATCTATATCCTTAATTTAAGGGGCGATGATAAATTATCTACTGATATGGGATACGTATATGCTCGCAGTCAGCTCTCCACTACTTCCCTCTGCAGCAGAACTCCACTACCCTCTGCTATAGCCAATATTCCTCATTGCCAACTCTTGTACCAAAAGCAACATATAACTACTCTGTTTTATATATACACCTATGTTGCACCGATATACCTATTTATGAAGGTGTGTTGTATCTTATACACTGATAGACAGATACGCCTCCGATACGCCACTGATACGTGTCAGATACGCGTGTCCGTTGAAAAACATAAAGAAATCCGAAAAAAAAAAAGACGTGTCGTATTTACTTCGGTGGCTACGAGCAAGGTTCTCTCATTTCCAAGATGGATTTGAGTCTCTTGATGATATGCTAATATTAGAAATTACTAATCTTTCACTTGATGAGCCTAAATTAGAAGCTATGATATTTATTGAAGATGATATAGAAGTTCAAAGACAAACCACTGAAGAAGCTAATCATATCATTCCTTCTATTGAATAGTTGAAACTTCATGTGCTAGACAACTTATGTTTATGCTTTTGTTGTTCTACTAGACATTTAAAACTTATAGTTTGATATTATAAGCTACAAGGCTACAAATGATGTTGTTGTCATTTTTTTTTTTGTAATTTCAAATATTATGCTTTGATTGTTTTCTTAATTTATGTATGGTTTATAAATTATAATGTCGTATTCGCGCCGTACTCATATCCTGTATTTTTAAGAATTCACATGTCCTGTATCTGTATCGTGTCGTATTCGTGTCGTTATATCCGTATCGATGCAACATAGATATACACCTTTATTGTAAAGAGGAAGGTGTGCCTGAAATGAAAATCTCTGTTATCCCTTTTCTTACAAACTCTCTATTTAGGTTTTGTTCATGCTCATCCATTTTTTTTTTTCCCTTAGATGAATTAGCATTTTAACTATTTTATCATCTTCAATAAATACAACGGTCCAAATTCTATATATATATATATATACAAATTCTAAGAACTTTTTTTCTATTATATATATATATATATATATCCAAATTCTAAATACAACGGTCCAAATTTGGATATATATATATATATATATATATATATATATATATATATCACAATTCTATTTTACTCACTCTAAAAAAAAAGTCTAATTTCGGCCTAGACATTATATACAACATAGTTAATCCAATATTTATTAAAATAATAATTAAAATCAAAATTACAAAAAAATATATAAACAAAACTCAAACTTAATAATCATCATTCTCTTAATCATTATTATCTTACTGTTGAAGTTATTTTAACAAATACTTGTTGCAGTTCCAATATTAACACTTCTTTAATCTGATTTTTTTTAAGAAGATAGTATATATATATATATAGTACTCTTTTTTTTTTTTTTTTTTTTTCTGCTTTAGATCATGGTTGGGTAGTGATTGTAAATAATTAAACAAAATTATTATTTATTATTTTTTAAGTAAACTCAATTAATTACCGCTTACTTATAGTTAAATTATAATATAATCTCTTGGATAATGAAATCTTCCTACCTTTGCGGATCTGGGGATTTCCCGATAGCTGACTCTCTGATGCGAGATAATACAACGTCGGAGCTGATCATGCTTTACGTTCATGAATAAATTTGCTATTCTTCTGTTGATTTTGCTGTTTAATTGGCTCTGAAATCTTCCTTATTTTGTTCCGTCAATACAGTCTTAATTAATTAGCTGATTCTCTATTGCTCTGAGATTTTGATTTCTTGGGTATTTTCTTTTCTTTAATGCTGACACTTGCAAGCTCTTATTAATAGATCAATTTAATGAGCTCCTGTTCTTAAATTTATAAAAAAATTTGAAAAAAATAATAGTAGTGATACGACATCGCAAAATCATCTTGATCGGGCACAAATCTCGAGGCAAAACCTAGTTGGAAACTTCAAAAATTAATTTCGGAAGCATATGAACTCCGATTTCAGCGAGCTTACAGTCAAACTGAGCGTCTCAGAAATACAAACCCAACGACACCAAGGTCAACCCAATCCGAGCCCAAATGAGTCCGAATCAAAGGTTCGAAGCGCTGTTGGGAGGTTCAAACCGCAATTTGAGTTACCAAACGGTCTCCGATTTTGACGAGCTTATACTCGAATCGAACGGCTCGACGAGACGAATCCAACGAGCCCAAGATCATCAAATTCCGAAATCATTAAGGCCTTCAAATGTCCAACGAACGGTGCATGATCGAAGGATTCGATATCGGCCGTCCATTCGGATCACTCCCAATTCGCCCTTGATCTCACGCCTATTTACGGGCTGTGCCACTCCAGAAAAACTATAAATAGAGCCCTCATTCTACACCAAGGGGAAAAAAGGGAAGAGAGAGAGGAAGAAGAGAAGGAGAAGGAGAAAGGGGAATAGGAGATTCCTCACCTCCTCGACCACCGCCGCCGGAGTTCTTCCTGCCGCTTGAAGACGCCGGAACTCTGCCGGATTTTCAGGAAACTCAGGGAATTCGCAGGATTTTGTGAATTTCGTGGAAAAGACAAGTTGTATTTGGATTATCCCGACTTGTGGGAAGAAATCCGCCATTTGTAATCTACGAAGACACTAGTGGAAATTTGCAACTGGGCGAGGCCCCGTGGTTTTTCCCATTTTTGGGTTTTCCACGTAAAAACTCTTGGTTTTCATTCATTTTCCCTGTTTGTGTGTTAAACTTACGTACAACGCTCAGACGCGAATTTACAAACTCTACCGCCGCGTATTTTCTAACACACAACAGTTTGGCGCCGTCTGTGGGAACATAATCCTACTACTTCGAGTACTGTTACGATGGTGAATAGGCGCAGCAGTCGTTTGGTTGGAGCTTCTCGCTCCAACTCTCATCAGTCCAGAAATTCGTCTATTAACCATAGACGACCAATGTCAGCATCTTTTCACCCTGGGGGGCAGAGTGCTGCCGGAGAAAGGGACTTTGGGACCTTCTTTAGACAGAATCCGGAAGATGGAAGAATCGCAAAACGAGATCCTCCAACTCCTACGAGATGATCGACAGCCGACATTGGAGGAGATCCTTCTCCCTCGGGATCCACCAAGAGTTGAAGATGTTCAATTCGAGCATCTTCAAGAAGGGATTCACCTTTCTCCACCTAGGAGACATCCTCAATCACAACAGGAAGATGAACTTGCCGATACAGCGAGTTCAACACATCCTCGCATTTTTTCAGAACTCCCAGAAGGCTCTCCCCAACCACACATTGCGGGACTCCCTCACAATGTCCTACGTTGCGAACTGCGAAAATTGGTACGGGAAGAGTTCCCCCGAGGAGATATGAGGCATGCTCTCCGACAGAAAAACTTCGAGAAGTCATCACCTCTAACTGAAGCTATTCTTCAGCACCCCATTCCGGCCAGATTCAAAGTGCCAAATGTTGAGTCATACGACGGGACGACCGACCCATATGAGCATATCGACTACTACAGAACCATCATGCATATTCAACGAGCATCAGACGCGCTCCTCTGCCAGGTCTTTCCCGCCACCCTTAAAGGACAGGCCCGAACGTGGTTCTACTCGCTTTCACCTGGAACGATCCCCTCTTTTGTCAAATTGGCCAAAGTATTCGTCGAACAATTTGTGGCCAATAGAAGAATTGCAAAGGATTCTTCCCACCTCTCCAGGATTCGCCAAAATGAGGGAGAATCGTTGAAGGAGTATTTTCAACGATTTTCCACTGAAGCACGACAGATTCCAGGAGTAGACCCTGAATTACTCAGAGGGGTCTTTCTTGGAGGTCTTCGTCCTAGCCCCTTCTATTCGTCCCTTATGCGAGACACCGTCCATTCATACGCTGACTTGATCCATCGCGTGGAGGCATAAATCTCTGCGGATGAAGCTATAAATGCTCACAGGAAACAGTTTGAGCAATTCAGCGGGAAGCGCAAAGGTGCACCTGGGATGGATAATTCTTTCTCACAGCAGAAAAAATATGGGAAGAATAATCTACCTCATAGGTCCCCATCACCACGACGAGAGCCTCGCCAAGAAAAGGAGTACACACCACTTAATACATCCCAAGCAAATGTATTAATGGCCATCCGGGATCAGGAGAATGTGAAATGGCCACACCCTTTAAAGCCCAATGTCGGAAACCAGGAGCAATATTGTCACTTCCACCGTAGCCGTGGACACACTACTGAAGCATGTTGGCAGCTCAAGGAAGAAGTTGAGAGACTGATCCGACAGGGATATCTCCGACAATTCATCAAGAATACACCAACCCGAGATGAAGTTGGTCCGACTGGGGGGCAGAATCAACAACAAAGACAACCATTGAATACTGTTCAAATGGTTGGAGAGATTGAATGATCACGCACTTTGTGTATTTGTATTAGCAAATATTACTTGTCTCGTTGTTGTCTCTTTTATGTTGAGTTGAGTGCCACTTTGATATCTCTAATATCTTCTCCCAAGTTAAATATTGTTGTATTGTCACCGTGCGTAGATCTTGCGTGTTGAGTACTTTGTAATTTGTAAGTCGTACTAGGGAACTATTGTACTATCTTACGTAATGCAGTAATAGAATGTTCATGTTGTTGTGATATGATTTTTCCTCTTGTGAAAGATAAGAAAAAACTTCTCAAACTCTATCTCCGTGATTCGAGAAATACACAATCCACATTGTATCTCAATCACCGGACGATCAATCCCAGGGGGATTTGATCCTGGCCTCATCCACACAGGTTAACGTCGTTTAGCAGGGCTCCGACATACAACCTCGGATAGGTCTTACATCCTTGGTGGATTTTCTCGACCTCTTCCACACAGGTTAATGTCATCGAACAAATGTTCTGACATAGAACCTCGGATAGGTCTTACATCCTTGGTGGATTCTCCTGACCTCTTCCACACAGGTTAATGTCATCGAACAAATGTTCTGACATACAACCTCGGATAGGTCTTACATCCTTGGTGGATTCTCCTGACCTCTTCCACACAGGTTAATGTCATCGAACAAATGTTCTGACATACAACCTCGGATAGGTCTTACATCCTTGGTGGATTCTCCTGACCTCACCCACACAGGTTAACGTCGTCGAGCAGGGCTCCGACATATAACCTCGGATAAATCTTACATCCTTGGTGGATTCTTTCGACCTCTTCCACACAGGTTAATGTCATCGAACAAATGTTCTGACATACAACCTCGGATAGGTCTTACATCCTTGGTGGATTCTCCTGACCTCTTCCACACAGGTTAATGTCATCGAACAAATGTTCTGACATACAACCTCGGATAGGTCTTACATCCTTGGTGGATTCTCCTGACCTCACCCACACAGGTTAACGTCGTCGAGCAGGGCTCCGACATATAACCTCGGATAAATCTTACATCCTTGGTGGATTCTTTCGACCTCTTCCTCACAGGTTAATGTCATCGAACAAATGTTCTGACATACAACCTCGGATAGAACTTCTACCTGACATCGAATCTCTACACGACGTCGGACTTCTGCTCGTCAGCGGACTCCTACTCGTCGTCAGCGGACTTCTACTCATCGCCAGACTCCTGCTCGTCGATGAATTCTCTTCGGGCTTCTACCCGACGTCGGACTTCTGCTCGTCAGCGGACTCCTACTCGTCGTCGGACTTCTGCTCGTCAGCGGACTTCTACTCGTCGTCGGACTTCTGCTAGTCAGCGAACTCCTACTCGTCGTCGGACTTCTGCTCGTCAGCGGACTCCTACACGACGTCGGACTTCTGCTCATCAGCGGACTCCTACCCGACGTCGGACTTCTGCTCGTCAGCGGACTCCTACTCGTCGTCAGACTTCTGCTCGTCAGCGGACTTCTACTCGTCGCCAGACTCCTGCTCATCGATGAATTCTCTTCGGGCTTCTACCCGACGTCGGACTTCTGCTCGTCAGCGGACTCCTACTCGTCGTCGGACTTCTGCTCGTCAGCGGACTTCTACTCGTCGCGAGACTCCTGCTCATCGATGAATTCTCTTCGGTCTTCTACCCGACGTTAAACTTCTACCCGACGTCGGACTTCTGCTCGTCAGCAGACTCCTACCCGACGTCGGACTTCTGCTCGTCAGCGGACTCCTACCCGACGTCGGACTTCTGCTAGTCAGCGGACTCCTACCCGACGTCGGACTTCTGCTCGTCAGCGGACTCCTACCCGACGTCGGACTTCTGCTCGTCAGCGGACTCCTACTCGACGTCAGACTTCTGCTCGTCAGCGGACTCCTACCCGACGTCGAACTTCTGCTCGTCAGCGGACTCCTACCCGACGTCAGACTTCTGCTCGTCAGCGGACTTCTACCCGACGTCGGACTTCTGCTCGTCGACGAATTTTCGTCGGTCTTCTACCCGAAGTAAGACTTCTTCCTGTTGTCGGACTTCTGCTCGTCGGCAGACTACTACGCGTCATCGGCTTCTCGCAACGCATTCTCGAACTCTCCCCTTTGACTCCACACTCGATCGTTGACTACTAACGGGCTTCAACTCGATCATCCATCGCCAACAAACCTCCGCTCAGATGGAAAAGAGATCCCGTAGGCTTCTGCGCACGAGGAGGGGCACTAAGTCGAGCAGGAAAAAATTCCAACTCGCAAATAGCGGAAGCCTCAACCACCAGTAAACCGGAGGGAGAAGATGAAATCCCGTAGGTTTCTATCGCCAGTAAACCGGAGGGAGAAGATGAAATCCCGTAGGTTTCTATCGCCAGTAAACCGGAGGGAGAAAGAAGGAGGAGTTGCAAGTTTCCTAAGGGCCTAGGAGGCCTATTTATAGGTTTTGGAGAAAAAGGGGGGAAGTTATTGCAATTTTTGGATTTCCCTATTTTTCTAAATTTTTTTTCGAATTTTTTCGGATTTTTTGAGATTTTTTGGGAATTATTAGGACCCAAAAATAACAAAAAAAAAAAAAACTCATTTTTTGTGTCAAGTGGGGCCCACAAAGGCGGTGGACCGAACCGTCCTTTCTCTCTCCTCAAAACGGCGCGCACAGCACACAAATCTGTGGCCACATCACACGGATCGCGGAGATCAGCCGCACACTGCGCGAAACCGATCGCGGATCGCACGGCAGGCGGCACGCGCTCGCGGACGCGGCAGTCGCGCGGCCAGACGCGCGTTCGCGCGACACAAGCGCCCGCGTCAGCGGGCGCGGTTCGGTCGCTTCAGCGGCCTTCAGGCCGCACAGTCAATCCGCGTAAGTGGACCGCGCGGGAGTCCGCGGCTCCGCCTGGCAACGGCCCGCGGCCGCTGATCCGCGCCGCCGGCGGTGGTGGCGGCGGCCGGCCGGCCGGTCGGTCCGGCCGCTTCGGCCACCCGGACCGTTTCGAAGCTATTTTTTCGCCTCGGCGAGTCCAATTTCGACGATTTTGGGGTCCTCGGACACGTTTTTCGATATTCCGGACTCGATTTTGATACTTTCAGAACTCAACGGGACCTCTATGATGAGGTTCGAGCAAGATGTTAATTTTTGGGATGCAATCATTAGCATTCCGGCTGATACAAATTTTCAAAAAACATATTTTCGGACTCCTAGTGCTTCGTCGCCCGAAAATAGGGGGGCAACTGATACGACATCGCAAAATCATCTTGATCGGGCACAAATCTCGAGGCAAAACCTAGTTGGAAACTTCAAAAATTAATTTCGGAGGCATATGAACTCCGATTTCAGCGAGCTTACAGTCAAACTGAGCGTCTCAGAAATACAAACCCAACGACACCAAGGTCAACCCAATCCGAGCCCAAATGAGTCCGAATCAAAGGTTCGAAGCGCTGTTGGGAGGTTCAAACCGCAATTTGAGTTACCAAAAGGTCTCCGATTTTGACGAGCTTATACTCGAATCGAACGGCTCGACGAGAAGAATCCAACGAGCCCAAGATCATCAAATTCCGAAATCATTAAGGCCTTCAAATGTCCAACGAACGGTGCATGATCGAAGGATTCGATATCGGCCGTCCATTCGGATCACTCCCAATTCGCCCTTGATCTCACGCCTATTTACGGGCTATGCCACTCCAGAAAAACTATAAATAGAGCCCTCATTCTACACCAAGAGGAAAAAAGGGAAGAGAGAGAGAGGAAGAAGAGAAGGAGAAGGAGAAAGGGGAATAGGAGATTCCTCACCTCCTCGACCACCGCCGCCGGAGTTCTTCCTGCCGCTTGAAGACGCCGGAACTCTGTCGGATTTTCAGGAAACTCAGGGAATTCGCAGGATTTTGTGAATTTCGTGGAAAAGACAAGTTGTATTTGGATTATCCCGACTTGTGGGAAGAAATCCGCCATTTGTAATCTACGAAGACACTAGTGGAAATTTGCAACTGGGCGAGGCCCCGTGGTTTTTCCCATTTTTGGGTTTTCCACGTAAAAACTCTTGGTTTTCATTCATTTTCCCTGTTTGTGTGTTAAACTTACGTACAACGCTCAGACGCGAATTTACAAACTCTACAGCCGCGTATTTTCTAACACGCAACAAGTAGCTAGAGATCATACGTCTTTACAAAATTTATTTGATTAAATGTGAATTTTGGTTTAAGTATTTAAATAAAAAAATTTCAGGATTGACTTTAATTAAGATTACCCATACTCCAAATAATATAACTTTTTTTTTAATCTAAGTGTACATAGTTTCAATGAGATGAACCCAAAGATGTAGAAAGTACCTTTAATTGAATCCTAAACGGCCTAAATCAAACACTCAAATGTATAATCGGAAACTTCACGCAATTGTCACCAATATGGACTCTTTAAGTTGACACTTGCATTACCAATAAGGTCAATGCAGAACATCACCAACAAAGTTGACGTAAGTTGTCAACAAAATGTTAATATTTTTTGTTGACAACAAGGCCAACACCAGATGTCGACACTAACGCTGATACTAATGCTAGCAGCCACTGCTACTAATAATGTTGTTGCCCACAGAAGATATAAATGTGAGTGTCCGCCCATATTTGTAATGTCCTCGCCCACTATCGACACTAATGACAACGCTCATTGATACCGAGAATGTCGTAACCCACCATTGACCCTAACGTTGATGCCCGATATGCCAATAAAATTTTCGTCTGCTAACGTCGTCATTGCCATTAAGGCTGACACACATCATTAACAAAACACCAACATGGATTGTTTAAGTTGATACATATATGTTACCAATAAGGCTAATTTACAATATCACCAATAATGTTGACGTCAGTTGTCAACAAAATGCTAATATTTACTGTTGACAACAAGGCCGACACTCGATGTCGGCACTAACGCTAATGCTACTGCTAGCAACCACTGCTACTAATAAGGTCGTTGCCCACATAAGATATATATCAATGCGAGTGTCCGCTCACACTTATAATGTCTTCGCCCACTATCGACACTAATGCCAACGCTCATTGATATCAAGGATATTGTAACCCACATGCCTTATTTATAATCTATGACTTATATTAATAAAATTATCTCATCAAACCTCATAAAATTTTGTTTTCCTTCACTAACTTTTATATATAATTTTTCATTTCCAATATAAGCTGTCATAAACTTATAATATTACGACAATAAATCCTCCTCACCGCAGTATTCCAGCATGCAACGAGTGGGATTCTAATGGGAGGAAGATGGAACCAACCTTTTTCTTTTTTTTTTTCTTTTTTTTTCTAATTAAGACATTAATAATTAAATTCCTTTTATATTACTAAATTAATATATATATATATATATTTATAATCTTCACTACAATATCACAAATGTGTTAGGTGCGTAATGCCGGCCACTTTTCTTAATATTTTATGGCTCTTTCTTCACATGCACTAGTCACTGGCCAACCTGGAAGATAAATAAACCAGATCCAATACACTATTTTTTGATTATTCTCTCTCTCTCTCTCTCTCTCTCTCTCTCTCTCTCTCTCTCTCTCTCTCTCTCTCTCTCTCTCTCTCTTTTTATTACAATTTGTCATATCCTCTTTCTTATTTATTCGCAACTATCTCATCAATATTAATATCACATTGTCAGCTGCAAGAATCAATACAAACTCCATTATTCAAAGCACTTCAAGCAGTACTTGACCTGTAAAAATCTTCCTGTGTATTCCTATTTGATCATATATACAGCTTGTGAAGATCAATTAGAAATTAGAATGCTGAAATTAAAAGAATATATAGGTGAGGTCCACTTGCTCATGCAGTAATTGCAGAACACAGGATTGGAAAACCACTCGATTGTCTAGCTTACAGTGTGCATAACTAGCTACAGGTCACTCGTTGAGAAGGCTTTAATGGATGGCTCATTTAAAGCGTGTGAAACTTTGGTGGCTAGCAAGCTCTATGTCCAACTTCCTCTTTAAATAGGCAAATATATAGTTTGCTATGAAGTTTAATATATTTTTGTGATGTGTTGTGACCTACTTCACTCACGTGTTTTTTTTTTTTAATTTAAAACAAAATTTGGGGTTTACGAGTTTTATATATTTAAATTTCTATTGAGAGTTTGATAATTTTGTATTCAATCATTCTTTCAGGACTTGAATAGGGGTGGAACCAACTTTAATTTTAAAGGGGGGCAAATTTATAAGTAAGTGCAGTGATTTTTTATTATTTTTTCATAAATATTCTTTCATCCAAAATTTGTTCTGAAGGTGCTACCTCTCGATCACTATTTGTTCATATCCTTGATCGTTGTATGCTTCGCAAATATGTCGGGGGTCCAAGGGTGCAGCGCCCCATGGCGGGGTTCGACCTAAGGGGGTTTCCGGATGCAGCGCCTCCGAAACAAATTTTGGTTGTAAGGATATTTTTTAATTCTCTTTACTATTTTTCTTTGTATTTGGTTCATTGTTTCCTAACAATAACATCTTTATACATTGTATTTAATTATGTTTGGGCAATTGCATGAAGACTAGTATTTTATAACTTTTAGGAGGGGAGGGCAATTGCCTAAAAATCTTTATAATAAAGACTAAAAAATACATAGAGGATGACAAATTGCCTAAAGAATCGAATTTTTTTATTTTTTGCCCCCCTGGGCTCAAGGTGGATCCGCCCTGAACATAAAACTAAAATCAAATAATATCACACGAGTCAAGGTATTTTTGTCTCGATCTATCCAATTTGTTCTTATTTGCAAATGGAAAACATTTTCCTTATTGAAATAAAAATATAAAATAAGGTGATTTTAGTCTAAGGAAAATGAAAAGATATAAAATTAAGAGTAAAAGAGATGAAATATGGACTATTGAATTCCCACTTAAAAGGGCTGCTATCAGCCAAAAGGCCATTTGAAAATTTTGAGGGAAATGAAGGTTCTTCTCGTAATGTTTCTTTTTTGCTTCTGCCACTTTAAATAAATAATTTCATGAAAAAGACCAAAGCTTTCAGGGCTTATCATCTTCAGCTATGATTACCCCCCCAAAAAAAATCTTCTGCTATGATATTTTCATCATTGAGTGCTAATCTTCTATGAGATACCTATAAATAGAAGAGAACTTTAGAGGACATACCCAATCAATGATGGGAATATGATGTGTGCTAGCTAGGTGTAGATAATGAAGAAATGAGGACAAACTTCAAATAGAAACTTTCATGAAAAAAAGAGTTTACCTAGGTTTGAAGTATTGGGCGCATCTCTATCAACTTCCATAATTTGATAGGGGATCACAATGCCAATACTAACTCTAAAAGCTTCTGGACTCCGTACGTAAACGGTGATCGATATACAACGGTGAAAATTGTTGCATATATAAATCTATAGTTGCGGTTTACAAATCACTGCTATTGAAACATTATATTTTTGTTATGTATGTGATATATCCGATGATTGAACCACAGAAGCGATAAAGTTCGTTGGAACTTCTCAAGATGTGTGACTGGATAGTGCTAAAGAGAGACTCAGGTTTCGTTTGGGACAGCTTTCTTGATACTTCTTAAAGTAGTTTTTTAGTATACAAGTTTTAATTTTTAAATTAGAATGTTATTTTAAGAAGCAATAAAAAAAATCGTCCCAAATGAAGCCTGAATGTATAAGTGAATCTGAGGTTTGGCTGACTTTAGAACTTCGACATAAAATAATCTCGATCATATCCAGATAAGCTCTTTAAGATATTCTATGTTTTTTAGTTTAAGATGATTACTTAACATATTTTTATAAAATTAATGGCTAAGGGCATCTTCAATCGAAAAACCTATTTTCCACTCTAAAATGCATGTAGTAAAACTTCATAATATCGTAATTCATCTCCAATTGAACTGCATATCTTTCTTCTTTCGCACACTTCCTACGAAGATAACCACCTTTCTCTTCTTTCACGCGCTTATCTCCTCTTTCATGCTCTCCTTCGGCAAATTCTGCAACTCAATTTTTTTGGGGTAGGTGAACTATCCGACGCCAATATTAACGTCGCACTATTCACCTACCAAATTTTGGCGAGAGATTTGGAGTTCGAATTCAGCGAACGATGAACGGCATATATTTGCATGCAGTTCAGTTGGACATGATCTAAAACACATCATCAATTATTTTAAAAGCAAAAAAAAAAAAAAAAAAAAAAACAACATATGTAGTCACGTTTATCAAAAAAAAAGATTATCAATGAGTTTATCCAACTTTAAAAGAAAGACTAATTTAGCCCCTACATATGAATTCGGTGATTTTAAAATCTATGCATCTTGAACATAATATTTTTTTTCTTGGATTGGACAAGTGGCGTACTTCTGTAGTTCTCCTAACAGAAGTTAGAATCCTGTCAACTATCAATTTCGCTTTCAATGCAATAAATTCCTCTACTTTTATTGTTAAACTTGCTCTACTTTTCTCCCGCTTATAAAATGACTCTTTGCCTTGCCATCTTCAGCAACTCAAAGAAAAAAAATAACTGATAGATAGAAAGAGAGAGTAATGGAGAGCAGAAGCATTTTGCCTGGCGCTTCACAGTTAGCCACACTTCATGTTTTAGTGGTGATTTTGAGCTTCTGCTTCTGCTCTCAAATCCAAGCCTTTGCAGTCAACCGAACGTCGAAGCCTATAGTTCCTGCTGTAATTTTGTTTGGTGACTCAATAGTTGATCCTGGAAATAACAATGCGATTAAAACTATTGTGAAGTGTAATTTTCCTCCATATGGGAAGGATTTCATCGGCCATGTACCTACTGGCAGATTTTGCAATGGCAAGATACCTGGTGACCTTATAGGTACTTTCCTCACGCACCTTATTCATATATATTTATTGAGTACTCGTTAGATTCTTATATATATGTGCTACTTAGGGTATATACGAGATTTTCTTTTGCAGATGATTTTGTTTTATTACAGAGAATGAGCCTTTTACAGTAAAATTATTTTCATTGGTTGGAGTAGTTTCAGTAAGAGATAAGATTAGAAAGAGTTGCTGTAGATGATTTTGTCAAATAAAATATCAATCTTCTAATGACCTGATTAGTAGAATAGATATGTCATATCTTACTTATATATGTTAGCAACAGTAGAGATAGACCTAAAAAGATTTGGTTATAAAGTATTAGAAATATCGGTTAATGTTAGATTTAAATTATAATTTTATTCTACATAAGAAACATTGAAGAAAATTGATTTATGTAGCCGACTTTGTTTTTCTGAAGTGGGGGATTTAGTTTATCTCATTAGCTCAAATGCTTATGAAAAAGAGAGATTATTACGATTTACGCGCAGTCACTGGACCGTTCGGATGTCAATTAGGACATGCCATTTCACCTGGTACACAATGATAATGCAGCGTATTTGTGGCGTAACGCGTCCTAATTGGCCTCCGGATGATGTCCAGTTACTGCACGTAATAATTTTGTCTTAAAAAATAGAGGGAGTGAGGCCCACCCATCCCATTGATACAGTTGATTTTTTTTTAAATTATCAATTATGAATTTTGATGGCAATTAACTGCACTAACAAAATGTCAGTGCGATCAAAAGTTCTGCAAAAAAAAGGGTGTTCCTCTTTAATGAAGCAGAGGTGGCCGCTTCTGTAAATATTGTGCGCCAGCTGTGTACGATAATGAGCTAAATGACGAACATGTCGGTGTGAGCAGAGAAGGGACAGGAGCAGCACCGCTCAATTAAATTTGCAAATTTTTTTTTTTTTTTAATAATAAAGAGGAGCTGCATGGCTAGCTAAATTAATTATTATTTTTATTCCCATGCCTCATAATACTCAATGGTACTGAATCTACTGGATTTATGATTTATAGCTGAAGAAACAAAACTACTACGTGACATGTAGCAAATGTGTTAATCAGGATATTTTGAATGTATTAAATTTCGTTCTGAACAGTTTTCTAATTTTTTAATTAGAATTTTTTTTATAAAATAATAAAAAAACTGTGCAGGTTTAATATTTTTGAAAAAAAAAATGTTTATTTGGTTTATTGATCAGTTTTATTAATTTGTCTGAAATTTCATCAGCCTCAAGTCTGGGAGTGAAGGATATAGTGCCAGCTTATGTCGGCCAAAAGCTAGGAGCTGAAGACCTACTCACTGGAGTCAGCTTCGCTTCCGGAGCCACTGGCTACGATCCCTTGACCCCTGTTATTGCAGTACCTTCTCTCTCTCTTCCTCCTCATCCACTTCAATGCTAGCTTTTAATTCTCTATCTAACAAAAATAAAGAATATCAATGGTGATTGAGAATCTTCGACTTATGTTTGAATTTTTTTTCATGCGGTACAATCTCTTAAGTGGAAAGAAAATAACTGCGAGTCTTGTACATGTCAGACTAATTGGTGGTAGGCCAAGCATCTCCTAATGGAGATATTATTCCATGCGGACACCGGACGGGAGAACTGTCGGTTATGTTTGGTACCGAGCTCTGTACAGAGCGCAATACATTTTAGGGCGATATGGCGCATTTTGATTAGTCTCCGGACTCCGCACAAAATAATTTGCCCTCCTAATTAATGGGGTGGCAGCGAATAGATACTCCGCCCCCAAAAAGAATTTTTAAAAAAAAGCACAATTATATTGGGGCAGCAATGTTATCTGAATTTTGTTACTTATTTGTTGGAACTAATATTAAAATCATTAAAAATTTATTTAGATTATGCTATGTTTGGAAAAGTTTTCTTGCTATCACTCTATCAGTTTTTCAGAAAGCAGCGTTAATTTCATTTTTTTATCACCGTTTATATTTTCTTCTCATATAATTAAAGAGATGTTCATAAAAAAAATTGCATAAATTCAGCAATATAAGAAACCAAGAACATTTCACTAATATTGTTAAAGAAATAATTTTGATTTTATTTTATTTATTGGCTTTGTTAATTATATATCGATGATGAAGTAACAATTATATGGTAATTAATAAATGAATGCAGTCGGCGATATCGATGCCGGATCAGCTAAAACTGTTCGCAGAATACAAAGAGAAGATAAAGGAGATCGCCGGAGAAGAGAGGGCTAATAGCATAATAGCGGAGAGTCTCTACGTAGTGTGCTCCGGCTCCGACGATCTCGCCAACACCTATTTCATCACCCCCTTCCGCCAGGCCCATTACGACGTGCCCTCCTATGTCAATTTGCTCATCGGCTACTCTTCCCAATTCATCCAGGTAAATTAAACACACTTTTCTCTCTCTCTCTCTCTCTCTCTCTCTCTCTCTCTCTCTCTATGAGATTTACGGGAATATTATTTTTTTTAA
Source organism: Dendrobium officinale (assembly GCA_019514585.1). Taxonomy (NCBI): domain Eukaryota; kingdom Viridiplantae; phylum Streptophyta; class Magnoliopsida; order Asparagales; family Orchidaceae; genus Dendrobium; species Dendrobium officinale. The sequence goes on from CM033696.1 coordinate 22,511,488, forward strand.
TATTATAAGATGGAATTTAAATTTTTTTTTTCGTGTAGTATTATTCAATAAATTATAATAAATTATTTTTTAAAGAAATTTAAATATATCTAATTTTTTATTTATTGTGCCCCAAATTATTAGTGCAATGCTATTCTCATCTTAATTTTTCGACACCAAATAAGTTTTATGCTTTTTGAAATTTTGAGTAAACTCTTAGTTGATTGCTATAAATATGTTGCTCTATTTTTTTATTTTTTTATTTAGGATCTATTTGAGATGATTATGACATTTTGTAGAAGTGGTTAAGAAGTTGTTGTGGAAAAAAAAAGATTTTAAAAAGCTATGTTGATATATATATATAAAGAAAGGTCAAATGCTTTCTTAAAGCTATCACTCATTAATCGCTTAATCGCTCTAATTGTTAAAAATAATTTCAAAATATATAAATTTTTAGAAAGCAGTATTCAAATAAAATTGTGATTATAGTCTGAAAAATAAAACAGTGAGAAAGTTGTCCTAAACAACCCTTACAATCTCTTGAGAGGACGACTGAAATGTTTTATAAAGTTTATTGAAAAATTACTTTGAGAAAAAATAATTTAGTAATTATGGCCATAAGAAGTAGTGCTCCATCACAGAAATTTTTAAAAAAATAATAATAAATCAATAGCCAAAATAAAATTATTATTATTGTCTGAAAAATAAAATAATAAGAAACATGTCTCAAATAGAAGAAATTATTCTATGTGGAGTCCGGACGAAAAGTTCTCATTCGAACTGTGAGTGTACACAATATTTATACATACTGTGTACAAATTAAATTATACAGTGTATTGTGTATACACACAGTAAAGATGGGAACTTTCCGCTCAGACTCTACACAAAATAATTTCTTCTCAAATAGACCCTTAATGACATCGACATAGCAATAGGAAAATTTAAAAATTGCACATGTATATCATCGTGCAAAACAGTAAAAAGTAGCTTAGGCCTACATGTTAGCTAGAGATTGCACCATAAACAACAAGAAGATATTTCAACTTCCATAAATGTGAGCAATAACCAATATTTAGTACAATTTTCTCATCAAATTTCAATAGCGATATTTAGTACCCTTTCTGTTCTATCTTTACAAAATCTTTTAGTAAATTAGAAAATTTAGTGATGTACGTATCAATGCTCTTTCCCTTTCTCTCTCACATCAATTACTTATTAATTTAGTTGATGCATTATAAATATGGTTGGTTTCTTCTTTAATCTATGACCGAAACAGACCATTTTCATTAAATAAAAAGAGAGAACGGACAATAATTGATAGCTGGTTTATATAAATCTTTCTCCCAACTTCCAACAAACAATAATAATGTTAGCTAACGCTAATGCTTAAGTGTGGATAAATCATATATCATAAATTATTTATAATTCATTTTATATTAATTGTTTAAACTTTGATAGTTTTAAATTAATTAAGAACTCATTTGGTTGCTTGTAAATGAATTATATATTTTAGAGATTAATAATTTTATTTTTAATTTGTTTAACATATTCAGCATTTAAATTTTTTTAATTATTTAAAACACATTTATTAAAAAATTTTAAATATTCAAATAAATTTAAGGAAAAACATATTAACAGAAAAATTAGAGAAATTTTGTTTCTTGCTAGGAGTATAATTTAATAATTTTAAATTTTCTCCCTTTTTATTTTTTGGAATTAGCATTGGCAGTTTTATTTTTTATTATAGCTTTAATATAAAAAGATTGCAACAGATCGAGATTTAACTCAATATTATATTAATTGAGTTGAAGGTAGGTAATTAATCAGAAATATTAAAATAGCATGTTCTAGTAATATTATTTTATCAATATTCTTATTAAAATATATAATTAAATTATAATTTATGATATTTTTTATGAATTTCAATATATAAATTTATAATATTTATAAAGCAGCATCAATCAAAGAAAATTTAAATATTAATTAAAAAATTATGTCAAAGAAACCAGTATTTGTAAAATAAATGATATTAAACAGACATTGTAATCAAGCCAATTAGAAAAAAATAATAATGTAAAGAAATAATAAAACATAAAATATGCTCTGGCTGACAGAGATTAGAGTGAAAAGCATAGGAAGTGGTAGGTGAAATAATTATTCAGTAACTTTCATACATAATAATTATCAGCATTAGATTAAAAAAATAAATAGTGATATTTGGGATCCTTTCAAGCAAGTTATGTCCATTCATTTTAAATCAAATCCAACATAGCATCTGTTTGTGATGACTTCAATTTTCTATAAAATTGATTATAAAATTGTTGTTAAAAAAATAATTTAAGCTTTATTTAAATAGCTTTTGAATTTTTTTAAATAAAATGTTGTTGAAAAAGAGCGTTTTAAAGCAAAAACAATAAAGCTTAAGGCTTCATTTGAGACGGCTTTCTTAATGCCTCATAAAGTAGCTTTTTAGTATAAATTTTTTAATTTTTTTACTAAAACGCTGCTTTATGAAGCAATAAGAAAGCCGTCTCAAATCAAGCCTAAATTACCACAAGTAAAACTTTAGGCTTCATTTGGGAAGACTTTTTTTATTACTTCTTAAGCAGAATTTTCATACAAAATTTTAAATTTTTGTACTAGAACTCTGTTTTAAAAAGCAATTAAAAAAGTCATCCCAAACAAAGACTTAATTATTTTGATTATAAAAAATAACTTCCAATGACTGTAACTTTAACAGAAAAAGTGAGAAAATAGGAAAAAACTGTTAAACAAAAAAAAAATATTTTTATTTAAAAATAAAATAATGAAAAAATTATCTCTAGCAGACTCTTAATTAAAAATTAAATCATAATATTCTGAGCTAATTTTTTTTCCCAGATTCTAATACTACTTTTTTTCTTCCCAGAAATTATACCAAATGGGGGCGCGTAAAATAGCGTATGTGGGGCTTCCTCCTATAGGCTGCCTACCTTCACAGAGAACTCTTGGAGGAGGTCCTTTAAGAGAATGTGTGCCAATTCGGAATGAGGCAGCGATGCTTTATAATTCGAAAATTAACGCAGAGATCAACAGACTTGGCAGGATTTTCAAAGGCACTAAACTGATCTATCTGGATATCTACACTATAATTCTGGACCTTGTTCAGAGACCCTCAGTTTATGGTAACTACACTTTTAACTCTTTCTCAATGCTTCTAAAACTTTTTAGTTATCATTTTATGCTCTCTTATAGACATAGGTTTTTGTTGTGACTGTTTTTTTATTACTTTTTAAAGTAAATTTTAAGTAAAAAATTATTTTTTATACTAAAAAATTACTTTAAGAAAAAAAAAAAAACCGTTCCAAACGAAGACATAGTCATTCAAATCCTTTTCAACTAAATGCTAACATAAAATAGAATGTAACATTTAACATCTTTTTTAGCATTTATTTAAAATAGTTTTTTTGACTATTTTCTGGTAAGAAAATAATTTGTGAAAAATAATGTATGTTTGGTAGATAACTTTTAATTTCAATCTTTTTTTTTTTTTAATTTTGCCTTTAAAAACTATTTTTGAAGAACCATTTTTGAAACTGTATATTGGTTTGATACGACTTTTTACTACTTCTTCAAACAGTTTTTTAATACAAAAAAAGCTCTTAAAAGCTATTTTAAGAAGCAGTAAAAAAGCTATCCCAAACAAAGCCTTCAGCTGAGGGATGAGCATGCAGAAGTAAAGTAAAAAAAAAAAAGACAAACAGCCCAAATGAAACATTAAGCTCTCAGTTTAATGGAATTTCCATTGTTTTATTTTTCTTCTTCCACTTATTGAAAGAGAAAATTCACAATATCTACTTTGGTATGTATAATGTCCTATTTGCTAAAATAAGATACTCCCCCATAAAATTTTGAAAGTTTCTGATTTTTCTTTAGAAGGCAAAAGTGATACCATGTGACCAATTTTTTCTTATTGTAAACTCTAGAAAGAGCAAATTCATGAAGTAAAATACAACAGTGCGATATCACTTTGTTCGCCTGGCCACATACACTAAATGCTTGGCTCCATTCACGTATATTAATGGTGGCAACTAATTCCTTACTTTCCTGATTTGAAAGTTAAACCAACTGAGCCTATGCTTCTGCTGTGCTTTAAATGCAGTTGCAGGTCCTTAGAATCCACAGCCATACACCATTCAATATTGCAACTTGTAAAATTAAAAAAAAAAAATATTGTAGCTATCATGTTCACGATGGCATTTATACCATATGTCCATTTCATAAATAGAATACTAACTCTTTCAATAAAAAAATGTATATCTTCTCTAAGCCTTTTGCTGTTAGGAAAATAGAAAACCTTAATGAAAGTATTAAAACAACTTGAATATTTTTTTTATTTAGAGGTAGTATAAACTTTTATATAGGGTATTTAAACATATATTATATTATTTTTATTCTATTCAATTTTCTCTTTTTATATGCAACCACACTTCTCTCTTAGTAAAAGGCATGATTAAATCCACCGATGTTTAGTTTGGTTGGTAGGCGAGTACGGTTGGGAACAACCCAACCCATGCTCGATTCCCCTCGAGAGGCAGCGCTTCTTAAGTGGGGTTCAATGAAGTGAGGGTCAGGAGGCTTCAGGGGTGACTGCCTATTCTAGGTCAATCGAAGATTAGTCACGCCGTCAATCGCTCTTTTGAGGGTGGCAGCTTGCTATGGTGCATAACCCGTTCCAAAAAAAAAAAGGCATGATTATATTTTTAGTAAATAAGTTCGACTTTTACCATAGTCCAATTAACCCAAATTTGAGCTATTCATTTATCAAACAAGTTAAGCAGGTCGATTTGAACTTTTTTGAATTAGATAGATAGATTGGGTCATTTATTGACATCCCTAGCTGCAGGTTCCCTACCTGTGTGGGGATGGAGGCATTCTGATAAGCATTTAAAGTAATCACACTTCAGTAATAAAGTAGTGGAGGTTCGCCAACATAAGAAAAACAAAATGCTTCATAGCTTCAAAATTTAGCTTTCACATTTATTTTAGTTTTTTTCTACAAAGCAGTTCTGTTCCTTTTCTAAATAGTTTTTTAATGGCTATTATGATTGCAGGATTTGAGGTCTCAAATAAAGGTTGCTGTGGTACGGGAGCTATAGAGGTTTCAGTACTGTGCAATCCGAAGCTACCAACATGCCCAGACGATTCCAAATACGTATTTTGGGATAGCTATCACCCCACAGAAGGAGCTTATAGAATCATAGTAGATTATCTTATTCAACGGTACCTCAAATATTTGAACTAAATAATATATATGTAAATACATCATAAATATTATTTTTATGATGTAAAGTAGGAAGGAGGATTGAATGATCTTTGAATGTATTTTCGCAAATTTTTATTTTGGTATGGATGGAATAAATAATATCTTATTTTATCAATGTGATATGGGGAAAAAGTGGTTAATTAGTTTGAAAATGAAGATCATTTAAGCGCTTAAGTAGGCTTGTTAATTATTCTCCCTACGCTAAGTAGTTTTATAATGGTGTTGTGTCTCCATTTTGATCTCCTTTGATTTGCTTTGGGATTCTCTGCTTTTTGTTCTATTTTTTTTTTTTTAATTTGCTCCTACTTATTCTTTGTGAATTGCACAACGATATTAATAGTGGTGTCATATCTCAGTAACCCTACCGCAACTCATCCTCTAGGAATTTCATTCCCTTTTTTTAAGTAAAAGGAAGGTGTTTTCATTATAAAAAATTTAAAAAATATGAGACTGCATTCTTATTACTTCTTAAAGTAAATTTTAATACAAAAATTTAATTTTGATTTTTGTATTAAAATTTTATTTTAAGAAGCAATGAGAAAGTCATCCCAAAAGTTTTTTAGTATAAAATTTTTTTGAACTAAAATTTTTTGTACTAAAAATCTGCTATAAAAGTAGTAAAAAATGTTATTCCAAATAAAACCTAAGTCATTCTAAAGCTAGGTGATTAATCATGTTAATTTTTCTACTCCTATGACCAATTGATGAGAACAAGTGTTAAGTACTTAAAACTATGGATAAGTCGGCTCAATGCTTCATGCGCCTTGCACTATATGAATTGTTCCACTTTCTCTGTGTTCCTTCAGATTCTCTTCTTGCAATCGTTGGATCCCTGCTTTTATCATCTTCACCATTCATACATTTTTTTTTTTAATCTTCACCATTCATGCATAACTACCTTGATTATCTTATATAGGTTTTTGGATATGGTTGCGGATTAGAATATACGCGGCGGTATAATGAAAAATATAACGTCTTAGCAATTTACGTATATCCACCACACCAACAGAAAATTAAGGAAGAGAAACACCAGAAACTTTTTTACGTGGAAAACCCGAAAGGGAAAAACCACGGGGCCTGGCCCAGATGAGAAATTCCACTATGTTTGGGTTGGTTACAAGGTTTGATTCAATCTTTTATTTGGAGACGCTGGAATTACAACAGGTTAATAATCAGACAGAAATCTGACGATGATTGATGAATCGACCAAAATAAGGCAGTGGTTGGGAAGAGCTTTAGCGATAGTCCAGAAAAAAATTCAGGTGATGGTTGGCAAGAAAATTCTGGCGGAGTTCGAGAGGAACTCTGGCGGTGGTCAACAAACTCTAGCGGTAGTAGGCAGGAACTCCGGCTGTGTTCGGCGGGAACTCCGGCGATGGTCGGCAGTGATTCCGGCGGTGGTCGGCAGGAACTCCGGCGGTGGTCGATGGAAAGAGAGCTCCCAAATTCCTCCCTTCTTCTTCCCCCCTCTCATGAGAAGAGTGGGGGCTATTTATAATTTTTTGAGAGTGGCATAGCTTGTAAATATGTGGAGGATCAAGGTCAAAATGGGAGTGGTTTGAATGGACGGTCGATATCGATCCCCTTGATCATTGACCGTTTATTGGTCAATTGGACGCCTTAATGATTTCGGAATTCAGTGATCTTGGGCTCGTTGGATTCGTCTCGTCGAGCCGCTCGATTTGACTATAAGCATGTCACATTTGAAAACTGTTTGGTAATCCAAATTATGATTTGAACGCTTCAACATCGCTTCAGACCCTTGTTTTGGACCCATTCGGGCTCGGATTGAGTTTAATTTGGTGTCGTTGGGCTCGTCTTATTGAGACATTCAATTTGATTATAAGTTTATTGAAATTGGAGTTTGGATGGTCCCATATCTAATTTTGGAAACTTTCAACTCAATTTTTCATCAAGATTCGTACCCGATCAAGATAATTTTTGGTGACATATTAGATATATACACATATGTGTTCATTGTTTCCAACATAGGAAAAATTAATGAATATCCATAGTAATACCTTTGCATATCAATTCTTCTATTTGCATTTTTTATTTTGTTTTCACTGCAAATTATGAAGTTCTTCACGGTAGCAGAGCACTCAGGTTAAGATTGTTTTTTTTCGCTCCGTTATGGCTTATTCTCGTACAACTTCCTCCTCTCTCAATACTCTCATCACCAAAAGTGATGTCTCTATACATCCTCAATTCAAGTTCTTCATGTCTACCGTTAACAACTTTGTTAATGTTCAATTAAATGCTAAAATTCATCCTGTTTGGAAGGCTCAACTGCTCAAACTATTTACAACAAATGGATTTGAAGGTTATCTCACCAGTTCCATTCCTAACCTCCTAAACATTGTTCTTGCTTGATGGTTCAGTAGCCTCTAACCCCTTATATCAATTATGAATGCTAATTGATCATAATCTTGCTTTGGCCATTTACTCCACCATTGCACAGTCTCTTCTACCATATGTTCTTAGTTTAGACTCGTGCCATGAAATCTGGCTAACCATTGAATGTCGTCTTCAATATGCAAACTGATTTTGTCTTCTTCAGTTAAAGAATGAATTGCATTAACTACAATTGAAATGGCTATGATTAAATATCTATATGATATTAAGTAGAAAATTGATTCCATTATTATTATTGGCTCCTCTATGGATGTTGAAGACATAACCATCCAACGATCAGTCCTTCAAGACATCTATTTGCACCAAAATTACATACAATTAGTCTTGACGACTTCTACACACAACTTTGTAGTGAAGAGTTGAACATTGTGGCTGATTCAGCTCATGAAGTTATTCCCCTACCTTCTCCAAACTCATCATTTCCTCTCTATGCTACTCATGGAAGGTCTCACGGACCTGCTCCATTCCACATTCCTAGTCGTGGATGCTACATTTCTCCTTGTCATGGACGTGCTCCATTTCATTCTCCTAGTGTTGGAAGATCTAACAATACTCCATCGCATGTTTGTTGTCACTCTCGCTTCTCTGTTGTGTGCCAAATATTTGGTAAATCCAGACACTCTGCTCTCCAATGTTGGCATTGTCATGATTCTTCATATCAAGCATCACATAAAGCTCATGTTGTCACATATAGTACCAATAACACATTGGTTTTTAGATTTTAGAGTTACAAATATCGAAATTGACAACTTCTTCCCATTGCTCAAACAGGTCAGGAACTTTTACCTGCTCCATCTCGTAATTAAGCTCCACTTATTCAAAGCTCTACATGTTCCTCATCTCTCACACAATATAGTTTCTATTCATAAATTAATAGCTGATAATTCCTATTTTATTATTTAGGATTCTAATGGCTTCATTATTAAGGATTCTCTGACCAACAAGACTCTTCTGCAATGGCCTAGCTAACAAAGTCTATATCTTTTTAATGTCTCAAATCAGCAGCTACAATATTTCACTTCTACATCTCTTTCCACCGTCTGCACTTCATCCACGATTTGGCATCAATGCTTGGGACACCCCCCTATACCCACTCAACAACTCCTTCTAAAAGATTTGCAAATCTGCAAACTGTCTTCTACTTGTTTTCATTTCTTAGCCTTTTCTCATGCTAAATGTACTTGTTTACCAATTTCTTTGTCTACCACTAGTACTACTCAATGTTTAGAGCTTATTTACACTGATGTATTGGGTCCATATGCTATTTTATCAATGCAATCATACAAGTTTTGGGTAGACATTTTTTCAGATGGAGGTGTTGAATATGTTAAAAAAAATTCAAACTAAATTGCTTCAATTTGGTATTCTCCATCAAACTACTTTTCCATATGCTCCTCACCAAAATGGAGTATTCGAAGGCAAACAAAGACGCTTACTTGAAACAGTACGTGCCTTACTCTTTCATGCCAATGTTCCCTCCCAATTTTGGGTAGACACACTTCTTACGACTGCTTATTTAATTAATTGTCTATCATTTAAACTTCACAAAGCAAATTACCACATGAATGCTTGTACAATAAAAGCCCACATATTCTCATCTGTGGACACTGGGTTGTCTTTGTTATCCATGATTGTCACCAAAACTAACCCATAAATTAGCACCTCGTTCCAAACCATGTTTCTTTCTTGGTTATGCTACTAGTGCCAAAGGTTATAAATGTCTTCACATATGTATTGGCAAGTTATATATCTCAAGGGTATGTTACATTTAATGAAACAAACTTTCCTTTTCAAAATGTTGCTCTTGTCACAACTCCCTCCCCAAGTTTGGTAATATTCCTCCTCCTGCCTTGTCCCAGCTTCTTTTATTCCCCCACCAAATATTTCCAATCAAAATTTTGCATCTACTTCCCATACTTGCTTCCCAACTACCTCCCCTTCCCAACAATCACCTTCCATACATGTAATGCCCAACACAAATACATCAATTTCTTCTCTTCCCACATTGTTAGCTTCCATACCCTTAAAACATCACATGGTTACACGATCCCAAACAAGCATCCTAAAACATACACCGGTCTTTGACCTACATCATTCCATCACTCCAACTAACCCTTCGTGTTATTCGCATGCTATCAAATTTCATGTTTGGAGAGGAGCTATGAGTGCTAAATTTGAAGCTGTACAAAATCAAGGGACTTGGACTCTTGTTCCCTCTTCCCCTCATCAAAATATTTTGGATTGCAAATTGCTCTTTAAAATCAAATTCAATTCAGATGGCACCATTGACTACTATAAAGCATGTTTGGTATCCCATGATTTTAAAAAAGAGCTTGGGTTAGACTATCATGATACATTTTGTCATGTTGCCAAATTTCCTATAATTAGAAATTTTCTTTTAGATGTTGTTACTTACATCTCTTATTCAATTAAATGTTTCAAATGCATTTTTGCACGACAAGTTTGATGAAATTGTCCATATGCGACAACCATCTAGCTTTGTGGATGTGCAATATCCAAATCAAGTTTGTCTACTTAAGAAAGCAATTTATGGTATTAAAAAAGCTTCGAGGCAATGGTTTGCTACATTCTCTTCCAACTTAACCAATTATGGCTTGTTGTGAGTTATGTTGATCCTTCCCTTCTACTGTATCAGCGATTGTATCATGGATTGGTCCACATCTACCTCATGCTTATTGGAAGTGATCAATCAGCGATTGTTGAAATGTTGTTCGCTCTTCAGTCACATTTTAATATGAGAAATATTGGTCAGGTGATTTATTTTCTTGGTTTGCAAATCACTTATCATTTCACATGCCTTCATCTCAACCAATCAAGATATATGGCGAATCCCCAAACAAAAGCATGAATGTCAGATTACAGACTAGTTAGCACACCATTACCTACCAAACGTATATCCTCCTCATTACTTCCAACCTTACCACCAACATGTATTCTATCAAACTATAGTTGGTTCCTTGCAGTATTTAACGATCACTCATCCCGACATCATGTTTGTTGTTAATCATTTGTGTCAGCATATGCACAATTCTTAGATTATTCACTTTCAATTGTCGAAACAAGTACTTCATTATATTAATGGTACTATATACTTTGGTTTACCAATTCCCAAATCATCGCTTGTTCTTCAAGCATTTTTTGACTCTAATTGGGCTACATACTTCTTAGATCGTCGCTCTATAGCATGCTATTGTGCCTTCCTTGGTTCAACATTAATATACTGGTTCGTTAAGAAACAAACATCAGTAGTCAGATCCTCAATTGAGGCCAAATATAGGACTTTGGCAATAGCTGTTTGTGATATTATTTGGCTTCGATATCTCTTGTTGAATTTCGACATTTCTTCCTCTATAACCAAGATCTTTTGTGATAATGTCTCGGCCCTTAGACAATAATCCTGTATAGTATGCTCGCACAAAACATATCGAAATTAATTGTCACTTTATTAGAGATTGTATATAATGACAACTTTCATTTCGTTGCAAAGCATCACAAGACCAATTGTCTTTTAGCTCAAGTCGTTTTTCACTACTTCATAACAATTTAACAGTTCAAACACTAATTTTCAACTTGAGGGGGGTTGATAAGAACAAGTGATAAGTGTCTACAACTATGGATAAGTTAGCTCACTACTACATGTGCCCTGCTCCATATGAACTACTCCACTTTCTGTGTTGCTTCATATTCTATTCTTGCAGTCATTGAATCCCTGCATTTATCATCTTCACCATGTATATATAACTAACTTGATTATCTGATATAGGTTATAGATATGTATACATGTGTTCACTGTTTTCAGCATGGAAAAAATTAATGAATATACCTTGTAATACCTTTGCATACAAAAATAAAGAAACAAATGGGGTTGAGATAATATGTACATAGCTCAAAAATGAGTAGTTAAGAGTTAATTGTCTATTTTTTAGCCATTAACAACATATTGGACAACTTGATTCTGGCTAGCTAATATTTGCAACTAAGGAAGGCGAAGTCTTGGAGATCATTAATAACATATGCTATTATGATCAAATTCCTTTAAAATTCATATGGAAGCAAGGAGATATTGAAATTAAAGTTTCAAATTTTGATTGAACAACTCTAACCTATTGTTGAACTGAGGTTAGAAGCTCATCTAGAATAGGCAATTTTGTCATTATTGAGTGCACCATTTTTGTGCTCACCTGAGCTTCCATTAAACTCGATGTCCCTTCCATAGATTTAAAATTCACAATCTTTCTTCTCAAATCGAGGTTTTTTTTGACTAAAATTAAAGTTCCTATAGACTTTGTTGGTCCCTTTGCAATTATGTAGAGAATCGATGATGCCTTGCGCCTCCTCATAGATTGGTAAAATTATTATGTGCAGATACGAACGCCGTCCAGAGGCGAATCAGAAAGCATCACGTCATTTTTTTGCTGTGCACCGTGGCTATGTACCGGTTGACGTGGCAAGTTTTGATTTGCCTCCAGACAATCCAGTGTCCGCATAGAATAATTTCTCCGAAGATTGTGGTTAATTTTGAGCTGTGGGATCTCCAAATTGACAATAATAAATATAGATCGAACAATCAAAAAAAAAAAAAAAACACACACACACACAAAGTTCGAAGAAGAGCGTTTCCATATGTTGGTGGTCCACATCGGACTCCAACACATACACAACCCTCCAGCCTTGTTTAAGAACATGTCATTTACTCATTTGTATACAAAAATATATAGCTTTAAGAACTTAGTCATCACAAAGGAGTCCTGCAGGCTGCATCAGAGATTGAAATACTACATATTCAGTGAAGGAACCACAAATATCATTTTCATGAACAGTCCAGTACAGATTTAAATAACAAAAAAATTTATCCCTAAGCAAAGTACTAAACATATAAATTATGGTTTATTCAAAGATGCTTCTATCAAATAAAAAACAAATATGAAAAGAAGCCGTTCTGGAATTACTTGCTCAATATTCCAAATCATGAAAAAAAGAACAAAAAGCCTGTAAATCAGCAGAGAGGACTAAACTTCACCTACTAAAAACTTTTGAGAGCTGGTTGACTTCCCCAGAACATATTGCTTGAATATGATTCTTCCAGTACTTGAATGCTAAAAGGTCATGGAAAACTACAAATGCAGCTTGAAAGAGATCCCTGAAAGAAATTTCTTGCGCTAGATCTCTAATGGAGTAATCCTAATGTGTAACTCTGAAAGGATGGTAATAAATTGCTAACAAAAGAAACAGACAATCAATACAGGCTAAAACCAAATAACTGGCTTATGAGAATGGCAAGTCCCATAAATATTGCCAAAAGAGAAGCAGCCCATGTTAGTTTCTCTGTTATCCTAGGAACCCTTCCTTTCAAGGCTTGACTACATGAACCAATAAAAACTGTGTAGGTACCCATAGCAAAAACAGTCCCAACCAGAAACATACCGAGAAAAATGCCGCACCGGCTAACCGCGAAGGAAGAGCAAGTGCTGGCAAAATCATCATAAGAGCATCTGGTTGCAAGCCATGCACAATGCCTGTAGCAAAAGTTGCAAAACCCATCTTCTTCTTCCTAGCACTGGAAGTAGACTCTAAGGTCTCAACTATGCTAACATCACAGTCCCCATTTTCATGAGCAACACAAGGAGTTGCCACCTCAGAAGCTTCTTTGATTCCCATTGCACCTATGATGAGCAAGGTTATACCAACAACTCTTGTCCCCCATGTCCGAATGACCTCTATGCGTAAACGATCTTTAAGAAGTAAGAAAAGCAATCCAAATATCACTTGCCCGGCGTCATGGCCGCAGCCCCAGAGGGCACCGACAATAGCACTCTCTATTCTTGTTCGTCCAATTGATAATGGAGCAAGGGCAGCCAAATGATCAGGGCCTGATAATGTGTGAAGGCAACCTGCAAAAAATCCTGTCCAGGCGCTACCAAGAAACTCAGTTCTAAAAAGTTTACTACCAGTTTGGGCGGCTGCTTGCACTGTTGCATAGACTGGCCGGGCCAAAATTGTCTGTATTACGGTCACGGTGACCACAGAAAGTAAGACGGAAAAAGCAGTGGAAGCAACCTGACAAGGCAATGTGAAAAAAAAAATATGGGAAAAGTAGTGAGCAACCACAAGTAAATAACATATTTATAAAAATTCAAAGTAGGAAATTAAAGAATATACGCTACTGTCACTACAATGTAGATGAACGGAAAATTTTTTATGCAATAAACAAAGAATTCATTCAAAACTCAAGAACAAGTTTCAAGAGTTACACTGAAGTATGGTGATTCATCGCCGGGAATATCAGAGCAGAAAGGTTGTGCATCTTATATTTGAATTTCCTTCTAATATCTATCTAGGATAAATTCAATTTTCATTTGGCCCTTGATCTTTAGAAGGGAAGTCATTAACACCAAGAAGGTAAGGCTAACTGACGTAACTATTATATCATTAGGTGGTTGGTGATTTATTGTGTTGAGTGTAGCCTTGTATTACTCAATAGCTGTACATATAAACAGCTACTAATTATAATGAAAAGAGAGAATAATGAGAAGTGTTCTCTTTTGTCCGATTTCTTTCAGGTTCTATATCCTGAATCATTTCAAGTGGTGGTTTTCTGCCCAAGAAACCTGCTCTTTGGGCCTGTTATGCTCACTGTTTCCAACAGATCGATGTCCGCCCCCTCTCCATCTAAGCCGCGCCCCTTTTCCTTACCCAAACCAGCGTCATTTTGGTATCAACCAGACACAAGCAGCCTCCAAGAACCATGGTTTCTTCCCGCACCAGTCTGCTTGCTCCTGCACGCGTCCGAAAACCCAATCCGACGATCCCAACAGGCCTATTCCGTGATCCTGGCGCCCCGAACCCTCGACCAGGTGCCTCATGTCAGCACGTCTCACACCCACCTGTTGCAATCCATGACCCCTAGCCTGAGATTTTGATGATGACAAATAATGTCGATTTGAATTATTTCATTATTCATTGAATATTTTGATTTTTGCTCTTGTCTATGAGTACTAACATTTTAGGAATATCACATATTACTCAAGACAACAAGAAGACTCAATACTGGATAGAGTAGGATGTGAAGTATGTAATTCTGTAATTTTCATTTATTTTTTATTTTTTCTTTTCTTGAGTCTGGCTACAAAGTGTATGCAAACTGAGCAACCATGCATACACACAGGGGGGAGTTTTTTAAATAAGAATTTTTTTTTAGATCGTACTGTATGACCTGCTGTGGTTCAACGGCTATATGTGAACAAATCGTACTGTACGATCATTATCGTACTGTACGATGTGTTTTTAATTAAAAACCCTAACCACTAGATTAATTTAAGTTCTTAAATTGTAAATTTTTGAACTGATTGTACTGTATGATCCAATCGTACAGTACGAAAATTTGAATACTTACTTAAATTAACCACTGTGATTAGTCAGTAAATCAAGGATTAATTTCTTATTGGTTATCGTACTGTAATACATGGATCGTATTGTACGATCAACCGAGGCTGTTTTCGATCGCCCCGAACATCGTACAGGACGATCCTTTGATTTTTGAACTAATCGTACTGGACGATGTGAACATCGTATCGGACGACCTAAAGCTTTTGATAGATCGTACTGTACAAAGTGGATCGTACCAGACAATAAACAGAGACGAGTTTTCGTCGTCCCAACATTCGTCATGTACAAACAGAAGGAATATAACATATCGTATTGGATGATACTTGTATCGTACTGTACGATGTTGTTCAGAAAAGTTGCCTGTTCATACTCCTTCATACCAAGACGAAGGCTGTTTTGAACTGATCGTACTGTACGATCTTGGATCGTACTGTACGAACAATAACGGTTAAGGTGAAAATTTAGGGTTTCTTGGAGCCTGATTTATATATGAAAGTTGTCTTTTTGAATATATGTGTGAGAGAGGAACGTGACAAGAAGGGGACTACTTGAGAAGATTTTGGGTTTGTGAGAGGAAGGAGAAGGTGAGTTTGTGAGGGAGGAGTGTGAGGGGGATCACACGGTTGCTCCAAGCTAGTTGCACGCTTGCTCCTCCTGTGGCCCGAGAAGATCTTGTGAGAAGCTTTCTAAAGGGGAGATCCTTCAAGGTTCGTGTCCTCTAAAGTACTCTGCCTTCTTCAGGAGGGAGAAAAACAAGAAGGTTCGCTACCGTCACCAGGAGGGTGATATAGCATTTTGTACTCCGCCACACTAAGGAAGGTGAAAGTGAGGGTTTGTAAAGGCTTCTCCGCCTTGCTGTGGGGGCAAAAGGACAATTACTTTCGAGTAGTGAAATCCCCGGAGTGGAGGACTCCGGGGAGTAGACGTAAGTCAAGTGACCGAACCACTATAAATCTTCTGGTGTGATTTTTCCGTTTACTGCATTTTATTTATGTTTTGCATTTTTCATTTGGTATAACTGCTTGGTGAAAAATCCTATTCTAGATCTTTGTTGTGTAAGTTAAAATTTCACCACCTATAGTTCCAATCATGTTTTAATCATTCGCGTCCGCATCAAGTTAATTTTTTATTTAAAATTTAAAAACAAAAAAATTAGAACTCATGTTTAGGATTGTTATTTTATTACAAAAATTTCCAATTCACCCCCCCCCCCCTCTTGGCGCATCTCATACTTTCATCACCTGTAAGTGCAACCTGACCTACATCAGCCTTCGATGCCCACCGACACGCCTCCGACCCTCTTCCTCTTTGCTTGTGGTCCGAGTCGTGCCCTGTTGCCCGCATTGGTCTGACCGATCCGTACCCCGCCCTCAGCTCGTTTCCACATCATGCCCAACCACGCGTACCATGCCTAGCCTGCGGTACGATCGTGCCGCCAAACCGACCGGTTTAGAATCCCTTCCAAGGAAGCCTGGGGGTTGTTCTTCTTTCGGCTGTCAAGACACCTACTGCCAACCTGTCCAGCCACATTTCTTGGTGCAGAAATCAGTAACTAAATAGGGAAAGATGTTGCCTTGATGGAATCCATAAAGACTAATTCAAGATTCAGTGATTGAAGATTTACAGCAAGAAATTGCCTAACTCCAGTAGCGACTAGCAAGACTCGAACAAAGGAAGGACATGAAACCCATCACCCAAAACTTTGTTAGCATCCGACCCCAAAGAAAATTTGCTCTCATGGAGGCTTCTAGATACTCTATTTTGGCTGGATCATTACGAACTGATGGTAGAGAGGGTATTTGGACCGATCGGATCCAATTTTCCGACGAAGACATGTTTGAAAGGCCACCTCATAAGTCTTCCTCTGCACCCTTGATCAAGTTCATATTCGAGGGTTTTAAAGATTTGTTACCGAAATATTCAACTTTTCCTATATATGATGAGCCCATTTATGACGACAACATATTCTTTGGAGTTCATGTTGTTGATAAGCCTGTGTCTGATAATGACAAGAGCAAGTTGGATGCCCAACAAGAACTATGCAGTCATAGCATTCCGAATAAGGCAACAAATATGCTTGTCAAGTTAGGTAAGAGTGGTTGCATTCATGTTGCCAATTCCTTTCTCAATATTTATAGAAAATGTGGTGATGCATTAATGGCAAAGGTGGTTGTTGATAAGATGAGAGTGAGAAGCATGTTGAGTTGGAATATGTTGCTCTCAGTGTACTCACAATCAGGGCATATGGACATTGCTCGATCCCCCTTTGAAGATATGAGTGAGTGAAGCATCGTGCCCTAGAATGCGATGATTGTAGGCTACAATCACAGAAGGCTGAAAGAGACACAAATTGCCACATATGATTTCACAATCACAATTATCCCATCTGCTTTTGCTAATCTTGAGAGATTGAAGATTGATAGGCAAATTAACACAGTGTAACATAATTTTTCTTTTAGTTCATACAGTTGAAGTTATAATTCGTTATGATTTCTATTTTCAAAATGTAAAACAAGAAAGATCAAAGAAAATCCTAGTAAGCAAAAGAAAGATCTAAAAACTTACTAGTAAGAAATTTTAGTTCAGCAACTAACTCCAAACACAGTTAAGATACAGAATAGCTTCGCATTAGTTAGATGCTTCTCATTATGCGGAAAGGATGAACAATGAGGTTTTCAGTTTAAATGCCTCACCTTTTTAGTTTTTCATTCTTAAATTTCTCATCATAAAGCGATAATCCATTTGCAGTGAAGTTTTAGAGACGGTAATGCTTAATAGCCACCAAGAACAGCAGGACATTAGTTTCCAGAAGTTTATATTCCACTATTTTCTGAAAAGAGGGAAACTGGGCATATGAACTTTTAGAAGTGTTTACGTAACTTCACATCATATATAACTATGACAAAAGGTAATTTCCAGATACTCATTTACATGATATATTTTCACATCATAAATACCTGTTCATAGCTACTTTTTATTATGTACAATGTGTTAGGGTTTAGGATTTCTTAAAGCAATTATATGATGTAAAGTACAAATTCACACACACAAACCCAAAATTCAAAGTTCATAGAGCTTCAATCTAAATAAATATTAATCTATTTTGGTGAAAACCAAAAAACACAAATGCGCACATATGATAATTTAATGGATACCTGATAGCAACTTCACATATAAAATTCAAGATCATGAACACATCAATCATAACTCAAAACCATAATAAAAAAAATCTAGCTTATATTAGTTCTGCCCAAATTCACTCATGCTGTCAGAACAACAACAAAAAAATTATAGAATACAACAACAACAACACCAAGCCTTTGTCCCACTACGTGGGGTCAGCTACATAATCTTTTTCTCCATTATGTTATGTTAAAAGTCAAATTCTCATTTAAATAAATTCTCGTTTAAAAAAAATTATAGGATAAGAAAAGAGAAAAAAATTCACCAAAATGGAATACATAATTTGCATGGGTACAAAGAGACATACTCCCTAAAAAAATTAGCCTTTGATTGAACCATAGTAGAAAAAATAATATCTAATCCTAGCCAAACTAGTAGGAAAACAAAATAACTTAAAACAGTCTTTTAAGAAAATATTATTGCAATTTGATTATTACTCCTTTGTTATGCCCTGCTTAGCCTAATTTTCATTCAAAATTTTTGCAGCATGACAAGAAGACCCGAGTGACCTTTCCATTTATGCATGTATCCAGAATCACATATAAACAGTATGTCTCAATTTATTAATATTTTTATACTCACTACAAATAAAATCTAAAAACATTAAATCCAAACACAATACAATACATTTCCACCAAAACAAGAAGAGAAATATCTATAGCATGCATTCATTACAAAAGGCTCTAGGTTACATAAATACATGATTTCTAAATAAAAAATATAACACAAAACGATCGTTCTCTTAGCTTAGTTACCCATCACTTATTGGCCTTTCAAAGCTTAGCAATTGCAAAAGAACACCTTGGCTCGAAAATATCAACATATATAGCGCGAGTTTCCAACATGAATCATGATATAGCTCTTAGAAGCCAAATCAAATCGAATTATGCATATCAATAGATATAACATTCCTTATAAGTAAAAACATGTATTGAATGATATATTTGTGGTATATATATATATATATATATATATATATATATATATATCACAAATAGATCAATCACAAAAAGTAACATACCAGACTGAACATATGTGAATTTTCATGTCCATGCAATTCAAAAACAAATGAAGCAAATAAAATCAACAAACTCAAATAAATCTGATACAAATCATCATATTCAGAGACTCAACCCGCATCAAAACTTCACCTTCACCTATTCTAGCAAGTTCAGCACTTCCTATGTCGACGAATCCATTGTTTTCCATGCAGTCTCTATTTTGAGCTACTTTGGCCTCACTTTATTATGAAAAGGTCATGTGGAACTGTGTTATGCCGGTCCAGCCTGGACCGGCCCAACCTGGACCGGCCCTGCCGGTCCGGGTTTTCTTCAGGCGGAGGCGGCACAGAGAAGAGGCGGAAGGGAGAAAGGGGCTTGGGGTGGGGTCCACTTGCAATTCAAACATGGTTTAAGTGTTTTTGGAGGGAGAAGGAAGGGTAGAGAAGTCCTTTTGCTTTTAATTTGAATTAGATTGTATTAATAGGGAGTTATGAGGGGATTAGGGTTGCATCTTGATTTTGAAAAGAGTTTTGTATTCTAGGTTTTCTTGCTTGGGCTCTTGGCGTTGCCGGAGATTGTTGGAGAGTTGTTCTTCCTCTCGAATTGAAGAACATTGTATCTTGCTTTGGTTTTGATCGTCTACTAGGGGAATACAATTGTTTGCTATTGTTTTTTCCAAAGTTTTCTCCCTTTTCTCTCAGCTTTTCCATTGTTGGTGGCTGTTTTCTATTGAAAACAGTGAAATATTGGTGATTTGGCGAAGATCCAATAGGAATCACTTGGAATATTCAAGTGGTACCTATCAAATTGGTATCAGAGCGAGATCCGGACGGTGGAGGGCTGTTTTTTCCACTGTTTCGCTGCAGATTTTTGCTGTTTGGTAGGGATCCGGAGGCCACTTTTTGGTTCCCATGGCATCTAAGCGTGTAGAAGTCTTGGAGACCGAGGTGGGACAATTTAAAGCGGATCTGGAGGAGAAGATGGCGACTTTGAGCGAGAATGTGGAAGGAAAATTCATGGCCTTGGAGGAGATGATGAAAAAATTAATGGAAGGGCAAGCAAGGGCTGTGCTAGCGGAGGAAAGAGGAGAAGGTAGTGGGAGCAAAGGCAAGGGGAAGGTAAATCCGGAAGAGGAAGAGGAGGTGGAACTGCTTGACAGCAACGGAAGGATGCTGCATCGGGAGTCCATCAGGCGGGAAGAGCATGAAAGAAGGAGAGACTTCAGGGAAGAAAGAGAGGATGATTGGCGTCGTCGGAGGCCCGACCGACCCAGTGGACCGGCCATGGGGGATCCATAACCACCATGGCGGGGCGCGAGGGGAAGATGGCTATCGGCGGCCGAGGAGGGATGATGAGCCCCGATATGGAGAGAGAGGAACTTGGGAAGACCCCATTGCCTGGGACAGAGGAGGCCATGGGGGGAATAGGGCATACGGGGTGGACACGAGGGCCAGAAAGCTGAAAATGCCAGTTTTCGAAGAGGGAAATGTGGATGAGTGGATCCACAAGGTGGAGAGGTATTTTGCAGTGAATGGCCTGATGGAGGAGGAGAGATTGGTGGCGGCTAGTATGTGCTTGGAAGGGGCGGCTTTTGCCTGGTTCAAGTACATGGATAAGTGGGATCCGGTGAGGACTTGGAGGGACTTCAAGGAGGCTATCAGGGAGAGATTCAGGGGGGGCAGCCCATGGGAGATATCAGAACAGTTCTACGCCCTCACTCAAGAGGGAACAGTGGAAGAATACCGGAAGAAATTTGAGAGTCTGGTGGGTGACATGGAGGGTTTATCGAACAGCACTCTGGGGGGAAACTTTATGAAGGGCCTCAAGCCAGAAATTAGAGATGCTGCGAAGGTCATGAGACCGAGGGACCTGAGGGAGGCCATGGAGTTGGCTCAGCTGGTGGAGAACCAGAAGACCAACGCCCGAAGTTGGCGGAACAACCACTCAGGGGGTCCCACCAGGGCAACTACCACTTACTTGGCTCCAAAAGAGCCAAACCCTAGTGTCCTTAAAGAGAGTGGAAAGGAGAAGAGCGGGGTGACCAGATCGGCTGGGAGTTTCAAGAAATTGACTGAGGAGGAGATGCAGGAGAAGAGGGCCAAGGGCCTTTGTTTCAGATGTGAGGAGAAGTTTATTCCAGGGCACAGGTGTAAGGATCGCGCTCTTCGGGCTCTCACCGTCTATATAGACGAGGCGCCTGAGGAGGGTGATGATTCTGATGAGAAGCAGATTGATCCCCAGTTGGAGGTAGCCGAGGTATCCCTCAATTATGTGATGGGATTCACTCCTAGTCATACGATGAAGGTGAAGGTGAAGATCCTTGGGAGGGAGGTAGTAGTTTTGATCGACAGTGGAGCCACCCACAATTTCATATCCACTAAGGTGGCGGAGGAGCTGGGAATGGAGCCTACTGAGACAGGCAGTTATGGGATGATGATGGGGACAGGAAAGATTGAGTCCAGCACTGGGATCTGCAAGGGGGTGGAGATGAGGCTACAGGAGATCAGGGTGGTGGAGGACTTCCTACCCCTGAGGTTGGGTAGCACAGACGTCATTCTGGGCATGAAGTGGCTACAGACCTTGGGTGAAATCAATGTGAACTGGGGGACCATGGTGATGGAGCTGATGGTAGAGGGGAAGAGGGTGAAGCTGAAAGGGGAACCAGGATTGTCCAGAGCTGGAGTGTCACTCCGGTCGATGGTGAAAATTATCCATGAGGAAGGAGGAGGTTTTCTTGTGGAGTTGCAGAGCTTGGAGGATCAGCAGGAGGGGGAAGAAAAACCCATTCCTGCGTTAGTTCAGCCCTTTCTGCAGGAGTTTGAGAATGTGTTCCAACCTCCGGTGGGACTACCACCTGACAGAGAGCGGGAGCACCAGATTATCCTGAAAGAGGGAGTATCCCCTATTAGTGTGAGACCTTACAGATACCCTCAGGTGCAGAAAGATGAGATTGAGAAGTTGGTGGGAGAAATGCTAGAAGGAGGGATCATTCAGCCCAGTGTGAGTCCTTTCTCTAGCCCAGTTCTGCTGGTGAAAAAGAAGGATGGGAGTTGGAGGTTCTTTGTTGATTACAGAGATCTCAACAAGGAGACAGTGCCTGATAAGTTTCCCATCCCTGTGATTGACGAGTTGATGGATGAGCTACATGGAGCTGCTTTATTCACCAAGATTGATCTGAAGTCAGGCTATCACCAGATCAGGATGAGGAAGGAAGATGTGCAGAAGACGGCCTTCAGGACTCATGAGGGCCACTACGAGTTTCTGGTGATGCACACCAATGCACCAGCCACATTCCAGGCATTGATGAACCGAATTTTCAAACCACGCCTTCGCAGGTTTGTGTTGGTATTTTTTTATGACATTCTCATCTATAGCAGGACTGAGGAGGAACACCTAGAGCACCTGAGAGTGGTGTTGGGGGTGCTAAGGGAGCATCATCTGAAGGCCAATTTCAAGAAGTGCGACTTCGCTCAGGCACAAGTGGAGTACCTGGGGCACGTGATATCCCAGGAGGGAGTGGCTGCAGATCAGTCCAAGATAGAGGCAATGCTGGCCTGGCCTCAACCCAAGACCTTGAAGGGGCTCAGAGGATTTTTGGGACTGACCGGCTACTACAGGAGGTTCGTGAGAGGATACAGCACCATAGCAGGACCACTGACAGAGCAGTTGAAGAAGGATAATTTTTTATGGGGGAAGCAGCTTCTGAGGCTTTTGAGAAGCTGAAGAAGGCCATGACGACGGTGCCAGTGCTTGCTCTGCCAGACTTCAATCAGGTGTTTGTGTTGGAGACAGATGCTTCAGGCTATGGATTGGGAGCAGTGTTGATGCAAAACCACAGAGCCATAGCTTACTTCAGTCAGGTACTGTCGTCCCGGGCTAGGCTGAAGTCGGTATATGAGAGAGAGCTGATGGCTATTGTACTGGCCATCCAAAAGTGGAGACCTTATTTATTGGGCAGACACTTTATTGTCAGAACTGATCAGAGGAGCCTGAAGTACTTGTTGGAGCAGAGGATGGTCACAGAGGAGCATCAGAGGTGGTTATCCAAGCTGCTGGGATATGATTTTGAGATCCACTATCGGCCAGAACTAGAGAATAAGTCAGCGGATGCCTTATCACGCTGTATGGGGGAGCTTCAGGGGATTGCTGTATCAGTACCTGTTCTGATAGATTGGGGAGCCATCAAAGAGGAGAGCATCCAGAATGAGGAGCTAAGGAGAATCAAAGAAGAGGTGCTATCAGATGAAAACAGCCACCCAGGCTACTCAGTTGTGGGAGAAAGACTGTACTATCAGGGAAGGAGTGTGATTCCTAGGTCTTCCATTCATATCCCCCAACTGCTACAGGAGTTTCATGGGAGTGCCATAGGAGGGCATTCAGGTGTGCAGAAAACTTATAGCCGGTTAGCTGCTGAATTGTACTGGAAGGGGATGAGGAAAGACATAGAGGAGATGGTGGCTAAGTGTGATACCTGCCAGCGGAGCAAGTAAATGACGATGGCACCAGGGGGATTACTACAGCCTCTGGCCCTACCAGAGAAGGTTTGGGAGGAGATTACTATGGATTTTATTGATGGGCTTCCAAAATCAGAGGGGTACACGGTTATATTTGTAGTGGTCGACAGGCTGAGCAAATATGCTCATTTCATTACCTTGAGACACCCGTACACAACAGTGTCTGTAGCAGCAGCTTTTGTGAGGGAGATAGTCCGCCTGCATGGGGTACCAGAGTCCATTGTTTCTGATAGGGACAAGGTGTTTCTGAGTCATTTTTGGAGGGAGCTATTTAGGATGCAGGGCACAGTATTGAAGAGGAGCACAGCCTACCATACACAGACTGATGGGCAGACAGAGGTGGTGAATAGGAGCTTGGAGACATACTTGAGATGCTTTGTGTCTGATACACCAAAGCAGTGGGCCAAATGGCTAGCCTGGGCAGAATACTGGTACAACACCTCTTTTCACTCGGCTACCAAGATGACACCTTTTTAAGGTATTATATGGTAGGGACCCCCCACATCTGGTACACTACAGCCATAAGAGTACTCCTGTATCGGCAGTGGATCAGCATTTGAAGAAAAGAGATCAGGTGTTGGACGAGCTCAAGAGGCATTTACTCAGAGCCCAACATATTATGAAGAAGCAAGCGGACAGCAAAAGGAGGGATATACAGTTTGGAGTTGGGGACAAGGTCTATTTGAAGCTCCGACCATACCGACAGAGGACTATGGCCCAAAGGAGAACTGAGAAGCTCGCAGCGAGATATTTTGGCCCTTTTGAAGTGGAGGAGAAAATCGGGGAGGTGGCATATAGATTGAGGCTTCCTCCAACAGCCATAATACACCCCGTTTTTTATGTCTCACAGTTGAGGAAAGTGGTGGGGGAGCATGCAGTAAGCCCAGAGCTGCCCAGCACATTGAGGGAGGACATGGAAGTGACACTGGAGCCTATAGCGGTAGAAGGAGTGCGCATCAATGAGAAGGGGGAAAAGGAAGTGAAGATTAGGTGGAGCGGCCTCCCAGACTATGAGGCCACATGGGAGCCACTAGAGAGGATTGCAGAGCAGTTTCCTGCCTTCCACCTTGAGGACAAGGTGGTACTTTGGGAGGGGGGTAATGTTATGCCGGTCCAGCCTGGACCGGCCCAACCTGGACCGGCCCTGCCGGTCCGGGTTTTCTTCAGGCGGAGGCGGCACAGAGAAGAGGCGGAAGGGAGAAAGGGGCTTGGGGTGGGGTCCACTTGCAATTCAAACATGGTTTAAGTGTTTTTGGAGGGAGAAGGAAGGGTAGAGAAGTCATTTTGCTTTTAATTTGAATTAGATTGTATTAATAGGGAGTTATGAGGGGATTAGGGTTGCATATTGATTTTGAAAAGAGTTTTGTGTTCTAGGTTTTCTTGCTTGGGCTCTTGGCGTTGCCGGAGATTGTTGGAGAGTTGTTCTTCCTCTCGAATTGAAGAACATTGTATCTTGCTTTGGTTTTGATCGTCTACTAGGGGAATACAATTGTTTGCTATTGTTTTTTCCAAAGTTTTCTCCCTTTTCTCTCAGCTTTTCCATTGTTGGTGGCTGTTTTCTATTGAAAACAGTGAAATATTGGTGATTTGGCGAAGATTCGATAGGAATCACTTGTAATATTCAAGTGGTACCTATCAGACTGGTAAACACATGGATAAATGCTTGAACACATCCCCACCCAATGAATTTACGGTATGAAGGTCCCTAATTGGCCTAAGTTGGATTCAATTTTGTTCAAATTATTCATCTTAGTTTAACTATTTATTACTAGTTATCTCCTTATTTATAATCACAGAACAAACAATCAACTAATAAAAAAAATCAAAATAAAATCGGCAAACTAGATCCAACTAACACTTCAGCAACCAAAGCACGTTGAAAATGACAGAAATGATTCATGCATAAATAAAAATTGCAAGACCAATGTACGCATAGATAAACAAAATTTATAGTAGAGACCAACATAAAAAAGGTATCGACTATGAGAGTCAGAGCCTGTACATGCAGACTACAAAGAAGACATCAAAGGCACAAGCTCTTGGTCGCAAACGAACCAATCCAGTGATTATGAAGCAAACCGACATCTACACCAGAATAGTAGCCTAACATAGAGAATTAATTCAAGCTAATAATAGGGACTAAAACATGACCAAAATAGAACAAGCATTAGAGAACATAAACCACTCTCAATAATGATCAACATGATGGGCATGTTTTAATTTTTAAATAAAACTAAAACAAAAATTCCTAACAAAGAAAAAAATCAACAAAAAAATTAAATTAAAATCAACACTTTAATTATCAATTCGCTTATCCTTCCGCGTATAACTTAAATTTTTTTACAAGTATATATTTGATGTTGCATTAAACGTGTCTGAATTAAAATGAGCACTATTGTTGTGCTTTTTGTGATTCTGATACACCCTAGATTTCACCAATTTGTCTTTGCCCTAATTATTCTCTCAAGAGAAGAATTTGTCCACCAAATGCAAATAAAACATTCATAAGAGAAATGAGATGTAGGACAAGAACATTCGCATTGAAATCCAAAGATAAAACAAGATAAGTTGTCCACTTTGAGAAGGACAAGATCTCCCACAATAAACCCTAAAAAAGCAAGAGAAAACTAGAAAGAGACTTTTCTTAGCAAGATCCCCAAAAAATGAACCCTAATCCCCCTTTCATACCACCCCAACATTCCAACACATCCCTAAATTACCCCTCCCAATCCACCCTCCATCTCCCCTAAGGATGCCGCCCCCCCCACCCCCCCCCCTCCTTAGCCGTTGGATCAAAAGGTGGGCCCATGGGGCCCACCGTGGCTGCCTCCCCTGCTTTCTTCGGGAACGCCCGCCCGCCCCCTCTCCGTCTGTAGACCCGCGTGGGTCTGGGCGGATGGACCGGGTGAACCGGTCCATCCAAAGCCGGTCCATCAATACCGCCCTCTAGAAGATCAACCTTGTCCTCAAGGTTGAAGTCTGGAAATTGCTCCTGCATGGCCTCGTACATCTCCCAAGTAGCCTCATGTGCCGGTAAGTCCTTCCACTCGATGAGCACCTCCCTCTTGCCATGATCATTCTTCCTCACTTACTTCACCTGTAGTGGCTCTAGTACGAATTGCATATCTTCTGTGAGGCCCTGGGGTATAGTAGGAGTGGTCACAATATGTTCCCCTATGCTCCTTTTCAATAGTGACGCATGGAATACAGGGTGGATGGAGGAGTGAGGAGGCAACTTAAGACGGTAGGCCACCATCCCAACTTTCCTTTCAATCTCGAAAGGCCCGTAGTATCGTGGAGAGAGCTTCTCACTCTTCCTGCTAGCTAGAGTCTTCTGCCTATAAGGCCGTAGCTTCAGGTATACCATCTCTCCCACTTCAAATGTCACATCCTTGCGGTGAGCGTCCGCCTTGGTCTTCATGATCTGCTGGGCTCTCAATAGGTGTTCCCTCAACTCTTCTAACACCCTATCCCTCTCCTCCAAATATTGATCCACTAGATATACAGGGGTTGTTCTCTTCTGATAATTCACCAATGGTGGTGGGTCCCTCCCATAAAGAATCTTGAAAGGTGTGAACTGAGATGCAGTATGATAGCAAGTGTTGTACCAATATTCTGCCCATGGTAGCCATTTGACCCACTGTTTAGGCCTCTCCCCCACGAAGCATCTCAAATAAGTCTCCAAGCTACGGTTCACCACCTCAGACTGTCCGTCTGTCTGTGGGTGATATGCTGTACTGCGCTTCAAGAATGTACCCTGCATCTTGAAGATCTCCTTCCAAAAAGAGCTCAAGAATACTTTATCCCTGTCTGAGACAATAGAGGTGGGAACTCCATGCAAACGAACCACCTCTCTGATGAAAGTAGATGCTACAGTAGGGGCTGAAAAGGGGTGCCATAGTGGAATAAAATGGCTATACTTGCTCAACCGATCCACTACTACCATGATGACCGTATACCCCTCAGACTTGGGTAATCCCTCAATGAAATCCATAGTGACTTCCTCCCAAATCTTGTTTGGAAGCATCAAGGGCTGCAGCAAACCACTAGGGGCACAAGCCTGATACTTGTTCCGTTGGCAAATATCACATTTGCTTACTATGTCCTCGACATCACTTCTTAACCCTTTCCAAAAAATTCGGCTTTCACCCGCCGATAGGTCTTTTCCACCCCTGAATGTCCCCCAATACGGCTGTCGTGGTACTCCCGTAGAAGAATGGGGACGAATGCTGAATTACGGTGTAGTACCAACCTCCCCTTATATAACAAAAGAGAGTTCTCCAGGTGATACCCTTTGAACCCTCCTTCTCCCTTCTGGACAGCCACCCGAATCCTCTCTAGCTCCTCTGCATGTTGATTTTCCTTCACCATTTCACCCCAATAAACCAATTGTGGTACCGATAGTGCCATCAGCTGTGAGCACTCAACACGGGAAAGCATCTGCCGCCTTGTTTTGAGCTCCGGGCTTATACTGAATCTCAAACTCATACCCCAAGAGTTTTGCCAGCCACCTCTGATGTTCTTCTGCCACCAACCTCTGCTCTAGTAAGTACTTGAGGCTCCTCTGATCAGTACGAACTATGAATCGTTGCCCAAATAGATAAGGCCGCCATTTTTGAATGGCCAACACAATGACCATCAGTTCCCGCTCCTAAACTGACTTCAACCTCGCTCTAGGTGATAAGATCCTGCTGAAGAAAGCAATCGGCCTATGATTCTGCATGAGCACTGCTCCCAAGCCCACTCCTGAAGCGTCAGTCTCAACCACAAATTGCTGGGTGAAATCTGGAAGAGCCAAAACCGGGGCACTAGTCATTGCTTCCTTCAAAGTCTTCATGGCTTCCTCTGCCTTCTCTCCCCACTGAAAGTTGTCCTTCTTTAGCTGATCAGTCAAAGGGCCTGCTATGGAACCATAGCCCTTGATGAACCTCCTGTAGTAGCCAGTCAGTCCCAAAAATCTCCTTAGTCCTTTAAGGGATTTTGGTGTAGGCCAATTCACCATGGCCTCTATCTTGGTGGGGTCAGCTGCCACTCCACTCTCTGAAATGATGTGTCTCAGATACTCCACCTCCCTTTGAGCGAAAGAACACTTCTTTTGATTGGCATATAGCTGATGCTCCAATAATGTCGTGAGTACCACCCCAAGATGGGTGATATGGTCCTGCAGAGATTTGCTATACACCAATATATCATAAAAAAAAACTAAGACAAACCTCCTCAAATAGGGCTGGAAGACCTGATTCATCAGGGCTTGGAAGGTGGAGGGAGCGTTAGTGAGCCCGAATGGCATCACTAGAAACTCATAATGACCCTCATGTGTCCGGAAAGCTGTCTTCTGAATGTCTTCAGTCCTCATCCTAATCTGGTGATAACCAGATTTCAGGTCCACCTTGGAGAAGATGGTGGCTCCCTCAAGCTCATCCAAAAGCTCATCTACCACCGGAATAGGAAATTTGTCCAAGACAGACTCTTTGTTGAGGGCCCAGTAGTCCATACAGAATCGCCAACTACCGTCTTTCTTTTTCACCAAGAGTACAGGACTGGAAAATGGGCTCACACTGGGCTGGATCACCTGAGCCTTCATCATCTCTGCTACTAACCTCTCAATCTCCTCCTTCTGAGCATGAGGATATCTGTAGGGTCGCACGCTGATGGGTGCTACCCCTATCTTCAACACAATAGCATGCTCCCTGGATCTGATAGGGGGTAGCCCTTTGGGCATCTGAAACACTGTGGGGTGCTGTTGTACAAGATCCTGGACCACCTCAGGTATGACTTCTAGCTCTCTTTCTACCTCCATGCCCACCTGTTGTAGCTCTATCAAATAGCCCTCTCCATCATCTCTCAAAGTCTTGAAGATGGACTTCAAGGCCACTCTGGATCTGCATAAACTGGGGTCTCCCTGTAGTGTCACTCTCCTGCTCCCCTTCCCATACTCTATGTATAATTTCTTCCAATTCACCTTCATCTCCCCCAAGAACTGGAGCCACTGCATCCCTAGTATCACGTCAGTACTTCCCAAGTCCAGCAGTAGGAAGTCTTGCACTGTCTCCTCTCCTTGCAATGTAAGGGTCACTCCCTTACACTGCCCGCTACAGCACTCCTTTCCCGTGCCCAAGATGACTCCTATACCTCTCCCCTGTGTAACCGGCAGCCCCACCCTCTCCACCAATCTGCAAGCAATGAAGTTGTGGGTGGCCCCACTATCAATCAGAACCATCACCTTGTACCCGGCAATCTCCCCTTCCAGCTTCATGGTGGAATGTGATGTCAGTCCTGCTATTGAGTTGAGTGAAATCTCCACCATAGCCAAATGAGGGTGCTCCTCCTCTTCTCCCTCCTCCTCAGTTGCCCCTGTGTCCTCTTCCTCCTCCTCAGAATCCCCCACTATGATCACATGTAGTGTCTTCTCCTTACACCTATGCCCCGGTGTAAACTTCTCATCACATCAGTAGCAAAGGCCCTTGACCCTTTTTTCTTTCAGCTCTGAATCAGTTAATCTCTTGAACCCCCCTTGGTTCACTGCCGTAGTGGTTTTCACCTTGGTTACCTCCCTAGGAGAAAGGATGGTAGCCGCCTTTGGGCCTCCAATCATGAGTGGTGGTCGGTAAGTGGGGTAAGGCACCCCTGATCGCCTCGGTAGCTCCACCTTCAGCTTGTCCTCTACGAGCTGTGCAGTCTCCATGATCTTTACTAACCCATGTGGATCCACTACTCTGATGGATGCTCTGATGTGAGGCTTCAACCCCTTCATGAAACTTCCCTCCAAAAGGTCGTCTGGAATACCTCTCAATCTGCCTAAGAGTAGCTCAAAATGCTCCCTATACTCTGCCACTGTGCCCTCCTGCACTAGAGCTACCAACTGCTCATAGTGTGTACCCTCGTTGGACACTCGGAATCTATGAAGTAGGTCTTTGAACTCCTCCCAACTCCTAACATGTTGTCTCCCTTCAAGCCATTGAAACCAGGCCAATGCCTTCCCCTCTAAACAGACCGGAACTGCCATCAACTTTTCTTCTTCTGTGACGCCATTCACTGCAAAATAGCGCTCCACCCTGTAAATCCACCCATAAGCATCCTCCCCTTCAAAAATAGGAACCTTTAATTTCCTCATGCGGTTGTCAGTTCGGTGGAAGGTTCTTCCATCTCCCCATGTCCCCTGAGCAAATCCCTCCCCTTGTGGTCTTCCCCTCCTCTCCACCGGGTAAGGATTTTGAATCCACCTCCATGGTGGTTCTCTTGGCTCTCCATAGCCCATGCCATAGTCATCCCTTCTTCCTCCCTGCTCCCACGTGGTACGGTTCCCTTCCGGAAACCCCCTCATCTGATTTGGCCACCCTTCCCGTGTGCCGTGAGGGCCCACCGAGCCTATGTATGGCCGGCCCCCTTGACCACCGGCCATCCCCCATGGTCCGCCCACTCCAGACCCTCTCCCCCTTCCCTTGACCATTGCCCTTGCATGCCCTCTTCACTCTGATTTACTCCTTCTTCCCTAATTGGAAAATTAGGGTTAGGGTTCGTCACCGGAGATTTCCCTTTTTCCTTAGGATTTGATGGAGCAACTTGGGCTTCTAACAATTTCCGGATCATCTCTTCCATTCCCCCAAATCTCTCCTCTAGGGTTAAGAATTTTCCCTCCAACGAGGAAAGTTTCTCACCCACTTCCTCTTTCAATTGACCCATCTCTACCTCCAAAACTTCTACCTTCTTTGATGCCATGCCGTCTAGGATCGAGAGCTCTGATACCAAATTGATACACCCTAGATTTCACCAATTTGTCTTTGCCCTAATTATTCTCTCAAGAGAAGAATTTATCCACCAAATGCAAATAAAACATTCACAAGAGAAATGAGATGTAGGACAAGAACATTCGTATTGAAATCCAAAGATAAAACAAGACAAGTTGTCCACTTTGAGAAGGACAAGATCTCCCAGAATAAACCCTAAAAAAGCAAGAGAAAACTAGAAAGAGACTTTTCTTAGCAAGATCCCCAAAAAATGAATCCTAATCCCCCTTTCATACCATCCCAACATCCCAACACATCCCTAAATTACCCCTCCCAATCCACCCTCCATCTCCCCTAAGGATTCCGCCCCCCCCCCCCCCCCCCCCCCCCCCCCCTTAGCCGTTGGATCAAAAGGTGGGCCCATGGGGCCCACCGTGGCTGCCTCCCCTGCTTCCTTTGGGAATGCCCGCCCGCCCCCTCTCCGTCTGTAGACCTGCGTGGGTCTGGGCGGATGGACCGAGTGAACCGGTCCATCCAAAGCCGGTACATTAGATTCAAGAATTATCATAAATTTCTTACACCAATGCACAAAGTACTTTTGACATCCACCATCAATAGCGAATAAAATCTTAAAATCCAATATTGTTTATGTAATAAGACGCATGAAAAAGTATGGTAAATATTGTATTTGAATTCTCAAAAAGACCAAAAAAGAGAACAAATCATGGAATTAATGTTCGGTTCATAATATAAAATTAAATCAGATAAAGACTATAATAATACTATAAGTTCATATTAAATATGTCCCAACTTCTTCAAAATATCTATAAGATTTAAATGAATCATTGTCTTATAACGTGAATTGAATTTTGCATATCTTTTATTTATAGTTATAAAAATTAACAAATCAATTTTTATTAATATATCCATACAAGTCATGCATATTTAGTGTAAATGATCGTTCAAATTCATTAGGTCTAGACTAAATAGGAAACCCAATAAGATCTATATGCTTCCTGAATTGAAAATTTGTCACTATTTCAAATGAACTCATAATTGTAAGCTAATTAACAAGTGAAATGTATGCAAAGTTGCAAACTAAGCCATTAATAATATCAAATCCCAGCCAAATGTATGCTCTTTAATCAAGTGTCATAACAAATGACTCAAGATAAAAAAAAATTACTTACATTTTCCCATCTATTTGTGGACGGTAAAGAATTAAAAATTTTGGTTTTTTCTATCTTATTTTAGATAGTTCTCCAAAATAACTAATAAATTCCATATCTTTGTCTGACACAACAAAATTAGGCAATTCATGCAATATAACTAATTAAAATCTAATTTGGTAATGTGAGATGCATCATTAATATTATTTAATGAAATAAAATATGTCATTCTAGAAAAATCATCCACTAGAATAAAAATAAAGAAATGTTTAATGTGAAACAGTAAAAGCGTTTGAATCACCAGAGCTTTTGACAGAAGCTTGTCACGGCTTCTTGAAGAAAAGGAAAAAATCGAAAAAACTTTGCAGAACAGAGAAAGAGTAATTTCTTAATATGGCATCGAACTAATACAACCCAAATGGCTTATTTAAAGAAAAAAATAAGGCTATAGGATAAGCCACACACAAACTAACAAACTAAAGAAAATGCTAAAGAAACAAAACTGATAAAATATGGAATATTTATCTAACAATCACCTCCTTAGTCCAGATTTTACAAAACATCAGAATCAGTCCAACCGTCTCCCAAATCTGCTGCTATTGCCAAGCTGACTTCTGGTTCAACTCCTTGTGACAAATTTGGACAATACCTCTTAATGTGCTCTTCTTTGTTACAATGAAAGCACTTTCTGTTGGAATTGATTCTACGCGATTCTGATCTTCCTCCAGCGATTAGAATGTTGCCATTCTTATCTTCTTTCTGATCAGTTTTCCTTTGAACATCTTTTGACATTAAGACGGACTTAACCTCCGTCAATGTCAAAGTTTGCTTCCCATACAACATAGTGTCAACTATGTTTTCATACGTCTTCGGTACAGAGCTGAGGAGTATGATCCCTTGATCTTCTTCGTCTGTTTTCACATCCACATTCCTGAGGTCAAGAATCAATTTATTGAAATCGTCCAAATGCTTTCTGAGTTTTTGGTTTTCTTCCATTTGGAGCGTATACAGTTGTTTCTTCAACAACAGTCGATTTGTAAGAGATTTTTTCATGTAAATTGATTCAAGCTTCCTCCATACCTTTAATGTCGTATCTTCTTCAACAACCTCTCTTAAAACTTCGTCACCGATAGAGAGAAGGATAATACTGTGAGCTTTCAATTGAATTTCTCTCGCCTTGGTCCTGTCGGTGATTGCAGCAAAATTCTCTTCAAAGATTGAGTCGGAAAGGCCTTGATGAACCAATAGAGCCTTCATCTTGATCCTCCAAAGGCTGAAATCGTTCTCCCCCTTGAACTTGTCGAACTCAAGCCTTTGCATCGACATGACAAAGAAATCAAGATCTTGAAATTCTCTGTGCGATTTGCTCCTCACCACTTACAGATCCCTTAGGCGTGCTTCTTGGGTGCGGCTTAACGGTTCAAAAAATCGTTAACGAAACACGTCTCACCTCCGGCGAACTCCCGAGCAGCCTCCTCCGTGCGATCTCCGCGCCCAGTCACTCCACGCGCTATTCCAGCGCCCTCGCATGCCTCACGCCGCCTTCTCGCACCACGTTTTGCAGCGAGCCCGTCTCCGGCTAGCCTCCGTGTGTAACCCCCAGTATGCCTGCTGTCCCCTGAGCTCATCCGGCCCACACAGCCCAGCACGACCTTTGCGCGTGCCTTGCTCTCGCCGACCTCCCGCCTCCGGCGAATCTTTCTCTACACGACCTGTAGCACTTCCATTGATTCTTGCTTCATCAAGATCGGATCTTCTTGTCTACAAGAACTTCTTCCAGGCGGTACTTCGGTGAGGAAATCTTCCAGGCGGCTCTCCGGTGAGGAGAGTAGAAAGAATGCGAATGAAGAAGAAGAAGAAAAATTAAGTTGAGAAAGTCTCCGATCATATCCTATAGCAAGAGTCGAAAGGTGACTCTGATACCAAAATGTGAAACAGTAAAAGCATTTGAATCACCAGAGCTTTTGATAGAAGCTTGTCACGGCTTCTTGAAGAAAAGAAAAAAATCGAAAAAACTTTGCAGAACAGAGAAAGAGTAATTTCTTAATATGGCATCAAACTAATACAACCCAAAGGGCTTATTGGATAAGCCACACACAAACTAACAAACTAAAGAAAATGCTCAAAGAAACAAAACTAATAAAATCTGGAATATTTATCTAACAATCTGGCTTATCCTATCGCCTTGTTTTTTCTTTAAATAAGCCCTTTGGATTGTATTAGTTCGATGCCATATTAAGAAATTACTCTTTCTCTGTTCTGCAAAGCTTTTTCGATTTTTTCCTTTTCTTCAAGAAGCCGTGACAAGCTTCTGTTAAAAGCTCTGGTGATTCAAACGCTTTTACTGTTTCACATTTTGGTATCAGAGCCACCTTCCGACTCTTGCTATAGGATCTGATCGGAGTCTTTCTCAACTTCATTTTTCTTCTTCTTCATTCGCATTCTTTCTACTCTCCTCACCGGGGAGCCGCCTGGAAGATTTCCTCACCGGAGAACCGCTTGGAAGAAAAGTTCTTGTAGACAAGAAGATCCAATCTTGATGAAGCAAGAATCAATGGAAGTGCTACAGGTCGAGTAGAGAAAGATTCGCCGAAGGAGGGAGGTCGGCGAGAGCAGGGCACGCGCAAAGGTCGTGCTGGGCTGTGTGGGCCGGAGGAGCTCACGGGACAGCAAGCGCACTAGGGGTTGCACACGGAGGCCAGCCAGAGATGGGCTGGCGGCGAAACGTGGTGCGAGAAGGCGGCGTGAGGCGTGCGAGGGCGCTGGAATAGCGCATGGAGAGGCTGGGCGCGGAGACCGCACGGGAGGAGGCTGCTCGGGAGTTCGCCGAAGGTGAGACGTGTCTGCGTTAACGGTTTTTTTAACCATTAAGCCGCACGCAAGAAGCACGCCGAAGGGATCTATAAGTGGTGAGGAGCAAATCGCACAGAGGATTTCAAGATCTTGATTTCTTTGTCATGTCGATGCAAAAACTCGAGATCGACAAGTTCAAGGGGGAGAACGATTTCAGCCTTTGGAGGATCAAGATGAAGGCTCTATTGGTTCATCAAGGCCTTTCTGATGCACTCTTTGAAGGGAATTTCGCTGCAATCACCGACAGGGACAAGACGAGAGAAATTCAATTGAAAGTTCATAGTATTATCCTTCTCTCTATCGGTGACGAAGTTTTAAGAGAGGTTGCTGAAGAAGATACGGCATTAAAGGTATGGAGGAAGCTTGAATCAATTTACATGAAAAAATCTCTTACAAATCGACTGTTGTTGAAGAAACAACTGTATACGCTCCAAATGGAAGAAAACCAAGAACTCAGAAAGCATTTGGACGATTTCAATAAATTGATTCTTAACCTCAGGAATGTGGATGTGAAAATAGACGAAGAAGATCAAGGGATCATACTCCTCAGATCTCTACCGAAAACGTATGAAAACATAATTGACACTATGTTGTATAGGAAGAAAACTTTGACATTGACGGAGGTTAAGTCCGCCTTAATGTCAAAAGATGTTCAAAGGAAAACCGATCAAAAAGAATATAAGAATGGCAACATTCTGATCGCTAGAGGAAGATCAGAATCGCGTAGAATCAATTCCAACAGGAAGTGCTTTCATTGTAACAAAGAATGACATATTAAGAGGTATTGTCCAAATTTGTCACAAGGAGTTGAACCAGAAGTCAGCTTGGCAATAGCAGCAGATTTGGAAGACGGTTGGACTGATTCTGATGTTTTGTAAAATCTGGACTAAGGGGGTGATTGTTAGATAAATATTTCAGATTTTATTAGTTTTGTTTCTTTAGCATTTTCTTTAGTTTGTTAGTTTGTGTGTGGCTTATCCTATAGCCTTGTTTTTTCTTTAAATAAGCCCTTTGGGTTGTATTAGTTCGATGTCATATTAAGAAATTACTCTTTCTCTGTTCTGCAAAGCTTTTTTGGTTTTTTTCCTTTTCTTCAAGAAGCTGTGACAAGCTTCTGTCAAAAGCTCTGGTGATTCAAACGCTTTTATTGTTTAACAGTTTCCAAAAAGGTTTGGGTAATCCTACTATAAAATTCATACTATTATCTTCAAAAGGCTTGTCAGGATTACGTAAAGGCATGCACAGTCCACTGTTATTTTTTTACATTTAGTCATTTGATGATTCTTGCACGGGGAAACAATTCACGCTACTACGGCTGTTAAAAATGCCCCAAGCTAGCTCAAAATTTGGTTCAACTCATTTAAGTTGATTTCAAACTATATCCAAGACTCGAAATTGATTTCAAGTTTTCCCCAACAATGCTTAACTAAAATACTTGAGCACATCATACTAATTTGTTTTAGCAAGATCTCCTCTTCAAAAATCAGAGATATAATGTCTTTCAAAGAATTCATCTAGATTATCTATCCAGCATGAAATTATCATAAGATGTCACTCATCTAATGTAGGAATATGACTCATGGTCCATAAAAATTAAGTTGAAATTATCTGGAACCTTAGCTAAGCAAACTAGAAGCAATAGTATTCCTAACTCCTGGTAAAGCAGCTTGCCTTCTTTTTTTTTTTTTTTCTTTTTTTTTAGCTTGCCTTCAGTACACCTTTCTTCTTCGGCTATTGATCCCAAGAACTGAAGTTTATTTCTATAATATCTGGTTTATAAAGACTATAACAATCAGCAGCCTTTTACTAGCATTGTAGCTTCAGTGACTTTCTTTCCCGAAGTTACCTTCTTCGGCTCTATTTTTCTAAAGACTACAGTAGACTAAGCAGCACATTCCTATTGCAACTTTCTTTCCTTGGTTCCTTCCGTTAACATTATAGTACATGCAACTTTTATTTTTACCATCTTAGGAAAATCAAAGCTGATTTGCCTAAGAAATTTTGAAAACTTGTAGTTTCTTTACTAGAACTATAAGAATTTTGAAAAACTCTTATTCTGGGTTGTTCATGAACCATACATAGGACTGCTAAAGCATGTAATATTCATTCAATGGTTCAATCAAAATTTAAATTTTCCCTCGATACTTATATGTGTTGTTTGCTATGGATTCTTCTGAGTGCTTCACAGTTATCAATGACTACTTTTGAGGGGTTAGTCTCGTTGTATAGGCACGACACCTAGATCTTATTTTGGGTGAATTCTATCTCACTTTTCTACTAAACTATTTTAGTGACTTATTTGTGTGTGTAATTAATTTTTTGTCAAGTGTGATATATGTCATATTCCTTTCTAGTGTGAATCTTGATTGTCGTTGAAATTTAAGAGTTACAAGATTTTGGCAACTATTACATTATCTGATTATGATGCGGACATCCAACCGTCTATGCTAATCCGAGGAGATCACTTTGTTTTATTTTCGTTTATTAAGTGTATTTTAATTTAGTTTTGCAATTTTCTTTTTTACCCTCTTGTCTTATGTAAGCCCAAGGGGCGAATGTGTCTTTTAATTTCTCTTGAGGCCTATATATAGAGGCCCTTTCTCTTGTATTTGAGATGATGGATTATTAATAAAAAAATTTGTGTTTTGCACTTGGGTTCTTTGGGAAGAACGTTAGTGAAATCCCTATGGGAGGGAGTCGGAGTTTCCACCAGCCGCAGGATGGGTCCGGGCTCGTGAGTTGAAGTCCCTTGGAGAAGGGCAACGCATCACCCGTCAGTCTTCGGAAGAATCCAAGGCTCGTGGTTTTATCTTTTATCTTTTATTTTTGTTCCTTCTTGTTGTTTCTAGTCGTCTTCTTCATCCTCTCTCTACTTCCACCATCACGTCGTCTCCATATCCACCTTGTCGCCGGCCTCTTACCCGCCCCATTCAACTGCCGGCCTCCACTCACCAATTCACTTCCCTCATAATTGCCCTTCATTATGATGATTTCAATCATCATAATGATTCCCTAATTTAGCTACGCATGAGAGGGAAAATTCGAATTCATTTGAAATTCAAATTTCGAATTTTGAATTCTTTCCATTTTCAGAATTCCAAAATAGGAAAGTTAATCATGACATCCATCTAATTCAAAATAGACTGGATTCAATATTAATTTTCGTAAATCATAATCCTTGTTTGGAAACCTCCTTTGGAAAACCTTGATTGTTCAATCAAATTTGAATTTTGAAATCTTTCCAAATTTAGAACTCTATTTTTGAAAAGTTTTCAAGTCGAATCCACATTAATCTCTAATTGGATTAGATTTAAAATTTCCCATTCAATACCTTCCATGTTTGGCCACATGATTTTTTGGAAAGAATTCGAATTCAAATCTAATTGATTTGAATTTCTAAAACTTCCCAAATCAATTCAAACCATTTAAGACAGCCATTCACTCTAATTAAAACCTGAAATTAATTTCAGGTTTTAATTAATCCATCAATCATTAATACCATGACCCACATACAACGAATTTAGACACAAATACCCCTCTCTCTCTCATGGCCGGCCCATCCCCTCATTAATTATCTTTAATCCTTGTCTCAATCAATTAACATTTAAGTCTCCAAATATTACTCAATTGAATTTCAAATTAGGGCTGAATTAAATCAACCCTATTTGAAAATAATTGAGCAGGTAAGCAATCAAACCTTTCTTAGGATCCCGCCTTCCTCCCTCATACCGCCGGCCTGCTCTTTCTTCTCCCCTCTCTAACAGTCCATCTCCCCCTCCGAGAACTCAAAACTAATTGAAGTGGAGGGGAGTATCGCAATGGAACCCTCAATCCCCTACACCTCTTTCTTTTCTCCAAACTGAACACGAGAGCTTGAAATTTTCCTAACGGAATTGCTGTCCATAAATTCTGAGAGTTGGCAAACTGCTGTCCAACAGATTTCTTCCCCTTCCAACTGATCAACGAAGTCCAGATTTTCTCTGATTGAGCAGTTGTCCAGAATTCTGGAAGAAATAAACTTGCTGTCCAGAATTCTTTGCAAGTCCAGACTGCTGTCCATTCCACCAAGACTGCTGTCCAGACAATCCGGCACTTATTCTTTGCTGTCCCGCCATGCCCAGCAAACGGAAGCCGCAAAGCTGCTGTTTTAAGTAGACCAACCTGCTGTCCACCTATTCTTTTCAGCCAAACTACTATACCCTCGACGAAGAAGACTTCCTTTGCTATTTGGCACTTTCCCAAATTCAAAACAGCAAAGTCTCCCATAAACCCCATACCCGTTCTACATCAGATTATCACTTGAAATGAAAGAAGTTTTTTTCTTCTTTTTTTTTCATCAAAAGAACTTAACTTTAGTAAAGACTCAATGTTAGTAGACTGCATATTATATTTTCTAGTGTTTTTGGTGTGCATCTAATCCTATACTAGTAAACACTAGACCCTTAAGCATCATCTATTAATGGCTTAAATGGTTCCACTAAAATTTCATCTTTTCCATGGTATGTTAATTGCACTTGATTCTTGATATTATGTCCTACATCTACTAGAGATTGTGAAACAAACTTAATCATTAATTTTATACAACGTAGAAAATAATACAGCAAACATAAATATCATGGGGCACGAGCTAGCAATCGTGAACACTTATTCACTATCTTTGAATAAAATAATTTTTTTTCATGATTTATAAAGAAATTTTAATGGCATTTTATAAAATCAAGAAATTAAATCACAAAATTCATGTCAGTCAACTAAAAAAAATGTTACATTGTAGCAAATCTGACTAACAAAATCTCCCTTTTACATCAATAACAAAATACATAGAAGAAGAACAAAGAAAAGCAAAGAAAATTAGAAAGAATTCACAGATAAAAAAAAATCATCATCAAAATTGTAGAAGGAGATAACCACTAAAAGAATTCTTCAAGCCTCACTTTACCAAGGAACTAAATCTCGAAAGAAGAAGAAATTGTACATCAAATAATTTTTTTTATAAAATAGCCAATAAGTTGTGTGCATGCATCTAGCCCCCATTTAAAATTGAAAACCCTTTTCATTGACTTAGGATTGTAGTTAGATCATAAAAATCTCACACACATCCCCAGATAAAGTGCCTCCAAAGCCTGGAAGCCTCTAAAACCCATAAGGGGCGTAGAAAATAGAATTAAATGCCTCAAAAAATAGGGGAGTTGTAGGTCAACAATAGATAAAGTAAAATCATCCAAGAATTAAACAATAGTAAAGAGGTCATAGTACAATAGTTGAAACTGAGAAACAACAATAGAACAAAGGATTAGATGAATTAACATGAGGGGCTAAAGACTAGCATAGACCCCGAAAAAATCACGAAGTACAACCCAAAAGACTTTAAGATAGGGTAAAAATCCTAAAATGCAAATATAAAATCCTACTGGAATTATAAATTCAAAATTGAAATGTAAATTTTTTTAAGTTTATATATTAAACTCATCATCATAACACAAAAATTTGCATTGATGACAACTTTGGGCATTAAGATTCACATGATCATGGATTATGTATTAGAGTTCATGTCATAGTTCTTTTAGTATTATTGTTATGTCCTTACTTATTTCATCTTTATTTGTTGTTACTTAACATCCTTAGTTGACCTTATTTTATATGCCAAGGGGCATAGGGACATATTTCAACTTAGGATATTTTTAGCAGTATGACAAATGATTAATAGTATGTCTTCTTATCTTTAAGGGTCATCATATAGATAGAGGCCTAATGGTCATATAATAATCATGATATTTTGAAGAAAAAAAAAATGTGTAATGCTTTGCATAGCCTCTTCCCCTACTAGCTATTGAGCCCTACTCTCTTCCTTTCCCTCCTCCTTCACTCTTCTCTCTTCTTTTTCTATGTTCAATTCTTCTCCTCCTTCCTCAACTTAGTAAGAATTTCCCACGTTCGGCAGGAAATAATTTGTCAATTTATAAAATCTGCGCAGTCAAGGTAAATGGATTAGCTAACATCCAGGTCAATCCCTAAATGGATTCTGTAGATTGTCCAAGTAAAAAAATGTGAGCTCTCATCAATTTTTAACCAACTGTGCAATTTTACAATCCTTGGTATAAGGGCCTGACATTTGACGTCCGAAAGTTCAACATATACAACAACTAAGGAAAGCAAAGCCGGCAAAAAATGAGTTTAATGAGGCCACAAAAGTGACCCACAAGTATCAAATTTACATACAAAATATGCATGGTTTGGATCCGCTCATTCCCAACAATTAATTCCCCCTTCACATCTTTAATGAAAGCTTGGTTTTTTTTTTCCTGGGGTTTGCTCCGAAGCAAAAAATGTCTGAATATACTAAGTTTGATAAGTTTTCTGAAAGAGACTATGCTTATCAGAAAGCATCAATATATGCAAGGATTTCATGGTAAATTAGTCGTCAATGGATAACTAGAATATCGGCATCTCTAACTGGATGTTTTATAGCTTTCCAACTTCATCTCTGATTCCATAATAATAGAATAGATCATTAAACCATAAGAATAACTCCTCGAAAGACAAAATAAATAAGAATATCCAGGACCATAAACGATAGTCCCTATATCAACAATTAGCGCAAAACTGGCACAAAAACAAAAGAATTCAAATCAAAAGAGCACCTTTCGAAGAAACACGCCCGTCAAATCTCTTCCTGTTTCAGACTGAGCATCTAGCGAGTTCTGCTCAACCTTCCCTTCCAAAACCGGAACCGCGTAATTCCCAATACAGGACAAAGAACGAAATACGCGGGGGCGATGCGGTTCATCATAATTAGACAAGACCGCACCCACCGGCTTGAATCCTGATCTGCGGAGAAATAACTGACCGGATCTAGCCGCCGAGATGCCGGCGAGGTGGGCGGAAGAAGAGGAGCCGGGAACAAGAGAGCGATGCTTTGATATTGAAGCTCCGGAAGAAAGGGAGCTGGGAGAGGAGATAAGCCTCTCCATTGGGGTTTTGGGAGAGGAGAGAGGGTGAGCGGAGAGGTATTGGCGGTCTGCAAACAGTCCACCTTGCTAAATGGCTAAATGCCAGGGGCAAGATCTACTCCACAGATACCGGCGAACGGGAACACCGTGCAGAGGTCGTTATACTGGATTAAGTGCCGAACTCGGCCAGTCCAAGAAATTGCGGCCTTTTTTTAACGCGGGCTGAAAGTCATGGTAAAAAAATCCGGTTAGAGTCTGATCCGAAAATTTAAAAATAAGGTGAACTCGGATATGAAATGAATTAGATTCGGGTTCGGCAAATTAACCAATTTTAAAATCAGGTCGGATTTGAATTAGCCCAATAACTCAAAATTGACATGTTTTGATTCGTTTTTATCCGGAAACTCTAAATTGACCCGTTTTTTTATTCAAAAACAGC
The DNA here is from genome assembly GCA_019514585.1 of Dendrobium officinale. Lineage (NCBI taxonomy): Eukaryota > Viridiplantae > Streptophyta > Magnoliopsida > Asparagales > Orchidaceae > Dendrobium > Dendrobium officinale. Next base: position 22,554,430 of record CM033696.1, read on the forward strand.
AATTTTTTATCAGTTCCAGATCATTCGGGTCGTATCGGATTGGCACGGACTGAAAGCGGGTCTGATTTGAGTTGACTTCTTTAGGAGAGTGAATGTATTGGATCCAACATATGTTAAAAAAGTTGGAGAAATAAATCTAAAAAGACTTAGTTAGAAAGTATTAAAAATATATTTTTTTACTAAATCTAAAAATAATGATATTTAGTTGCCTAATCACATCTCTTTCATTAATGGAAGATCCAAAAGATTTTAATAAAGCACCTTTATTTTACATCGCAACCCCTCTTCATCAAGGTGAGGTAATGGCTTCCTTTTATTAATATTATAATAATTGGTTAATGGTACTAAAGAAATTTATTAATAATTTAAAATAAGCCTTCAAAAAGTAATTGTTTTCTTTTATTTATATTATAATGATGGAGTTAATGCTACTTAAAAAAAATATTGACAAATAATATATAGCCTTCTTTTATTTAATTCCATTCATTTTCCTTTTAATATTTAATTAAAATTTTCATTAGTTTGAATTTTTTTAATTATTAATTCATTTTGTGAATATTGTAATTAAAATTTAATTAATTTTCTATTTTTAATGATATTCTTATTTTAAAATTTTTAATGATATAATAAAATATCAAAACATGTTGCTAACATAAAAATATAAAATAAATGTGTCATATCTTATCTCTTTTATTTTAATTTATCATATAAAAAATAAAAACTTATCAAATAAATTCAAATGGCTAATCACGGAATTTAGTTTTGGAGCGTTCCATTACACTTACAAGCATTGATAATTTATTGTGTAGTGGAAGAAAAATCAAAACGGTCCGAAGGGCATGGTCGTTGTCCACGTCACCCACGTCCGTCCTATCAAAAGCAAAAGTTAGTAGACGTGGAAATAATTATCATCAAATAGAGGTTTTAGTCATAATGTTACAGCTAACTAGCCAAGTCAACCTATAAAGAATAAATTCACCATGTTAGCTTGCAATTATGATATATTATAAAAGTCCATGAGGACGCCTGCCAACTATTGTGGACTGCTGCGGATGAATATGAACATTTAAAATTTATGATTTGTTTAGGATGTTTTTTTATTATTTTATAAAATTACCATAGAAAATTAATTTTTAAAATTATTGTAAAAAATATTATATTAGTGTTGCGTCAAGGAATATTCACGGCAGTAGAGAAATATAAAGTTTAGTGTCTCAGCATTGTACGAAGATCCAGCACGCATACAAATAAAAAGAGTGCGAAATTCACAAGAGACGCTTAGATTTTTATGTGGAAAACCACTGAAAAAGGGAAAAACTATGGGGCCTAGCCTAGTTTGAATGAATCCACTATTGTTTGCAGTCGATTACTATTGAGGCTTTTCCTTAGGGAGAAGGTCTTGTCTTGATGTACATCATATAAAGTACATTATATGGTGGGAATACAAAGAGTCACTGTTGACATATTTGGTTGGTCGGAAGGGCTATTGTCGGTGGGCGACAGAGGTCGGAATGACTGTAGTCGGTGGGTGACGTAAGTCAGAAGGACCGTAGTTGACGGGTGACGGGCAGAACTCCGGTGTCGAATAGGAATCCGGCGATAGGTGCAAGTCCTGTGTTGAGTAGAAGTTTGTTGATGGACAGAAGTCTTGCGTCGGATAGAAGTCCGACGAAAGTTCGGCAATGGGCAGAAGTCTAGCGTCTGGAAGAATTCTGGTGTAGGGTAGAAATCCGGCGACGAGCGGAGGTCCGACGTCGGGTAGGAGTCTAACGTCAGTCGGCGACCGGGCAGAACTTCAACATTAGGTAGAAGTCAGACGTCGGGTAGAAATCTGATGACGAGCGGAGGTCCAGCGTCGAGTAGAAGTCCACCATCAGTTGGCGGCCGGGCAGAACTCCAGCATTAGATAACATTTGGGCAAAACTCTAGCGTCGGCAGGCTACCGGGTGAAAGTCCGGCGGTGGTCGAGGAGGAGCTTCTTCATTCTTTTCCTTCTATTCTTTCTTGTCTTCTTGCTTGGGGTCCCCTCTTAAGAGAAATGAGGGGCTATATATAATTTTCTGAGAGTGACATGACCAGTAAATATGAGAAATATCATGGGCAAATTGGGAGTGGCGTGAATGGACGACCAATGTTGAATTTCTTGATCATTGATCGTTTATTAGACATTTGAAGGCTCTAATGATATCGGAATTCGACGATCATGGGCTCGTTGGATTTGTCTCGTCGAGCCGCTCAATTCGGCTATAAGTATGCCATATTTAAAAACTATTTGATAATCCAAATTATAGTTTGAACTCTCTAAATATGCTTCGAGACTTTGATTTGGACTCATTTGGGCTCGGATTGAGTCGAATTTGGTGTCGTTGGGTTCATATTTCAAAGACGTTTAGTTTGACCGTAACTTTGCTGAAATCAGAGTTCAGATGATTTCTGAATTAATTTTTGAAGTTCCAACTTAATTTTGCTTCCATATTTGTGCCGATCAAGATAATTTTTGATCATATACCAATTAGTACATTTTTTAAAACAATAAAAAAAATAACGACCAAACATACCAAACATAAATTATAATTATAATTTAAAAAATAAAATAATTAAAAAGTGCTTTAGACCAAAAGCCTAAAACTCTTGTATTTCTTCTAATTTTAAATTATTTATTTATTTATCTATGTTGATTCATGCTTCTTACACCCATAAAACTAATTTATATTTTTTGAAGAGATATTGAGATATATATATATATATATATATATATATATATATATATATATATATATATATATATATATATATATATCTCGAAAAATTATCTTGATTGGGCACGAATCTCGAGGCAAAAATCAAGTTGAAAATTTCAAAAATTAATTCGGAGATCGTCTCAACTCCGATTTCAATAAACTTATACTCGAACTGATTGTCTTGGAAATATGAACCCAACGATACCAAATTCACTCAATTCAAGCCCAAATGAGTCCAAATCGAACACCCGAAGCGTTGTTGGAAAGTTCAAAAAATAATTTAAGTTACCAAACGATCTCCAAACATAACATGCTTATAGTAGAATCGAGCGACTCGATGAGACGAATCCAATGAGCCCAAGGTCGTTAAATTCTAACATCATTAAGACCTTCAAATTTTTAATGAATGATCCACGATCAAGGGATTCAATAGCGTCCGTCCATCCGAACCACTCCACATTTGCCCTTGATTCTCCTCCTATTTATGGGCCATGCCATCCTCATAAATATATAAATAAACCGATCATTTCTCTTGAGAGGGGGCCCCAAGCCAGAAGAATAAGAGGAGGAGAAGAAGAGAAGAGAAAATGATAGGAGGGAAGAAACTCCTCCTCGACCACCACCGCCTGAATTCTGCCCAAGTGACGCTGGAATTCTGCTCAAGTGACGCCGAAATTCCACCCGACTTCCAAGTGACACCAGAGTTCTGCCCGAATACCATCCAACGCCTGAGTTCTCCTCAGCCGCCAACTAACGTCAGACTTCTATTTGACGTCGCACCTTCGCTCGTCGCCAAGTTTCTACCCGACGTTGGACTTCTGCCCGTTGTTGGAGTTTCGTCAAACATCTATCTGATGTTGAATTTCTATCCATTGATGGATTTCTACTTGATGCCGTCCTTCTGACCTCGGCCGTTAGACAATAGTCCCTCCGAACTTCGTCGCCCATCGACTATGGTCCTTCTGACTTATGTCGCCCATCGACTACAGTCCTTTCGACCTCCATCGCTCGCCGACTATGGTCCTCCTAACTTACGTCGCCCACCTACTACAGTCCTTCCGACCTCTGTCTCCCGCCGACTACGGTCCTTCTGGTGTACATCGCCTACTGACTACAGTTCTTCAGATCAAATAAACATATCAACATTGATTCTTTGTATTCTCATCATGTAATGTACTCTATAAGATGTACATCAAGCTAAGGCCTTCCCCCAAGGAAGGGCCTCATTTGTAATCAACTACAATACTAGTGGATTCATTCAAATTGGGCTAGGCCCGATGGTTTTTTTCCCCTTTTTAGCGATTTTCCACGTAAAAATATTGGTCTCTCATAAATATTGCACCCTCTCTCTATCTGTGTGTGCTGGATCTTCGTACAACGCTAAGACGATAAAATTTATATTTCTCTACCGTTGCGAATATATATATATACACGACAAACACATGATCTCTTGGTTGAAAGTGCAAATTTTCAATCAATAAATTAAGCTCAATTGCATAAATTAAAATTTTTTAAAATAATTTAATTCCGAAAGAATATAATTCATATGTGTTGAGTGTTAAAATATTCATGGCAAGATAAAGTCATAGCTTCATACAAAATTCAAATACATACAAATAAAAGAATGCTATGAGAGACATCTAACTTTTTTCGTAAAAAAAATTGGAAATGAAAAAAAAAATCATACGATTTGATCTAGTTAAAATAACTATACTAATGTTTGTCGAAGACCATAAATTATGATCTTCCTTTTATTTTTGAAAGTATTTACACAATGTAGTAAACATGAACAATTAAGAATTGATTTCTAAAGGTCAAAGGATATTTGTAAGGGTGGGGAGATCTAATGAAAGCCAATGGAGACAGATGAATGCCAATTGAGTATCTTAAGGTAAGAGGTGATTTGTGAGTAATATTAGAGATATATGAAAGCCATAAATAGAGGATGAGCAACGTATTGGTTCTGAAGCAACTATTAGATGAAGAAATAGTTGGCATTACACTTAATACGATAGAAATTTTGGCATTACACTTAAGCTATTAAACTCACTAGGGGGAAAATGTGAAATTACGATAGAAATTTTGGCGAACTAATTGCCCACATAAATTATTCATTAAAAAAAACTTTTAAAAAATTAATAGACGAATTTTCCACAATAAATTTGGTTGTGTTCATTTATAAGCAATATAATTGTTACTGATATTATAGCATAATAACCGCTAGCAAAATCCGTTTGAAAAGCCACCGATAAAGGAACAATTATTACGTCCTCTGACCGGACGTAGAGCTACGTTCGGCCGTCAATAACATGTCGCCACGTGCTCTTACTCTTTACCGCGCGGCCCGACGACCTGACCCGGACCGGAACTCGGGAATGCTATGTTCGCGTATTGCGAGGTATTACTCGGTATTGCTCGGTATTGCTTGGCAATAACGAGAAATACCGCTTTGTGAAGACCAATACCGAGCAATACCGAGTTGTACCGAGATTAGAAAAACTCGGTATTGCTCAGTATTTGCTCGGTATTTGCTCGGGTATTGGTTGTTGCCGAGCAAAATCGACCAATACCTAGCAATACTGAGCAATACCGAGCAATGCCTAGCAAAATCGAGAAATACCGAGCCATCCTGGGTCCGTTCCGGGTCGGGTTGTCGGGGCGCGCGGTAAATAGTGAGAACGCATGACGCGATTCTACTGGCGGCCGAACGTAGAGCTACGTCCTGTGACCGGACCAAATAAAAGTTCCCAATAAAGACCCTTACTTGGGAATTTTTATTGCGTCCTCCCACCTGACATAGAGATACGTCCTCCCAGAGCTAAATTCGCGCTAAAAAACGAGAAATACTGAGCAAATACCATGTAATACCAAACAATAACGAGGAATATCATCATGTGAAGACCAATACCGAGTTATACCGAGCTATACCGAGCAATACAAAAAAATACATAGTTTTTTCAAGAAAAAAACTCGGTATTTTTTTGTATTGCTCGGTATAACTCGGTATTGGTTTCACATGATGATATTCCTCGTTATTATCAAATAATACCTAGCAATACCGAGCAAAAACCGAGTTTTTTGACGGTGAGAGGACGTATCTCTACGTCAGGTGAGAGGATGCAATAAAAATTCCTTATTTGGACCATAGGCCTCAGTCTGCCATTTCCCTCTCTTTCATGTTCTCGGCCTTGTTGGTGCCTCCCTCTCTAATTTTTTGTCACAACTCTATTTTCCTTTATTTATTCGAAAATCTAAAGGTAAATCTTCATATCTTTCATCCTTGTGAATTAAAATTTGATATCGTATCTTATATTTAGTTTAGAATTGATTTAAATATTTCCGATCTGTGTACTCCTTTTTAAAATTTTTCATTAGATATGGGGTTTAAAAAATAGATATTATGCTGTATAAACAACATTTTGATGTAGATTCTTAAGTTAAGATAGGTTTAGACACTCTTACTTTATCATTTTATAATAATTTTTCATTTCAAATTAATTCATATAATTAAATTGCTCATATTAGCAATGGTTGGGCGAGGTTCGACTCGCATGAAAAAGATGTTTACATATATTATAAAATTAAGCGAGCGACCTCTTTGGATAGGTGAGGTTGTATGGGCAGAATTGAGCAGAGAGTCTAGCATCCCATAGTAGACATAGTAGACAAAGCAGGACTTCTAACGTCGGGGGCATGGGCATCTCCATCCATACTAGTGGCTCAACTCCACACAATGAGCATATGAGACATATGTTATATGAACTTATAAGTCATGCAATTTTTTAGATACATATATTTTAAAATTTTTAAGCTAACTTATCATATTTTATCGCAAAAAGAAGTTTTTGGTAGAGAGCCTACTATTGTGTAGCTACATACTTGCACCCACCATCACCAAAAGGATTAGTCTTGAGTAGATCGACGAGATAATCCTGTATTAATAGTTGAAACTTATGAGACTAATGCTTCATTTGAGACATCTTTCTTATTGCTTTATGAAACAACTTTCTAGTATAAAAATTGTACTAATAAATTGCTTTATAAAGTAGTAAGAAAGTCATCCCAAACTAAGCCTAAAACTTCATTTGAGATAGATTTTTTTATTGTTTTTTAAACATTATTTTAGCACAAAAATTTTAATTTAAAAAATTTATAAAACAAATTATTTTAAAAAATAATAAAAATCTGTTCCAAACAAGCAGCCTAAAACACTCATCTATGAGTGGCTTCCCTTCTTCTCATGGCAATTCTCTCACAAATACCATACTCCTAAAAAAAAATGGAGAGATTATTAGGTGCGGAGTGCGGACGGGGAGCAACAAGCATTGGCGGGTGCTCGGTACCGAGCTCCCCCCAATGCTTGTGCGGACGGTGCGTACTCCGCACCTAATAATTTTTTTCAAAAAATGTGGTCCAATCTGTCCATATTTTGTTTTATCGCTTCTTTGCATCTTAGCCCTTCATCATGTGTCCATTTCTCCGCTGTTCTTTTATTAATTTGTAGTTGTTTGATCCCATCGCGTGCTTTATTCTATTGATTGGCTCAGTTAGACTCCACGAGAGCGAGAGCGGGAGTGGGATTCGCCGCGAGAGCGGGAGCGGGCCTCGCCACGAGAGCAGGAGCTCGACGAGCCGCTCGGCTCGACTCGTTTCATGAGACGAGTCTAGCTCGAGCTCATATTTAGAGCTACATCTGTGGCTTTCTTAATATAAACCATATCTAATACATCTGTCTTCCTAACCAAATCATCGAAAATCGATGCCTTATGTGACCAAATCATCTCCGGCAACTCTCTAAATAGTAGAATTGATATGCACCTATTAAGGTCAAAAAACTAAATGCTCTCTCTTTGCAAACAAACAACAAAACATTGGAAAGTTGCCAACAATTTCAAAGCCTAGGTTGTTTCAAAAAATTTTGCATGAAATGAGATCTCCAGTTTTTCATATTAAATGCAAGTAAACATCACTGCAACTCTTCCATAAAAAAAACTTTTTTTTTAGGGGGGCACGTGCCCCCCCCCCCCCCCCCCCCCCCCCCCCCTTGTGGTTAAACTGGATGCTCAGAGTGGAAGGACAATTTTTTTTATTGATTTTTTTTATAAAGGGATATGTAAGCCAAAATGATAACTTCAAAATTTTTTTCTTCTTTTTTACTAAACTTGGTTGGATAATTGTTAGTTAAATAATACATTTATTTATATTTTTCATTAATTTCTTAGGTTGTTTGGTTGCCTTGCAAAGGGAGTGTCAATTATTCCAAACACAAGAGTTTTGAGAATATTGATGTTTGATTTGAAATAAAATAAATGCAATGTAAAATTTTGATGCATTTGAAATTCACCATATAGTTCATTTTTTCTATATTTTGGAATACCACTTAGTTGGACTAGTTCCAAATATAACATAATCTCATTGCAATTATGGCCCGTTGATGCCATATGCATGCCGCTGACCACCATCTCTACCCACCACTAACAACCACCGCCACCTGCTATTGTTGCCCGCATTCGCTTGCCATACTAAGTTTTGTACTATATTCCTTTGCACTTCGCTCATTTTAGACCGCATTCCTTTTTTCAGCAAATCAAAAAACTAAATATAAAAATAATACTTATTGAAGGAAAAAATTCTAGTGGGACCTCTTATTGCGAAAAATATATTTCCATGTGACATGGCTTTTAAAAAATTAAAAATATGTAAACGTTTGACTTATTTTTGTCTTCCAGTTTTAACTTTTTAAGTCCAAAAATTAAAATAATTTTTTTTATCAAATATCTTTCAATATTTTATTTACAGAAAACTTACTAAAAATTAAACCCATTCTATTTTTGTTGGCATTAAGAGAACTTGGCACCAATATTTTTCCTACTTCAAAAAATAAATATTTTTAGTTAATTAAATTATCTGTCAATTCATCTGCTTAATGTCAATTAGTCTTATATGTATTACTCATTAATAGTGGTGTAAGTGAGGCTCAAATTCAACTCATTAATGAGCTCACCAGTCAGGCAATCAAGTTTCTAGAGTCACGAGTTCGAGCTCAAATTACAACTTATGTATTATACGAGTTCAAGTTCATACTTGATGAGGTTATGCTTATTGGATTGAGAGCTAGCTTGATTAAGTAATCTAAACTACGTTTCTTTTCCATTTTATGTTAAATCATGAGAGCTCACAATGACTCAATTTAGGTCAGCTTATGGTGAAATTAAAAACCTCTGGTTACATTACGAGTCTTGCCACTTAGTCTTCTTCTTCTTTAATAGTCTAGGTCACGTCATGACTTCATATTCTTTTATTTCAAATGCATGTGCCCATCACAACTTCTACATTTTCTTCAAACTTCGTTGGTACCATAATGCCCTCCAATATGCTTCTATCATGACTTCCTCGATACTTGAAGATACCTGTAAAACAATGGTTAGTGAAACAGGAAAACAGATCGAGGAAGGAATATGATAGCGATGAAGCTTCTTCATTCCATTGTGTTATACTACAGCTCTTTGCATACACATATATATTATAGTAAAGGTTTAAAGTTTGTTATAGGTCAGAGGAAACAGGTTGTTGATGTGGTAGGACATAGTGGACAGCGGCTGCTGCAGGGCAGAGGAACGTGTCCACTTGCTGTGATGACTCTCGGTTGTATAAGCAGCTGTGCTTATATAAGAGATGTATGATAACCATACCATCTCACCTCCTAGCTCCCATTGCGATGCTTCTCCAATTACCTTGATCTCATGAGTCAAGCCTAAGATTGTCAGTAGGCAAATGAGCTGTCTTCAAGCACTAAACTTGACTCATTTATACCATTAAACCGACGAACCGAGCCCTTATTAGTTTTTGAATCATTTACACCTTTATCCACTACAAAGAATATCTATTTTTCAATAATCTGCAGTGCCACTTGTGCAAACAAAATTTCATAAATGATAAATATTTTATTAAAAAAAATAATATATTGATTACTTGGCTGGACTGTTTTTTCCACGTGGAACGTGGAATATTCATTTGGATGGGCTGGAACAGAAATGTCGATGATGAATGCGTTGGATCTTTATAATTATTTATCGTATAACTTTTGTCTGACAACTAATTATTTTTAAGCTTCAAACGAGGTTGGAATCTTAACGACCTGACTTAAGATGAACTCAAAATGCTATGTTACCCCACTCATTATCTCAAATCGCAAGTGGGGGGCAACGTAGCTACCACTTATTCAACATTTGATGACCACATTTTTAGTGGCTGTCATATGGTTTGAAGATAAGATTTTTCTTAATATGATTTGCATTAGGGGTGTCAAGTTTCGACCCGACCAGAAACCCGACCCGGACTCGACCCGAAAAAATATGGGTTTGGGTCAACCCGTTTACTAAACGGGTCGGGTCCGGGTTCAATTTTTTGACATGTTTGAAAAAACGGGTCGGGTTCGGGTTGACCCGACAACCTGCAAGTCAACCCGAATTGACCCGTTTCACGTCTGCGTCAGGTCTCGCGAACTCGCGCACGTCCACTGTCCAGCAGTCCAGCCCGGCTGCCGGCGGCGAGCCAGCACAGTTGCGGAGCGCGGAGCAGCGGATCCCGATTCCCGCATCCAGCAGTCAAGCCGGACCTGCCCGCACCCGCGTCCAGCCAGACCGGCGTCCCGACTCCCGCGTCCTCTTGCACTCCTGGGTCCGCATGCAGCCTGACCGGCGTCCCGACTCCCGCGTCCGCGTGCAGCCTGATCGGCGTGACGGTGTCCCGACTCCCGCGCTCCGCATCCAGGCGTCCCGCGACGGCGCGACCCCGCGAACTCACCCACTGCCGGGTCGCAGGTCGGGTCGGGTCAACTCGGCAACCCGGCCGGGTTGGGTCCGGGTTGAAATGTCCGACCCGTTTACAAAAATGGGTCGGCTTCGACCCGAACTGACACCCCTAATTTGCATCATGCATAATTTTAATAAAATATTTATATTTTGTGTGTTCAAAATTAATGCTGATAAATGATTTAGTTTTGTTTATAAGTAATATATATTATTGTTGAGGATTACAAAATATGCAGCAATAGAGTGAAAGATTTGTGCCTTAATTTTGCTCGAATATTTAACACACAAACAAACAAATGAAAGAATATGAATAATACTTGATATATTCTCATAAAATTATCTTGACCGGGCACGAATCTCGAGACAAAATTAACTCTAAAATTTCAAAAATTAAATATGGGAGCATCTAAACTCCGATTTCAGCAAACTTACATTCAAAATGTGTGTCTCGGAAATAAGAACTCAACGACACCAAATTCAACTTAATCCGAGCCCAAATCAAGTACCCGAAGTGCTGTTAGAAAGCTCGAACCACAATTTGATTTACCAAACGGTCACCGATTTTAACGAGCTTATAGTCGAATCGAACGGCTCGACGACACAAATCCAATGAGCCCAAGATCGCTGAAATCCGACATTACTAAGACTTCAAATGTCTGACGAATGGTTCACGATCAAAGGATTCAATATCAGCTGTCCATTCAGTCACTTCCTATTTGCCCCTGATCTCATACCTATTTACGCGCCATGCCACTCCAGAAAAATTATAAATAGATCCCTCATTTCTCATAAGAGGGACCCACAAGTAAGAAGAAGAGAAGAAGAGAAGAGAAGGGGAAGAGAGAACTGCTCCTCCTCGACCACCGCCGGAGTTCTTTCTGTCGTCAGAACGATGCCAGAATCCCGCCGGACGCTTGAGTGACTCTGAAACTCTACTCGACTTTGTAACTGAATTTCAATTCAGAAGAATGATTTAACTATATAAATGTTGATTACAATGGTTTGCTCGTCCTTTAGCTTCAAGATGATAAGATATCAGGAATTTAGAGAATTGGACAAAATCAATACGGGTTGAAATTCATTCGGATGTTGTGGCTAACTGATACCTATTTGAAAGTCTTGGTCGGGCAATAATGATTTGATGATAACAGTCGGGCGAGTATCTTAGTCATGTGTCGGAAAAGAGAACCTTCCAACCCTAATGTGTTTTAACTGCGCTTTCTTGCCGGAGGAAATACAGTGAATTTTGGTAAAAATCTTGTTAGCTACAGTATTGATACATCGTCAAAAAATTATCTTGATCGGGCACGAATCTCGATGCAAAATCAAATTAGAAACTTCAAAAATTAATTCGGAGACAATCTGAACTCCAATTTCAGCAAACTTATAGTCGAACTGAGCGTCTCGGAAATACGAATCCAACGACTCCAAATTCGACTCAATCCGAGCCCAAATGAGTCCAAATCAAGGACCCGAAGCGCTGTTAGAAGCTTCATAACATTGTTTGAGTTACCAAACGGTCTCTGATTTTTACGAGCTTATACTCGAATCGAACGGCTCGACGAGACAAATCCAACGAACCTAAGATCACCGAATTCCAACATCTCTAAGACCTTCAAATGTCCAACGAACGGTGCACGATCGTAGGATTCGATATCGGCCGTCCATTCGACCACTCCCTATTCGCCCCTGATCTCATGCCTATTTACGAGCTATGCCACTCCAGAAAATTTATAAATAGAGCCCTCATTCTTTACAAAAGGAGATCCAAGCAAGAAGAGAAGAAAGGAAGAGAAGGAAGAAGCTCCTCCTCGACCACCGCCGGGACATCGCCGGACCACCGCAGGGACATCACCGAACCACCGCAGGAACCTCGCCGGACCACCATAGGAACCTCGCCGGACTACCGCCGAAGCCTCGTCGGACCACCGTCGGAGCCTCGTTGCACCACCACCTCAAGGCCCGACGTTCTGGCCCGACATTCTGGCCCGATGTTCTGTTGAAGGCCCGACGCTCTGCTAAAGGCCCGACGCTATGCTCTAGGCCCGACATACTGCTCAAGACTCTACTTTCTTCTGAAGGCCTAACGCTCTGGCACGACATTCTGACCCGAAGTTCTTCTGAAGGTCCGACGCTCTGCTCAAGACCAGACTACTAGCTAACACTCAAACTTTCAGGTGACGCCAGGGTACTGTCAGACTATCAATTGACACAGGGTCTAACGCCAGACTTCTATCAAACAATTGCTAATTGTAATCTGATCGCCCTTGGAGGTGGGTCAGCCCTTTGTAACCGACTCAAATTATAGTTGAATCATTATCAACAGGGCTTGGCCCTATGGTTTTTCCCCTTTTCAAGGGTTTTCCACGTAGAAATCTTATGTTCTCTGTGTGTGAGCTAGCTATCCGTACAACGCTAAGACGCAAAATAATAACTCTATCGCCGCGTATATTCTAGCCCGCAACAAGTATCAATTTTGATGCTTTCTTTTATGCTCTTATGATCAAGCAATCCCATAATTTCAATCAGTAAATCAACATAGAAGGTTATTGTTGACAGTATTCAGTTTGTCACTAAACTATGAAATGCTTTAGTTTGTTGTTGTATCCCTGATTGAAATTTTATTACTTCTTAAAATAACTCTTATACTAAAAAAATTATTTTAAAAAACAATAAAAAATCTTCTAATAACGAAGCTTACTTAACTCGGGTAGCAGGCTCCTTCGTAAAACCGCAAAGCGCGGATGACTTTCCAACAGCCGTTTTATCTCCGTCGCAATCTCAGTGGCTCCATCCAACGGTGATGCAACATGCCACCGAACTGCATCTCTGTGGACCGTCTGATCTTCCATAAACTTACCATCACCGTTCATTGATCAGGAAGATTTAGGGACCCTCCCAACACACGCGCAAAAGGTCAGATCATCCTTGTAGCCTTCTGCGTAGCGTGGGCCAAATTGCCAGGCAGGCGTCAAGAGACGGCTTTGTTTGTGGGACCCATATCATTTGCCCGTGACGCTGCACAGATGGCTACACAGACATTAAGAAGCCCACAAGCGGTTAGGTTTCGCGGCGGTGAGGTCCATGTGATGTGCCAGCCACATGGAGTGCCTTCCTCAATCTACGCAATTATTACAGAAGTTACCCATATCGAGCAAGACGACCGGGTTGAGCATAATTCTTGAGGGTAATATTGGTATCTGGTGTCCACCAGAGTCTGGGGAGCGTGCGCAGTGAGATACAGTGAGCTAACGCCAAGCAATTCCAGCGAATGGACCATTATAAACCGTAGTAAAGTAGAATGGGAAATGAAGTATAATAAGTGCAGCCTGTGCAGCTGCTTTAATGGGCAAAGGCCTTCTTCTTCTCTTATGGGATGAACCTCTGTTTCCCGCATTGCGTCGGGCAGAGCTATTAGGGCAGCATTTTCATTCTCTTATAGTTTTCCGGCGATTTGTCTGTTGGTTCTTCTCTTTCCCTTAATTACCGGAATTCTTTGGTCCTGCATGCATCATCTGCCAATGAGTGTTGTCAATGCTGAAGATGTGAGCTTGAGAGAAGTTGCTGAGGTCTTCAATAGATTCCGTCTTCTTTAGTTGCAACGCGAGGAACCTTGCGTTACGAGGAACTTAAAGTTTTCTTAGATCTGGAAGGATTGAGTGGTATTGGAAAAGATTGAAAGAACTTGGCTGGTTTTGATCCCCGTTTCTGAAGCTAGACCTCAGTTCTGTTTACGGAGCGAGAGTGCCAAATAGAAGAATTGGAGTCGTTTTTCGTTTTTTTCCTTGGAGCAACTGCCTTGTGCCACCTCTTCAGTCTCGAAGAGGTAATATGTGGATCCTGCTTTGATGCTGGTCGAGGTTTAGAGGACACTTCTTTTTTATTGGCTTTGAAATGGCGTCTTGGGATCAACTGGGAGAGCTCGCCAATGTCGGTCAGCTTGTGGGATTCGGAGCATCGCAACTGATAGGTATGATTGTGCAGGCTGCAGCCACAGCTCGAACGCATAAGAAGAACTGCCGGCAATTTGCTCAGCACCTGAGGCTGATCGGTAATCTATTGGAGCAGCTTAAGATCTCGGAGCTCAAGAAGTATCCGGAGACAAGGGAGCCCCTTGAGCAACTTGAGGATGCGCTGCGGAGATCCTATATTCTTGTGAGTAGCTGCCAGGAACGCAGCTATCTCTACCTCTTGGCCATGGGCTGGAACATCGTGTACCAGTTTAGGAAGGCCCAAAGTGAGATCGATCGCTATTTGAAGATCATCCCCCTCATCACTCTTGTTGACAATGCCAGGGTTCGGGTGAGGATCTTGCATCTTTTCTCAAAATTTTTCATTAAAACTCCAGGAGCTTTCCTGCAATTCATGCCTAAAGGTCCTTTTCTAATTCTAAAATAATATTGAAGAGATTAGAAGATAGTTGCCGTTCTGCTTTGGAAATCTCTCGTCATACCTTTTTACTTAATTTTTTTTTATTTTTTAACTGACGATGTAGGGAAAACTCTTGACATCAAGCTTGATATTCATAGCATGATTGTAATATCCAGCCATCATTTGTTATTAATTTGGATAGATGATTGTGAACATTTCTCATACATTTTCTGTTTTTCTCAGCTGTCATTATCAACAGAACTGTGCTATTTAATTAAAAAAAAAGCAACTACCTTGAATAATACAATTACTAATCTTTAGTACTACCAATAATTGCACATATTAAAATATAATAAAGCTATGGGATGAGCATATTCTTGTTGCTTGATTTTGGCATTTACTTACGCTAACATTTTATACTTTTTAGTCGGGTAAGCATTGGATTCATCATTGAGAATTTGAGATAGGGAGGATTTTAATTAAATGGGTACCTCAACATGGAGAGATTATTCTATGCAGACACCGGACATAGCTTACCATCCAGAGACAAATCAGGTGCTGCCACGTCATCCAGTACCGAGAAGTACCAAGCTCGATACCGAGCAGTACCGAGTAGGGGATGATGTGGCACATTTTCATGGGGTTCTGGACGGCGTTCGACGTCCACACAGAATAATTCATCCTCAACATGTGTCAAGTGGGTTATGGTAGGGCCACGATGGCATGTGTTCAACCCATTATAACTCCCACTACTGGAAATGGAAGCTACCTTTTGCAAGATCTTTAGGTTAACGGGAAAATTCTTTCGTATTATTTGGGGACAAGTTTACAATGGGATTCCTATGCATGTGCCATGTGGATAGCCCACTGATCCCATCATCATTGGCTTTTTTTGGAATCTAGTCTCTCTTCCACTTACTCCGCTCTCCGTAATGCTATCTGTAATTGTAATAATATTATCCTTGGGGAAATTCTATTATCGTGGGACATTACTAAAACTTCATCTTCAAAATCCTAAAAGATTATTTCAATTCTTATCTTCTGATTGTTGATTGGACCACCTAGTTATGATGGCTGATAAGCTTACTCGTAAAGGTATCATAGGTAGAACAGCTCGCTCTCGTTGCAATAATGAGAATAAGAGCTCTAACCAACTATCATTCAAATATTTTTGTTTTATGCTCACAAACTGATTATGAAATGCAGGTTTTTAATAATCTTTCTTTCTTAGCCATATTTGCTTAAAGTTTTGGAACAATGGAAGGTTGGCTCATGATCAAATTATTATATTTTGTATGTTCTTATTATTTTGTGCATTGTATATAACCCTCGGAGGGAAATTATTCACACAATGAATGGCAAAAAGCATTGTAACCTGTCCTCATTAATTCATAAGATCTAGTATCTGTTCAAAATCAAATTCAATAGCTGCACTGGCATTGCCTTTCACCCTTGCACTTAACTAAGTTTTTGCATGCATGGAGATAACATTGAAGGTTGCTTCTCTCTTGACCAGCTATTTGGTTGCTTTATCTGTCTGCTATTGTTTTTGTGGAGAATGATGAATTCTAGACTTGGTAGTAGTGATATTTTCTTCGGGATATTCCTTGGTATCCTTGGTGGCTGTCATCGTGATCTTAAGCTCTTTTTGCTGTGCCAGGGATCCAATTTTTCTATTTTTTGCTTGCTTATTTGGTCCCTATCTTTTATAGCCTCTGGGATCCTATGGTTTGCCGGAGTCATGCCTTTTTGTTGCCTTCTAGTAAGGGGCATCCATCCTCTTATTGATTGCCTACCTATGATAAATTAGGCTACAGGCTCTTTTTTATCCCACTGTTGTTCTTCTGCTGCACATATATTATTTTATTTTTTATTTTTTATTTGGGGTTCAGTTTAATTTGGGTTGCAACATGTTTTTTCTATTATAGCCTCACCCTCTTTTTATTTTTGGTGTTATACGCTTGCTATATCTACTTTTTAAATTTTATTAATTTAAGCTGAGGCTCTTAAATTTTCCATACAATGAAAGTAGGGGTCAATTGCTATTTTAATGCCAATTGGCAAACAACTATAAACTTAAAATTAATTAGCTTGCGCTAACCATTTAGTGAAACGTGTTTTGTTTTGCTGATTTAATGATTGCCATGTTTATTGTGTCTGTTGTTCTTCATAAATGATTTTATCATACAGCACTATTTCAAAATGGAAAAGGGATTTTGATGAATTGAATGCAGTATTGTGCACTTGGGAATATATACTTTCGTGATGACTATGCTTGCTAGTGTATTACTAGAGGGCCTGAATATTTATGTCACATAATGGATACTCCAAAAAGAATTTCAACTCTTTCTCGGTTTGCTGCGGAAGAGAATACCTCTAGTATGGCTGCTAAAAAGCTCGAAATTTGCTTGAAAATTGCGAATTATATACCTCTTGAAATTGACCAACTCAATTTTGAGCTCCACTCCAACATAGAAACAAGTTAATTTTAAGTTTTCTTTAACTTGTATAAATACCTAGTTTGGGTAGACTTTAAATAAACATTTATATGGAGTATATAACATATACATAACATAATATATCTCTAAGACATGGTGTAATATTGATATGAATGTATATTTTAAATTAAAAACTAACTTCATGTCTACTTAAAATAGATTTCGAGTTGAGTATTTTGAGTTCCATTTCAACCTTACTCGCTTAAATCTCACTCGATGTCACCCCTAGTCTCCAGTAATGTAGGCATCTTATGTAGAATACTAGAATTCATAAATAAGACTCAGCTTACAGCTTTTTATCCCCAGTATTTTTATCTTTGCCTGACAAGTTCATCTATTGTGTAGGCAACTTTAAGAAATAAGTTAAATGAGAGAAATATGATTAATTATTATTATAAATGTAAAATCGGTGCTGCAAATTTAGTTCCAATTGCACCTTGACAACTGTTATTGTCATTGATAATCATACTAGCTCGTTTATAAGTTGCCTGTGTGGCTAGCAATCATTTTGATCTCAGTACATGTTTCCTTTTTAAAATTATAAAATCATTTCATTTATCTTCATGCATCAGGAAAGACTGGAGCATATTGATAGGGACGACAGAGAATATACTTTTGACGATGAGGACAAGAAAGTGCAAGATGTTATATTGAATCCTGACCCTTGTAGCAGTCATAAAATGATTCTTAAAAAGACTCTTTCTTGTTCATACCCAAACTTGAGATTTGATGAGGCCCTTCAGGAGGAAAATGAGAAACTTCAGCTCGAACTTCAAAGATCTCAAAGTAGCATGGATATTGGGCAGTGTGAAGTCATACAACATTTGCTTGAAGTTACAGAAGCTGTTGCTAGTTCTTTAAATGAGAAATGTGCACATCACAATAATTTGAAAAAGGAAGAAAATAATCATCTGGATGCGAGCGATGATCAGGGATATCCCTATGATGGAAGTTATCAGTATGAAAGCAGTGCAGTGTCAAGGTGGGATTTCTCATTTTGTTGTTCCCCAACGATATAAACATGACTCATATATCTACTTCTATTTTGGCCTTATTTCTTAAATATTATGAAGAAAATAGCTCTGCTTTGCATGCTCTCTTAGTCATGTGACAGAAAACAGAACCTTCCTTTAACTGCACTTTCTTGCTGGAGGAAATACATTGAATTTTGGTAAAAATCTGGTTAGCTACAGTATCAGCATAATGTCTAATCGCCTTACCTTGTAAAGGAAAAAGAATCAATTTTAGTACTTTCTGCTATGCTGTTATGATCAAGCAATCCCATAATTTCAATGAATAAATCAACATAGAAGGTTATTGTTGACAGTGTTCAGTCTGTCACTAAACTATGAAATGCTTTAGTTTGTTGTTCATCCCTGCTATTGAAATTTTATTATATATTAATTTTAAAATGATCATGGCTATAATTTGGTAAGCCTTCAATATTGTATTTCTCTAAAGTTCAAACATTTTATTCTTAATGTTCTAATCTTCTAAACATTTTTATTTCTTTTCTTAACAGATAAAGTTTACATAAGGCTGTTAATGTTTGTATTTTGCAAAATTTCTGTAATCTTTTCATTTTATTGAAAAATTGTCGAGACAGAATAATTATTGGAATAAGTCAAAATTTAAAATAGCATATTTTTTAGGATATTAATAAATTAATATTTGTTATTTGAAATAAAATCAGGTTTTAAAATTTATTACGATAATTTGTTATTTTGGATTACTATTCATTTTTTAAATAAAATTTTGTTTTGCAATTACCTTCTTAAAACTCCTATAACTAGGAAGCTTTGGGAGAGACAGATGCTACCGAGCAGAAATTTCTGATATGCATGCATGTTTTCCTTTGGCTGTTAGCCCTATTTTTGAGTTGCAGAAAATTACTTGCTGTGTAGTTAGTGATAACCGAGAGACACAGAATGATGCGGAGCATGTTATTACCGGACTCCTGCGGTTCAACTTATTTGGCATTATTTAACTTCCTTATTGGCATCAAATCCTTGAGATATGAATCGATAGGATATAATCGATAGGGCACAAAACTCTCTGTTAGCTAAGGTGGATTCAAATTTGTCCCCTTAGACAAACATTCAACCCAGGTCTACAAGGTCCTCTTGGACGAAGCAACCCATGGCTGCCGACAAGGATCCTTCTGTCAGGTTGGGTCGACTACCTCCTCTGACTAAGTAGACCAGGGACCACGATGGCCCGGGACGACGGAACCATGGGATCTTGATAACCACTACCTATATTTCCTTTTTGTTCTCTGCAGCACATGTGTTTTCTTTTTAGTAGTTTAGCCATTTTAGTCCTTCCTATGAGAAGGAATACTTAGGCGATAGGAAGAAGAAGGCAAGTCAGTTTTTCAAGCTTTTTTGCTATAGAATTTCTGCTTCTAGTGCAGACTTCGGAACAAGCTACTGTTCCATTGATTTTTCCTCTGTTTTACTTAACGTTTCTAGTGCAGGATCCTACATCAGTATTGGTATCAGAGCTAGATGGCGGAGAGTAGCAGACAGGTGGCTCCCGAGGTCAACAACAGCCTTGAAGTTTTATGGGATGAGCATAACAAACTGTCGCAGCACACCGACGAACTTGCGTCGGACCTTCATCGCATTCACGAGGAATTCCGTCAAGGAATGCGCGACATCAATGCCGTACTTGATCGGATGCATGTAACTCGGACCATTAATCACACGCCATTACCGGCAACAAGGAGGGGAGCACGCACAGATAGACAGAGGCAAAGAGGTCCGCATATACTAAATGCGTCTGAATCAGAAGAGGAGTTTGAACCTTCCGAGCAGTTGAAGCTTCAGATTCGGGAGAAGAAATTCACCATGTGCGTCAGAGGCGGCCGAGGGAAAATGATCGCTATCAGGGTGAGTGCCGGATTAAATTAGATATTCCTTATTTTGACGGCAAGTTGCATATTGAAGATTATTTAGACTGGGAAAGATCTGTAGAAAATTTTTACGAGTATTATGGAGATTAATCCAGAACGGCAGGTGAAGTATGTGGCTTGCAGGCTTAAAGGGGGCGCTAACGCATGGTGGCAACAGGTGCTTCAAACTAGGAGAAAAGAAGGAAGGGGAGTCGTGCGCAGCTGGCATCGAATGAAGCAATTACTGCATGGACATTACCTGCCTACCGATTATGAGCAAATGCTATATATGCAGTATCAACATTGCTCGCAAGGGTATCGATCGGTGAATGAATACATGGAGGAGTTTTATCGTTTAAGTGCTCGAAATAACTTAAACGAAACTACCAACCAGCTTGTTGCGCGGTAAATTGGGGGATTGAAGGAAGCAATACAATACAAACTTGAATTAAATTCTGTATGGTCATTGTCCCAAGCCGTCAATTATGCTTTAAAGGTTGAGTTACAACTACAAAGGCATAGCAAGACTGGTTCATACAGGAGGAATACCGAGCATTCTGCTAAGGGTACAAAGCAATTGCATTCGAATGCTACGCAAGCGGCAAAGCCAGCTGTTGGAACGCCGGGTAGTGACGGACCAAATAGTACAGCTAGTAAGGTTAATGTTCCAAAGGGAAAACCCGTATGCTAAGGCTACAAGCATTAAATGTTTTCGTTGTTTTCAAATGGGACATAAGTCCAATGAGTGTCCGTCGAGACCTCAACTGTAGTTAGTGGACGCCGAAACTGATGAAGGAGAAGATGATAATGAAATTGAAGAAGACAATGATTTTGAGGAGGTAGCCGGAGATGTGGGCGAGCCTCTTATTTGTGTTATGGAGAAGCTATTGCTAGCACCAAAACAGCCGTGCACTTCGCAGCGCAACGCATTGTTCCGAACCAAATGCACCATCGGTGGCAAGGTTTGTGATTTGCTGGTGGACAGTGGGTGTACCGAGAATGTGGTATCACGAGCGGTGGTGCATGCCTTAAAGCTCAAAACGACGAAGAATCCTAACCCATACAAGATTAGTTGGGTTAAGAAGGGGGTTGAGATGCCCGTGACCGATTTATGCAAAATATCATTTTCAATCGGCAAGCACTATGCTAGTGAAGTATTGTGTGATGTACTGGACATGGATGTATGTCATATTATTTTGGGAAGGCCGTGGCAATACGACGTTGGAGCCATTTATGATTGCCGAGCTAACACCTATACATTTGATTGGAAGGGTCATCGACTGCGGCTGATACCCAATCACTATGGGCAAGAAATTAATTCTTAAAAAAACAAGACTGCGTTGCACTCTTCCTCTACAGCTACAATGTTAAGTACATGGAAGGAATCCTCCATTTTTTCCTTGATAGTCAAGGAGGTGGCGGAAAGCCCAGCTGAAGCTAATGTGTCGGTGGAACTGCAGAGTCTATTGGAGGAATTCTCAGATGTGTGCTCAGATCATCAGCCGACTGAATTACCGCCAATGAGATCAATCCAACACCAGATTGATTTGATGCCAAGTGCGTCCTTGCCGAATTTACCACATTACAGGCTCAGCCCAAACAAAAACAAAATTCTGCAGCAAATAGTAGAGGAACTATTGGAAAAGAACTTAATACAACATAGCTTGAGCCCATGTGTCGTACCGGTTTTGTTGGTGCCAAAAAAAGACGGTAATTGAAGAATGTGTATGGACAGCCGGACAATCAATAAGATAACCATCAAGTTTAGATTTCCTATGCCATGAATGGAAGAGATGGTCGAAAGGCTAGCCGGGTCATCAGTTTTTTCTAAACTAGATCTTCGCAGTGGCTATCATCAAATACGAATCCGGCCTGGTGACGAGTGGAAAACAACTTTTAAGAACAAGGGAGGGCATTTATGAATGGAAGGTAATGCCCTTCAGATTGTGCAACGCTCCTGCCACTTTCATGCGAGTGATGAACGAGGTGCTCAAACCGTTCTTAAATCGCTGCTGCGTTGCATACTTTGATGACATATTGGTTTTTAGTAATAGTATGGGAGAGCATTTGAATCATTTGACAGAAATATTGAAGGCATTAAGAGAAAATAAGCTATACTTAAACACCGCAAAATGTGAATTTGCTACAGCTGTGGTTTCATTCTCAGGCTTCAGAATCTCGGGTGAGGGCATAAGTGCCGAACCAGCTAAGGTTAAGGCTATCCGAGAATGGCCAACGCCAATGTCATTCACCGACATCCGTAGTTTACACGGATTGGCAAATTTTTACCTAAGATTTATAAAAGGTTTCAGTATTTTGATGGCTCCGATAACGGATGTATTAAAAATGAAAAAAATTATGTGGGGTGAAGAGCAGCAATTGAGTTTTGAGAGTGTCAAAGATGCAATGACTTCAACCCCTGTTCTTGCATTACCCAATTTTGATAAACCTTTTACTGTGGAGACGGATGCGTCTACTATTGGGATTGGAGCTGTGCTATCTCAAGAAGACAGACCCATTGAATTTTTTAGTGAGAAGTTAAGTCTTCCTCGACAACGCTGGACGGTGTATGAGCAGGAATTGTATGCGGTTGTCCGAGCACTACGACAGTGGGAACATTATTTGCTTCAACAAGACTTCGTTTTATGCAGCGACCACAAAGCATTGCAATACATCAATACCCAAAAAAACATAAATCGGATGCATGCCATATGGATATTATTCTTACAAAAATTTACTTTTGTTTTAAAACACAAGAGCGGCAAGCACAATAGGGCGGCGGACGCCTTGAGCAGGCAAACGACAATAGTCACGCAATTGCAGAAGGAATTCTTGGGGCTGAAAGGCTTGACCGAACTGTATCCAGAAGATACCGATTTTAGCATAGCATGGTCTAAATGCATTAACAAGGAACCTGTTGAAGATTTCACTATAAGACATGGTTTTCTCTTTAAAGGCAATTTACTGTGTGTGCCAAAATCGTCATGGCGTCAACAGATCATCAAGGAAGTTCATAGCGGAGGGTTGGCTGCTCATGCTGGTAGAGACAACAAGTTGGCTTAGTTACAAACGAAATTTTTTTGGCCGCATATGAGGAGGGATGTAGCCAAATTTGTTGAAAGATGCTCCATCTGTCAGCAATATAAGGGAGGCGGGCAGAACACCGGCTTGTACATGCCATTACCAGTGCCCGATTCTATTTGGGAAGACCTCAGTCTAGATTTTGTAATGGGGCTACCTCGCACTCGTTGTGGTAACGACTCAATTATGGTAGTCGTGGACATGTTTTCGAAGATGGCTCATTTCATAGCTTGTAAGAAGACTTTCGACGCACTTAATATAGCCAAACTATTTTTTTGTGAAGTCGTTCGTTTACATGGTGTGCCGTGCTCACTAACTTCTGATCGTGATGTCAAATTTATTAGCCATTTTTGGCGTGAATTGTGGAAGCGAATGAGTACTCAGTTGTAGCTTAGCTCCTCTTACCACGCACAGACGGATGGGCAGACCGATGTGGTGAACCAAACACTTGGAAACTTGCTTCGTTGCTTGGTGCAAGAAAATCCGAAACTTTGGGACGAGGTGTTATGTCAGGGTAAGTTCGCCTTCAACTCTATGGTGAACCGATCGACGGGTAGGTTGCCCTTTAGTATTGTTTATACTAAAATGCCAAACACTATTGTTGATCTTGCAGCCTTGCCCAAGTGTACCAATCAAGCAGCTGCTTCACTTGCCGAGCAGTTTTCGGAGATGTTGGCCAACGTACGCACTAAGCTAATGGATTCTAATCAAGCCTATAAGCAACATGCGGATCTGCATCGCAGGGAGAAGATCTTTAATCCGGGAGACCTTGTGCTAGTCAGATTGAGAAGAGAACGCTTACCACCTGGAGACTATTCCAAACTCTCTCGTCGCAAATTTGGGTCATTTGCTGTGATCCATCGCATTAACAATAATGCATATGTTATTGACTTACCCGCAGAGTTTCAAACTTCAAATACATTCAATGTGACAGACATCTACCCGTACATACCAATAGACGACGGCAACGTCACAATGCTTTCAGGAGATAGCAGTCTTCTTTGCGGTGAGGGCGAATGATGCAGAGCATGTTATTACCGGACTCCTGCGATTCAACTTATTTGGCATTATTTAACTTTCTGTTAGTTAGGATAGTTCCACTACCTATATTTCCTTTTTGTTCTCTGCAGCACATGTGTTTGCTTTTTAGTAGTTTAGCCATTTTAGTCCTTCCTGTGAGAAGGAATACTTAGGCGATAGGAAGAAGAAGGCAAGTCAGTTTTTCAAGCTTTTCTACTATAGAATTTCTGCTTCTAGTGCAGACTTCGGAACAAGCTACTGTTCCATTGATTTTTCCTCTTTTTACTTAACGTTTCTAGTGCAGGATCCTACATCACAAAAGATGGAAACACAGAGAGCAGTGAAAAGAGGAAAGAGTAAATTCATTTTATAGGCAAAGAGAGTACAACCATATAAATATACAAGGAAAAGAATAAAATGAATCCTGTGCAAACACGTGTAGGGTACATATAACAAATGGCAATTAGAGATCTTGATAGAGTACACAATTTCTTGAGCTGACGTGGAGCTTATTTTAACAGGCCCCCTCAAACTGGTGCATCTGAGGGGGTAACCGATTTGGTTGCCAGTTGTTGGAAACAAGAAATGGAGAGAGACTTAGTAAGAATGTCGGCAATTTGATCTTTGGTTGAGATATGAGGCACTGTGATTTTAGCAGCCCGGCAATGTTCAAATTTGCTAGCCCTGGTATCGGTAGTAGGATCGGTGGAAATATGTTGATGTAGAAGGTTGAAGATAGTTTTGGGTTTAAGATTTCCAGTTTTGAATCGAGTTTGCCCATGGTGAGTAGGTTGTAGTATAGGTAGAGGAGAATTAGTGCAGGTATTTGAGAGAGAACAAGGTGTGTCAGTCATGTGAGGGTGCGGAGAGGAGGAACGAATAGGAGAGATTTGTGTGGGTTGAGTGACTTGAGAGGAAGGGTCAACAAAGATAGATTGATGAGGTTCGGACGTGGGAACAAGGAGAAGGGGAGGCATATAATGTGAAGGAGGTGTAGGATCAATGGATAATTTAATTTGATTATAAGGAAAAAATAGTCTCATTAAAAATAACATGTCTAGATGTATAAATTATTCTTGTGGTTGGATTAAGACATCGATAACCTTTTTGAGCACTAGCGTATCCAATAAAGACACATGGTAAAGATAAGGGAGATAATTTTGAATTGGTATAGGGACACAACTAAGGGTAGCACAGGCATTCGAAAATTTTCAAATGAGAATATGAGGGTAGTTTGTTGTACAGCTTGGTGTATGGATTGAGGTTGTTAAGTGTGTGAGTAGTTAGTCTATTGATGAGGTAGATGACAGTGTGAAGAGCCTCAACCCAAAGTGAAGGTGGAAGAGTGGCTTCAAAGAGAAGACTATGAATAGTTTCAAGGATATGTCGATGTTTTCGTTCGGCAATATTGTTTTGTGTTGTGGTGTAAGGACAATAGTATTGGTGGTGAATACCCAACGGGTACAAAGAGTTTTGAATTTATTATTGATGTATTCTCCACCACCATCAGATCGGAAGGTAATAATACGTTTGTTTAATTGATGACCAATCATTTTGTTGAATTCAACAAATTTACATATTTATTACAGAGTGGATAGATCCAACAACATTTAGAAAAATCGTCAATAAACAAAACTAGTAATGATCATACATCCGAAAGAACAAGTTCAAACATACAAGGCACGTAATTTTGAGATGAAGAAAATGGAATACGATGGTTTTTGCCATTTTACAAGAGTTACACGAATAATATGGTGAACTAAAACAAATATCTGAGATGCTTTTAGCTAAGTTGTGCTAAATACTAGACGCAAGGTGGCCGAGCCGATTATGCCAGAGATTTGGAATAGCTTGTGTAGAGAACAGGGCTAGAGATTGGTTGGAGGCAGAGAATTGATGAGGATAGATTCCATTAATATACGAACCCTGAAGAAGAAGATGGCCGATCTTCTAGTCCTGAATTTTAAAACCGTTAGAGGAGAAGGTAATACTGCATTGGTTATCAAAATTTAAATGATGGACATATATCAGATTTGACCGAAAGATTCAAAGCATGATATAAATGTTGTAGATTGAGATTACCGGTAGGAGTGGGATGAATGCCTTTACCTGAGTGTTGAACAGAAAGATTCTATCCATTGCCGAGGGTGACTTGATTGGTTCTAGTATGAGATTTGGGTGAGATAAGATTAGATAGATCTGAGGTAAGGTGACTGGTTGTACCACTATCAAGAAACCAATCAGGGTTAATTGTAGATTCCGTAGGTGAGAATAAGGCTGATTTTTTAGATTCCTCTCTGTAAGAAGAGTCGTGATGGTGCCAACAACGGAGAGCTGAATGATCTTTCTTGAAACTAATTTGACAAATGACTGAAGCCATTGGATCCTTGTCGGGGTGAAATGGGTAGTTGCAGGCAGATTGATTTGTGAAAAATGAGCGACCACGACTGGCGGAATTACGACCTCTTCCACGACCACAAGAGACCGCGAGGGCCATTTGAGGTTTGGAAATTTGTAGATTGTGCAGGTCACGAGTGGCTTTGTGGGCAATGTTTTGTTCTTCGCTACAAAGAAGAGTGTAAAGATCATCTAAATTGATAGGATTGAGATTGGTACGTATGGCTATTTTAAAAGCTTGATATTGTGAGGGAAGGCCATTCAAGGTGTAGAGAATGACATCCTCTGGATGAAGAGGGGCTCCGGTGGAAGCAATGGCATCGACCTTAGACTTAATGTTTAGAAGATATTGAGTCATAGTTTGGTCTTTCATAGAACTATGGTGTAGTTCATTCTTAAGATGAATGAGACGAGATCGTGTAGTGGATTGAAGGCGACGAGTGAGAGTTTCCCATATTTCGGCACAGTGTTCTAGAGAAAGAACGTAAGGTAAGATTGTGGGCAAGTTCTTTTTTAGTTTAATACTCTTTCTTCATTATTTTTCTTGATTTAAATTCCCTCTTATTTGGTTATAAAGATTTACAACTTTTTTTTTTAAATTGAAAGTGAGCATACTTAAATTTTGAGATAGATTGATGAATATTCTTATTTTGTAGACTATATGTGGCTCATGCTTAGTGGATTAGATCCTTTATCTTCTCTCAGGATGTACACTCATTAAGCCGAACTACATAAATCTTAATGTTCTTATGATGCTTGATCTCTTTTGCGATTTCTTTGCGGTTCATTTCATTCACTCTGAGTTAACTCTTCTAAGTAAAGTAAAAGTTAAGTCCTTTTCCTAGCAACCTAGATGTGAGCAAGGTTTATGAGGAATGCAATGGCCGTGAAGTTTGAGATTGAGAAGTTTGATTACCCAAAGACTTTTAGATTTTGGAGAACTAAGATGCGTGATATTTTTGGATATTTGAATATACTTAAAATTGTGAGTGAATAAGTTTAGATATAGATTGATGAAAAAGCTCTCTCATTGATCCAATTATGTTTGGCGGACGAGGTCTTAATATAGGTCTAGTAAGAAATAATTGCAAAATATTTGTTGTTCTAACTAGAGTCTTTGTGCATGACCAACACTTTCTAAAACTAACTCTATCATAAACAAAAATTTTATTTGCTTTGCATTTCAAAAGATAGTCCCGTTAAATTATATGAGCTCACTTATATTATTCAAGATTTAAGAAATATTGATGTAATTGTTGATGATGAAGATCAAATTCTATTATTATTCTGCTATTACCATCTTGCAAGAATTTTTATAACATCATCTTGTGTTATTGATACCATCAATTTTGAGGATGTTTAAGAGTTTAGGAGATGATATGTTTTATGCATTCATGATAAACAAGATTAACACCAATTTAAATGGCATTGGTATTGTCCTCATGAAGAGTGAGATTATTATAGGAAAAGAAGTCCACGAAGTCAATAATATGTAAACATGCAACTTACATTATGCAGTATTCAGACTTGGTATGTGATTTAGACGTACATGACTACTGTTTACCCTTCATTAAGATCAAATAATCACCAAAAAACATAGACTAGCTTGTGACCGGTCATTGGGTATTAGGGTAGTCTATCAAAATCATTATACGCCATAAGATGAAAAGAATAGCTAGTTGGAATAAGCAAACCACAGTTTTGTGTCCCAATAAGATACTAAATGATTTGACGAACTACAACTATCTATGTGATTTAGACGTACATGACTACTGTTTACCCTTCATTAAGATCAAATAATCACCAAAAAACATAGACTAGCTTGTGACCGGTCATTGGGTATTAGGGTAGTCATCCCTATCAAAATCATTATACGCCATAAGATGAAAAGAATAGCTAGTTGGAATAAGCAAACCACAATTTTGTGTCCCAATAAGATACTAAATGATTTGACGAACTACAACTATCTATAAATGATGAGGATTTTGCACAAATTGACTAGCTTACTAAACCGCAAAGGAAATATCCCGTCATGTAATTTCCAACGACTGTCTACCAATTGTCTAAATACTTAGTTTTCAGAGAGAAGATCACCCTTCTCACTTTGATACTTGATGTTTACTTATAATGGAGTATCATCCAGGAAAGCATTTTGGAGGTTAGCTAAAATAATCAGATCTTATGTATACTTATGTTTATTAAGAAATTACTATAGAGATCAATGCTAACTTTCAAACCTAAGAAGAGCACTTAGATTCTTCATATGAAATATGTCCTGAAGAAGTTGCAAATGGCTAATCACTATGTCCCAGTAATAATAGTTTTATTAATATAAGATTGAAGGTTAACAATCCTACTGGATATCTTGCAAAGAAATAACGAGTCATAGCTGCTCTATTTAAAGGAGAAATGGCATAGGGTTGACCAAAATTTATCTACCAATGAATATGGGGCATATTTTAATCTATACGGAGAACTTTGGAGGTTGAATGTGATGCCCTCGACTGATAGAAGGGGACCCAGTGAAACGAGATGAGCGCCTTACCTTGATGGTGGGAGTCAAGCACTTAAGCACAAGAGGTAGAGACGAGATGAGCTTGAAACTCCTGTAAATGGGAAACATTGAGAAAGTCGGATGCCATGGGTTAAACAACAATATTCGATTTGCATGAATGCTTTTCTTTAGTCATTAGCTTTGATTTTGCTAAATATTTGTTGTTGTAGTTTGCTGGAAGTGGGAGCTTTGAAAGAAAATAGAGAATTGAGTTTTAGAAATTGAGAAAAGACGAGGAAAATAATGAAACTTAGTTTCTATGACGATAGTGAGTCATCTCAAAAACCAAAATATCGTTGCAACATAAATTCTGAGAAGATTCCATAGAAGGATGTATTGTACCCTTTTGACGACCTTTTGTAGTGGGTAATTTTTACTCTTAATTTAATTTCCTTTCATTATAATATATTTTAAGTTATTTTATCTCTTAACTGTTTTAGAGATGTTGAGAAATTTCTAGTCTTAATTTGTTGTGGGTTTTGCTTTTCTGTATTGAGAGTGGGCACATTTTAGTTTTGATAATGGTTGTTGGGTTTCTTTATTTTGTACAACATCGTGGCTTCTATTTAGTGGGTTAGTGGTCAATCTTGACGTTCATATAGTGCTTAATTTTTTTTTTCTTGTTAATTCTTCCTACATGAAGTAGGTGCTTCTCTAGACAAGTATTAATTGATCAAATTTTAACAGGCCAAACTTTCAACCATCAATATATTATCCGTTTTGACTTAATGGCCTCACGGTTTTATTCCCTTGTTGTAACTTTCCAGTAGGTCAAACCCAAATGCTTTTTGTTATGGGCTGATTTGTTCTCGTCATGCTCACTTTTTTGGTAATTTCTTTTAATTAATATAAGATATATGTATTATTTATTTTCAATTTTCTACTTGCACTAAAAAAATGATCTAAACTGAATACCACTTAATCAAATTCTCTTATTATCTGAGGCTAATTGTTCATGTATGTGCTTGCACTTTTTCATTTAATCAATTAACCTTGAGAGTGGATTTCATTTATTATCTGAGGTATGGGCTTGTCATCATCCTAGATACTACTGAAGTAAGAGAGACTTCTTAAACTGGGTGGTTATCTACTTTTTGTTAATGTGGAACTATGGAATTGTCATTCTGAGTCTGAATCATTATATCTTGCCATCTATCCAGTTTTGCATGTAAAAATTGAATTTACAAATTCTCATACAATTTATCCGAAACTTATGCAGAAGCATATCCACAGTATCATCAGGTCATGACTTGATCTCTAGGAAAGGATCACACAAAGATGAGAAATGGCATTCTGATTTACTTGGCTGCTGTTCAGAGCCTTATTTGTGTAAGTTATAGGGATCTGCTTTTCTTTGATGTGGCAATGAATTCTAGTTTTCTATGCGCTTTAGCTATCGTTGATTTTAATTAAATTATGTGCAATTTTGCCTTGTGTCCTTATCTTTCCTGTTTTTCAAAAATCTTATTCAATTTTACATTCCTCTATACATGATTGTTGCAACATATATCCCTTTAGATCATTTATTAATAGAGAGATCTCTGGTACATGGATTTGTTTTCTCTTCAAGTAATTTTCCTAAGTACCTTTAATGATTTTAACTGAAAAATAATGCAACAAAATTATGTATTTTGTCCGAGTTTCAATTGGGACAATTTATATGCAGAAATGCATGGTAGGGGTAAGGAATCCTTAAATTTCTTCAAAGAGATGAAGGAGGCCAAAGTCAAGCCCAATCATGTTACTTTTACCAACATCCTTAGCACATGTAGCAATGTCGAGCTGATGGAAGACGACAAAATGCAGGAGGCCAAATGATTCCTTTATGTGGGATTGCACCAAATATTGAGCACTTTGGTTGCATGGTTGATATCTCGATCGTGCAGGGCCTTTAGAAGAAGCAATTAAGTTATTGAAGAAATCATTCAAGCACTACATTTGCATTGGTCGGGCAAGCCAACTTGTTGATGCTGAATCCTTGATCAAATCCATGATTGTGGAAGCATATAGAGATATATGGAAAAACCTTTGTCTACATTTAAAATCTTCGACTTAGGAGGACTGATTTTGATGTCAACATCTATCTCCCTACCAATGGCGAGCCTCGACGGAGTCGAGCTCTTTTGACGTAAGAGAAGTATGATGTGGAACATCTTAGTTAAAGTATACCGTAAGAATAGTTTATCGAGTTTGTTACATGTTTTCTAGAAAGCTCTAGGAGGTTCTACGTAATACCCCATGATTTCCCTTAACAGTAATAAAGGGGTGTCAATTTCGGGTCATGGGTTGGGTTCGGGTCGAACCCGAAATTGACCCGGCACTATTTGGGTCAACTTGAACCTGACCCATTTTTGCAAACGGGTCAGTTTTCCGGACCCGATCCCGACCTGCTTCAGGTTCGGGTCAACTTGACATGACCCGAATGACCCGGTGCCAACAAAAAACTGTTTGTTTTCGGGTCAAAAAATGGGTAAATTTTTGCTTTTCGGGTAAAAAACGGGTCAATCTCAGGTTGTCGGGTCAAAGGGTCAACCCAAACCCGACCCGATTTTTGAAACGGTTAGAATTGTTGAACCCAAACCCAACCCTTTTTGGGTTCGGTTTGACGCAAACCTGAAATTTTTTGGGTAGGGTTCGAGTTAGGTTTTTGGGTCGTGTCAAATATTGACACCCCTAAGTAATATAGAGTGCCACAGAAATGAACATAACATTCAATCTTTATCTTTTATCACTCACACAATTTCATGCTTGAATAAGAACATCCAACCACAATATCATTTATATAATAAATGGAAGCATTTAATTAATCCAAATTTTATAACATAAGTTTTTATAAAGGTACTAAGAAATCTAAAATAGTACAACACTGAACAATCTACATACCTCAAATGTAGACTTAATGATAAACAGTAGAACATAAAGTGAAATAAACTTGAATCTATTCTACATCAAGTTTTCCCTTTTTTTTCTTTGTAACAACAGTCAGTATAAAATAATTGGTGAGCTATGAGTCTCATTAAGTTATGCAAAATAAATAGCAGTTAAATTACATGATTATAAAACTCACAATATTGATTTTTAATATCCAAAGTCTCAGGTAAATAAAATTTATTTTAGTGGAATTGTGATTTTTTAGAGTAGTAGTTAAATTACTATTAAGTAAATATTAGTAATTATATTAAGAAATATAGTAAATGAAATTAGATAATCCTTTAATTATGAATGGATGCTTTCAAGGGCTGTGAAGAGCAGTTATTCCGTGGGCCAGCAGACAATTTCTGCTGTTGAGTTGAAGCAGTAAAGGTTCGGGTGAAGTGGAGTAGTGGCATTGGGAGAGAATGAAGGTTTGCGGCTGAGTAAATTACATAAGTTTTTATTTTGCTTAATAATAGAATTTGGTTAATATTGAAGTTGCTTTTTGTATTAAGTGTAGAATCTTGATTCAGTAAAGGAAATAACATAGAAAGGAAGAAGAAAATTCAAGGAAGAGGAAATCAAGGTAAGTAATTTTGGTATATGCATGGTTGTCATATAGATTTCCAAATAGTAGTGAAAGTCTTTAAAGATGTTGTATCTAATTGTGTCATAGGTATCATTGATTACATGCAGAAGAAAAGTTACGAGGAAAATGGTTATGCTCGTAGAAATTTATTGTATACAATTTATTTGAATTATAAATTGTAGAAATTATAGAATTGGAGAGGTGATTATAAGCTACTTACAAGCGTAGAAAAGTAAGAAATAGAGGATTGTAGGAGACAGCTTGTTAGGAAGTTGTGTAAATTCTAATTTACAAACGCATGAATTATTAATTCTATAATATATGTATGATATCACTTAATTTATTTGAAAAGATAAATGCATTATGAAGATTCTAATAATGAGAATGAATATACATTCAAGTTCTCATGTATAAACGATCACTTGCATACCTGTGACAATAAGAGTTATTATGATTGTTTTAATATTCTTCTAATTGATAATAATTTGAAAATAGCTCATTAAATTTAATGTTGCTAAGACATCCTTGTATATAAGCATAGCAATAGACATATTCTTATGGAATTTTGTGCATAACATGTATGAATTACTATGTTGTGAAATCTACTTAATATCAAAAATTAGAAAAAATTGGCTATAAGAATGATATGATACCTGTAATTATAGGTGGGGCAAAAAGGACCTCAAATATGATATCTGTATTGCAGGTGTGGCAAAAGAAATCCCAGAGACATAATATTGCATAGTAGGTAGGGCAAAATGAACCCCTAAAGAGACAAAAGGGACCTCTATGTTGTTCAATGGCGATAATGCCATGTTTACCTAGGCTCCATTGAACATCCTGATTAAAGTTTAGCCAAATCTTTAAAATATTAATATTGATATTCAATATAGAATTCAAAAGAAGTAAAAATTAAAGCTAAATATTATTTTATGATGTTTTATAAATAACATCATGTTTGTTTAATTTATGATTTCAATGTTGTGAGTTTTATGATCATGTAATATAATTGCTATTTAATTTGCATAACTTATTGAGCCTCATATCTCACCAGTTATTATATATTGATTGTTGTTACAAGGAAATGAAAGGAAAGAAAAACTTGATGCAGAATATGTTCAATTTTAGCATTGTTTGTAAGTTTATATTTTAGGTATGTAGATTGTTCAGTATTGTATTATTTTGGATTTCTTAATGGCTCTGTAAATATTTATGTTATGAAATTTGGATTAATTAAATACTTCCGTTTATTATATAAATGATATTGTGGATTGATGTTTTTATTCAAGTATGAAGTTGTGTGGGGAATGATAAAAGATAGAGATTGAATGCTATGCTCATTTTTGTGGCACTCTACATTACTATTAAGAGGGGTCATGGGGTTTTATATTCTATGGCTAGCTTATATATATAACTGTTGTAATAGGAAGAGGAATAAAAACTATTATATCTTTGAAGCCTTTGAGCTTGTTATTTGGTATTTCTTTTAGCAGATCTATTTTTTCCACGATCCACACATCATTAAGCATTTTGGAGATAGCCATATGCTATTTTTTATTGTGGGAGAGAACCCATCCTTGTTACTTTGTCAAAATCAAGAAGGCGCCAAACCTTCAGTCATTAAAACTACAAACCAGAGAAACCTACGAGAATTTCATGCCCTCCAAACAAGGGCACCGTGTGGCTGATTATATCTAAAAAAGTTTACTACCGCCTTTTATTTATGTGGCATAACCTTTCTTCTTCATGATAGCTATAAAAGGGAGAATTTCTTGCATATCAAAGCATTAAAGTCTTTCCTTTTCTAATGCAGAAAAACAAAGCCAATTATTAAATAATGTCAACCTTTCTAAAACAACCATATGAAATCATGCACCAAAATAGGTGGAGACCCTATGCAATACTTCTTATAGATTCCGTGCAATATAAATTGTTTCAAACAAAAATATTACTCCGGCAATTTTAACAATGTTTATATGGTAAGTAACATTGCATGCAAGATTGTTAGTTTTGGCACGATGAGATTATAAATACATGGTGGTGTGACTAGGACATTGGTTAGAGCTTGCAATGTACTAGATTTGAGTTAGAATCTAATATCATAGAGTGCTCTTAGTGATGCAAGGTACAATTTTTTAGAAATTCTTAGGTCCTATGATTTGTAAAGTTGTGTTGATTATCATGAAGGAGAATTGATTTATTGAAGTCTAGAAGTTACAAGGTGGCAACTTAGAGTGGACTATTTTAGTTTTACCCTTATCTATGTTGCAGAATCATGACTTGGAAAAGATGAAATATTTAACTTGTTGGCTCCATAAAATTTTTTGAAACAAAGTCCAATAAAAGTTGATGATGTAAACCAAATTAAAATTTAATTATGATGATGAAATCAAAATTGTTCATGGTCAGCTATGATGTTGTGTCATTACAAATATTCTGCATGAGTCATATTCAACTTGTAAGTTCAGGGTATATATTCTTCTTGGCAAATAGTAATTCAACTTACATTCTTCAACAAGATTAATCGCTAGATTAAAGTTACTTTCAATAGGAGACAAGCGCCTAAGGCAGTGACTACGAAAAGCCAGAGCTTGCGACTTGTGAGAACACTATGAAGTGCGACTGAGAGCGATTTCTTAAACGTCGAACGGGAAGAAGTGGAGAGGGTTGCGAAGACGAAGGCGGCGACCGAACATGGAATGTCAAATGCAATTTCACGGAAGCAACTGGAATAGTGAACTGGCATCTAGCATCTGGCAGGATGGGCAAGATTGATAAAATTAAGGCAAAAAAGATTTTTGAGTGAGGGGGGAGGGGCAAAATACCAAAAATATCCCCTCTAGTACTTTTTTTTTTTAGGGTGGACATTTGCCCACCCTGACATTAGCAGGGGTTTGATCTTGGTTCTTTGTTACCATATATGGTACGAATCTCCATTGAGGTATAAGTTGGCTTTCCCTCAATAAGTTTAATGATCAATGGTGAACTGTCTATGAGATAGTGATTTATTTATTTTTTTAATCATAAGTAAAATCTTCTCTAAGAAAATACTTTGGTCGGTCTAGATCTTTGGTGATAACATATTTTTGCAGGTAGTATTTTCTTTTAAAGATTTTGTTAGGATCATTTTCGATAAGTAGAATATTATTAGCATTAATAACAATTATGTTAGAGCTTGGATAGCATGCTTGACAAAGGTAGAACAATTTGTGATGCTACTTGTTGCAGGCTTGAATATACGCGGCGATAGAGTTTTAATTATACGTCTTAGCTTTGCACGGATATCCAGCTCACACACAGAGAACTCAAGATTTTTTACGTGGAAAACCCTTGAAAGGGGAAAAACCACGAGGCCTAGCCCAGTTGAAAACGATTCCACTAGAATATAAGTCGGTTACAATGGGCTGATTCACCTCCGAGGGCGATCAAATTACAAATAACAACTGTACAATAGAAGTCCGGGTGTCAGGTGATGGTCTGGCTGAACTTCGGGCCTCAGGTGATGGTCTGACGAAGGTGAGAGCCTCTGGTGAAGGTGAGGGCCTCTGGCGAAGGTGAGAGCCTCTGGCGAAAGTGAGGGCCTCAGGTGGTGGTCCGGCGAAGCTCCGGCGGTGGTCCGACAAGGGTGAGGGCCTTAGGTGGTGGTCCGGCGAGGTTCCGGCGGTGGTCTGGCGAGGCTCCAACGGTGTTCCGACGAGGGTGAGGGCCTTAGGTGGTGGTCCGACGAGGCTCCGGCGGTGGTCCGACGAGGCTCCTGCAGTGGTCCGACGAGGCTCCTGCGGTGGTCTGGCGAAGTTCCGGCGGTGGTCGAGGAGGAGCATCTTCCTTCTCTTCTCTTCTCTTCTTCCTTCTCTTCTCTTCTTCTCTTCTTGCTTGGGGTCCCTTTTCAAGAGAAATGAGGGGTCTATTTATAGATTTTATGGAGTGGCATGGCCTGTAAATAGGTGAGAAATCAAGGGTAAATAGGGAGTGGTTAGATGGACGGCCGATATTGAACCCCTTGATCATGGACAGTTCATCAGACATTTGGAGGCCTTAGTAATTTTGGAATTCAGTGATCTTGGGTTCGTTGGACTCGTCTCGTCGAGCCGCTCGATTCGACTATAAGCTTGTCATATTTGGAAACCGTTTGATAACTCAAACAGTGGCACGAAGCTTCCAACAGCGCTTCGGGTCCTCGATTTGGGCTCATTTGTGCTCGGATTAAGTCGAATTTGGTGTCGTTGGATTCGTATTTCCGAGACGCTCAGTTTGACTATAAGTTTGTTGAAATCGGAGTTGAGATGGTCTCTGAATTAATTTTTGAAGTTTCCGACGTGCTTTTGCCTCGAGATTAGTGCCCGATCAAGATAATTTTCGGATGATGTATCACTACTATAACGGCCAATTTCAGCAAGGTCTCGCAAAACTTGCCCATGGACTTTATGTCATAAATAGCCTTCTTAATTAAACATACCCGAGAGGTTTCTATATAAATGGATTTTTGAAGATTGCCATTAAGGAAGACTTAACTTATATCCATTTATGGTAGAGTTCAGCATTGATCGATGGTCAATATAGAGGAGAGTTTAGATAGAGTTGAACCCAAAAGGAGGGGAGAAGGAATAAAAGTAGTCTATATCATAGACTTAAGTGAATCTTTTGATAACCTGCCAAGCTTCATATCAATCGACGGAGTCATTAGAATAAAATTTAATTGTGAGTGCCTATCAACAAGTAATTGGCTTAACCCTAGAAAGAGGTTAACCACATTATATTTACTTGGATAGAAGAAATTTTGCAACTCCTTGAACAACCATTAAAGAAAACTTGTAGCATGGAAATGTAGGAAGAGGTGCTTCCAGAGGAAAAAAAACAGGAAATTAAAAGGTCTCTAGGATGAGGAAGGAGAGAAAAAAAGAGTGATCTTATGAAATGTAAGATCGACTGAATTATATAATTGTCAGGGAATATGATCATAATAAGGATATTCTTTTCATTAGTGAGAATACTCAAGAAATTTGCATCTTATGAGTGTATGACATAAGAAGAAAGCTTGTCTGATGATCAGAAAGCATGAATAAAGAAGGCACAACCAAAGGATTTGTGGTGCTAGAGAAAAAAGAGATTCGTTGGGGAGTAAAAGAGAGATGGGACAAGTTATCAAGGAGAGAGATTGAAACCATAAATTCAATCAAGAACAATTTTGAAATATTAAAGTTTGAGCAACATCCAATAGATGGAGATTCTTCCATTCAACCACACCATTGTCATGATATGTCTAAAAACAAGGGGTTTGATGAATTATACCATTGTTATTGCATAAATTTTATATCATTGTTTGGGTGCAGGATTTTAATTAATGTAGAGAATCAGTCTTTAATTTCTTTACTGAAGATTTGAAATACATGTAGGAATGTAGGTTGACATTTGAATGAGCAAAGTCAACTAACCCAAGAGTAATCATCAATGAATGCAACTATGCAAGTTAATGAGATCCGTATATGGATTAAAACAAGCCTTCCTAATATGGGTTTATATCTATTAAGAAGCACTAGAAGGCTTTGGTTTAGAAAGATAACCTCAAATTACTCTCTTTTCATTACAAGAAAGAAGAGATTGCAATTATGGTCCCTATATTTATGAAATCATTTTGATCAAGAACTCTAATATAATAATCAATAGTTTTGAAGAAAATTCAAAATCAAAGACTTAAGACGCTTAAATCTTTTCTTAGAATAGAGTTTGAATAAAGTCGGTACATATGAGAACATTACAATTTAGTATGCCTTAGGTCTATTAAGAAAATGTTAAATGCAAGATTTTAAGCTTGCACCTACACTTGTCGCCAACAATCAAAAGCTAAAGGCTGCAAAAGGGGGACCAATGTTTTTGGAAGCATTACAACATCTTTAGTATCCCCAGACCCAAAATATTTTGCTATTGATCAAGCTTCATAGCTTATGCACGAGCTGACAGAAATTCACATACAAGCTCTTAATAATGCGGTATGTAAATGGAATTACAAATCATTGTATTTAGATCCTTTAAATGACAAAAATGACAATTTTCGGGTGATAGGAAATTTTGATGCTGACTGGATCGGAGATAAAAGACATCGGAAGATCAATTACAGGCTATAATATCTTTCTTAGGTGAAATTTGACAAACTGGAAGAGTAGCAAAGTAAAAACCCTAGAACGTGGAGGCTGAGTATAGAGGCTCTGTAGTTGCCTAAATTACTTGGATAGAAGAAATTTTGCAACATTGTCGTCAAAGCTTTTTGAGATTGTATTTTAATTTGAGAAAAGGTAAAATCTGAAGAGATTAAGCTCCCGATTTCTTTTTTCATCAAAAGAATTAGTGAAAGATACATTTACTTAAG
The DNA here is from genome assembly GCA_019514585.1 of Dendrobium officinale. Taxonomy (NCBI): domain Eukaryota; kingdom Viridiplantae; phylum Streptophyta; class Magnoliopsida; order Asparagales; family Orchidaceae; genus Dendrobium; species Dendrobium officinale. The sequence goes on from CM033696.1 coordinate 22,593,665, forward strand.
GGCTAGCCTTGAATTAAAATTGGTATCCTAAGAACAAATTAAGCATGCTTCATAATGCTAAATTGTTGGGAAATAAATGAAAAACGAAACAAACAAGAAAAAGAAAACAATGGAGAGGGATACCATGATTTAACATGAAAAATTCGAAAATGGGGAAAAGCCATGGAGCCACTCCACACCAAGAAATCAACTTTGATAAATGGGATAAATTGTACATATCTTCATTCTCACACTCTCGTCTTTACTTCAGACTCACATCCACCATCTCCTAATGCTAATACAAGAGTTTATCACTAGTTACGCATCCTTCAATTGAATACAACTCTTAAAAATGAAAATAAAACTGACTTAACCGACCCACAACACCACAGAGCTATACCCATAGCAGTTTGCATTGACTCATCTGTCTCAAAATGCCTCTGCAATGCTGTGGCATTGAACCTATAGCATGGCGGCACTAAGTTCACAATGCCATGGTGGCATGACGTTGGAATTACAGTGCTACGATGTTGTGTTCTCTGTGTTAGAGGGGATCCACAGCGCATTGGCGCTGTACGTACAAAAAATTATTTTTTTAGGAGCTTCTCCCGAACTTTTGAGCAGGGGACGTGCTACCCCTTGTGACCCCCCAGTGAGCTCTTGGTCGTGCTCCACTGATGGAATTGAGGTCTTAGTCAACAATGTAACACGATTGGTCAGCATAATCAGATTGCACAAAGAACAAGCATAAATTTGTGTTGACTGTAATTGTTGCACACGACTGGCTCCACATCGGACAAAACCGCTCCCGATCGAAATCACCGACTCACCTACGATCGGACATGACGATTCAACCACCGCCTTTCTCACGACATAAAAAACGCTCATCTCATTCGGTTCCAAGACACGCACACATACACGCACAAAAATTGCAAGGGAGAGAAAGGGTGTGACTTACCTCTTGCTCCGACGCCGATCCCGCGAGCTCTCTGCTTCCACCGAACTCCAGCAGCCTCTCATCCTTCTCCACCGACCCGATCCGCCTGCCGCCTCCGACGTCGCCGGCAGACCTGACGTCCGCAGCCTCTGCCGACCCCGTGCGTGACTCCCACCGCTCTGCCCTAGCCCGATCGGGCTCTTTACCGATTTGCCTCCCTCCCTCTATCTTTCACTTATATATTATAATATGTAAATATATATAATAATATATATATATATATATATATATATATATATATATATATATATATATATATATATATATATATATATATATATATATATATATATTATAATATATAGAATGTTATGTATAATATAGATGTAATATTATATACATGCTATATATATCATATCATATAATAATAATAATAATAATTTATAATAAATTATTATTATTATTATTATTATATAATATTATGTGTATAATGAGATAACAAAAAAAAGAGAGATGGAGAGAAATGAAAGAATTTTCAATAGATGTCGAAGACCCCAGCCGTCGTACTTTAGCTCCGACCGGGATGGTTTAAAATTGAAGACCTGCGCTATTGATTTTTAATCCGGGCAGATGGTTTTAAAATTTTGAAGCCCCCGAGCCATTGATCTTAGATCTGGGCGGGATGAAACAAAATTCGAAGATCCCACGCAGTCGATCTTAGATCATGGTGGGATGGTTTAAAATTGAAGACCCTACGCCGTCGACCTTAGGTCCGGGTAGGAAGAACTACGGTAGTGCAGTTCCGATTTCTCCCTCGGTGGGGAGGAGACGTCGGGAGGCTGCCGAAATTTTCATTGAACAATATGAGACGGACAAAAAAAATGATTTGAACGAAATTCAAACAGAAAATCAATTAAATTAAAAAATTCAATCAAATAATATTTTACTTAAATTCGAACTGGACTCAAATCTGAACTCGATTTCTAAAATTTACTTGATATATGATACATTCAAATTGAACTTTCATTAGGATCTCACACTCAACGAGATAACATAAGTACATGAATCACTATAAATTCATGAATAACACTGATTACATGAGTAAATCACATTCAAAGAGTAACTACCAGACAAATCTTTGAAATTATGATTTATGAAAATGAAAACATCTCTTTAAGTGATACTTGATGTGAAATTCTAAAATATGATACTACATATAAAAATGAATGTTTGAAAGCTAGTACATTTGTTCCACTCCATACCTCAAAACTTTTCAATGTTATCTTAGAAGGATAAATGCCGAAGAGATGCTATATTCGATATTGATGAGTAGATTTGCACAAGATGAAAGAAGTGAAAAGATTGATGTTGAATCAAGTTGTCAGAACATAATTACAAGATCATCTGATATAAGTAACTTAGGTTGCAATGATAAAGAGAAATAGATCTTGTATTCATATAAGAATATAGTATTGGTGGTAGATAGTAGCATTGACAATAATCACACAAGTGAAGCTCACACACCATCAAACAAGTTTTAAATGCAAACATGATACTCAAGCATGCTACAATTCACCTATGAGATGGAATAGGGAATTCGTAGTGCCCACAACAACTAGCCTACAAGCAAAGACACAATCTCCTACGGGAAAGAATAGAGGAATTTGTAAAAAGCAAGACAATTCTTCTACGAACATGATCTAGTAGTGGGGATTGAGCAAACACCCTCCACGAGTTGTGCTAAGTGATATTTAGAGGAGTTAAAACAAACTAAATGCAATAACTGAAGTCTAAAAAAAACTTTAACGCCATCAAATTCGCAACATGTGTGCAAGATGACAGAAGGCATTCGTAAGCCCCTTAAATGAAATTTTGGGCATTTCCTAAATAAAACCACTCTTGATTAAATGGATCATATTTAAATATTGTAAAATACCCCTTATGTATTAAATATGATCCCTCAAATTAAAACCCACCCCTGCATGTGCTCCGACATAACTATTAAAGTTATAAACTTAAATAGTCGAGAATGCTGCGCAGGGTCAAATGCTACAACCCGCATGTGCTCCAATCGTCACATCTAAGTCTCAAATCCGATGATTCGAGAATGCTGCGCGGGTCTAATATTCAAGTTTCATCCTCCTCCTCAAAAGGACTGGAGTCGACATGACTTGAAGTATAAAATGCCTCCCAAATTCTTACAAAAATAAAAGTGACCTCAATGTCACCCCGATGATGGCCATGTTGACAAAAAATCTCAACCGGAGGGGTCAAATCTCAAATCCAACAAAAGTCCAAATTTTTAAAATAAAATCAGTCACCTAAAAACTCAAAACTAAAAATCATCCGTCTCCCGCAATCGTTTGTCGGAGGTGATAAATTTGAAATTAACCTCAGCTCAGAAAGAGCAAATGTGTGTCGGGTGTATCACTAAGGTTCATCCCCAAACAGTCTCTTGCCAATAGGGACGTGGCACGTGCCCTCTAATAGGGTGGTTTTGCCGCAAAATGACACCATTATATTACGATCACGGCCAAAGCCCGTATGTTCCCTAAAGGCTTCAAACCCTTGAGTTATGAATCATAGGGTATATTCGATAGGCATCAAGCCCTCTATTAGCTAAGGTGGATTCAGCTATATCCCCTTAGACAAATATCAACCCAGGTCTACAAGGTATTTTTGGACGAAGCAATCCATGGCTGCCGACAAGATGCTTTTTGTCAGGTTGGGTCGACTACCTCCTCTGACTAAGTAGACCAGAGATCATGACAGCTCGGGACGACGGAACCATGGAATCTTGATCGGGCTCGTCTTCATTCCCCCCACCACCAGCTTTAAGTTTATGATGATAAACTCTAAATTTCAAATTTCCAACTTCCAAATTCAAAATTTAAACTCTAAAATTGTTGCTATTATACGATAGGTTTATAACCTATTTGATCTTTTTTACGACTAGCCTTAATCAAAAGTTCTCTCCTATTATTGGGAGGGGTAATTAACTATAGGGGCTTGCCCCTATAGGAAACCAGAACTCAGATCAAAAAGTCCTCACCAAATGAGGGCGTAATCTCTGGGTAGTGTCTTATCTAAAACCCAATCTGCCTTCTGAAAATTCACCCGGAACCTAATCTCGTTAAAACTCTTTATCGCCTTCATCGTCACACAAACTTTTTAAAAGAAAAATAGACGGATGGCGCGGAGAGGCCGAGATCACACATATGGAATTTTCGGAGCCCACAATTTGAGGGGGAGTGGAAAACCGCAACACAAAAAACTAGATAAAAAAGCACTTACAGCTGTATGCCAATGCAGTGAAGAGAAGATCTCTAAAGGATCTTCATTGATATCTTCTATAATCTGAAATACTTTAACTAATATCAACTTTAGTGCATATAGTCACATGTGTGTGTTTATTACATTTATTGTATTGATTAGCGTACTAAAATAGATCCCTGTTGATTTTATAAATATAGGGCAAGTAGATGGTTATAAGCAACTTACTATTTTAATACAAAATACAAACCGCAGGAATCATTTGCCTGCTTTTGCTGTCGTGCTGTTCTGTTCTCATTGAGTGCTGAAAGTTTTTAGAAATGAAATCGGCAACTTGAAAGGTGAGGTTCGAATCCTAACAAACCAATTTATTTTCAGCAAAAGGCATGCTGGGAATTTGCTGTTCTACATGCAAGCCTAATGACTTGAAAATCCTGAATGGCATATACTATGGACCTTTTCAGGCCTCCTGCTTATAAACCAGTTTGCTGAATTGTCACGTGCTGGATCGGGCATGCATAGTAGATTTTTTTTTTATTCTTGATCTTTGTAAGGATTCTTATTAATGTATGAATTTGAGCTATATTGCTTTTTGAGTCCTCAACAAGCAATTATTTGCTTTCTATGCTTGAAATCACAGTATCATTTGTACTCTTCAGGTTTCAAGACATGCATGTACCCTTGTGGAACCTTTTCAAGGATTGCGTCAGCTGCTAAAAACAGGCACATAAGTATGTAATACTTTTGCTAACATTCTGCAAATATATATACATATACATAAGTATGTAATGCGTTGGTGTAACCAGCTGCAGGGGATGCCTGTAATGACCTAATGGCATATTCGTTAATCTTATCGTGTTGCTGCTACACATGTTGTGTCAGAAGGAAACTTCGCAAAGTGTTGAACATCACGGTAATGATAATTCACACATTACCTCTTTAGGGATTCTGCAAAAATTGATACTTTCTCTGATTTGAAATTTACCGAAAGGAAGGATCCATGTGTAAAGCAAGTGCGTTTTTTGTTGTGAATCTTAGGCTTCGTTTGGGACTGCTTTCTTAATGCTTTTTAAAGCAGCTTTTTAATATAAAAAAAATATTTGTTGTACTAAAAAGCTGCTTTAAGAAGAAGGAAATAAGACTTCCCAAACGAAGCCTTACTCAAATATTGACCAAGTATTTCTGATATGGTATTTATTTTCCTTGTCAAGGGAGGGCTATGTGATGATTTCCTATCACATCTTATGTGCTGTTGTTGTGCCCTTGTTCAAGAATATCGCGAGGTGGAGATACGAGGAGCTTATGGTATGCCTAATCATACATTTTGATTGACTATAAGCTCCATTAATGTGGTTTTATGTCTGGTGTTATCTGGCTTCAGTCTTCTATATTATTGAATGCTTACATATTTAGGCTTTGTTTGTGATAGTTTTCATTTTGTTTTTTAAAATGGCTTTTTAATGAATTTGTACTAAAAAGTTGTTTTAGAAAGCAAGAAGAAAGTCATCCCAAATGAAACCTTTCCGATTAAATACTACAACCAAGACAAAGCTATTTTACTTATCTTTAAATGCTATATATGCAGGCAGGGAGAAGACAAAAATAAGCCCCCCAACCTCTCAATATATGGAATCTTGAAGTAACATTTGTAAAAGCAAAGCTGCCTCAGCTTTTCTATCAGCTCTACACTAAGGTATCCAACAGCTTTCTGTGGCATCTCATCTAGAACCTTCTCCTATTCCTTTCCATACTTACCAAGTATAAAATTGTACATTTTAGGTGCTCCCCCCTCTGTATTATCCACATGATTTGAGTAGTGAGAGTGTTTGAGCATAAACATTGTCAATATGTTATAGGTTCAGGCATCATTTGCACAACTCAAGGTCCTGTTTGCTTGCTGTATGGTCTTCTTGAACAACTCCTTTTAACCTATGGATATTGATCATTCTAGACGCTTCTGGATATATGACTTACATACAGAATGCATTAAACCAGTATAGCTCAGTATGGTTTCGTTTGGAACAGCTTTCTTACTGCTTTATAAAACAAAATTTTAGTATATTTTTTTTTTTTCAAAATTTGTTGGATTAAAATTTTGTTTTATAAAGCAGTGTGAAAACTGTCTCAAATGAAGCCTATATCTCTAATATGCATTTTCTCTTCTCTTGCCTACAATTCTAAGTACAAGAAAGAATTTGTGAGGACTTAGATTTTTAAATTCTTACCTGTTAGCATTGTCCGATTCTTTTATCTTAATTACTGCAAGGAATGATATTTGGTTTTGTTGGTGTCTTAATTGGGGCTGAGAAATGCTCCATACAGTGAAAAAAAATTGTCAAAAATTGTTTTTTTTTTCTATTTACTTTCTTTTCTGTATCTACTGGTTTACTCTATTTCTCTTTTTTTCCCCATACGCCTCCAATTTCTTTAATTTTCTCTCTTTTGCACTTTGTTTTTAAAAAGCTACTACCGTTTTATTTCAATATTTTTTTTCTATTTTTCAGAAAATTAGTTAAGTTGTAAAAAAAATTATTGGTTGATTTTTTCCCCAAAAAAAATTTTAATGATTATAATAATTTTTAGAACTTTTCATTTTATTATAATAGTTTTACAGCTATTTTTATTGGGAGGAGCTGCGTCGCTCCAAATGGATGTTTAAGCAGCAAATGAACCAAGTGCGTTTGGTTCATGTTCGTTTGCAGTTTGGTTCATGTTCGTTTGACAAGATAAATGAATGAACTTGAATATTTTTAATAAATACTAGATAGTTAAATAAAAGAGTTGAAATAATTTGGCGTTCGATTCGTTTATGTTCATGAACAATATTATTTATCACTTGAATAAGTTCATTAAGAAGTTCGATTAGAAGTATATCATAGTTTTAAAAATAAATTTTATCAAATTTAATAATTTATTTTTTCTAATTTTGTATAAAAGTATTTAATAATTTATTCTCAGCTCCATTCACGCAATATATAACATAAAGAAAAACAAAATTTAATTTTTCGACTCTTCGCTTACGCATTAGTCAACACCTTGCATTAGTGATCTTATTAGTTCAAAATTATCTTATTATTATTATTATTATAAAAAGTTGCTATGAAATAGAATTAGGTATTAATGTATGAATAATATTTTAATCATTGTATTGAGAAAGATATATTTGATTGTATTTATATTGAAATAATTATTAAATTTTTATAATATAAGGACTAAGCATTATAAATTATAGTTTTTTTTAATCTTATATTTGACCTTTTAAAATAATAATAATAAACAAAAAAAAAAAATTAAACTACCAATATTGGCCTCAACTTTGGATAAAAAACTTTGAGAAATATTTTAAAAATAATATAATTTTTGCTCCTAAAAAAATTTCTGACTCTGTCATTATACTTGTTGAAGGTGATCATCAGTAGCAAGAGACATTATCTCTTGCCACTAATGCCCACCTCCAACGAGCGTTATCCATAGCAGTCGTCTACCATTATTAGGAGTGTAATTGAGTCGAGCCGAGTTGCGAGCTGGCTTGAGCGAGTCAAGCTTATCAAGCTATGAGTTTGAGCTCAAGTCTATACATGAGCTCAATTTGGATTGACTTGAAAGCTAGTTCAATTGCTTGATTAACTTAAAATATATTTAAAATTTAATTGAAATTAATTATATATAAAAAATAAAAATTTTCATAAAATTTTGAAAATTTTAATTTAAAACTAAAAAATTGAGCTTAATAATTGAGTCAAGCCCGAACTTTCCAAACAAGGCTGAGCAATCGAGCTAAGCTCGAGCCTATAATTTTTTTAAACAGTCGAGTTCGAGCTCAGTAAGAACTAAACAAATTTAGCTCGATTAAACAAATAATCGACTCGTTTACACCTGTAACCATTATCAACGTTCTTCGTCACCCACTATTAAATAAAGTCAACATCTATCATCTTCCATCATTGATCTATACTAGCCAATAACAATGTCTTGTAATCTTGCCTTCTCTAATGACAAGGAAATGCAGATCAGTGTATTTTTTAATCTAGATAATATAATTATTTTGAGTGGGCTAGATCCTTTGATTTTTCCCTTTTTAAAAAATTTCTTGTAAAAAATCTGTGCTATTATTGAGCCAATCTATTTATTAGTATGTGCGCGCTAAATTTTTGTGTAATATTAATGCAATAAACTCACCCTATGTAATGTGATGAATGTGGCTTCATAGCTATCCACTTTGTGCAAATACCAAGTAATTTAGTTTGCCACTATGGAGGAAATTAAAAAAAAAAATCATCAAATTCAAATTTCAAGGTCAAGTTCCCCTTAAATGTAAATAGTCAGCCAATATCTATTGCGACTATCTCCAATCTCTTTTAATCAGAATTGTCAACCATTATTCCATAAAACTAATGACCACTCTTGTTTAAATTTGAATTGTATTGAGAGGGAAGGTCAAACGTGAGAGAAAACAATGCATTTGATTGTTTTGGAATTAAAATTTAAATGGAGTTCATCTTCATCTTAAGATTTGCCATGGTGATCAACCGTTGACATCCTTTAATGATGATCTTTTTTGTATTTTTTATTTCATACTTGTCAGTGTGTACTCGTTGTATCTCCTTCTCATTCACTCACTTGCTCCCTTTACTTTCTCACAAGCTCTCAGCCTCCTTTGCAAAAAGTATACTTCACAGTTGTTAGTGGATCTCCTCATTCATAAACTCTAATTCAATACAAACATTGTCATCAAGCTTCTGCACTCAAAATCCGATCATCACCAACCTCCAAACCTCAATCCTATATCATAACAATTTCATAATATAATCATAACCGATCCTTCCATGCCACCTAACCTCTCCAAATAATTCCTCAACCTTTCGCACCTCTCATGCTCATTTTCATCCAACACTTCAATCTCCTTAGTCCACTCTCTTGATAGCCGTCCCAAGATTCCTCACTGTAGCCACTCATCCTCACACCCCAACCTCAAGAGAGCCCCTATCAAAACTCCACAAACACCCCATAAATTTTGATATCAAACATAAAATCCTAAAGATTTGCAGAATCAGAAAGTACATCAAAACAACATCAACAAGATTTCTTGAAATTGGTTTAACTTCTATAAACCTAATATTTTTTAATCATTTATATGATAGTTTTATTACTCTGATGAAATTCAAAGATTTATCATGTTATTTGACAAATTTGAAATATAATATATAATATCCAAATAGTAAGCACCGCATCAAGCCCAACCTAACCTAACCTCACAACATAATTGATCCCCTACCTTACATATTTTTAGAGTTATAAGTTGTGAGGAGTGTTATCCACTACCACTAATTAAAATTATACTTGCAGCCTTTGAATGTGAAGTTAAATAATGATCAATTGAAGTAATAGGTGGATTGGTGTAATTACATTTTGCAAAAAGATTTGCTATCAGCTACACTTATTATGCATGGATGACCATGCTTCAAGGCCTTAATGCAGCTGACAGTCTCCTAGCAAGTTGCCCCTTCCTCTTGTATTTTTTGCTTTCAAGCTTATGAGAATCACAACCACCTCTTCTTTGAGTGCGATTTCACCTTCTCCCTAATCTTCCCCCTACTGCCTGCTCTGAGTAGTTTTCTTTTCAGACCAAACTTACACAAAAGTTTTGAATTATATTTCTACTATGAATTCAACGAAGCGTGCTAAACAACTTCTATCTTTGTCTACATGCTGTTCATTATGAATAATAAAAGGCTTATTTGGAATATTAATTGCCTTTTGATTGTTTGTCGTCTCATTAAGAATACTACTCATGCTAATGTCTTTAAGTGGAGCTCATATCATGACATTAGGCATCTTTGATGTGGAATATTCCTTGCTCCACATGGGAAAGCCGCAGCTTGCCAGGTGGACAGGGAAGCACTGCCTCTTTATCGTTAGGATTATATCTTTTCACTACCGTAGTACTTGTTTTAGTATCAAAGTAATTATGCACCTTTTCTTATGTTTCAGCTTTTAGTAGAATTCCACCTGCATATATGAGGCAGGGGAAGAGGGGAAGAAACAACTTTTTGACAATAGAAAACATTTGCTGAAGCAAATTACTGTTCCATTGGTTTTTCCTTGTTCTCTGTTCTTTGTATTGTTGCTTCCACAGCAAGCTGGTATCAGAGCTTGGGAGGAGTCGGCAATGGCGGAGAGCAGTAGACGACCCGTTCTTGACGGCGATCAAGGCGAAGGCTCTCTGGAGACAACGCAGGCCTAGATCGTCCAGCAACTGGCGGAGCTCAAGACGGAGTTCCGGCGTTTTGTCACAGAGATGCGGCTAGAAATCCAAAGTATCAAGATCAATGGCGGCAATGTCCATCTGCCGCACAGGATCACGTCTCCCACACACCGACCAGCGCAACATCGAGGGCGAGGAGGTCGGCGAGCTCGGCATGAGATGCTGAATGCGGCGAAGCTGACGGATTCAGACGTGGAGGTCGGATGTTATCCCCAGGGAAACAACTCAGATATTGACGAAGAAGAAATACCGCGTTATTTCTCGCCACTGAGACATCGCCAGGACGTCTGGACGCGACAACAAGGTGAGTTTAAGGTAAAAATGGATATCCCATTTTTTGATGGAAAATTGCACATAGAAGATTTTCTTGATTGGGAGCATTCAGTAGAAACGTTCTTTGAGTACATGGACGTTCACCCGGAGAAGCAGGTGAAGTATGTAGCATGTCGTCTGCGAGGCGGCGCGAGTGCGTGGTGGCAGCAGCTGTTACAAGCACGCAACCGCGAAGGCAGAGGCAATGTTCGAAGCTGGGCAAGGATGAAACAACTGTTAAGAAGCCATTATTTGCCCACGGACTACGAGCAAATTCTATACATGAAATTTCAGCATTGTGCACAGGGACATCGCAGCGTAAGTGACTATACAGAAGAGTTCTACCGTCTCAGCGCTCGCAACAACTTAAACGAATCCACAAATCAAATTGTGGCTCGCTACATAGGCGGTCTGCGGGAAGCTATCCAGGATAAATTGGAGTTAAATTCTGTATGGTCGCTTTCTCAGGCCGTCAATTTTGCTTTGAAAGCCGAAATGCAGCTCAACCGACCGGCCAAGGTACACTATCAGCGGCGGAATTCGAGTGATACGTTTCCGTCTGACTCTCGGATGCAGGGGACACCTACAACAACTAGTTCCAAGACTATGTCTAAGGGTTCGATCCACAGGAGCGTCGCTTCACACACCGCATGGAGATAACAAGTCTAAGGCACCTATAAGGGACAATCCCTATGGAAGACCCACAACATTGAAGTGTTTTAGGTGTTTTCAGCCAGGCCACAAATCAAATGAGTGCCCAAGTCGTCAACAATTGCAACTCATGGAGGGGGAATCCGATCCTAATGTGGATCAGGCAGACGCTGGTGATGAAGAGGAGTATGAAGAGGTGGCAGCCGATGAGGGCGAACCGGTTGTTTGTGTGCTGCAGAAATTGCTGTTGGATTCGACCCAAGACACTAAATCGCAACGTCACGCGATTTTTAAAACCAAATGTACGATAAAGGGTAAAGTCTGCGATCTCTTCATTGATAACGGGTGTACAGAAAATATTGTCTCCCGAGCGGTGGTTCAAGCGCTGCAACTTAAAACCACCAAAAACCCAAATCCGTATAGGATTAGTTGGGTTAAGAAGGGCATAGATGTACAAGTAACCGAGATGTGCAGGATCAGCTTTTCTATCGGGAAACATTATAACCATGAAGTTCTTTGTGATGTCCTTGACATGGATGTATGTCACCTAATTTTGGGTAGGCCATGGAAATTTGACACAGGGCGTGATGTATTATGGAAGGGCTAATGCTTACCTGTTCGAATGGAAAGGGCGAAAATTGCGTTTGCTTCCATCTCCTCTGCGTGCCGTTGACGAAGAAGTGGATCCCAAGCCTGCCTTGTGCATTGTTACCGGGAATTCTCTATTGAAGCATGGGCGAGAATTGAAGACTTTGGTTGCTGTTATAGTGGCTGAGGCAAATGAAGTTGTTACTCCCAGCTGTTATGCCCCAGAACTACAATCAATCTTGAAGGAATTTGCGGATACTGTGCCGGCTAGCTTGCCAAATGAATTACCTCCCGTGCGAGCCATTCAACATCAGATAGATTTTATACCTGGAGCCACATTGCCAAACCTTCCTCACTACAAGATGAGCCTGACGGAGCACGTGCAACTACAAAAGATCATTAATGAACTCTTGGACAAGCAGCTTATCCAACCCAGTTTGAGCCCATGCGTCGTTCCCGCCTTGCTCGTCCCGAAGAAAGACGGCTCGTGGCGGATGTGTATTGACAGCCGATCAATCAACAAAATTACGGTGAAATATAGATTTCCGGTACCTCGATTGGAGGATATGCTGGATTATTTGGAGGGATCCAAGGTGTTTTCAAAATTGGATTTGCGTAGTGGGTATCATCAAATCCGCATCCGTGCCGGCGACGAGTGGAAGACTGCGTTTAAGACGCGGCATGGTTTGTTCGAGTGGCGTGTAAATTGTAATGCCCTTCGGGCTATGCAATGCACCAGCCATATTTCTTAGGCTTATGACTGACGTCTTGAAGCCACTGTTGGGTAAATGTTGTGTCGTTTATTTCGACGACATCTTGGTTTTTAGCCCAACAATTGAAGACCATTGGAAACACATGCGGGAAGTATTGGGGTTACTTCGTCTCCATAAACTGTATTTAAACAGTGCCAAATGCGAATTCGCCACTTCGTCAGTACGCTTTCTGGGCTTTGTGGTTTCGGCCAAAGGAGTAGCAGTTGATCCAGATAAGGTAAGGGCAATCCAGCAGTGGCCAACGCCCAGCTCCCTCACTGAGGTTCGCAGTTTTCAGGGGTTGGCCAATTTTTACAGAAGGTTCATTCGAGGATTTAGCCTAATCACCGCGCCAATTACTGACTGTTTAAAAGGGAACTAGTTCAAGTGGGGGGCTGAACAGCAGCGCAGTTTCGAAACCACTAAGGAGGCGCTGTCGACAGCTCCAGTTTTGGCCGCGCCAAATTTTCAAAAGCCTTTTCACGTTGACACAGACGCGTCAGCTATAGGCATTGGTGCCGTGCTGTCACAAGAAGATCGGCCAGTGGAGTTCTTCAGTGAGAAACTCAGCCCGACCAGACAAAAGTGATCGGCATACGAGCAAGAGCTCTATGTGGTAATTCGGGCCCTCAAGCAGTGGGAACACTACATATTGCATAGCGATTTTGTGTTGTGCAGCGATAATCAGGAACTTCAATACTTAAATTCGCAAAAGAGTATTAATAGAATGCACGCCCGATGGATTGTGCTTTTACAGAAGTTCAGCTTTTTCCTCAAGCACAAGTCTGGGAAACAAAACAGAGTGGCCGATGCATTGAGCCGACATTCGGCGTTGCTGATCCAGCTCCAAACGGAAATCACAGGCTTGGAGGCCCTTAAGGACTTGTATGGTACTGATCAGGATTTTGCGGAACCTTAGGCCAAGTGTTCAGCCGGACAGCCAATTGATGACTACAATTTAAGGCATGGATTTTTGTTCAAAGGAAACTCTCTCTGTGTGCCCGCCTCATCTGTTCGGTTACAACTGATTCAGGAGATGCATAGCGGGGGAATGGCGGCGCACTTGGGTCGTGAGAAAACAATCGACCAGATGAAAGCTCGTTTCTTTTGGCCACACTTGCGTAGAGATGTTTCCAGATTTGTACAAAACTGCCCGGTATGCCAAGTATACAAAGGCCACAGCCAGAATACAGGCCTGTACACCCCGCTACCAGTACCGACTTCCATTTGGGAAGATTTGAGCATGGATTTCGTGCTCGGTTTGCCGCGCACAAAGAAGGGCGTCGACTCTATCATGGTGGTGGTTGATAGGTTCTCCAAAATGGCCCACTTCATATCGTGCAAGAAGACCTCGGACGCCCTTGGCATTGCACGTCTGTTCTTCAGGGAAGTGGTTCGGCTTCATGGGCTGCCGATGAGTATTACCTCGGACCGAGATGTCAAGTTTATTAGTCATTTTTGGAGGGAGCTCTGGAAACAACTACGTACAGAACTCAAGCTGAGTTCCGCCTATCATCCTCAAACGGACGGCCAGACGGAGGTGGTGAACCGTACTTTAAGCAACATGTTGCGTTGTCTGGTGCAGGACAACCCGAGGAAGTGGGATGAAATCTTAAGCCAGGTGGAGTTCGCTTACAATTATATGCCTAATCGTTCAACTGGTATGTGCCCATTCAATATTGTCTACACTAAACCTCCTAATCACATTGTAGATCTCGCCGTTCTGCCTAAATGTCACAATGCCGTGGCAACAAAGATGGCGGGTGATTTCAAAAGTATGTTGGAGAACGTCCGAAGGAGCCTACAAACAGCAAACGAGTCTTAACAACCTGGAGACTTAGTCATGGTAAGGATGCGGAAAGAAAGACAGCCGACAGGAACTTATTCTAAACTGGCTCCGAAGAAGCTCGGTCCCGTTGCCATCAAACATAAAATCAGCGATAATGCGTACGTGGTGGAACTACCATCCGATGTCCTCACATCCTCTACTTTCAATGTCGCCAACATTAGCCATTATTACCCGCCTGACTCGACAAACACTGAAATTGATTCATCGGATATGAATCTTCCTGTAGCAGGGGTGAACTGATGTGGAATATTCCTTGCTCCACATGGGAAAGCCGCAGCTTGCCAGGTAGACAGGGAAGCACTGCCTCTTTACCGTTAGAATTATATCTTTTCACTACCGTAGTACTTGTTTTAGTATCAAAGTAATTATGCACCTTTTCTTATGTTTCAGCTTTTAGTAGAATTCCACCTGCATATATGAGGTAGGGGAAGAGGGGAAGAAACAACTTTTTGACAATAGAAAACATTTGCTGAAGCAAATTACTGTTCCATTGGTTTTTCCTTGTTCTCTGTTCTTTGTATTGTTGCTTCCACAGCAATCTTATTATTTGAGTTTACTCTTTCTAGGATGATGTAGCCTTTGTTGTTTATATGATGGGTTCTCCTTGTACGTCCTGATCTTCTTCAGGATTTTTGGTGGGCTTCATTCAGTTTGTTTTTGTGGTCATCTTTGCAAGATGTCTTCTCTTTTAGCTCTGGTGTGATTCTGTTAATTGGCCGACTATGGACAATGACGATTGGCATACACTTGGATACTGGTCCCTTGGAAGGTCATCCTTGGCAACCAACTATCTTGTCTTTGAAGGTCGTCCCTAGTAACCAAAGGTCTAGCCCTTTATTAGACCGGTCGATGTTGGACCGATCCAGCCGGCCCTTGGCGGGGGGCCGGCCCAAGTGTACAAGAGGCGGACCAAGTAGGTTCCCCCCTCTTGATTTTGCCGCCCAAGCATGGGTGGTTCCCACTCATGAATCCAATTAGGAAGGGAGGGGCGGCTATGGCTAAGGAGTAATTTAGCTTAGGAGGTTTAATTGTATGCTTTAAGTAGGAAGAAAAGAGTAGGGTTATGATTATGTAAAATATTGTGGTTATTTTCATTCTTGGAGTTTAGTTTCTTGGGCTCTAGCGACGTCTAGGAATTGGGAGAGATATACCCTCCTCTCGAATTGAGGATCGATTGTATCTTGATATTTTTGTTACGTTATCTTTGATTATTGCAATAAAAATTACTATTTTTCTGATTTTTTTCTTGAAATTGTGGAGGTTTCTCGCTCTTTTTGTCAAAATTGTTAGGTTTCACTTGAGATCTTCAAGTATTTCCTAACACCCTTCTCTAAGATTATTGATCTTGCTGATATTTTGCCATTTATGAGTCCTCGTTTGGGACTTCTATTATTCTCTTTAAAATCTTGTAGTTTTATTTTAGCTTTTTAAGTGTTGGAGCCTCTATTTCTTGGATTGCAGCTTTTTTTTCTATATATATATTCATTTCAAATTGTAACAGTTATCACACATGTAACTATTTTTTATCAATGAGAATGAGATTTCCCTCAATTTTCTCAAAAAAGAAAAAAAAAAAAAAGGCCAGCCACTGCTACCCCACCCGTCTGCGATCTATCTGTGGTAACTTAATTTTCTTTAAATAATAAAAAAAAAATCTAATTTCTAATTTATCTTATCCGTTCCTTCTAAAAATTCCCCATTTAGATATATCTCCATTATAAATATGTGCCATTCCGCGGCTGTTGTTTACTTCGCGTTCCCGAAACGTCTAGGGTTTGTTTATCTCTGCAATCCTGCTAATCTGTCCAAGATTGAAATCTACTGAACGAGACGGAAGAGATGTCGATGAAGGTAACGCTGAAGAGCTCAGATGGCGAGGAGTTCGTGGTGGAAGAAGCGGTGGCTAGGGAGTCGCAGACGATTCTGCACATGATTGAGGATGGATGCGCTGATAGTGGTATCCCTCTACCCAACGTCAACAGCAAGATACTCGCGAAGGTCATCGAGTACTGCAAGAAGCACGTCGAATCTGTGTCAAAGCCCTCTGGAACTGGTAGTGTCGACGACAAGCCTATCGAAGAGGAGCTCAAGAATTGGGACGCTGATTTTGTGAAGGTTGACCAGGCCACCCTCTTCGACCTAATCCTGGTCTGTAGATCTTTCTATTTTTGACTTTTGTTTGCTTGTCATTTTTTTTTTATTATTACAGTTTTTTAATGATTAGAACCCGCGTCCTTATCTTTTCTGTTGCTTAAGGTTCATGGGTTCTTGTTCTAGTTATTTTTTTAGTTTTGTTTATTTAAACTTGGTTCTGATTGTTTTTTTAAGTTGTAGTACGCGGATAAACGTAAATATTGATTTCTAGTTTTATTTTTGTTTTTATGGTCCAATGACTTCAATTATTCGGCCCCTTTGCATGCGAACTATGTTATGATGACTGGAAAATGTAATGATGAATTTCGTGTCCATTTGATAACTGTAAAATTTCATAGGTTTGATTTCTCACATATTCTGTCGTTGCAATTGTTTTTGTTATCAACGGGGGATATGGAACATCTAAAGAGCATGGTTGAAGTTATTGTTTTGTGTTAGGGGAGCTAATATACTATACTTTTTATTTAATGAATTTGTATTTAGGGTATTTTAGCAGCTTGCTAATTTATCAACTTTAATTAATATGAAATATCTAACATTGGTGGCCTTATTTTCACTCCTTTCCTTTGCGTCTTCCATTCAATATTACATGTTCTTGCACTCATGTTGTTTTAGTTATCATAATTATCATCATTGGCTTCCTTCTAATTATTTGCCTCGGATGTGAATTGCTCCGCCATTCTTATTGATTGCTGCATGAGTCATACATTCTATTTTAATCAAATTTTCTTATTCACCTTTTAACTGAGGTATGGCTGTTCAACCTCATTTTCTCTCTTAACTTTTAACATTATGTAACTTTTTGGAACATCTTGTTCCCTCAACTTTACATGTTCAAAATACCATAATTTATTTTTCACTATGTTATCCGTAATATATATTACTCCTACATTTTCCCTATTTAATTATTTCTTTCTATATTCTTCCTATTGTTACTTGTTCATTCTCGTTAGAATTCTCACTTTTACTATTCTACATGTTTTTGAGTAGTTATTTGTTTCATAATGGTTTGAATCTATGAAATATAGTTGGTTTATTTTTTTGAGATCTACCAGTAAGTCTTACCCTTATTCCATAGTGCTTTTGAAGCTTTGAATTTCAATTTAAAACAAATTATATGCTCAAGAGTATCCCTTTTGTTTTGTAAATAAAGTCAAAGTACATCAATCTATCATATTTAGGTAATGCTAATCATCAACAACAACAACAACATCAAGCCTTTATCCCACTATGTGGGGTTGGCTACATGAATTATTTTTTCCAGTGTGCCCTATTAGGAGTTAAATTCTCATTTAAATCTAAGAAAAAAGGTCATTTATAATACTTTTTAATCAAGTCTTTTATATCTACATTTCTTAACATAGGCCAGACTTAGTGCATCTACTATCCTATTTGGGTCATCAGAAGGACGACATTTTATGTGACCAAACCATCTAAGGTGTCTCTCTCAAATTTTATTTGCCACCGGAGCTACTCCAACTTTTTTACGTATATACTTGTTTGACATTCTATCTCTATATGTAAAGTCACTCATCCACCTGAGCATCCTCATCTCTGTAACACTTAATTTATGATTTTCTTTCAATGGCCAATGTTCAGTTCCATAAAGCATTGTCAGTTTCACCATCTGCTTATAGAATTTTCGCCTAAAGTTTGAGCTGTAGTTTTCTATCACACAATAGGCCCCATGCATTTCTTCACTTCAACCATCCAAACTTGAATTCTACTAATAATATCATCATCTATGGTACCATCATTTTGAACAATAGACTCAAGATATCTAAAACGTGCACTCTTTTTAATAACTTTTGCCCAAAGTCACAATCTCACCACTATATCTATTACTACTAAAATTGCACTTCATGTATTCGATTTTAGATACCTTCAGACTCAAAGGTTGACCTCCATTATTCAATTTTTCCTTCAACTCACTCTCTAGTCTTATCAACAAGAAGAATATCAACACCAAAAAGCACACACGAAAGTACATCCTCTTGCAAATATTTTTATCCATCACTGAAGCAAAAAGATATGGGTTTAGAGTTGATCCTTGATGTAATCTAATTGAAATAGGAAAACATTTGCTCAAACCACCTTGTGTGTGAACACAAGTAACATCTCATATACACAATGACTTGAATATAAGCATTATTAACTCCTTTCTTTTTTAAAACTCTCTAATCTCTATAGCACTCTTGAAACTTTATCATATGCTTTATCTAAATCAATAAATATCATATGTAGATCCTCCTTGCTCTCTTTATTCTTCATCAAACCTCTCAATAATTATATAGTTTCCGTAGTAGACCTACTTTGCATGAATCCAAACTAATTTTGAGAAGCATTAGTATCAATTTGAAACCTATACTCAATTACCCTCTCCCGTAGTTTTAATATATGACACATTAACTTATTTCCTTTATAATTCACACGCCCTTGTGCATCACCTTTATTTTTAAAAATAGACACACTCCTCCATTTATTTGACATCTTTTTAGTATTCAAAATAATATTAAAATTTTTGTAAGCTAAGAAATTTCTTGATCTCCCAAGCATTTCCACACCTCTATTGGAATATCATTAGTTCCCATGCTTTTTCACAATTTATTTTATTCAAAGCATCTCTAACTTCCGTTTTACTAATACGATAATATAAAAAAAATCTCTATTTTCATATAGGGTACTAAAGTCACTAAAGTTAATCGTATTTACATAATCTTCATTGAAAAGTTTATCAAAATATTTATTTCACTTATGTTGAATATCCTCTTTTAAAATATACCTTTTGATTTTCATCCTTAATTCACTTCACTTGAACTAGATTTTTATTTTTCATATCTCTTTGCTTGGCCAACTTATGCATACATCTTTCACCCTCGTTAATATCTAATTTATTATATAAATCATGAGGAAATGATCAAAATAGTCCCTTAACTTTTTATGAAGGATCAAAATTATCTCCAATTATATTAAAAGATCATTTTAGTCCCTCAAATCCTGTAAGAGGAACCAAAATAGTTCTATGGAGGGATTGTTTTGGTTCATTTTTAACGAGTTAAGATACAAAAATGGTTCTTTATAGAGCTGGGGACCATTTTGATCATTCATAAAGAGTCAAAGGAACATTTTGGTATTTTTCCATATAAATTATTAAAAGTTAAATTCTTTGCTTCACATATTACTTTCTTAGACTCCCTACTACCCCAACTATATATTTTACTTTCTTAGACTCCCTACTAGCCCAACTATATTTTTTTTTTCCAATTTTTTGAGCTTTTACTCCTAAACAAATTCTTAGAATAAAGTTTTATATTTTTTATATTTTTTATATTTTTTGCACATTTTTATTTCATCACGAATTATTTATATTATTTATATTTTTTCTTTTAATAGTCAAAGCACATACTTTGCAACATTCTTAATATCATTAGTTATTTTTTTCCACATAATATTAGCTTTCTCATGAGCCACCAAAATCTTGAAATTTTGAATCTTACTTTGAAAAATAATTTTATTAGCATTCTTTAAATTCCCCCACTAATATGAGGACAACATTTGATTTTATTTTTTAACATTCCATTTATATCTTAAAGTTCAAAACTAATAAGTTATGCTGGCCACATAAACCTTTACTCGGAATGACTTTACAGTTTACATTCATTGCAATCAAAGTGATATATTTTTCTTATAAGAAAATTATCATTTCAAGTTTTCATATCTTTTCTTCTAAGTGATGAGATGCTCATCTCTTTTCTTAAAAAATATATTAAAATTTATAAAACCATCGGTTATAGCAAAATCTAAAATTGATGCGGACATCCAACCGGCCATGCTTATCCGAGGAGGTGAAGATCGACGGCCGAGATCACTTTATTTCATTTTAGTTTATTAAGTGTATTTTTATTTAATTTTGCATTTTCCCTTTTTTACCCTCTTATCTTATGTAAGCCCAATGGGCAAAATTGTCTTTTATTTTCTTTTAAAGCCTATATATAGAGGCTCCTGCTCTTGTAATAGGGAATGATGGATTAATAAAAAAAAAAAAAATTGTGTTTTGCACTTGTGTTCTTTGGGAAGAACGTTAGTGAAATCCCTATGGGAGGGAGTCAGAGTTTCCACCAGCCGCAGGATGGGTCCGGGCTCGTGGCGTGAAGTCCCTTGGAGAAGGGCAACGTAGTACCCGTCAGCCGCAGGATGTGTACGGGCTCGCGGTTGTATCTTTGATATTTTGTCTCTTGTTTTTTTGTTTGTTCTTTCTTTTTGCTCCTCGTCGTTATCTTCATCCTCTCACCCGACCCCTCCTCTTTCTTTCCATCTTGACACTATTTTGAATTCAGATTTATTCAAAATCTGAGAACGTTGTTTGACAACAAAAAAAAAAAAAAAAAAAAAAATCCAATCCTTGCTTCACGTTCCAAATTCTGTAGAAGGAATTACCTTACCTTTCTCTTCTATTTGATTCCATAATCTAAGGAGCTTAATTTCAGGAATTAAAGTCCATTAAATGCCCTGTTTCATGCAAGCCAAAATCCTATTTTAGGTAATCAATCCAAGGCACGTTACTTTTCTCTCTAGCCGAATTTCCCCCATGTCGTTTGTTTGTTTGATTAGTGGCTTGAATGCTTGATTTTCCAGCAACCAGAAATTTCAAGCATTTATTTCCTTCCATTTATGATTTCCAATCAAGCCCCTAAATCAATTCTCGTTTGAATTCACATTAGGCCTCCTGACGTTAACTATTCATTCCTAATTAAACCCATTAATTAGGTATGTCATCATTTTCCCTCCACGGATAATTCCCCACTCCTTCCTATGCTTTTACAGGAATTGATTCGGAGCCTTAAAGATCTCCCCAAATCATTAATTCCTAAGCCTAGGTATCCGAATTTTCCAAGCAGCTTTTGGAAACAAAATTAGCTGAAGTTATTTCCAGATTTCATTAGTAGGGGTTGGAGCGTGCTTCCTCTTCAAGAGCAGGCTGACATTTGAATTTCTCTGGTCTCCACCGCCTATTCCTCCCACATGGAACTTTCTACCTTCTAATACTGCAGCCCAGGTTTTCCCACCCCTGCTCTCACGTCTCCAGCAATAAGAAGCCTATTAGTTGCTGTTTTTCTACCACAGCAAATTGCTGTCCAGCAATTCCTGTTTTTCTCAAGAGAAAATCTGAGATTCTTCTCAGGTTCTGAGCAAAAGTCATAATTTCCTTCAGGTTTTGGAGAAGAGATCCTTTCCCTAGCAAAGTTCAATTATTGTTCTACATCAGTTTGGTATCAGAGCATGGTTGCTCACCCGGGACGCGAACTCGACAGAGTCGAGTCTTTTCAACCCCGGGAGAATGATGCGGACATCCAACCGGCCATGCTTATCCGAGGAGGAGGTGAAGATCGACGGCCGAGATCACTTTATTTCATTTTAGTTTATTAAGTGTATTTTTATTTAATTTTGCATTTTCCCTTTTTTACCCTCTTATCTTATGTAAGCCCAATGGGCAAAATTGTCTTTTATTTTCTTTTAAAGCCTATATATAGAGGCTCCTGCTCTTGTAATAGGGAATGATGGATTAATAAAAAAAAAAATTGTGTTTTGCACTTGTGTTCTTTGGGAAGAACGTAAGTGAAATCCCTATGGGAGGGAGTCAGAGTTTCCACCAGCCGCAGGATGGGTCCGGGCTCGTGGCGTGAAGTCCCTTGGAGAAGGGCAACGTAGTACCCGTCAGCCGCAGGATGTGTCCAGGCTCGCGGTTGTATCTTTGATATTTTGTCTCTTGTTTTTTTGTTTGTTCTTTCTTTTTGCTCCTCGTCGTTATCTTCATCCTCTCACCCGACCCCTCCTCTTTCTTTCCATCTTGACACTTTTGAATTCAGATTTATTCAAAATCTGAGAACGTTGTTTGACAACAAAAAAAAAAAAAAAAAAAAAAAATCCAATCCTTGCTTCACGTTCCAAATTCTGTAGAAGGAATTACCTTACCTTTCTCTTCTATTTGATTCCATAATCTAAGGAGCTTAATTTCAGGAATTAAAGTCCATTAAATGCCCTGTTTCATGCAAGCCAAAATCCTATTTTAGGTAATCAATCCAAGGCACGTTACTTTTCTCTCTAGCCGAATTTCCCCATGTCGTTTGTTTGTTTGATTAGTGGCTTGAATGCTTGATTTTCCAGCAACCAGAAATTTCAAGCATTTATTTCCTTCCATTTATGATTTCCAATCAAGCCCCTAAATCAATTCTCGTTTGAATTCACATTAGGCCTCCTGACGTTAACTATTCATTCCTAATTAAACCCATTAATTAGGTATGTCATCATTTTCCCTCCACGGATAATTCCCCACTCCTTCCTATGCTTTTACAGGAATTGATTCGGAGCCTTAAAGATCTCCCCAAGTCATTAATTCCTAAGCCTAGGTATCCGAATTTTCCAAGCAGCTTTTGGAAACAAAATTAGCTGAAGTTATTTCCAGATTTCATTAGTAGGGGTTGGAGCGTGCTTCCTCTTCAAGAGCAGGCTGACATTTGAATTTCTCTGGTCTCCACCGCCTATTCCTCCCACATGGAACTTTCTACCTTCTAATACTGCAGCCCAGGTTTTCCCACCCCTGCTCTCACGTCTCCAGCAATAAGAAGCCTATTAGTTGCTGTTTTTCTACCACAGCAAATTGCTGTCCAGCAATTCCTGTTTTTCTCAAGAGAAAATCTGAGATTCTTCTCAGGTTCTGAGCAAAAGTCATAATTTCCTTCAGGTTTTGGAGAAGAGATCCTTTCCCTAGCAAAGTTCAATTTTTGTTCTACATCGGTCCTATCGCTTTCATTAGTTACTTCAAACTCATAATCATTATAAATGCTTTTAAAATCTTCTACCACTTTACCAACATGTTTATTTAAATCTCCTACAATAAAAATTTTATCTTTAAGATGTATCATTTATTTTAACTCTTCTAAGTCATTTCAAAATTTAATTTTTAACACTCATTCAAACCTACATAGGAGTATAAATACTTATAATATTAATAATCTTAGCTTTAACAATAATCTTTATTGCTTTATTTCTAATTTTCAATTCTATTAATTTCTGTAATGTTATCATTCAAATTATTATCTATAATCAGATTTACATTTCTAATATATGACACATACCCGAATATCACTATTTAAATCTTAAACTATAAATCTTTTGCTTTTTCTCCAACAAATTTAGTTTCCTGCATACATAGAATTTTTATCTTCTTTTAAATTATACTATTTATTAATTTCATTAATTTATTCATATATTCAAAGTTTCTATCATAAGTCTTGTTTCATGGGCTAGTTTCTTTGCTCACATTTGTCCATGATGTGGGAACCCTTATTTAACATTGCACTTAGGTGTAGGAGCAACGACCCTTGCACACTTTTTCTTGCATTCGGGTTATACAACGCGTTGCTTACAAGGAACACCGCATCATTCACACAATTTTTTAAATGATTCATGTCGTAATTATTCGATAAGTTTTAAACTGGCTGACGACATATGCAATCCTCTATTTTTCTCATTTTGGTCTTGGAACCCAATAACGGCAATGTTAAATTTGATGGTTATTGATTTCATATTTGTTGAATAAAATATCTTCTACTTTATTTATTCATACAACCCAAGGTCATTATCTTCTAAAATTTTCACGTTGTTTTAACTTCATACTTGCTTAAAAAAAGCTCTCACCTATTAGACCTATCATTTCAAATAGCATTCAATAATTAAATGATTTTAATTACCATATTTGCATTGTCAATACAAAAAGAAATTTGCTTAATTTGGAACTTTGCTAATGCTAAAGTGATTTGAAACACTTTTTCCACTACACAATTCGTATTAATGGCAAACACTACCCCAGCCGACATAATTTTTATCAGTTTGTATTTAACATTCACGCTCTTTGTATTGCACTCCAAATCACTTATTATTATAATCATAAGAATTGTAATGAATAATAAAAATAGAAGTCATGCAAATATACTTTTCTTTTTAGTTCTCTAGTGGAACATCATAAATTTTTTTTCTAATAATTTCTCAAAATAATATTTTTCATGTTTCCTTGATATCGTCATCTTTTATAATGAGATTTTATTAATTTTTTCATCAACTTTGATTAAATTATCAAGATCTCATTTCTTTACATATATCCTTCTTACCTTTCTTTTATACCCAGTCTACCAGTCATATCATCAATTGTAGTAGTTTTTTTTATTGTTTTCTAGTTTCTTTATAAAACTTCTAGATTCCTAAATATTTGTATATCATAACAATAATAATTATTGATATTCTTGTAAATCATATTTTATTGCCTTTAATAATATTTTCTACTTCCTCATGCTAGTCCGTATCTATTTGAGATATTTTATAGTAGACTTTCTTATGCTTTGGCAATTTTTTTTCTAATCTCACATGATGTTTATTCAACTTTAATCTTTTTATTGGCTTATATTAGTAATTTTTCATGTTTATAGTTCAAATCTTATTCTAGTGCTATTATTTTGATTTATTTATTAATAATTTTAAGAGGTGTACAATCATGATTTCTTTTCCATGTTGTGTGTCATCCTTATGTTAAAAATTCAATTTGTGATTTAATATCCTTAAGTAGGAATTAAATACCTTCCTCATTTTTTATAATAAGTTTCACTATTGTTAGATCATATGCCTCTTTGAATTATGCATAGTTTCTCCCATCATATTTCTATCTTCTAGATTGTATTTGTCATGAATCTTTTCATGATTGATCTTACTATATCATGCATGTCCATTACATTTCTATCTACTAAATTACATGTCATGAATCTGGTCATAATCCATCCTACATTATCATGCATATCCAATTATCCATTAAGTTCTCCCTAATATAGTAATTGAAGTAGTTCATTATTTTTCTCTCATTATTTAATTTTGAAATTTTCTTCTTATACAACCTGATGAGAACCAACGCTAGTTATCTTTATGATGCCTTCACCGGCTATTATTAACTTATTATCCATTGCTATTTTTTATTGGTAATTTTAATTTTGCAACTTCATTATTTTTCCTATTCCATTTTCTTATGTTATTATCTTAAAATAATGTGCGGGAAGCTATGAAGAACAACAAAACTTCTCATGATTTTTGGCAAAGCTTAAAATGCTATATTCTTGGGAATTGGAAAATATGGTAAATTAATAAAATTAGGTTAACGCATGCAATGTGTTTTGTGGAGTTTTTTTATACTACACATATTAGTTTTTTCTCTCAGCTATATAGGTGGAAGACTTGTAAGTATCTTCATATTTGTGATATCTATGTGCTAACTTTTTAAAACAATTATCTACCTACTCAACTCCCTCTCCGAGAACATCAATATAATTAAATTGATCTATTCAAACATAAGGGCAATGCATTATTCTTGCTTGATCTTTTTCTTTTATTCTTCTCTTTCTCTCTTGGATCTTCAATATCTATAAAGTTGACCTTTTCAAACGTGAATATAAATATATAATGCAATGTGCTTGCTGAATATGATAACTCTCATCTCATCATTTTCATCATTGATATCTAGAAATTAACTTTGTTACTCTTTGTCCCTCCTCCTCTCGTGTGAGTATCTGTTCCCTCTCTTGCTCTACCTTTCATCTCTCTCTCTCCGCTCTTCGTCATATTCCTTTTCCCATCTCTCACTCTCTTTGCATGTATGTGCTTTTCATACGTGTATTTATGTCTGAATGCTTGTTAAATACTGCTTTTGGTTCTATACAACTATATGATTATGACATAGTCATCATTATCGTCAATATCCTTATCTCAATTAATTTGGTTTAATTTTATGAGTTCTGCAAATAGTTTGCAAAACTTTTATTTATGTTAATGTTTGTCAACCATTTATCATTTCTTATGCTCTCATGTTACTTTTATATACCCTACTTTTTTTTTCTTTCACTCAATTTATTTTTTGCTATTTTATCTTTCATTTAGTTATATGCTCGCTGTAGTTTATAATTTTGGATTCCTGAAACTTTGTTTAGGTTTTTTATCTCTTTTTGAAATTATTATAATTGGCTTGTTTCATTATGCTGAACTTCTATTGTCTGTATAGGTCCACTTTTTATTTTTTATTTTGTTTTAGAAGTTTGAGTAAAGAGATAATAAAAAGAGTTTTCTATGCTATTTTTTGCTTTTATCAACAAATTCATTTGATTTCAAAATTGATAAAAACATTTTAGAAGTTTTTGCGTTACACATAACGAAAATTTGATTTCTTGCTAGGATGCTACTGTCTAGGTTCGAACTTGGGTCATTGGAGTATTAAAAAAGGTAAGAAAGGCTTCATGTAAATACGAGTTAAAGCAAATAAGGAATATAATTTTGTTATGCAATAATATTTTGTATGTTTTTAACAAAACATATTATATTCATCCATTAGTACAACTAAAAATAATAATATAATATTAATGCTAAAATCTATAAAAATATTGAAACTTTAGCGATGATACCAAATTGAAATATAATAGGAAAATCTTAGTTTGCATTTAGCGAACATATCTTGATTTATCCACCTTGACATCCATATTATCTTTGTCAATTTCATATGGTTTTATCATGTTAATGGCGACCATCTGATCAATACAAATGTGTACTGTCTATGGCATGATGATTATCATTTTTGTTTTATTAGTTGATGTATTTAGGAACATTTAAATTTATGTTTTTTAGATTCCTTTGATATATTTTTTATAAATTTTTTTAGGACGTTTTTTGTGAGGTTCATTTTTGTAGTTGTTCCTATGGGCATTCTCTTCTATAAAAGAGGAACCAAAGCATATTATTTTGAAATGAATATGATAGGATTCCTTTATCACCTCTTGATCTATCTCTCTTTAGTGCCCTCTCTTTCACCTCTCTCTTTCTCCCTGCGACTGTCTTTCTTGATGCCTCTTCTCTGTCAACTTCCCTTCATCCCTCATTCCTTCTTTCTCCCAATCAGTCTCTTTCAGCTCCCTCTTTTGATCCATCTCTGTTTTTTCAATTCTTTCTCCTGTTCTCGTTTAACTTGATTTCCTATTTTTAGTTTTATTTCTACGAAATCCCTAAACTATAATTCAAAGCTTTGGATTTTGTATCCTAAATTTAGCCAAATTATTCTGCTATAGTTTAGGGTTTCATCTTATTTACACATTAAAATTGTTTCTTTGCAACCTGCAAAAACTAGAACGAATACTCAATTAGATTGACGACTCATTGTTGGTATCAAAGTGAGGTTCTAGTCTTTCAAGACTAGTTCCTTATGGAAGCAAATTCCTCCTCCTGAACGCATATGTTATGATTTCTACATTGTGTTTCTCTGCTACAATATTTTTTGTGCACCTCTAATTTGCTTTACTTGTTGATAACAATTGTTGGACGCCCCAAAATAGTCCCTATCTATTTGAAGCCTTGTTATCTGCTAATCCGATCCTCCTGGATGAACTCCTGACATTTGTTGTAACTTTTGGGGTTGAAAATTGATCCCAAGTGGTGGCTCCTTGTCCACATTAAACAACCAACGGCCTGGGAAATTGTTTGGTATGATTTTGGCGACCTTTGATATGAGAAAATTAAACTGTTGCATTGACAAGGAGATCAAGCTTCATTTAAGCAGAATTTGTAGCAAACAAAATTTGGATCCATGCTTTTGAAAGATATGATTGCTAGCTTGAAAATATATATTGAATTTATGTTGTTTAAAATTTAGTGTCATGCTTAGGAACTATGCATAGAAAACTCCATGCTTATGCAAGTTGAGCATCCGTTGTAAACTCCTGTTTTCTTTAATAAGCTTGATTAAATTTTTTTCATCTCATATTGAGAGAGTGAAGGAATTTATTGGCTTACTAAACTTTTTAATACTATTTTGAAGAATAAAAAGATGCCAGATGAGTGGAGAATGAGTGTGTTAATTCCTATTTTTAAGAATAAAGGTGATGCACAAGATTGTGCGAATTATAGAGGAATTAGGTTAATGTGTCATACTTTAAAACTATGGGAGCGAGTTATGGAGCATAGGTTGCGGTGTGATACTAATGTTTCTCAAAATCAATTTGGATTCATGCCGGGTAGGTCGACTATGGAAGCCATACATTTAGTAAGAGGTTTGATGGAGAAATATAGAGAAAATAAGGAGGATCTACATATGATATTTATTGATTTAGAAAAAGCATATGATAAAGTTCCAAGAGAAGTGCTATGGAGAGTTCTTGAAAAGAAAGGAGTTAATAATGCTTATATTCAAATCATTAAAGCTATGTATGCAGGAGCTATTACTTGTGTTCAAACACAAGGTGGTTTGACCAAGTATTTCCCTATTTCGGTTGGGTTACATCAAGGATCAACCTTAAGCCCATATCTTTTTGCTTTAGTCATGGATGTTCTCACTAGACATTTACAAGAGGATGTACCTTGGTGTTTGCTTTTTGCTGATGATATTCTTCTTGTTGATAAGACTAGAGAGGGAGTTAAAAGTAAACTTGAATTATGGAGGTCAACATTAGAGACTAAAGGTTTTCGCTTGAGTAGATCTAAAACGGAATATATGGAGTGTAATTTTAATAGCAATAGACCTAGTGAGGGGATTGTGACTTTGGGCGATCAAGTCATTAATAAAAGTACATGTTTTAGATATCTTGGATCTATTTTTCAGAGTGATGGTGAAATAGATGGGGATATTATCAGCATAATTCAAGTTGGATGATTGAAGTGGAGGAATGCATCGGGCTTGTTGTGTGATAGAAAAGTACCCCTCAAACTTAAGGGAAAATTCTATAAGATGATAGTGAGGCCTGCAATGCTTTATGGTGCTGAATGTTGGCCATTAAAAGAGAAGCATAATACTAAGTTAAGTGTGAGGATGCTCAGGTGGATGAGTGGCTTTACCCTTAGAGATAGGATACGAAATGAGCATATACGTGAAAGGTTGGAGTAGCTCCAATAGAAGATAAGATTAGAGAGAGTCGCCTTAGATGGTTTGGTCACATAAATCGGCGGCCTTCCAATGACCCGGTTAGGAGAGTAGAGGTATTAGATTTGACTTATGTTAAGCAAGGTAGAGGAAGACCTAAAAAGACTTGGTTAGAAAATATTAGGAATGACCTTTCTTTATTAGATTTAAATGAGAATTTGACCTTTAATAGGATACAATGGAGAAAAAGGATTCATGTAGTCGACCCCACGTAGTGGGATAAAGGCTTGATGTTGTTGTTGTTGTCATATTGAGAGAGTGATATATAATGAGATTAATCTTGTTAATTGCAAACCATATGGTACAAAAAATTTATTTACGCACTATAATTTTGACTCAAGCATGAAATAAGTTGATTGCGGTAAAAATTGAATCTTGTGTGTTTAATTTCAATTGTTAGCCTAATAATTTTTTCATATCATTAAATTCAAGTTGCACATCTTGCTATTTGTATATTTACATGGCTAGCACATAGATTTATAATTTCATTGCATAAAGATAGTTTATCATAAATATGATACTTAATAGAAGGCATGAGAACTTGAACTTAAGATACGAATTAGTAAATGTGTTATTTAACTATATTAGAGGTAAAATTGGTGAACTTGATCCTTGAGTTTTTCTGATAGGATCATATCTCGTTTAAAAATTCTAAGAATAGAACTTGTTTATCTGCATAATGTGCACCATAGGAAGAGTATAAATTATCATAATCCCTTTTATGATGATGAGCATGCCAAAGATTTAATTGTTAAGTCTCTCCTTGCATTATTAGCGAACTAGGAAGCCTTGTGTCTACTATAATACACTTTATGATGATGTTTTTGAGGACACTATTGATTGTTGTTTACTCAAAGCAATATGCCTTAGTGTCACCTGAGATCTTTGTTTCTTTAATATTTCAGTTCCAAGATATATCACTTGTATTATTTCTCTTAAATTCCCTTGCACAATCATATTGATGATATAGAAGACCATAAGCTCCTTTCTAATGAAGCTCTAGAAAAAGATTCTCCAAGTCAAGATTATTGAGCCTAAATGGCACTTGTGCAAGCATCTAAGTTTCCGCTTAAAACTTTCTTTTGAAATTGTACTGGACTTCAAACATGAGCTTGAAACTAAATCTGCCCTTGAGTCTTGAACAATTTCATGATTGCTAAATTGCTAGTTCACATGCCGTTCTCATTCTCCAATTCTCATGCAATTATCAATTATGATTTTTCATCTTTATGTTAATTAACACATTGATTTTTGTATTCGGTTCTATGTTATCCGATATATCAAATCATAGGAAGATCTATATGAAAAATATTGAATTAAAATTGCATCTTTATGGGCTTTGTATTTTTAGCCTTCCTCATTGAATGCTTCAATGAGATAACTTCAATTGCATGCTGCTATTGTCATGGTAATTAAAGAGCATTCACTATAATTCATAGATATTTCTTTAACTATATCAGATCCTAAGTGATCAATAGTTTACCCCTTTATATTAGTCATGATACTCTTATGAATATTATTTAGAAATGGAACAACTTCCATAAAGATGTGCAGCCATTCTCTTTAACTTGTTTTATCTTCCCGGTCATAGTATTTTCATTCTCATTTCACCATGAATATAGTTATAACCAATACTAGCAAAACCCTGGGCATAGTGCACGAAAAAGACTAGTAATTTGGAAATATTAAAAATATTCAAGTCATTCAAAATTGGTATAAATACACAATGTTCTGAAAAATGAAACCTATGAACATACTTCAAAAAGCTTTCTTTGTCATGTTGGTCGCATGTTGGACACAATCTCTAACAAGCCCAACATTTATTCTACATGCCAATTATTTGAAAAAGTAAAGTTGGACACAAAAAAAAAAAGTAGCATCATGGCAGGGACATTCATCAACATGGACGGAACACACAAGCTGTTCTTGGTTTGCGAAATGATTCATGTTGGATGGTGCATGGATGTCCCAATATTGAGGTTGTTGGGTTATACTTGCTTATATTTAGTGTGGCTATTTTGAAACTTGTTTTATCTTTTTGTTGTTTAGGTTTTTTTTTTTTTTTCAACCGTATAATTTGAGATCATTTCTAATATTAATGCCATATATATAATAGTATACTTGTCTATTAGTTTTTCAATGCAAAACATTAATATTAGGTATTTTAATTAAGGCGTTTTGTATTAAAATTTATAAAAGAAAATATTGTGTTTGGCGTGTCTTGTCTTTTATGGTTTTGTTGTCTGTATTTTGTATCAGTGTCCATGTTGTATAGCAGGAAGCAAAATATTATGACATTTGTTTAAATTGTAATTATAATTGGAGACCTTAACAAATAAAAAATAATATGAATGGTTTGTAAAACTTCTAAGTCTTTTTTTTTTTTTTTTTGGAGAATTAAATACATAACACTCAAAATGTGCTTATTTTTAGAACCAATGCCCATGCCATTTTTATGAAATACTGTAGTTGTATACTTTCTTATAAGAAAAATAGTTTGTTTAGATTATAAAGATAAATTCATTTCAAGTGAAAGTTTATATACCCAACATTACTTATTGATTTGGACTTTAAGATGAAGGGGTAGTATAAAATATAACATTAACTATTGTCCTAGAATTAGATAGAGGCATTTAAATAATGCTAATAAAAATATTTTTAAGAGTAAGATTTAAGATCTAAAAATCTTGGTTATTCATGACGAAGATAATATTATACGAGAAAAAATAATTAGTGATATTAAGAATATTTCAAAGTATGTCCTTGAAGAATCAAAAGGAAAAGCTCTTAATTGTTAAAATAGTTGGTGGTAGTATCAAAATATATAAGAAAAGATAAAACATAAGAAGTTTTGTTATAAAAATTATTTTAGATGTAAAACCTTAGAAATTGGGAAATATATAGAAGGCCTGTAGGGATTCTAAGAAAGCTATATGCGATGCAAAGAATTTAACTTTTAGTGATTTATATATTAGATCATATACTAAGGAGGAAAAAAGATGTATTTTTAAGTTGACTAAGCAAAGAGATAGGAGAGTATATAGTTCAAATGAATTGCATTAATGATGAAGATAAAAAAGTTCTTTTCTTAGAAGAGGATATTCAACATTTGTGGATCAAATTTTTTGATAAGCTTTTCAATAAAATTTGTGAGATTACAATTGATTTTAGTGACCTTAGCATTAATCAAAGTTGGAGAGATTTTAAAGAAAAATGAAGTGCGAAAAAACAGTGGGACATGATGGTATTTCAATATGTTTTTAAATATTATTTGAAGACAAAAAATGCCAGATGAGTGGAGGATTTTGTTAGTTTTTATTTTTAAGAAGAAATGTGATGCACAAGCAAGTGTGAGTTATAGAGGAAAAGTTAATGTGTTATACATTAAAATTATAGGAGAGAGTAATTGAGCATAGGTTACGTTGTGATACTAATATTTCCCAAAATCAGTTTGGATTCATGCTGGGTAGGTCTACTATGGAAGCTATACATTTGTTGAGAGGTTTGATGGAGAAGTATAGAGAGAGTAAGAAGGATCTACATTTGATATTTATTGATTTAGAAAACGCATATGATAAAGTTCCAAAAGAAGTGTTTTGGAGAGTTCTAGAAAAGAAATGAGTAAATAATGCTTATATTCAAGTCATGAATGATTTGTATGCAGGGGTTGTTAATTGTGTTCAAACACTAGGTGGGTGGTTTGATCAAGTATTTTCCTAGTTCAATTGGATTACATCATGGATCATCTTTAAGCCCACATTTATTTTGCTTTAGTCATGTATGTTTATACTAGAAATTGCAAGAGGATGTATCATAGTGCATGTTTTTTGCTGATAATATTATTCTTGTTGATTAGACAGAGGAGTAGAAAGAAAACATGGATTATGGAGGTCAACCTTAGAATCTGTTGATTAGATCTAAATTTGAATGCATGAAGTGTAATTTTAGTAGTAATATATCTAATTGTGGGTTTGTGACTTTGGGTGATCAAGTTATTAAAAAGAGTGCACGTTTTAGATATCTCGAGTTTATTGTTCAAAACGATGTTGAAATAGATGTGGAGATTATTAGTAGAATTCAAGTTGGATGGTTGAAGTGGAGGAATACATTAGGCCTATGGTGTGATACAAAAGTACCCATCAAATTTAAGAGAGATGATGTCGAGATGTGCAATGGTTTATGGTGTAAAATGTTGACCATTAAAAGAGAATCATAAAATTAAGTTCAGTGTTGCAGAGATGACGATGCTTAGGTGGATGAGTGGCTTTACACTTAGAGATAGAATGTCAAACGAGTATATATGTGCAAAAGTTGGAGTAGCTCTAGTGGTAGATAAGATTAGTGAGTCATCTTAGATGTTCTGGTCACATAATGCGTCGGCCTTCCAATGACTTGGTTAGGAGAGTATATGTTTTAGATTTGGCTTATGTTAAGAAAGGTAGATGTATATCTAAAATGACTTAGTTGGAAAGTATTAGAAATGACTTTTATTTGTTAGATGTAAATGAGAATTTGACTCTTAATAGGAAACAATGGAGAAAAAAGATTCATATAGTCGATCTCACAGTGGGATAAATGCTTTATATTGTTGTTGTTGTTGTTGTATATATTTGCTCATGGCAATGATCAAATCATTAGTTGGCAATTGTAAAAAATATGGTTGGAATTTTATTGTGAAATTTAATATATAGGTGAGAATTTAAAAATAGGGGCAAGTGGGTGTTAATTTTGTAAATAATCAAGTTTTAGATGTTATGAAGGTAATTGTCCAATTTTTTTTTCCCTTCCACAAATTAATGGTCATTGATGTGCCAACTTATTTTTAGATTAAGGCTTCGTTTGGGACGTCTTTCTTTCTGCTTCCTAAAGCTGCTTCCTAATAAAAAATTAAAATTTTTATACTAAGAAGCTACTTTAGGAAGCAATAAAAAAGCCGTCCCAAATGAAGCATAAAATTTTGAACCATAGAAAGTTGTAATGATTGCAATAAGATGCCAAATTTGAAGAAAAAAAGATAGTCACAGAATTCACAGACGCACCTATGTGAGTTCATAGTTGTAATCATTCCTATTTTGTAAGCCATCAACTAAACTATTTATCCAGCATTGTAGTTCAAATTCCAGCCGCACAAGTACTATGTGGATGAATCTCATAAGCTGGAATAGTAAACAACCAGATTGTAATGTTATTTCCCTTTCTGATTTTGCTAATATTATATACTATTCTATGGGTTTTATGGCGTACACAGGCTGCTAACTATCTGAACATCAAAGGGCTTCTGGATTTGACCTGCCAAACTGTTGCTGATATGATAAAGGGCAAAACTCCAGAAGAGATCCGCAGGACATTTAACATAAAGAATGACTTCACACCTGAGGAAGAAGAGGAGATTCGGAGGGAGAATCAGTGGGCGTTCGAGTGAAGGGCTGCTCTAATTTGGCTTCTCTGTCTCTTTTTTTTTTTTTTAATCTGCTGCGTCTATCCGTGGATTTGTAATTAGGTTTTTACACTCGTGAATGTCTGTTAAATTTGCCTTCCTAGAACTACTGTACTCCAAAATGTTTTTTTTTTTCCCCTTACCGTTAACTTGCATTTGCTTAATGTTTTAATGTTAGGGCTCTTTTCGTTGCTTGATGTGCTTAGAATATAGTTTATGTTTAATTTATCAAGAATTATCAAGTGAACTCTCATCAGTAGGGCTGTAAACGAATCGAATCGAGCCAAGCTGAGTACAAGCTTGTTCATATTTGAGCTTATTTATTAATAGTTTATTCAAGCTCGGTTTGAGCTGGATTCGAGTTTTTTCATTTGTGTTCAAGTTTTGCTCATTTAAAATGTTAGATGTTCAGTTCATGTACGATTTGTTTTTAACTTAATGAGTTTTAAACGAGTGGCTCATTTAAATTAACAAATTAGTTTTATTGAGTTATTAATGAATGAGCTTTATCGAGATGTTTATTAGCTTAATAAACAAGCCTTATTGAGATGAATAATGAACACTTACATTGAACCCGTTAATGAACATATCTATCAAACTTTGTTGAGGCCATAAACGAGCAAGCTTATCTAGCTTTCTCTAGCACATAAATGAGTAGTTTGTCAAGCTGATAAATAATAATTTTAATGACTGAGTTTCTTAATAAACACTAAAATTAAATTATATATCAAATAGGAAAAGTATACTTTGATCATCAATAAACTCAATAGATAATGAGAGTTAATCAATGTTTATATCAAATATTAATCAAGTTTTTTTTTTCCTCTAGCTCTGTATTAAATAAGAATCAAGTTTCTTATTGAACTTTATGTCAAGCATTTTCATGAGCTTCAATGATGTTGTACATAAACATCAATGAGCGGAACACAATTGTTTTAAGCCTGTTTATTTAATCATCGATTATTTAAAAAAAAGGTTCAAATTTATTTGATTACTTAATCAAATGATTATGAATTACCTATAATTGAGCTGTGTCACGAATAGTTTATTGAATGCTCAGTTCGTTTTTAGCTATATTCATCTGTTTTTATTGTTTTATTAATGATGGTTTAGACTTCGCCATACTTCATAGTTTGGGCAGTTGTAGTTTGGTTTCTATGAGATTCAATTTTATAAGGATCAAAATATTTTTTAGGCCTTCTTTTATTTTAATGTGAATGAGCCAATAAATGAATTGAAAAACAAAAAAAAAAGGAATGAATGGAAAAAGATGAATCAGTGTTGAATAACTCAGGAACGGTTAACCGTTCCTATTATCTCTGTTGAGGCAGCAGGTGAGCTCTGTGACTGCTGATGAGATCTGGGGAGCTTTGAAGTATGGCCACTTGTGACCTGCAGCTAGCTGCGAGGTAATGGGATAAGTTGGTCAATTGGTGATTTGTATAATATCTGAGGATCATTGTCCAAAAAATTTGAGTAACTCTCTTAAATCAATAATTATAAATTTAACCTTTTAAAAAATTAATTTTATTCACCTTTCAAAAAAAAAAAAAAAAAATGCTACATATGTCAGTCTAATTTCTAAGCACCTTTTTCTCACTGCGAGCTTTAATATTCTCAGTCAAACGGATTAGTTTTTATAATCACCATAACTGAATCCATTGCTCTGTTTAATCTTTAATCTTTAATCGCTTTTGTTTTAGTTAAAATTAGATTGTCTTTTCTTTTCAATTAATCTTTAACATCCTTTTGATCTTTAATCTCCTTTTAATCATTATATTCTTTTCAATTTGGATTCCTATTCTTTCCCATAATTTGTTATGCTTCAAGATCTAATGGAATAATTATTGTTGATATATCATCAAAAAATTATCTTGATCGGGCACAAATCTCGAGGCAAAAACAAGTTGAAAACTTCCGAAATTAAAATTGGAACCATCCAAACTCTGATTTCAGCAAACTCACAGTCGAACTGAGTGTCTCGAGAATACGAACCCAACGACACCAAATCCAATCCAATCCGAGCCCAAACGGGTCCAAATCAAGGGTTAGAAGCGCTGTTGGAAGGTTCGAACCACAATTTGGATTACCAAATGATTTTCAAACATAATGTGATTATAGTCGAATCGAGCGGCTCGGCGAGAAGAATCCAACGAGCCTAAGATCATCGAATTCCTACATCACTAAGACATTCAAATGTCCATCAAATCGTCCATAATCAAGGGATTTAACATCGGCCGTCCATCCAACCATCCCCATTTACCCTTGATATCTCACCTATTTACGTGCCATGCTACTCTAGGAAATCTATAAATAGACCCCTCATTCCTCTTGAAAAGGGGGCTCCAAGCAAGAGAGCAAGAGAGAGATCGGAGATCACTCTTGCCTCCTCACTCCTCCTCGACCACTGCCTGAGTTCCGCTGGACAATCACCAGAGTTCCGCCGAACCACCACTTGAGGCCCTCACCTCCGCCGGACCACCACTTGAGGTCCGTAGCTCATCCAGACCACCACTTGAGGCCCTCACCTCCATCGGACCACCACTTGAGGCCCTGAGTTCCACCGGACCACCAATTGAGGCCCTCACCTCCACCGGACCACCACTTGAGGGCCTGAGCTCCGCCGAACCACCGCCTGATGCTAGAGTTATGTTGGACCACCACTTGAGGGCCTTAGTTCCGCCGGACCACCACCTAATGCCTGACTTCTGCCGGACCACCTCCTAAGGCTCGAACATCCACCAGACCACCACCTGAGGCCCGGATTTCTGCTAGATCGCCACATGACGCCTGACTTCTATCGTACCATCACCCGAGGCCCGGACTTCAACCGGACTACCACCTGAGGCCCGGACCACCACATGAGGCCTGAAATTCCATCGGACCACAATCTAAGGCTCGGACTTCTGCCGGACCACCACCTTAGGCTTGAACATCTGCTGGACCACCACCTGAGGCCCGAATTTTTGCCGGACCATCACTTAAGGCCCCGACTTCTGTCGGGTCACCACCTGATGCCTAGAGTTCTACCAGAGTACCGACCTACTACAACGGTATTTCTGACCCCAATCTCCGGTCAACTACGGTCTTTTGGACCCATGTCTCTTGCCGACTATGGTCCTTCCGACCTCTGTCGCCTACAATGGTCCTTCCAGCCTACATCATGAGACAACAGTCATTCTGGCCTCAGTCTCCTGCCTACTACAGTCTTTTCGGCCAAACAAACATGTCTATATTGATTATTGTAACTCCCAACTTGTAATACGTTCTATATGATGTACATTTGTGAGATTTAGCACCGCAACGCTCTCTTGATTTCCTTCCCCCAAACAAAGAGCAAAATGCAGTGACACTACATCTTCTAGCGCCTCAATGCTCCAAAAGACATTTTCCTATTTGTGATTTTTTCTTTCCCATTCCAATTCTAATCTTATTTGAGGCTAACTAGACGCAAAATGACTTATAATTGATAACTAAATCAAGATTAAGCAAGAATTCGTTATAGGTTAAGTTAATTACTTAGGTTCCAAAATAGCAGGTGTTACATGATTCATCTAATTCTTTCTCAAGAGTTCCATCTCCAAATCTTATGTTTTTGCTTTTCCTTGCATTTGGTTGCTCATCCAAATCTCTTCTTTCTTCTTCTTCTTCTTTGCAAGCACCTTCATGCTGGTTTGCAATGAGTTTTTACAGCTTAAACTGCAGAGTGGCCTGTGTCTCTCCATTGCCTTCCTGGTTTAAGCATATACAAAACAAAAGTTTTTATTCTCATAAAAATATCAATTTCTATCATCTCGGCAAGTTAAAAGTTTTGTCGTTCATATTTTAGTACTGCATGTGAGAAATATATTATTACATCAGTGAAAAATGAACATGATATGAAAACTTTGCCATCTAAAACCAATCCTCAAAACAAACCCTTCTTTGTTGTCTGAATATCCAACTTCAAGTTAAGGAAGCCTAAGGTGTTGATGACCTTGTCACTCAAGATTTACTGGAGACTTGCTTTGACGCTCTACAGCATTAGATCACAGGTCAAATGGAGCTGATTGGCTTTGCTTTTTCATTACCAACCTTCACAAATGTCGTTACACCAAATGCTTCCATCAGTTCTTCAAGCAAGGAGAAAATGTGATTATTCTGTGCGGAGTCTGGACGAGAAGAACTAACTGGATTGCTGCGTATTTACTAAGTATTTGTTGAGTAATACTCAGTAAATAAACATTAAATCAGCAAATACTCATAAAATACTCAGCGAATACTCACAAAATATTCAGAAAATACTTACAAAATACTCAGTAATACTCACAACAGAATATTTGTTGAGTATTTACTGAGTATTTCTAAATACGTAGTAAATTCGGACGATTCTCCCCGTCTGATCTCCGCAAGTAATAATTTCTTAATACTCCTATGTCCTCTCCTTATCATCTTTGCAACCCGTTACTCCAAATATCATTCCAGTACATGATTTTTATGATTCTTCTATTGTTTTAAAAATTCTTGAGGAGATAGATCCTCGCAAGTTCAAATTTCTTGCTGTTGAGACTTACAAGGGTATATCAAATCCTAATGATCATGACTACACATTAGAGAACATAAAATCTTTGTATGATTCCAACAACAAAATTGAACATGGGATGTTTCTCAACACCTTCAAGTATTCAACTTGTTTGATTTTTTAGTAGGCCCATGTGTCACCACTTCGAAGATTTTTCTATTTGCTCCGCTCTTATATTTTGTTTGGGATAGGATTTTCATTACTTAGTTTTCAGAATGCTTCCGCACAATTATTTGACTATTTTTTGAGTTATTATAAAAATTTTCATGATGGAATATTAATTTTTACAATCAAATGTGTTAAAATATGATAGTTATAAAGATCATCTGTCCTATCAAAAATAAACATTCATGATACTTATAACTTATAAAAAATTTTAATTTTATCAATGAACTCTTAGGTTTTAATGATGAAGAGGAGTACGGTGGATTACTTATCCAATGAAAAATTTAATGATATATTTATTATCATTTTTAAAAAAAAGCATAAAATTAATGGATAAATTTTAAGCAATAAATATAATATTTTGTGTATTTATTTCATTGTTTCATCTAACTTTCAACAAGTTTTCCCAAAAAACTTTCAACAAGTTCAAATAAAAATAGTAAAATTTGCCGCAGAATATTTTAAAATTTAAAATGTTGCAATTTTTTTTCTATTTTAAGTGAATTTTATTAGAAATTTAAAACCATGATATATTATTGTTGCGGACTAGAAAATACGCGGCGATAGAGATTTAATTCTGCGTCTTAACGTTGTACGTATAACTAGCTCACACACAGAGAACACAAGATTTTTTACATGGAAAACCCTTAAAAAGGGAAAAACCACGAGGCCTAGCCCAGTTGAAAATGATTCCACTAGACTTTGAGTTGGTTACAAAGGATTGAATCACCTCCAAGGGTGATCAGGTTACAATCAGTTACTTAAGTAAGACGTCAGGTCTTTGAGAGGACGTAGGGACTGAACGTCGGGTCCTGAGTAAGACGTCGGGTCTTCGGCAGGACGTAGGGACTGAGTGTCGGGCCTTGAACAGGACGTAGGGACCGAGTGTCGGGCCTTGAACAGGACGTAGGGACCGAGTGTAGGGCCTTGAACAGGATGTCGGGTTTTCGGCAGAAGGTAGGGACTGATTGTCGGGCCTTGAACAGGACGTCGAGTCTTCGGCAGGACGTCGGGTCTTCAGTAGGACGTAGGGACTGGACGTCAGGCCTTAAGGTGGTGGTCCGGCGAGGTTTTGCGGTGGTCCGGCGAGGTTCTTCCGGTGATCCGGCGGTGGTCCGGCGAGGTTTCTGCGGTGGTCCGGCGGTGGTCCGGCGAGGTTCCTGCGGTGATCCGGCGGTGGTCCGGCGAGGTTTCTGCGGTGGTCCGGCGAGGTTCTGTGGTGGTCCGGCGATGGTCCGGCGGCTGTCGAGGAGGAGCTCCTTCCTTCTCTTCTTCCTCTCTTCTCTTCTTCTCTCTCTTGCTTAGATGCTCTCTTGTGAAGAATGAGGGCTCTATTTATAGATTTTCTGGAGTGGCATGGTCCGTAAATAGGTGTGAGATCAAGGGCGAATAGGGAGTGGTCAAATGGACGGCCGATATTGAATCCTACGATCGTGCACCGTTCGTTGGACATTTGGAGGCCTTAATGATGTCGGAATTTAGTGATCTTGGGCTCGTTGGATTCGTCTCGTCGAGTCGTTCGATTCGAGTATAAGCTCGTCAAAATTGGAGACCGTTTGGTAACTCAAATTGCGGTTTGAACCTTCCAACAGCGCTTTGAACTCTTGATTCGGACTTATTTGGGCTCGGATTGGGTAGATCTTGGTGTTGTTGGGTTCGTATTTCCGAGACGCTCAGTTTGACTGTAAGATCGTTGAAATCGGAGTTCGGATGCTCCCGGATTTAATTTTTGAAGTCTCCAACTAGTTTTTGCCTCGAGATTCGTGCCTGATCAAGCTAATTTTGTGATGATGTATCAATTATCATCTTCCATTCAAACTATTCCAATAAAAAAAGCTGTTCCAAACGTAAAACTTATATACGTAATGTTCTGTCTAATGAGTAGAACTTACTGCCACTGTGCCACAGGCAGGAGGGAGCACCGGCCGCTCCACTGATTTCTTTCAACTTTAGATGGGTGAAGACTATGATCTTATCAAAACTTCCTTCTAAATCCACCCGCCTCCGCCGCTGCCGCTTTCTCTTCTATCGCGCAAGCGACTCCTCCCCCGCTCGATCGTTCTCGTCTTCCACCATTTCCACCGCGAAGAACGATCAGACGACACAGCTCCAGAAAACAGCTTCAAATGTGTGCGAAGTTATCCGACGGAAGCCAAGGTGGGAAAGCTCCATTCTTTCCCTTTTCCCTCCTTCAACCTCCGGCATCTTCCACTCAAACTGCATCAGCCTTGTCATTCGTCGCCTCTCAGATTCCAATCCCCTGCTGTCTTTCCGTTATCTGCTCTGGCTCTCCTCGACCTCTTCTTTAATCTCCCTCGATCCGGAGGTCGCCGGCTCCTTTCTAAACGCCCTGTCGGCCTCCCGTGCCTGGAAGCCTGCCTTGCACGCAATCCGTTCGGTAAAATGCCTTAGTGAGTTCTCCGTCCTCGACCCCTTCGTTTTTCATCTCTGCAGCGATACCCGTTCGATTTATTGCGATAATAACCTACTCTATGACCTTTGCGACATCCTCGAGAGCCATTCTACTAAACTATCACTTCCTACATGGAACTCGATCCTCTCCGCCTCTCTTATAACTGAAAAGACCGATCTTTTCCACCGTTTCTACTCCATGATGATCGAAAGTGGCACTGCTCCCGACGCATCGACCGCCGGATACCTAATCAGAGCCTTGTGCCGCGACGGCGAGCCAACCGTAGCCTACCATGTCCTCCGCGATGTATCCAGGAAACGGATCATACCTGACGTCGTTTCAATCACTCAATTAATTTCCGCTTTCTCTAAATGTGGAAACTTTGGCAGGGTTTCGGAAATCCTTCATCTTATGATCGCCAGCGGCTCCCAGCCAGACCTCTTCACCTATCAGGAAATCATCAACGCCCTCTGCG
This sequence comes from Dendrobium officinale, assembly GCA_019514585.1. Taxonomy (NCBI): domain Eukaryota; kingdom Viridiplantae; phylum Streptophyta; class Magnoliopsida; order Asparagales; family Orchidaceae; genus Dendrobium; species Dendrobium officinale. The sequence continues at coordinate 22,636,470 of CM033696.1, forward strand.
ACGGAGCCGGCCGCACCGCCATGGTTGATGAGGCATTTCGTATCTTCAATGACCTAAAATTAAAGGGCTATGCTTGTGACGTTGTTACGTACACTACCATGATTGACGGACTTTGCAAGAGCGGCCGGATGGAGGAGGCTCTGTTACTGTGGTCGGAGATGGTAGCTAATGGAATTCAACCCAACAACTATACCTACAACGCCATCATTAACGGTTATTGTAAGTCCGGTAATATCGACCATGCACGCAAGCTGTACGATGAGATGCTCTCAAAGGGTTTTAAGGAGAGCACAGTGAGCAGCAACATAATGTTAGCCGGGCTGTGCTTGCATTGCAGGCTGGCTGATGCCATCAACCTGTTTGCTGAAATGCCCAATAAAGGAATCCATCGCGATGTGATCACTTACAACACCTTGATCCAATGCCTGTGCAAAGAAGGCAAGACATCCGATGCTATCGAGCTTTACTCGAGCATGCTAGCAACAAGCATCAGACCAAGCATTTCAACATATACGCCGCTGATCATGGTTCTATGTGAGGAAGGGCGAATGACGGATGCAACGGAGCTAATCAAGATCCTGGAGGCTCAGGGATTGGAGCCATTGGTCTGCACGAATGATTTCATCATATCTGGATTTTGCAGAGTTGGTAATGCTGAGAAGGGCATGGCTTGGTTGTCAAGGATGCTGCAAAGCAATCTAAAGCCAAGGGCAGAGACAATGGACAGGCTAGTTGAATGCCTTTGTTCACTTGGTCAAGTAGATTGCGCACTACAGGTGGTGAAAAAGATGTTTGATATCAGCTACATTTTGGGTTCTTCAGTTTGCCATCTTCTCATCAGCAAACTCTGTGGAGTGGATTCTTACCAAGTTTGTGAGCTCTTGGATGAAATCGTGCTGGTGGAGAGTTAATATTTGATTTATCTCCTTCCCAGGTTGTCCAGGACCATCAAGTATCTCTAACTTGAGGAAATTTATATCTACTGTCGTGGTGCCTTTGGGAAATATGACTGAGCATGCAATAGATTCTTGCTGCTAAGGAGGTATAAAATAATGTTTTTAATCATAAATTGGAGATTAGTCTATTTATTTATTTATTGTCTGTAGACACGTTGAAAAGGATGAAAAAAGTTGTAAAAGGCTTAAGCGTTTGCAGGTTGATGAGCATACTGTATTGGAATTATTATATTTTTCATAATTCATTCTTAAAAATGCCGATAACATATCATGATTTATGAACGAACGAAATTTAATTAGATTTTGATATTTATATCTAGAATTTTTTTCTAGTAATAGATTTGAAAATATATAGATAATCATTATGACATCACTTAGCAAAACATATAAAATGATTAAAATTAAATTATGAGGTTAGATTTGTCTCTTCGTGTATGGTTTCTTGAAGGAGCGAGAAAGGAATTGGTTTATTTTGTGGCTCTCCTTATAGCTAAGGTGGTTACTTGACAGTGATAAATGTTGCATGTCTGTGGATATCAAATGTTGTACTTGGGAGAATAAAGTTTGTGAACTTCGGTTGATGTGGATCTAGCCTACAGAATAACTAGCCTCCATTTCCCCTCCTTACCTTCCAGTGTCATCCAGCCGGGCCTTAAGCTGGAAGAGCTTTTTTTCTTCTCCTAATCTCTCATCCATTGATTTCCCCTCAACTATATAACTCCTGAGAACGGAGTCCATTTTTTGAAGAGGAAGTTGTTGAAGTTGCAAAGGAATGGAATATTTCGTTGGTTGGTTACTCTTTGGGTAGGAGTCACTAAAATGAAGCTCTGCTTGCTGCGATTCAAAAAACGTGGTCGTTCAAAGGTAGCATCTCTCTAATCTCACTATGCTATGGGTTCTTTTTGTTGCGTTTCAAATACTATGAGATGGTATGGAAAGGTGGCCCATGTTTTCTTTTGGGTAGCCCTTTATCCTACAAAAATGATCACCTTCCCTCCTAAGAGAGAAGATTTTACCTCCATATAACTTTGGATTAAAATACACGATATGTTGTTAACCTGTTGGAACCCAGAGGGTATCTCAAAGATTGCTAGCTTCATTGGAATCTCTTTTGTTGTAGACAAGCTCACAACAAAGAAATCTCGCTTAACTTTCGCCAAGGTATGTATCTAAATTGACAGTAAATCCCACCTGTTAGATAAAATCTCGATCTTTGTGGTCGGGAAAACCCATATCCTCAAAATTCAATGCAACAGGATATCTAACCTTTGTGATGGATGTTGGTCTTTTGTGCATTCATCAAACTTATGCCATATTAAACCTTAGCTTACACCTATAAGGAGACTGCTTATCGCGCCAGGAGCACTAGCAGGAAAATTAGGGGTAACCGTCCTCCTAATTAGAAAACTTATGACTCCTTGGAAGGTTTCTTTAACTCATCTTCAAGGCTCAGACAAGGCTGCCCTCTATCTCCTTACATCTTCTATATTGCCATGGATGGTCTGTCTTCTTTGTTTAACAAAGCAGTGATAGATGGCTCTTTTTCTTATATTCATTTTGGTAATTTATATATTACTCGCCTTCTCTATGCATAAAACCTTTTGGTTTATGGCAAAGCTACTGTTGAAATTTTACAAGCGTTGAAAATTATTCTCAATGACTTTGGTGATGTATCTGGCCTCAATATTAATACATCAAAGAGTTCCATCATGTTCTCTAGGTATCATGGCAACAATGCAGCTCTCTCAGCCATTCTTGATTTCCCTTCAAAATCTTCTATTTTGAGATACTTTGGAATTCCAATCTGTTAAAAGACAAAAAATCTCAAACTTTCAGCCACTGATCTCTAAAATCACCTCCCCTATAGATTGGTGGAAAAGCAAATCCCTCTCTTTAGCAGGAAGAGTGCAATACTTAAAATTTACTATCTCAAATAGACAAATACTATTGCTTATAGGATCAGAGGATCAATTATACCCAAAATTTGTATTAGACATCTCAAAAAGATATGTGCTAAATTTCTTTATCACAGTGACATTAATGCAAGAAAGCTGCAAATGACTTCCTGGATAAATACATCTAGACTGAAGAAAAAAGAGGGACTTAGCATTCCTAACTTTTATGATCTCACTTTTGCATTCAACTGTGCTTTGATTTGGAGATGTATATCCTCTACTTCTCTTTTCAATTCTTATATTCAGTCCAATATTTGTGACGTTTAAATTGCTTCTTAGTTGACTTATAGATCAGAATCTGTTTCTGTTTTTGACTTTAAGCATTGCAATATTTGGTAATCCTTTTACATTAATAAAATGAACTTGTCCCGCAATTTAAAAAAAAAAAAGAAATAAAATAAATTAAATTATAAACATTTCTAGTTGATAGTCAAGTCAAAACTCGAAACCAACAATTAAGTTGTGTATTGTGGTTGGGTGTGTTTTGGGAAAAGCATTAGTGGAATTAGGAATATAATATTTGATATATCATCAAAAACTTAGCTTGATCGGGCACGAATCTCAAGGCAAAATCAAACTGGAAATTTCAAAAATTAAATCCGGGACCATTAGAACTCCAATTTCAGCAAACTTATAGTCGAATTGTACGTCTCAAAAATACAAACCCAACGACACCAAATTCGACTCAATATGAGTCCAAATGGATCCAAACCAAGGGTCTGAACCGCTATTGGAGAGTTTGAACCACAATTTGGATTACCAAACTGTTTCCAAACATGTTGTGATTATAGTCGAATCGAGCGGCTCGACGAGATGAATCCAACGAGCCAAACATCACCGAATTCCGACATTATTAAGACCTTCAAATGTCTGACGAACGGTACACGATCAAGGGATTCAAAATCGGTTGTCCATCCAACCACTCCATATTTACCCATGATCTCTCACCTATTTATAGGTCATGTCACTCCAGAAATCTATAAATAGACCCCTCATTTCTCTTGAAAAAGGGGAATTAAGTAAGAAGAGAAGAGAAGAATAAGAGGGAAGAAACTCCTTCTCGACCATCGTCGGAGTTCCGCCCGACTTCCAAGTGACGCCGAAATTTCGCCCGACCTTCAAGTGACGCTAGAATTCTGCCCGACTTCCAAGTGACGTCGGAGTTTCACCCGAACTCCAAGTGACGCCGGTGTTCTTCCCAAATACCATCTAATGCTAGAGTTCTCCTCGGCCGCCAACTAACGTTGTATTTCTATCCGATGCCGGACCTCTGCTCATTGCCAAGTTTCTACCTGACGCTGGACTTCTGCCTGTTGTCGGACTTTCGCCGGACATCTATCTGATGCTGAATTTCTGTCCATTACTTGATTTCTATCGTATACCATCCTTCTGACCTTTGTCGTCAGACAACAATCCTTCTGACCTCTGTCGCCCGCCGACTACGGTCCTTCTGACTTTTGTTGCCCACTGACTTCACTTTCGACCTCTGTCGCCCGTCGACTATGATCCTTCTGACTTACGTCGCCCACCGACTATAGTCCTTCCAACCTCTGTCGTCCGCCGACTACGGTCCTTCTAACTTACATCGCCCAATGGCTACAGTCCTTCCGACCAGGCGAATACGTTAAAGTGACTCTTTGTATTCCCAAAATGTAATGCATTTCATATGATGTAAATCAAGCCAAGGCCTTCCCCCTAAGAAAGGGCCTCATTTGTATTCGACCGCAAATAATAGTGGATTCATTCAAACTAGGTCAGCTCCCGTGGTTTTTTCCCCTTTTTAGGGGATTTCCGGCCACGTAAAAATCTTGGTGTCTCCTTTAATGCTGCACCCTCTCTCTTTATTAGTGTGTGTTGGATCTTAGTACAAAGCTAAGACGTTAAGCTTTATTTTTCTCTATCGCCGCGAATACTGCAAGACGCAACAATATTATAACACTTTTTTTTGGATATTAGGCCAATTAAGATAGACTCATGCACACAACGCATATATAAGACTCGAACCCAAGACCTCTTAGTTGATAACCTAAGTTCCCAACAAATAGACTAAAATAAGGTGTGTAATATTATAACACTTAGTGGAATTGCCTCCTTTCACTAAAGGCATTTTCCCCCTGAGGAATTTTTAAAAGGAACCAGTTTAAGGTAGGATTTAGGAGAAGGAATATATTATAAATTTAATTTAAAAAGTCTGAAAACGCAAAAAAAAAACAAAGTGTTTTAATGGAAAACGTGAACAGTAATTGCTTTTTCTATTAAAATACAAATTTTTTTTGTGTTTCTCATTCAATACTTCTTTTTTGCTGTGTCAATATTTATTTAAATTATTTTTATAAATATCGTTATAATAATGTTAGTTTATATATAAGTAAAAATTGTTTTACAAATAATAATAACTTTATATTTATTTAAATTGTTATAATAACGTTATAAATATAGAATTTTTATAAGAAAATTATTTTAAATATTGTCTTAGATATATTATTAAATAAATTTAATATTAGATATTTGATTATTTTATTTTAAATATAATAGATTATTTTTCAAATTATTTCTCTATAAATATAATGTAACGTTATAAAAAGTTGTATATTTACTTAATATCTAAAAATTCTTATAAAAGTTTATCATATATTTATATATAAACTAATAAACTCAAATATCATATATTTAAATAAAATTAAATTCAATAATCAATATAACTGTTATCTGTTATCTGTTATATATATTTTAATTTCTTTTAGATTTGTTGAAATTTTAGTTAGATGATTTCGTTTAATTTGCTGTAATAATGGTATACTCGAGAAAACTAAATTGTTTTTTTTTTCTTCTTTATTTTAATTTTTATATCTTAGACGTGTTTATAAATTTAAAATCTTTATCGTCTAATAGTTTTATTTTTCTAATGTCAAACTAACACGTCCAAGTTATAAAGATTAAAATAAGTAAGAAAAAATTGCTGAGACAAATCGCTGTATATTTTTTTTACTGAAAACACAAAACTTATTTGCATTTTCAAAGAAAATGTAAATTAATTTTATGTTTTTAGTAACGTTATTATTAGTACACAATTTAAATAAATATAACGTTATTATTATTTGTAAAATCAATTTTTACTTATATATATACTAATAATAACATTTGTATAAATAATTTAAATAAATGGTGACACAGCAAAATAATGGAAAACGCAAAAAAAAAACTAAGTTTTAACGGAAAACATAATTACTATTCACGTTTTTCATTAAAATGCAATCGTGCAGTACATTTTTTATTTTTTTAAAATTAAATTTATAATAGGTTGCTTCTTCTAAATCCTACATGAAATTAGTTTCTTTTAAAAATTCCTCCATTTTTCCCCCTCCCATCCACCGACGATGCTCTTTTGCCTTTAATGCAGCTCTCTGCTTTCCGTTGAGACAGAGGATGGGGAGGCGAATAAAGGGGTTCTAAAATCGCTGTTTGCTGAAGCTAAAATACAAGGTAAGGAAGTTCTGTGCTTAAATTTAAGCTTTCTGACTTGAGTATTGGGAATTTCTGAAGGCTGTTCACTTATTCCGCGTTTGCGCAACGTCAAGTGTTTGCTCCTCCCTGCAATCCTCGTAATTTGTCCAAGCTTGAAATCTACCGATCGAGACAGAAGAAATCTCGATGATGGTAACGCTGAAGAGCTCAGATGGAGAGGAGTTCGTGGTGGAAGAAGCAGTGGCAAGGGAGTCGAAGACGCTCTCTACATGATTGAGGATGGATTCGCGGATGAAGTTATCCCTGTTCCGTACGTCGACAGCTACATACTCGCGAAGGTCATCGAATACTGCACGAAGCACGCAGAATATGTCTCAAGGCTCGGTGAAGGCTTGGATATCGATAAACATATACGTACAGTAAATCTCAAGAAATGGTACGATAATTTTGTGAAGGTTGACCATGCCACTCTCTTCGACCTAATCCTGGTCTGTATATCTTTCTATCTTCAGCTTTTTTTTTTACTTGTCATTTCCTTGAATATTGCAGTTTTTTAATGATTAGAACCACCGTCCTCTTTTCTGTTGCTTAAGGTTCGTGGGTCTTGTTCTAGTTATTTTCTTAGTTTTGTTTATTTAAACTAGGTTTTGATTGTTTTATTAAGTTGTACTGAGAGGATAAACGTCATCACTGAATTCTAGTCGTTTTTTTTTTTGTTGCTATGGTCAAATTATTCTGCCCCCTTTGCATGCGAACTATGTTATGATGAATTTCGTGTCCATTCCATAACTCTAAAATTTGATAGGTTTGATTTCATACATGTTTTGTCGTTGGTATTGTTTTTGTTATCAACGGGGGATAAGGAGCAGCTAAAAAGCATGGTTGAAGTTATTGTTTTATGTTAGGGGGCTAAGACGGGGCAAATTATTGCGTCAGGTGACCGAACGCAGAGATGCGTTCGGTCTCTCTCTGTCAGGTGACCTGATGCAATAATTTGCCCTAAGACGGACCAATTTTTTTTTAATGTATTTGTATTTTGGGTATTTTTAGCAGTTTGCTAATTTGTCAAGTTTTAATTAATATTAAATATCTAACATTGGTCGCCTACAGTTGTTCAGACTCCTTTTCTCCCTTAACTTTTAACATTAATACTAAACTTACATTCTCGGCGCATCTTCTTCCCTCAACTTGACATGCTCAAAATACCATAATCTATTTTTCACCATGTTTTCTTTAATGGATGGTACTCCTACATTTTTCCTATATAATATTTTCTTTATTTTTTTATTTGCTCATTTTTTGTTAGCATTACGAAAGTTGCCAATCAACATGTTTTTTAGTAGCTACTTGTTTCATAATGGTTGAATCCATGAAATATAATTGCTTTATTTTTGTGTGAGATCTACCAATACTCTTATACCATAGTGCTCTTAAAGCTTTGAATATTCAATTTAAAACAAGTTATGTGCTTAAGAGTATCCCTTATGTTTTGTAAATAAAGTCAAAGTGCATCAACCTATCATATTTAGGTAATGCTGATCATTCAACTAAATAAGATGATCATTGATTGCATATTTTTTTAATGAAATATCTTTAACTTTATTTATTTTATCCAACCCTAAAGACATTATCTTCTAAAATTTTCACATTGTTTTGACTTCATAATTGCTTAAAAAATGCTCTCACCTATTAGACCTATCATTTGCAAATAGCATACAATAATATAAACTATTTTAATTTTCATATGCATTTGCATACAACAACAACAACAACAACATCATCAAGCCTTTATTCCACTATGTGGGGTCAGCTACATGAATCCTTTTTCTCCATTGTGTCCTATTAAAGGTCAAATTCTCGTTTAAATCTAATAAAGAAAGGTCCTTCCTAATATTTTCTAACAAAAAGATATTTTCTTAATTTGGAACTTTGCTAGTACTAAGGTGATTAGAAACTCATCCCCCACTGGACAATTTGTGTTAATGGAAAATGCTGCCTCAACTTACATAAATTTTAGGAGGATTTACATACATATTTGTGAAATTTTAATTTCAAATATATCACTCATCTCTTTCTCTCCTCTTTCATATTCTTCTCCCCATATTTTCCACTTTGCATGTATGTGCTTGTCATGCATGTATTTATGTCTGAATGCTTGTTAAATACTGCTTTTGGTTCTATAAAACTATATGATCATGGCGTAGTCATCTTTATTGTCAATTTTCATGCATGTATTTATGTCTAAATGCTTGTTAAATGTTGCTTTTGGTTCAATACAACTATATGATTAGGACATAGTCATCATTTTAATCAATAGCCTTGTCTCAATTAACTGGGTTTAGTTTTACGAGTTTTGCAAAATATTTTGCAAAACTTTTATTTATGTTATTTTTGGCCAACCATTTATCATTTCTTATTCATTCTTATTAGTTTTATATACCCTTCTTATTATTACTTTTTTTTTTTTTTTACTTTTTTCTTTATTTCATTGTACATCTATATATACTTACCACTCAAATTTATTTTTTACTATTTTATCTTTCGTTTGGTTATATGCTCGTTGCAGTTTATACTAGTGGACTCTTGAAACTGTGAAGGTTTTTTATTCCTCTTATTATAATTTATTTATATTATTATGCTGAACTTTTATTGCCTGTTCAACTTTTGCTTTAGAAGTCAGAGTAAAGAGATAATAAAATGAATTTATTAGTGCTATTTTTTGCTTTTACAAACAAATTGATTTGATTTCAAAATTAATAAAAACATTAAGAAGTTTTTGCACTCTACAAAAGGAAATTTTTTCCCATGAAGTTCATGCAGCTGTAGAGTGCTCAAGAAGAGGTGGTTCAACCAAGCTGTGGTTTATACTTGCGGACTCTTGAAACTTTGGTTAATTGAATACTTTCACTGGTTTTTAAATTTACTGCGTCCATAATTCAAAAGATCCTTATAATTCAAAAGTTATGATGCTGATTGTGGAGCACTCAAAAGCTGGAGGAGCGGAATCTGAAAGACATATAATTCAAATTCTAGATATCTGCCTGCTTTGCTTTCCTGAGCTGTACTTTCTTAGTGGATCCGGGGCCGGTCCGCAATCGTTTAGGCTTTATTTTATTTTATTGAGAATGAACCAATAAATGAGACTTTAATATCCTTTTGATCATTATATTAGTGATTTTTTAGTATAAATAAGCCAACCTTAATTTTTAATTTTTCAGAGCAGACTAATATCTGCTCAGCATCTTTTTTTTTAATGAAGTTATGAAGATCTTATAGGAATCTAATGAACCTGTTTGAATAGGAGTCGTAGTTAACTGCACTATGAATTCAAACAATTAAGATTTTGTTTGGGACGACTTTTTTATCGCTCCTTTAGGCAGTGTTTTAGTAGAAAATTTTTAATTTTTTTATTAAAAAACTGTTTTAAGAAGCAGTATGAAAGCTGTTCCAAATGAAGTCTAAATCTCCTATAAATCTTTCAGTTAGTGATATGTCATTATTGCAGTATCTTCTTTTTGTCACAACAAATTATCATCTAATCAGCATCTTTTGTATGCAACTATGAATGCGTGATATGAATGATTTTTCACCTCCAAGGCTTTGTTTTAAATACCAAGCTATTTATTGATGTAACACAAAAAAATTGCCTTGATCGGGCACGAATCTCTAGGCTTATTCATACAAGAAACTTTCGAAATAAAAATAGGAATCATCAAAGCTCTTATTTCAACAAACTTATAGTCGAATTAAAAATCTCGAAGAGACGTGCCCAATGACACCAAAATCAATCCAACCTGAGCCGAAATGAGTCCAAATCAAGAGTCCAAAGCATCTTGGAGGTTTCAAAGCATTGATTGGACAACTAACTGATTGTCGAATATGATAGGCTTATAGTCGAATCGAGCGGCTCGACAAGATGGATCCATAGGCCAAGATCATCAAATTCTAAGATCATTAAGGCAATTTTATACTCGATCATCCATCCTAACACTCCCAACTTGACCTTGATCTTCTACATATTTATAAGCTATGTCACTGTTGACCTTTGTATAAAGAAATAAAAAGAACAAAAAAATTCAGCTAACCTGTAGACCGTCGGATCCACGAAGTCGTGCCGAAATCCCGCTGCAAACGGCGCCGCTCCTGTCAATTTCCCGCAATTCCTGCAGAAATCTCGCGATCTCGCCTCGGTCGTTGCTCGAATCGCGTCTATAAAATGAAGCAGAGCTCTGCCTTCTGTCGCTACTTCTCGATCGCTGCCTCCACTCCTTACCTCCCTGCCGACCCACCGCAAAGCCTCGTCCATCTCTCCTCCTGCAGTCAAAGCCTCCCGATCCCCACTGCCTTAGCCGACGGAGCTCCCGACCTCTTGTTCTCCGTCCGATCCGTCAGCCCCAAGCTCCGACTCTCCTCCCTGCCGCAAGCCACAACCTTGCATTCTCTTCCCTCTTCCGATCACCTGCTCCAGGAGAGCCGACTCCCTCTACTCATTCAGCCCGTAGGAAAAGAGAGAGAGAGAGAGAGGAAGTGAGAAACCTACCTCCCGAAGCCGCCCCGACTCCGTCCCGAGCTCCCCCTCTCTGCCTTGGCCGCAGACCTCCTCTGCCGACCGGCTCCCCTCTGCCTGTGTCGAATCCAAGCCGAGAGAGAGACAAGGAAATAAGGTAAAATTATATATATATATATATATATATATATATATATATATATATAATTATTATTATTATAATTATTATTATTATAATTATTATGTTTATTATTATTATTTAATAGTAATAACTTAAATTGATTAAAATAATATTAATTATAATTACTGTAGTTTGATTATAATTAATTATATTGATATTAATTAATTATTATTAATTATATTTAAAATTAATTAATCATTTACATTTAATTATTCTAATTATAATTAATTAACAAATAATTATAATCATTTATAATTAATTTAATTTAATTATAAATGATTATTTTTATTTATTTAATTAATTAATAATTATTTATAATTAGATATAATTAGATTAATTATATATTAAATATTTTTTAATTATAATTAAATAATAATTATAATTAATTATAATTTAAATTTTAATTATAATTAATATCCTTTTAATTAATCTTCAAAATAAAAAAAAAATATATCCCTCTCCCCCACTCTCTTACCTCGACCAACGTGTCGAGTCGGTGGTCTGCCCATGCACGCCTTTATTAAGCGTGGTGGGAGGGGCAACCGGCGCGACACCTACGACGAGGTAGGCGAGTGACCCCTCGATCCACGTGTCAACCACTACAACCCCGCGGAGGTACGAATTCTTCTAAACTTAGATTCTCGTTCTCGAAGTTCGTGGCGAACCGGAAAACTGCCCCAAGCACGCCTTTAGTGCGCGTGGTGGGATGGGACCCCGGTCCGACGCCTACGACGATGCGGGCAATCACCTAAACCTTGCTTCAATATTCGTGGCAAACCGGAGAACCGCCCCATGCACGCCTTTATTGGCCGTGGTGGGATGGGACCCCGGTGCGGCACGTACGGCGAAGCGGGGTAACTTATAAGTACTCCCGGGCGGGGGGAAATCAAATCTGTTATCTTTCAAAAATGTCTTTTTAAAACCCCATGCACGCCTTTATTGGCCGTGGTGGGAGAAAACAAAATATACAACTGCCGCGGTGTCTCACAAACACCAACCGTGCACGTCTTTATTGACGTGGCGGGTAGGCGGTCTCTTGGTTTTTCCCCTAAACGGGGGAGACGCCGGGAGGCTGCCGAAATTTTGTCTGAAATACAGAGAAGGACTTGGAGCAAATGGATCTGTGGACTTAAACCAAATAGACTTAAATAAACTTGAACCCAAATAAATTCAATTTTAATTGAAATGAACAAGAACTTGATTGAACTCGTTTGGACTCGGACTTGAACTCAAAACTTGTGGACCTCAAACTTGAACAAGACATGGACCGCAAAGGACTTGATTCGGACTCATGCTTGAACAAAGATTGGACAACAAAACTCGGACTCATGCTTGAACAAAGATTTGAACTAAATGCAAAAGAACTCATATTTAAAATAACTGTAAAAGACTTGGTGCTTTGAAGGATCCAAACAATTCAAAAGAAAGTTTTCATTGTAAATGAACAATTGCAAGTGATGGTTCATGAATAAACTAAAGACTCTTACATGAATAAATTTTGAGCTTTGACTTGGAATTTCTCCTTGAATATTGGCATTCGAATCATGCCAAATGACAATCATCATTGTACAAATAAGGATCATTGAAAGACTTATGGTTCTCTCACAAGCAACAACGCAATGATCTTCAAGCAAGTAGCCACTTTGATCATCTAAATGCATTCAAATTAATATCACACAATCAATGTTACTTAGGTGTAAACAAATATGTTGGAATCTTACAAGTGGTAATGATGGACAACATGAAGTTGCCCATAAGTAATGAAAGATTTCATGATCCTTAGATTATGATAACAGTTCAATATACAAGATCCACACAAGTTGTGTAGAAGCACCTTTGACAGACATCCACTGTGTTGCACCTTGACAGACATCCACTGTGTTGCAAACATGTATAGAAGTCCCTACAATTGATATTTATATACAATCAGTGCGGTATGCCCACAGGTGAAGTAAGAGAATTGTGGAGGATACAATCCTTATTCTAGCAATGTTGAAATACATCAGTCCTATCTACAAGCTACGACAGAATATGCATCAAAGGACTAATGGATCTTCTACCTACAAGGGAGAATACCACAGTGAATGCAAGCCCCTACGAACTATTGTAGGAGATCTATTCTACATCCAATATACTGTTTGCAAACAAAATACAAAAAAAAATGATTGTATCAAATGCAAGATCCTACGAGTCATTATGGGAGACTCGTCGTATACCCCATCTTTTGTCCATAAGGAAAATACTAAATAGCTAAACTGCAAAAAAAAGGCAGGAGATTAGTTAGTGCACTATGACCCGCCTACGAGAATGAACAAATAGTGCACGACAGTCTACCTGTACGAAGCAGCGAACAACTCCATTCAGAAGCTGCTATGCCACGCCACCGGATCTGCAATCACCGTACAAGCAGACAGAAGGCGTCTATTCCAAAAATACCCCTGCACGTGCACTATAATTTGTATACACATAGGTACACTAAAAAGGGATAAAATACAATTCTAAACCCGCATGGGCCCCGGCGAGCGTGTTATTGGTACACACGTGACGTCTAGGGATGCTGCGCGGGTTGACAAGTGAATTCAGGTTCGAAACCGATCCTTCTATACGGGTCAATAGAAGTCGACAGGGTTCGAACCATTAAGCAAATATATGGTCATGACGACTAGAATATTTGTTTTAATACATTCATATTAGGCCTTCAAAGCCTAAAATCAAAAGAATTCACTTTCAAAGGCATAAAACCTATGAAACCCGATCCTCTGTCGACAGCCCGACAGAGTGACAAGGTTCAATCAATAAATGGAAATGCCTCAAAAACACCCCGATGATGGCCGTGTTGAATGCAGTTCTCAACCGGAGGGGTTCCCAAATATTTTTCAAACATCTCCCAAATATCCAAAGTTCATAGCTCCACCCAAAATACCCATAAAAATCCAAAAATCTAAACTTCACAAAAATCTCAAAATCCCCAAAATCCCAAAAATATTTAAAAAATGAAATAAATCCATCAACGCGCTTAAAGCAAAATCCATCCGCCCTCCGCAACAGTTTGTCGAGGCGGACAAATTCAAATAAACTCTAGCTCACAAAGAGCCAAATGCCTAGTCGAAAATATCACTAGGATCCATTCTCAAACAATATATTGCCAGTAAGGACGTGGTACGAGTCCTCTAACCGGCAGTTTCGCCGCCAAATGGCACTGCAGGTAAACGGTTATGACCCGGGGCCCTCTGAACCGAGTGGTTTTTGCCGCCAAATGGCACCACAGATAGCGGTTATGGCCAGAGCCAATACGCTCCTTAATGGCGTTAAATCCTTGAGATATGAATCAATAGGATATGATCGATAGGGCACAAAGCCCTCTGTCAGCTAAGGTGGATTCAAATTTGTCCCCTTAGACAAACATTCAACCCCGGTCTACAAGGTCCCCTTGGACGAAGCAACCCATGGCTGCCGACAAGGATCCTTCTGTCAGGTTGGGTCGACTACCTCCTCTGACTAAGTAGACCAGGGACCACGATGGCCCGGGACGACGGAACCATGGGATCTTGATCGGGCCCATCATCCATTCCCCCACCATCCGCTTTAAGTGCAAGATGGTGAAATTTTCTATGTTAAATATTAAATCTTTTCAAACATCCAAATTTCCCAAATTCACAAACCCAAAAATCCAATTCTTCAATTTTCAAATCCCAAATCCTATTGCTGCTACTATATGCCGGATACACGTATTTCTATACGAATCTGATTGACGACTAGCCTTAATCGAAAGTTCTCTCTCGTGATCGGGAGGGGTAATTAACTATAGGGGCTTGCGCCTATAGGAAACCAGAACTCAGATCATAAAGTCCTCACAAAATGAGGACGAAATCTCTGGGTAGTGTCTTATCTACAAACCCATCTGCCTTCCAAAATTTACCTCGGAACTTAGTTCGTTAAAACTCCCTCGCCGAATAAGAAAAGCGAGCGGAGGCCGGGGACGAATTTTTGGAGCCCACAGTCACTCCTAAAAAATTTTAAAAAATCCCCACCCCCTATCCCCCCCCCCCCCCCCCTTTCTTCAAATGTGAGGGAGGGGAATGGAAGAGAATAAATTGGAGAGCTTTCTTGGCGCCGGACACCGCCAAAGTTCTTACCAATAGTCGTCAAAGTTCTTCCTGTCCGTAGTCAAAGTTATTTCCGACCGTCGAAGTTCTTCCCGATTACTGCCGGAGTTCTTCCTAACCACCATCGAAGTTCTTCTGAACCTCCGTTAAAGTTCTACCCGACCACCGCTGGAGTTTCTTCATGACCATCGTCGAAGAACTTCTCTACTGCTGTCAAAGTTCTTCCCTATCATCACCAGATCTTCACACTAAGAATACCTTATAAAGATTGACAAAGCTATACCATACATTGTATTCTCTCCGCCCTTGGGATAAATGACGTATTAAATTTTGTAATATATTCAAATCACTAGTGAAACCGTTTCCTTCACTTTCTCAGGGTTTCATGTAAAAATCTTGGTGTCTCGTTAAAACAAAGTATTTTCACTCTACTGCTATAAAATTTTCAACCAGCAACAATTGTAATTCTTTTGTTTTTTTTAATATTCTTCAGGAGGTACATCCTGATATGTTCAATTTTTTTGTTTTCAAGACATAAGTTTACATCAAACCCTAATGATCACATCTACACATTAGAGAACATAATATCTTTGTATGATTCCTACTACACAATCGAATGTTGGTTGTTTCACAGCACCTTCCACTTGTTTAATTTTTTAGCAAATGCCAGTGCCACCTCTTCTTGGAAGACTTTTCTATTTGTTCAACTTTTATATTTTGTTTGGGACAGCCTTTCCATTGCTTTGCTTTTCATAATATTGTCTTACTATAATTTGCCTATTTTTTATGCTATAATATTTATGTGCAAAACAACAAGGGACGGGCGAGGCGGAACGAGGGAGATTACGAAGAGGAATGCTTGCGGGAGATTAGTAGTTAGGGATTGTGAGAGATTACAAATCGAGTTTTATACAACTTCTAAAAATACCTTTTAACATTAAATGCCGTCAAAAATAACATATTTTCTTACTAAAAATTTTTCTTACACCCAATTTAAGCAAGTAAAAATAGAAAAAAAAAGACTTATCTAATAATTATTGCAATTTACAAATTATATGAATGGGCTTCCTAACTTATGGATGGTCAATTTGGCAACCAAGGCTGCAATTCCTAGGGAAGGTCAATTTGGCAACCATGCTGCAGTGGCTTTCTTAATGCAATTTCATGTTATTTAGGATAAATTTTTTGGCACATCTGAATCTTTTGGCCATTCTTTTGAGTATTGTTATAACTATTCTCCATAGTAAATGAAGGAGATTTTCCCTCAATTTACCCAAAAAAATCGCAGTTTACTAGTAAAATAAGCTAAAAAAGTGAAATATATAAATCTAACGCTGAAAAAGTCTACACTGTTGCATGTAATCCATCCCACATTCCTGAACCAGCTTCCCTAAAACTACCACCAGATCTTAGCTTAGCTCGCCATTTGTCTTTTCTACAGGCTTAGGTGGCCAAAATTATAGCCCCGGGCTTCATATATAGCCAACCATATTTCATGCTCAACAAAGTCCCTACTTTCACTTGCTTCTTTTCCAGAGCTTCCATTGTGGCAAGGCGATACCACTACTGCATTTCATTCTTTTGGTCATATCATCACCGAAGAAGGATTTGTGAGAGCCATGGCGCGGTGTCTTCCGTATTATCGTTTGAACTATAAGTGGGAAGATGACTCCATGATTGGATCACTCAAGGTTTGTTCAGCATCAATGACGAGATCATTTGTTTATTTCATTCGTGCCGGAATGTCTCTTACTCGAGAAATTATTCTGTGCGGAGACCGGATGTAGAACACCGTCCAGAGACCAATCAAAATGCACCACGTCAGCCGTACCGAGCCGTGGCACTGAGCACAGGGAAGACGTGGTGCATTTTGGTTGGTCTGAAGAAGACATTCTGCGTCCGCAAAGAATAATTTTTCCGCTGACTGCCACTTGATCTGATAATTTTTTATCCTGCTATGTAATAATATTACTTTAATGCTATTACAAAGTGTGATTTTGCTATTAAATTTTATCCTCTCTCTTTTTTTTTTAATCATTTATTGCCTTTCATTGATTTGAAATTGGTTTATGTTGGAGAGAATTTTCATCAATGCTCGTTAATTATCTTGCATGGCTTGTTTTGTGAAGATATAAATGATTGGATTGTCTTGTTTTGTATGTTTGGGCAAGGAATAGCTCCCTCATACGATTTTGAGAACATTCAATTGATTTGCGTGAATTTGAGGACAATATTTGTTAAATGTTAATTGATATTAAATTGTAAATTTTTAAAATTAAATTTAAAACTATTCAAATTATGATTTTAGCACATTTATAATTAAATTGAATATCTCGAAAAAAATGAAGCCATTGATATAACAAATAATATGATCCGACTATAAATGAAATCAAATCTGATAAAAAAATATACTTTGAAGATTCGAGATATTAGTTGAAGAATCAAACGATCTCCATATATGACGTGCTTATAGACAAATCAAATGAGCCAAAGATCATTTGATTCTAACATCATTAAACTACTCAAATATTGAATAAATAGTCTATGATTAAAGAGTGAATATGAACCATTCCATAAAATGTTTTAAATTTTGACCAAATTTATTAAAATATAACTCTCAAAAATCTACAAATAGTGCTCCATTTCCTATCCAAGAGAGATCCGAGAGATAGAAAAAAAAAAAAATTATTGTATTTTTTTATAACCACCTTGGACGACCAGTAATAACGATCATCGCCAACATTGACAGGTTGACCATTGTCACTTTATTATTAAAATCTAACCTTCTGGAACCTAACATTGTAATTGAATGCATGATTTCATTTTCTTATATTTATTAGAGCCTTGACTGGTCTTATGGTCTTTTACTTGCTTTGGTTTCCCCTTTTTGGAATTGAAATTGACGGTTAATTCTGGTGCTCAGAAGCTCCAAATTCAGTGGGGATGCACAAAGCGGAGGAATAAGATGAGCAGGGAGATCAATGGAACGCTGAACAAGAAGAGATCCAGAGAAGAACCCGATAAACTTGATTCCTTGCAGCACAGGAACCAGAAAAGAAAGACTGAGAAGGAACTCAACAACAGAAGACCAGGTATTCTCTTTTTTTTTTTACAATGTTAGAAGCAATACAAGATATTGATAAGCTTCAAATCTGCTGTGAAAAGGTATGGTCATCCGAATCAAGTTGCCTTCGAAGGAACTCAAGGTTCAGGAGCAAGCATCTGTAAGCACAGATCCATGCTGTTCTTCTTCTGTGGCCAAGAAAGCTAAAGTTCAAGCATACTTAGCTGAATCTGCACCCCGCAGTTCTTCTCAAGTCACCAAGACATCCAAAATAACAGAATCTGCAACCCAAGTCACCAAGACATCCAAAGTTCAAGAAATCTTAACGGGCTCTGCTCGCCACCTGCCTCAAGTCACCAAGAAATCCAAAGTTCAGGCAGACTTAACTGAATCTGTTCCTCGCAGTCCTTCTGAACTCAACAAGTAATCCAAAGTTAAGACAGTCTTACCTGAATCTGCTCCTCGCTGCTCTCCTCAAGTCACTAAGCCACACAAAGTTCAAGCAGACTTCACTGAATCTAATCCCCTCTATTCTTCTCAAAAAGCATCCAAAGTTCAAGAAGCCTTCACTGAATGCGGTTCTTCTCAAATCACCAAGACATCCAATGTTCGAGCAGCTTTGACTGAAACTGCCCCACACTGTTCTTCTCTTGACACCAAGAAGCCCAATGTGCAAAAAGGCTTAACTGAATCTGCAACTCGCTGTTCTAACCAAGTCATCAAGACAACCAAAAAACGAACAGCAGTCACTGAATCTGCTCCCCGCTTTTCGTCTCCAGTCACCAAGAAACCCAAAGTTCAAGCATGCCTAACTGACTCTGCACCAAGCTGTTCTTATCAAGTCAAAAAGGCTTCCAAAGGTAAAGCAGTCTTAACTGAATCTGCTCCCAGCTGTTCTTCTCAGGCCACCAAGGCATCCAACGTAAAAGCAGCCTTCACTGAATCTGGCCCCCGCTGCTCTGCTCTAGTCACCAAACCATCCAAACCTCGAGCGGTTTTAACTAAATCTGCTCCTCGCTGTTCTTCTGTGATCACCAAATCATCCAAAGCCTAAGCAGTTTTCACTGAATCAGCATCCCGATGCTGTTCTCAAACCATTAAGTTATCCAAAAGTGAAAGTCTCACTGAATCAGGTATGAGAACAAAGAAGATGATGACGCTGATGAAGATGAGCTGGACTGGCTGTTTGCTCCAAGGAAGTCACAGTTTCTGTGCGCACGCAGAACACAGTCCTACATCCGGATATCAATCAGAATGAGCCATATCAGTCATACCAAATCGCGGTAACAAGTGGTACCGACGCTCGGTACCGAACCACAGACTTAGGCATCCGGACGAGATTCTGTTTCCGCCAGAATAATTTTTCCATTTTTGAAATGCAGATTTCTAAAAAAATTATTCTCTGCGGAAGCGGAGCCCGTCCGGATGCCTAAACCCGCGGCTCGGTACCGCTGAACCAAGCATCTGTACCACGGCTTAGTAATGCTCGCGTGACTCATTTTGATTGGTATCCGGATGTAGAGGTGCGTTCGGCATCCGTACAGAAGAATCTCTCCCATTTCTGAGCCTAGCTTCCTGGACAAATTTCTTTATTTATTGCAATTTTCATTTTTCATCTTCTTTATTTTGTTATTGTTGTACAGATAGGAGTTTTAGGATAGCTTCTACATTTTGTAAAATAGATTTTCAGATTATTGTGAATAAAATAATTTTTTTAATTATTATGAATATTATAAATAATTTTATAAAAAATAAATAAATATTTTCTCGAAAATGTTGCATATTAATTGTTGCGTCCATGAGTATTCGCGGCGGTAGAGAAATAAAAAGTTTATCGTCTTAGCAATGTACGAAAATCCAGCACGCAATCAGATAAAGAGAGAGGGTCTAGCATTTATGAGACACCAAGATTTTTACGTGGAAAACCCCTGTAAAAAGGGGAAAAAACCACGGGGCCTAGCCCAGTTTGAACGAATCCACTAGTATTTGCAGTCGATTACAAATGAGGCCCTTCCTTGGGAGAAGGCCTTAGCTTGATGTACATCTTATGGAGTACATCACATGATGTAAATACAAAGAGTCATTGTTAACATGTTCGTTTGGTCAGAAGGACCGTAGTCGGCGGGCGACGTAGGTCAGGAGGACCGTAGTCAGCTGGCGACGGAGGACTGTAGTCGGTGGGCGACGTAAGTCAGGAGGGCCGTAGTCGGCTGGCGACGGAGGTCGGAAGGACTGCAGTCTGACAACGAAGATCAGTAGGACAGTGTCAGGTAGAAGTCCAGCATTGGAAAGAAATGCATCTTCGCATAGACGTCCAGCGAAGTCCGATAACCGGTAGAAGTCCGGCGTCGGGTAGAAACTTGGCGAAGAGTGAAGGTCCGGCGTCGGGTAGAAGTCCGGCGTCGGGTAGAAGTCCGACGTCTTTGGTGGTAGAGGAGAACTCCGGCTTCACTTGGGCGGAGTTTCGGCGTCATGAGGGAAGAATTTACAGCATCCCATGGAAGTTGTGCAGAATTCCTGCGTTTCCTGAAAATCCGGCATAGTTCCGGCGTCTTCAGGCGGCAGGGAGAGCTCCGGCGGTGGTCGAGGAGGTGAGGAATCTCCTTTTCCCCTTTCTCCTCTCCTTCTTCTCTCTCTTCCCTTCCCCCCTTTTGGTGTAGAATGAGGGCTCTATTTATAGTTTTTCTGGAGTGGCATAGCCCGTAAATATGCGTGAGATCAAGGGCGAATTGGGAGTGGTTTGAATGGACAGCCGATATTGAATCCTTTGATCATGCACCGTTCGTTGGATATTTGAAAACCTTAATGATGTCGGAATTCGATGATCTTGGGCTCGTTGGATTTGTCTCGTCGAGCCGTTCGATTCGAGTATAAGCTCATCAAAATCGGAGACCGTTTGGTAACTCAAATTGCGGTTTGAACCTTCCAATAGCGCTTTGAGCCCTTGATTCGGACTCATTTGGACTCGGATTGGGTTGATCTTGGTGTCTTTGGGTTCGTATTTCCGAGACGCTTAGTTTGACTGTAAGCTTGCTGAAATCGAAGTTCGGGTGCTCCCAAAATTAATTTTTGAAGTTTCCAACTAGCTTTTGCCTCGAGATTCGTGCCCGATCAAGATAATTTTGACATGACGTATCATTAATAATTGCAAAACTTCCGTTGGCAATAAATTTTGTGCAAATTGATATTCACACAACTAAATATATGAATCGGAAATTTTATGAATTAATTAATTTTAAATTTCTTACTATTTTTACTTAAAATCTTACTTTCTTTAAAACAAGATATATTAAAAATAATAATTATATATTATTTATAGATAATTTTATACTGAACTAACTTAATATTTATAAATCTAATTCAGAATTATATAATTTAGTAATTTTTTATTAAAATTTACTAAAAATGCTCAAAAACTAATGTACTCAAAATAATTTTTTTGACTAATTAACTATATTAATATAGTACAAAATGAAAACATTATGAAAAAAGATCTATTTTTAATAGGATTATAACAAATTAAATCTCAAAATATTTTGACACATTATAACTCATAAAAAAATTTCAATTTAAATTTTTTACTAAAAATATATAAATATAAATATATATATATATATATATATATATATATATATATATATATATATATATATATATATATATATATATATATATATATATATATTTATACTTAAATCATTAACCAAAATGAATGAAAAAAATGTTGGTTCCTCCTCTCCAACCGCCCAAAAAAGAGCAACAAATAAATACAAAAATAAATTTAAATAATTTATTTCTCTCTCCTACCTACAGGACAAATTATTACGTTCAGAATGCTGACATGACTTACATCCAAACTCCAATCAAAATAGGTCACGTCGTTATATACACAACAAGTGTACATTTGTATTATTATAGAAGATCATATGGGAAAGAGGGTTTGAAAATAAAAAAAATAAATTCTCTATAGCTCCAAATAACATGCTATTATGCAACTTTATAGGGTAAAATATATTTTTACTTGTTGCTCTTGCTATCCCTTCTATTGGAAAAATTATTCCGTGCAGTCATCGGACTTCAGGCGAATCAAGACGTGTCATGTCATCATTTTGCTATATATCGATGCTGTGTGCCACTACGTATCTAGTGACGTAGCACATTCTGATTCACTTCTAAATGATCCAGTGATCCCACGTGATAATTTCTTGTCTAACCCGTAGCTTCATTGCCTTGAAGTTCTTTACTAATACTTCTACCAGCTGCTAAACTTTATAACGATAAACCATTTGATACTATCTGCTGAATATGTCTCAATTCTCAAACAAAACTATTTAAGGCCATTCATGGACTACTCTTTTCAAGAATGGGCAAAATAAAAAAAAACTCACTCATTAAGAGTCCGTTTGGAATTGTTACAGCTTTTTGTAAAAGTGTTTATAAAATGATTGTGGAGAAAATAACTTCTTAAAAATTATTATAGAAAGCAGCTACCTAACTTAATTTTTTTTAATGCAGCAAAACAAAAAAGACCAAACATAAATTGAGACTCTTATTTGAAAAGAAAACAAATGATAAATCTATCCCAAAGCCTTAATATATCGCCCAATTTTTCTATGGTAATCATGCAATATTGGAATTTATATGTCATCAAAAATCATCTTGATCGGGCACGAATCTCAAGGCAAAATCAAGCCGAAATCTTCAAAAATTAAATTAGGAATCATCTGAACTTCAATTTTAACAAACTTATAGTCAAATTATTCGTCTCGGAAATACAAACCCAACGACACCAAATTCAACTCAATCAGGGCCTAAATGGGTCCGAATCAAGGACTCAAAGCGCTATTGGAAGGTTCGGACCAAAATTTGAGTTACGAAATGGTTTTGAAACATAAAGTGCTTATAATCGAATCGAACGGCTCGATGAGACGAATCCAACGAGCCCAAGATCTCCGAATTATGATATCATTAAGAACTTCAAATGTCTGACGAACGGTTCACGATCAAGGGATTCAATATCGATCGTCCATTCAAAACACTCAACATTTTCCCTTGATCCTTCTTCAATTTACGAGTCATGCCATCTTAAAAAAACTAGCAATATACCCTCCTTTCTCTTGAGAGGGGACCCAAGCAAGAAGAATAAGAGAAGAGTAGGAGTGAAGAAACTCCTCCTCGACCACCGCCGAAATTCCGCCCGACTTCCACGGGACATCGGAATTCCTCCCAACTTCCAAGTGACGCCGGAATTTCACCCGACTTCCAAGGGATGCCGGAACTCTGCCCGACTTCCACGGGACGCCGGAATTCCGCTTGACTTCCAAGTGACGCCGAAATTCCGGGAAATTCCATCGGACTGCCAAGTGACGCCGAAATTCTGCCCTACTTTCTATAGTGACGTCGGAACTCTGCTCGATCTCCATCAACTCTAGAGTCTTGCCTGAACACCATCTAACGCCGGAGTTCTCCCTGGCTGCCGACTAAAGTCAGACTTCTACCCTACACTGAACCTCCACTTGTCACCAGATTCTACCCAACACCGGACTTTTACCTGTTGTCAGACTTTTGTCGGATATATATCCGATGCTGGATTTTTGTCCAATGTTGGACCTCTATCTGACGCATTCCTTCTAACCTCCGTCGCCAGACAACAGTCTTTATGACCTCTGTCGCCCACCGACTATGATCCTTCCGACTTACGTCGCCCATCGACTATAGTCCTTCTGACCAAACGAACACATCAGCAGTGATTCATTGTATTCCCATCATGTAATATACTCAATAAGATGTACATCAAGTTAAGACCTTCACTCAAGGAAGGGCCTCATTTTGTAATCAACTGCAATACTAATGGATTCATTCAAACTGGGCTAGGCCCTGTGATTTTTCCCCATTTTTTAGGGGTTTTTCAACATAAAAAACTTGTTGTCTCTAATGAATGATGCACCCGCTCTTTTTATCTTTGTGTGTGCTGGATCTTCGTATAATGCTAAGACATTAAACTATATATTTCTCTACCGCCGCGAATACTCCATGACGCAACAGGAATCAATAAACAATATTCACTTTAAAATATTCTTTGAGAAATATATGTCTAAATTATTCTAAAGATTTCTTAAAAGTTCCACATAAAGGAAAATATCCACACACACAAAAAAAAAAAATCCAATTTTGTTGATCAGATTATAAGCCACAAAAATATTTAGTTTTCAATCAGCAAATAAATATATACGATTAAATCACAGTGCTTAAAATTTTTACTCTATTAAGGTTTCGTTTGGGGCGGCTTTCTTACTATTTTTTAAAGCGGCTTTCTAGTTAAAAAATTTAAAATTTTTACTTAAAAATTTTAAAAATTTTAACACTAAAAAGCCGCTTTAAGAAGCACAAAGAAAACCGTCCCAAACGAAGCCTAAATAAAAAAATTTTCGTCTGAAAAAAATCACAAAGATAGCCTATGATGTCATCAATATATTAAAATCTTTAAGAGTTTTTCGAATGCTATTTTCAACAAAATATGAATCAGATTTAAAAATATCATAATTTTATGATTAGGACATTTGGAAATTAAAATTCTTCTAAAATTCAAAATGACAAAACAACTGTCAAATTTTTTTTGGGAGAAGAAAACATGTGTGAATAGTCATATAGGAAAAAATCTTGCCAACAAGATCAAAATAAAGAAGGAAAATTTATTAAAGATTATCCAAAATTGCTCAAAAGCTTAAAAAAAAAAATCAAGGTTTTAGATAAAAATTTTTGGCAATTTTTAGAGGTACCCTCATCTCTGCATGCCTCATCGAGGATAATCTCCGTTCCAAGAAATTACATGCATATTGCTCATTTCAAGAAGAGAATTGATTTGAATTCCCAAAAGAAATGTAAAAAATTTGAAACCAGAACATGTTGTCCATCTTTGGTTAGGTTTGCAT
This sequence comes from Dendrobium officinale, assembly GCA_019514585.1. NCBI lineage: Eukaryota > Viridiplantae > Streptophyta > Magnoliopsida > Asparagales > Orchidaceae > Dendrobium > Dendrobium officinale. The sequence goes on from CM033696.1 coordinate 22,661,636, forward strand.
TTGATGAATCTAAAAATTGGATTGTGAAAAAAATTTATTGAAAACTACAATTATGAATTATAATTATGATATAACTTTTCAGTCATGAGTATAAAAGAATAACTATAAAATAAAAAGAAACAAAATAGCAGTAAACCTATAAGATATTGTTCAATCTCATATTCTTGATCCTTTGCTTTAACTAGAAATCATTTAGATCATATATAATAAGCTAAAAAGTCCAACAGGTCATCCAAATCATAAAACTCAACTTCAAAGTACAGTAAATAGTAAATGAGCAATATGCATGTAAGTAGTCAAATCATAACACTAATATTTACATGATTATTAATCAGTGTACAAATAATAAAACTCACATACAGTAGTAGTAGAGTTGATAAACAATAAAATAATATAATATGAGAACCAGTAAAGCAGCACATGTGTTAAAACTATAAAGCCAGTACATGTGCTAAAATTATAAAATGGTCGTGATATCAGTACTATCAATCAGTAAACACTAAATAGATCATATAAAGTGATAAAATCAAACCATCAAAAAAGACTATATGAATCATATTAATATAGTAAAATCTTATAATGATGTACACATGCTATTCGATTATTCTATATCAATATATATCAAATTAATATTTTAATCATATGCACACTATATCACGTGCTTAGTATTAGTACAATAAATCAATAACAGTAACGCTAATAGTGTTCTCGTCGGGATGAACCGCTATTTCTTTCTTGAGAAATAATGAGAGTGTTTTATTTATTGAAAAATAAAAGAGCTATCAAATTAAATAAAATTGTGGATTTTAAGCAAGTTATTTAGGATAGTTTTTTTTTTGCACCTTCTGAGTCTAAATTTTTGTGTTCCTATTTTTTTTTTTTTCATTTTGGCCATTATTTTCGGTATTGTTATAACTATTCTCCATAGTAAATGAAGGAGATTTTCCCTCAATTTACCAAACAAAAAAAAATCGCAATTTACCAGTAAAATATGCTAAAAATGTGATATCTAAATCTAACGTTGAAAAAGGCTACGCTGTTACATGTAATCCATCCTAAATTCCTGAACCAGCTCCCCTAAAACTAGCACCAGATCTTAGCTTAGCTTGCCATTTGACTTTTCTACAGGCTTAGGTGGCCAAAATTGTAGCCCCAGGCTTCATAACCAGCCATATTTCAAGCTCAACAAAGTCTCTAATTTCACTTGCTTCTTTTTCAGAGCTCCCTTTTTGGTAAGGCGATACCACTACTGCATTTTATTGTTTTGGTCATAGCATCACCGGAGAAGGATTTGTGAGAGGCTGAGAGCCATGGCGCGGTGTCTTCCGTATTATCGTTCGAACTATACGTGGGAAGATGACTCCATGATCGGATCAGTCAAGGTTTGTTCATCATCAATGACGCTATGATTGGCTTATTTCATTCGTGCAGGGCTGTCTTGAAAAAATTATTTTGTGCTGAGATCGGATTCAGAACGTCGTCCGGAGACCAATCAGAATGCGTCATGTCAGCGGTACCGAGAGATACCGTGCACAGAGGTGACGTAACACATTCTAGTTAGTCTCCGAACGATATTCGACTTCCGCACATAATAATTTTTCCTTTAACTGCCATTGATCTGATTATTTTCGATCCTGCTAAGTTATAATAATGCTACTTTACTGTAATAACAAAGTGTGTTTAAATTTCATGCTGCGATCCTTTTTTTTTTTTTTTTGACTTTTATATGATTTGTTGCCCTTAAATGATTTAAATTTTGAAATTGTTGGAGAGAATTTTCATGAATGCTCGTTAATTGATGTCTTGCATGGCTTGTTTTGTGAAGATATAAATGATTGGATTGTCTTGTTTTGTATTTTTGGACAAGGAACGTTCTCCCTCATACGTTTTTGAGAACATTCAATTGATTTGCTTGAATTTGAGGACAATATTTGTTCAATTGTAAATTTTCAAAATTAAATTTAGAACTATTCAAATTCTAATTTTAGCACATTTATATTCAAACTAAATATCTCGAAAAGATAAATCCATCAACATTACAACTGATCTTTTCTGACTCTAAATGAACTCAAATCAGATTATAAAACATATTTTGAAGCTTCAAGATGTTAGTTGAAAAATCAAAGGATCTCTAAATATGATGTGCTTATAGACATATCAAGCGGATCCACTAAATAAATCAAACGAGTCAAAGATAATTTAATTTTGACAACATTAAAACACTCAAATTTTGAATAAACAATTTATGATTAAAGAGTCAATATGAATCATTGGATGAAGCATTTTAAAATTTAACCAAATTTACTAAATTATAACTCTCAAAAAGTTACAGATAGTGCTCCATTTTCTATCTGAAGAGAGATCCGAGAGCTAAAAAAATTTATTGTATTTACCTCTAATCATCACCAACATCGACAGGTTTTCATCATCTAACTATTCTCACTTTATTATTAAAATCTAACCTTCTTGAACCTAAAATCGTAATCGAATGCATGATTTCATTTTTCTTATATTCATTAGAACCTTGACTGGTCTTATGGTCTTTTACTTGCTTTGGTTTCCCCTTTGTTGGAATTGGAATTGACGGTTAAGTCTGGTGCTCAGAAGCTCCAAATTCAGTGGGGATGCACAAAGCGGAGGAATAAGATGAGCAGGGAGATGAATGGAACGCTGAACAAGAAGAGATCAAGAGAACAAAACGATAAACTTGATTCCTTGCAGCACAGGAACCAGAAAAGAAAGACTGAGAAGGAATTCAACAACAGAAGACCAGGTATTCTCTTTTTTTCACGATGTTAGAAGCAAGACAAGATATTGATGAGCTTTAAACCTGCTGTGAAAAGGTATGGTCATCCGAATCAAGTTGCCTTCGAAGGAACTCAAGGTTCACGAGCAAGCATCTGTAAGCACAGATCCCTGCTGTTCTTCTTCTGTGACCAAGAAAGCTAAAGTTCAAGCATACTTAGCTGAATCTGCACCCCGCAGTTCTTCTCAAGTCACCAAGACATCCAAAATAACAGAATCTGCAACGTCAGATCTTCACTAAACAGGTTAATGCTGATGCTCATGAGAATGATAGGAACATTGAGATATGGAAGATCAAGAAACTTATCAAGGCATTGGAAGCTTCATAAATTCACTGTTGATCTTCCAAAGAAGCATGGAAGAGGAGGACAGTCTGCATTGCGGTTTGCTCGTCTTCGGATGGAGAAGCGCCATAATTATGTCATGAAGACAGCTGAAGTTGCTACCCAGTTCTTCATTAATCCTGCTACAAGTCAGCCAAATGTTGCCGGGTTGATCTTGGCTGGGTCTGCTGATTTTAAAACTGAATTGAGCCAGTCTGATATGTTTGATCCACGTCTACAGGCTAAAATAATCACCGTGGTTGATGTCTCATATGGTGGAGAAAATGGTTTCAATCAGGCAATTGAGTTTTCTTCGGCAATCCTGGCAAATGTGAAGTTCATACATGAAAAGAAATTGATCGGGAAGTATTTTGAGGAAATCAGCCAGGATACTGGAAAGTATGTCTTTTGCTGACAGCATACCGATGCTGTTCTCAAACCACTATGTTACCCAAAAGTTAAAGTCTCACCGACTGAGGTATGAGAACAACACAACTCTCATTGGCCTATTGGTTGAGAGCTTAGACTTTCAACTAAGAGGTCCAGGGTTCGAGTCTATGTGTATGCGTTGTGTGTGTGAGTTTGCCTTAAATGGCCTAAATGTCCCAAAAAAAAAAAAGGTATGAGAACAAAGAAGGTACCTTCAGCAAAGCAACCGCTGGCAAGTGCCGAGCCTTGCTTCTCTGTTCCTGTCGCCAAGTAGCCCATTCTTCAAGAAGGCTTTCTTGAGGCTAATCACGGCGAATCTAAGCACAAAAATGGCAAAGGTTAGAAACAGTGCACAAAGATAAGAGAGGCAATTGTTCACCGATTTGATAAAAAACTTGAAGCCTCCTTCGATTCAGCCTACTGAGGCTGACGAAGATGAGCTGGACTGGATGTTTGCTCCAAGGAAGTCACGGTTTCTGTGACAATTCTACCTAGCCGCGGGCTTAGGCATCCGGACAGCAATGCCCCCATTTATGAAAAATTATTCTATGACGAAGCGGAACCCGTCTTGTTGCCTAAGCCCGCGGCTCCATAACACTCGATACCGCGGGACCGAGCGTCTGTACTGCTCGATAACGAGGCTCAGTATGACTGACGTGGCTCATTCTGATTTGTATCCGGGTGTAGAGCTACATTCGGAGTTCGCACAGAATAATCTCTCAAATTTCTTCATTTATTGTAATTTTCATTTTCTCCTTCTCTTGTAGTTGTAGATAGGAGCTTTAGGATGGCTTCAACATTTTGTAAAATTTATTATGAGAAAATAATTTTTTTATTATGAATATTATAAAATAAATTTATAAACAATAAATAATTATTTTCTCAAAAATGTGGCATATTAATAATTGCTAAATTTCAGTTGGCAGTCAATTTTCTGCAAATTGTTATTAACACTACTAAATATGAATCAGTTATTTTATGAATTAATTAATTTTAAATTCTTACTATGTTTACTTAAAATGTTACTTTCTTTAACACAAGAAAAATTAAAAATAATAATAATATATTATTTATAGATAATTTTATACTGAACTAACTTAATATTTATAAATCTAATTCAGAATTTTTTAATTTAGTCATTTTTATTAAAATTTACTAAAAATGCACAAAAAGTAATATTACTCAAAATTATTTTTTTGATTAATTAACTATATTAATATAGTACAATATAGAAATATTAAAAAAAAAGATGTATTTTTAATGGGATTATAACAAATTAAATCTCAAAATATTTTGACACATAATAACTCATAAAAAAAAATTTCAATCTAAATTATTTACTAAAAAAAATGTATTTACACTAAAAGCATTAACAAAAAAAAAAAAAAAAGTAGTTCCTCCTCTCCAATCGCGCAAACAAAACAAATAAATAAATAAAAATTAAATAATTTATTTCTCTCTCCTACCTATATGTTGTCGGACAAATTATTACATAGCTTACATCCAACTCCAATCAAACCCTCTTCACAACATGTGTACAATTCTAATTATTATAAAAGATTATAAGAGAAAAAAGAGGGTTTGGAAATAGAAAAACAAATTATCTATAGTTCGAAATAACATGCTATTATGCAACTTTATAGGGTAAAACAATTTTTACTTGTTGCTGTTGCTATCCTTTATATCGGAGAAATTATTACTGTTGCGGGCTAGAAATTACGCGGCGATAGAGATTTGATTCTACGTCTTAGCGTTGTACGTATAACTAGCACACACAGAGAACACAAGATTTTTTACGTGGAAAACCCTAAAAAGGGAAAAAACCATGAGGCCTAGCCCAGTTGAAAATGGTTCTACTAGATTTTGAGTTGGTTACAAAGGACTGAATCACCTCCAGGGGTGAACAGATTACAATCAATTAATTAAGTAAGATGCCGAGTCCTCAGCAGGATGTAGGGACTGAATGTCGAGCCCTAAATAGGATGTCGGGTCTTCAGCAGGATGTAGGAACTTTGGCAAGAAGTAAGGAATGAATGTCGGGCCTTGAACAAGACGTCGGGTCTTCAGCAGGATGTAGGAACTTTGGCAGGAAGTAAGGACTGAATGTCGGGCCTTGAACAAGACGTCGGGTCTTTGGCAGGACGTAGGGATTGAACGTCGAGCCTTAAGGTGGTGGTTCGGCGAGGTTCCTGCGGTGGTCCGGCGGTGGTCCGACGAGGTTCCTGCGGTGGTCCGGCGGTGGCCCGACGAGATTCCTGCGGTGGTCCGGCGGTGGTCCGGCGAAGTTCTGCGGTGGTCCGGCGGTGGTTCGGCGGCTGTCGAGGAGGAACTTCTTCCTTCTCTTCTTCCTTCTCTTCTCTTCTTCTCTCTCTTGCTTAGATGCTCTCTTGTGAAGAATGAGGGCTCTATTTATAGATTTTCTGGAGTGGCATGGTCTGTAAATAGGTGTGAGATCAAGGGCGAAAAGAGAGTGGTCAGAAATTAAGAGATTCTAGAAACTTCTATTCTCTCTCCCCAAAAACTATAAATATGCTCTTTAAGTCCTTAGGAAATCACTCCACTCCTCTTCTCATTCTCTTTTCTTTTCTTCTCCCTCTGTCCTTTCTATTGAGGCTTTCCCTCAGTTTTCTGAGGCCCCTATCTTGGCAAGGAAGTTCGGAGCCCTCTCCCTCTGTCCTTTCCATTGAGGCCTTCCCTCAGTTTTCTGAGGCCCCTCTCTTGGCAAGAAAGTTCGGAGATTTTCTTCTTTCCTCCTACACCCTTTAAGAGAAATGTTTGGTGATCGCCCCCCACCGAGAGATCCTGTGATCCGGGGGGACCCCGTTGCACCGCATGATGGCGAGCGGAGGCCAAACAGGGAGGTGGATGTGTCAGCGTCAACTGTTACAAATGACTTCATATTCCTTTTTCGCAAGAATTATTACTTTCCGAATGATGTGAAGACGATGGTCCCAAGGATGTCTGATCGGGCGAATCTTCCTCCTCCTGGGTACGTGACTATTTCTGAGGCCCACTTGCGGGCTGGTTTACGTTTTCCGCCTCCTACTGAGCTGATTGAAGTCTTGCAATGGTGCGGTGTGAGCATATTCCAACTTTCGTTTAAAGCAATGTCAGTGGCTATGGGATTGATTGCTCTCTTTCGGGATCGAGGAGCTACTATGACCCCGGAGCATCTTTCACGGATGGGTAAGTTCACCAGCAATACATCTGGGCGTGTGACTTTTAGATCCAAATTGGATGTGCGTACCCGCGATTCTTCAAAGAACTGGATCAATACTTTCTTTTTTGTGAAGAATGATTGGGGCTTGATAGAGAAGTGGGGGAAAATGAGGGATCTGCCATCCCCTCTGCATGTCAGTGAGGAAGACATAATAAGAATTTTGAAAGTTTTTTATCTCGAACATCTTCTATTTGAGGTTCGTCATATGAGCAAATACACTGAAGAAGAGTTCTTATTCAAGGTTGGGATTTCATTTCATACTGGGAGATCTGATGCAAGGAAGTTGAAGCCGACATCCAGGGTTCCTGAGCCCCCTGTCCCTACTTCAAAAGCGGCTCCCAAACGACCAGCAAGGGTTGACGACCCCCCGATTTCGAATAAGAAGAGGTTGGAAGAAACAAACACTGACAAGACCCTACCTGACTCTTCCCCAGCCAAGCTGCATATCCCTGATAACGTCATGAATCATCAATGCCTTGGGCATAACAAGACCAGTAACTTGGTGAGTAATATCTCCTAATATTTTTTATTTCATTTGCTTCTGAGGTGACTTCTAATGAACTTTTCTTTCTATTTTCAGCTGTCACGTGCTGTGATCGCAGTTAATGACTGGAACACTGAGTTTGTTAAGATCAAGTACCTCCAAGGGGAGTTCAAACGAAAGTATGATCAGAAGATTAAGGAGGTGAAGGTGCTTGAAGATGAGTTGAGCGAGTGCAGGACTGAGCTGGCTAACTCAATGCGCTCTGTATCTCTCCAGAATCGGCAGGCAGATCGGCACCAGATAGATCTTGAGGAGGCTCATGCGACGATCACCAGACTTTTGAGGGAGCAGAAAGTTTCTGAGGAGAAGATTGCATCGCTGGAGGCGAAGGATAAGGAGTCCCAGGCCATTATAGCTGAGAAGGAGGCTGTCTTGTCTAGCTCAGAACCTTCAAGAGTTATTGAAGACTTCAAGAAGTCCATAGCATTCAAGACTATCATCCAGGATCACGTTGAGGAGGCCCGAGATCACATCTATGCTATAGAGGTGAAGGGTTTGGAGCAGCAGTGCACTGAGGATGGATTTATTAGAGGCTTCTTTAAGGGGGTTCGCCTGATGCAGCGAAAGACCGGAGTTCCAGCCGAAGAGGTGACCCCTAGTCAGGCTTCAGCTGACTTTCCTTCAGGCTCTGATGGTGATGAGGTAGAGAGTGATCTTCGGAAGGTCCTCGATCTTGATGCAGATGATGAGATAGTAGATGTTGAGTAGGCTTTCTAGTTCCTGTTGTTTGTATTAGTTTATCTTTTTTAGTTATTGTGATGTACCTGATGTTTTGTACTGTTGTGTGATATCTACTTTGACTTAGTAGTGGATTATCGTTCTGTTGCTATATGACTTAAATGTTCCAGTGTATTTATTCATTATGAGTAAATTTCTTTTATGCTTGTTTAAGGTATTTATCTTCCAACATGTGCTTAAAAGTTTAAAAGGATCCTCTAAGGATGTATTGTTTACTCTAAGTTGTACGCCAGAGCCTTGCTTGATGACGCCAACCTGTATGAAAGAGGTTAAAAGAATCTATAAGAGATGTAAGACCTATCCGAGGTTGTGAGTCAGAGCCCTGCTCGATGACGTTAACCTGTGTGGAAGAGGTCGGGAGAATCCACTAAGGATATAAGACCTATCCGAGGTTGTGAGTCAGAGCCCTGCTCGATGACGTTAACCTGTGTGGAAGAGGTCGGGAAAGGTTGTGAGTCAGAGCCCTGCTCGATGACGTTAACCTGTGTGGAAGAGGTCGGGAAAATCCACCAAGGATATAAGACCTATCCGAGGTTGTGAGTCAGAGCCTTGCTCGATGACGTTAACCTGTGTGGAAGAGGTCGGATCGAATTCCCCTGGGATTGATCAACTAATGATTGAACAATAATCATCTACTGCTTAAAGTTCAAAACTTAACAAAGTCTTTACTGCCATTAAACGAAGAATATTGCTCCCGAAAATAGTTTAGGGGAGAAGGAAACTAGAAACACCACAAACAAAATCCGAAATTAAAGACATATACAGTAAGCAAAAGACATACAACATTCTAAAACAAACGACACGATCACGCTCTACTGATAGTATTTGCGGAGGTTCTCGATATTCCAAGTTCGAGGAAGCATCTTCCCTTCAGCATCCTTTAATTTGAAAGTCCCTGGCTTCACCATAGCTGCTACTAGGTACGGACCTTCCCAGAGGGGGGAGAGTTTATTTCGTTGAGGGCCTTTGCTTGCCGCCTCAATGCTGCGTAGGACCAGATCTCCTACCGATATATGTCGCGGCTTCATCCTTCTGTTATAGTGACGGGCAACTCTCTGGTGGTAGGCAGCAACCTTAAGTATTGTCCCGTTTCTTACTTCTGGAAGGAGGTCTAGGTTGTGCCTGAGTTTTTCGTCGTTGGTATTGGAGTCGAAAGTTTGTACTCTATGACTGGGGACTCCAATGTCGAATGGAATAACAACCTCTGTACCAAAGTAGAGGTTATACGGTGTCTCTCCTGTTGGAGTCCTTGCTATCGTACGATAGGCCCAAAGGACGTTTGGGAGCTCGTCAGCCCATTGCCCCCCAGCCTTCTCTAGCCGTGTTTTCAGTCCTCTCAGAATGGTTCGATTAGTGACTTCAGTCTGTCCATTAGTCTGAGGATGAGCCACAGCCGTGTGTACGAGATGAATGTGGAGATCTTTACAAAATGTGGTAAAGACCCTTCCGGTGAACTGTGTCCCGTTATCAGTAATAACTTTTGCAGGAATGCCAAAGCGACATATTATGCTCTTCCACAGAAACTGTTTGGCATTTGCTTCAGTGATCTTTGCTAGTGGATCTGCTTCTACCCATTTCGTGAAATAGTCGACAGCCAATATGATGAATTTTCGCTGTCCCGTGGCCATAGGAAATGGTCCCATTATGTCGATCCCCCATTGGGCAAAAGGCCAGGGACTCTGTAATGTCGATATCTCTACGGCGGGTAGATGAGTGAGGTTGGCATGCAACTGACAGCTGTTACATTTCCGTACAAGTTCTAATGCGTCCTGTTTTATCGTCGGCCAGTAGAACCCTTGTCTCAGGACCTTTTGGGCTAGCGCCCTTCCACCTAAATGTTCCCCACAAATGCCCGAATGTACTTCGCGAAGTGTATAGTTTGCCTCCGAAGGAGGAAGGCATTTGAGGTATGGCCCTGTGAAAGATCGTTTGTATAACTCTCCGTTAATAACGGTGAAGTTGGCTGCTTGCCTTCGAAGCCGTACTGCCATAGCTGAATCCTCAGGGAGAGAGCCTTCTTGTAGGAGAGCAAGAATGGGGTCGATCCAAGAAACTTCTTTTGATTCATCTATTGATTGAAGTACCCATGAGCCTTGAATGCTCGGGAAGTGGATCTCCTCAATGAATTTCCTTTTAAAAAAACATCTCCCGTCGTAGAGGTTGCTAGCTTGGAGAGTGAGTCTGCCCTTGCGTTTTGCTCTCGAAGGATATGGATGACCTGATGCTTTGCTATTTGAGCCAACAAGGTTTTAACTATCTGACAGTATTGAGCTAAAAGTGGGTTGTGAGTATCGAATTCCCCTTCTACTTGAGAAGCAACCAGTTGGGAATCAGTGTGAACCACTAAGTCTTGGACTTCGCAATCAATTGCCAATCTTAATCCAGCGATTAGAGCTTCATATTCAGCAACATTGTTTATTGCCGGGAACTTCAGTCTAAGCCCGTATTCAAGTGTGGCTTTCTGCGGGGAGATTAATAGGATTCCAGTACCAGCACCAGAACTCCCAGAAGCTCTGTCTACATATAATATCCAGCAGGAGGAAGAAGGGGATACATCAGGCAATTTCTCGGAGGTGTAGCTAGTACATTCGACCACAAAATCGGCAAGCACCTGTGACTTGATGTCAGGTCTAGGTAGGAACTGTATATCGAACTCTCCAAGTTCTACTGACCATTTGATCAATCTTTCGGATGCTTCGGGTTTTTGAAGAATATTTTTCAGCGGCAGGTTTGTATAAACCCTGATCGCGTGTGCCTAAAAATAAGGTCGTAACTTCCTGGCTGAGAAGACTAATGCTAAGGCTGTTTTGTCTGCCAATGGATAACGTATTTCAACATCTGAAAGTACCTTGCTGATGTAATAGACTGGGCGTTGAGTCGAATCATCCATCCGAACCAAGACCGAACTTATAGCTTGAGAAGAGACGGCCATGTACATATACAAAATTTCCCCTGGAATTGGCTTTGAGAGAAGCGGTGGTGAGGCTAGATAAGTTCGGAGTTGTTCAAAAGCTTCTTGGCATTTATCAGTCCATTGGAATCCTGAGCTACGAGCCCCTCTGAGGATCTTGAAGAAAGGCAAATATTTATCTCCCGAACGAGCCAGAAATCGAGAGAGAGTGCTGCAATCCTTCCATTCAGTCTCTGAACTTCTTTGATATTTCTGGGGGTAGCATGTCCCTTAGGGCCTTGATCTTTTCCGGGTTGGCCTCAATCCCTCGGTGGGTAACCATGAATCCCAGAAACTTTCCTGAGGTGACTCCAAATGCACATTTGGAGGGGTTGAGGCGCATGTTGTAAGATCGGAGGAGGTTAAAGCATTCTTCCAAATCCGAGATATGCTGAGATTTCTCGAGGCTCTTTACCAGCATATCGTCCACATAGACTTCCATGGTACGCCCAATAAGGTTCTTAAAAACCTTATTCATAAGTCGTTGGTAAGTTGCCCCTGCATTTTTGAGCCCAAATGGCATTACCAGGTAACAATATAACCCTTTATCCGTTTGAAAAGATGTTGCCTCCTCATCGGCAGGATCCATTTGTATTTGGTTGTATCCGGAGTAGGCATCCATAAAGCTTAACATCTGATGTCCGGATGTGGCGTCGACTAGCTGATCTATTCGGGGGGGAGCGGGAAGCTGTCCTTGGGGCAAGCTTTATTGAGATCCGTATAGTCCACGCACATTCTCCAAGTCCCATTTGTTTTTCCGAACCATCACGACGTTGGCTAACCAAGATGGATAGTGTACTTCCCTTATAAATCTTGCTTTTAAAAGCTTATCAACCTCCTGTTCGATTGCCAGTTGACGTTCTAGGGCGAAGTTTCGTTTCTTTTGAATCACTGGCTTACATGCTGGGTTGATCTTCAGGGAGTGCATAATTATTTCAGGATTAATGCCGGGCATATCAGCCGAACTCCATGCAAAGACGTCTTGATTTGTGCGTAGAAAGTCTACGTATTCTTTTTTCTCTGTATCTGAGAGGAGTGATCCAATCTGTACTGTTCTCGAGGGATATTCTTCTGATAGGGAGACACAAGTAAGATCTTCTACAGGGGAGCCCCTTGAGGAGTATCTTCATTCCGAAGATCGAAGTCTTCGATGCTTAGAGTAACTGATGAGTGTGGTTGGGCCTGCCTAAGATAGCATGATTGTGCTACTTGTTGATCTTCTCGTACTGTTCCGATCCCTGATGGGGTAGGAAACTTGAGTTTTAAGTGAGGAATTGAAGCAACAGCCCCGAATATTGTTTGGAGTGGCCTTCCAAAGATTGCATTGTAGGCTGATTCGGACTTCACCACAATGAACAGAATGGGGTGCTCAATTTGACGGGGGAATTCTCCAAGCATAACCGGGAGAGTAATGGTTCCTTCAACTCTTACAGGTCGGTTGTCAAATCCGTACAGTGGACCGGCAGCAGGCTGAAGTTTCTCTCTAGATAGGCCCATGCTAAGAAAAGTGGAGTAGAATAAAACATCTACTGAGCTTCCATTGTCTACCAAGATCCTTTTAACATTGTAGCATGGGTCGCCGATTCCTGCGCTAATCACTAGTGGGTCTTGATGAGGAGTCTTTACACCTTCTAGATCAGACTCCTTAAAGGTGATGAAGTGATCGACATGAAGCTTTTTTGTTGGTGGCTCCTTGTTCTCTGCGATTAGAACTTGACAAGGCGTTGAAGGGCCTCCAGCAATAGTTTCAATTTCGCCGACCATCTGGCGATTGTTTGTCGACTGTTTTTTGTTGATCTTGCCCCCCAGTTGGAACAGTTTCTTCTCGAGCTGTTGGATTCTTGACGAACTGTCGGAGATATCCTTGTCGGATCAGTCTCTCAATTTCCTCCTTGAGCTGCCTGCATGCTTCAGTGGTGTGTCCACGACTGCGGTGGAAATGACAATACTGTTCTTGGTTTCCGGTATTAGGCTTTAAAGGGTACGGCCACTTTACACTCTCTTGGTCTCGGATAGCCATTAATACATTTGTTCGGGATGTATTAAGTGGTGTGTACTCTTTTTCTTGTCGGGGCTCTCGTCGTGGCTGTGAGGGTCGAGGAGGAAGATTGTAGTTTCCTTGCTTCTTCTTTTGTGAGGGGGGATTCTCCGTCCCTGGGGGATTTTTTCGCTTCCCGGTTGTTTGCTCGAATTGCTTCCTATGAGCATTGATGGCTTCGTCGGCAGTAATTTGGGCCTCTACTCGGTGGATTAAATCCGCATAGGAATGGACCGTTTCTCGCATAAGTGCCGAGTAGAAAGGGCCTGGACGAAGCCCTCCAAGAAATACACCTCGTAGCAATTCGGGATCTACCCCTGGAATTTGTCGGGCTTCTGTAGAAAACCTTTGAAAATACTCTTTGAGAGATTCACCCTCGTTCTGTCGTATCCCCGAAAGGTGGGAGGAGTCTTTAATCATCCTTCGGTTGGCGACAAATTGTTCGACAAACATTTGGCCAATTTAACGAATAGGGGAATGGTCCGAGGGGGTAGGGAGTAAACCATGTCCGGGCCTGCCCTTTAAGGGTGGCCGGAAAAACTTGACAGAGCAGAGCATCTGGGGCCTGCTGGATATGCATAATAGTGCGGTAGTGATCGATATGTTCGTAGGGGTCTGAAGTCCCATCATAAGAATCAATATTTGGGAGTTTGAATCTTGCCGGAACGGGATATCGGAGGACAGCTTCGGTAAAAGGTGATGACTCCTGAATGTCCCGTTGGTGAAGGGACTGCCTGATACCTCCTGTGGGGAACTCTTCTCGGACTAATCTTCGTAACTCATGCCGTAGAGTATTACGGGGGAGTTCAGTGACGCGCTGTTGGTCTAAGTCCTCGGGGACGTCCGGCGGCATATGCTGTCGGTGACCCGTGCGCGAAGGATGGGTAGAGCTTGCTGTATCGGCAAGCTCATTCTCTAGACGTGTAGGAGGACGCATCCTTGGTGGAGGAAGGGGGACTTCGACATGAAGAATGTCTTCAAATCCTGGCTGATTTTGAGGGAGAAGAGCATCTTCTTGGGGTACCGGCATTGGTCCTCGAGCTCCCCTTAAAAGCTGAAGGATCTCATTCTGAGATTCCTCCATTTTTCTGATACGTTCTTCTAGGGACGGCCCTGAAGTTCCTTCTCCTATAGGGTGTCAGTTATTGGGGTGAAAGGAGGCAGATGCCTGTCGTCCTTGATTCAGGGACTGATTCCTGGATTGGTGTGAATTAGAGCGGGAGGTTCCCATGATGCGATGGCTACGCCTGTTGACCATTGGAGAATTCCTTAGTGTAGTGGGATTAGCTTCCCACAGACGGCGTCAATCTGTTGCGGGCTAGAAATTACGCGGCGATAGAGATTTGATTCTACGTCTTAGCGTTGTACGTATAACTAGCACACACAGAGAACACAAGATTCTTTACGTGGAAAACCCTAAAAAGGGAAAAAACCACGAGGCCTAGCCCAGTTGAAAATGGTTCCACTAGATTTTGAGTTGGTTACAAAGGACTGAATCACCTCCAGGGGTGAACAGATTACAATCAATTAATTAAGTAAGATGCCGAGTCCTCAGCAGGATGTAGGGACTGAATGTCGAGCCCTAAATAGGATGTCGGGTCTTCAGCAGGATGTAGGAACTTTGGCAGGAAGTAAGGAATGAATGTCGGGCCTTGAACAAGACGTCGGGTCTTCAGCAGGATGTAGGAACTTTGGCAAGAAGTAAGGACTGAATGTCGGGCCTTGAACAAGACGTCGGGTCTTTGGCAGGACGTAGGGATTGAACGTCGAGCCTTAAGGTGGTGGTCCGGCGAGGTTCCTGCGGTGGTCCGACGAGGTTCCTGCGGTGGTCCGGCGGTGTTCCGACGAGATTCCTGCGGTGGTCCGGCGGTGGTCCGGCGAAGTTCTGCGGTGGTCTGGCGGTGGTTCGGCGGCTGTCGAGGAGGAACTTCTTCCTTCTCTTCTTCCTTCTCTTCTCTTCTTCTCTCTCTTGCTTAGATGCTCTCTTGTGAAGAATGAGGGCTCTATTTATAGATTTTCTGGAGTGGCATGGTCTGTAAATAGGTGTGAGATCAAGGGCGAAAAGAGAGTGGTCAAATGGACGGCCGATATTGAATCCTACGATCGTGCACCGTTCGTTGGACATTTGAAGGCCTTAATGATGTCGGAATTTAGTGATCTTGGGCTCGTTGGATTCGTCTCGTCGATCCGTTCGATTCGAGTATAAGCTCGTCAAAATCGGATACCGTTTGGTAACTCAAATTGCGGTTTGAACCTTCCGACAGCACTTCGGGTCCATGATTCGGACCCATTTGGGCTCGGATTGGGTCGATCTTGGTGTCGTTGGGTTCGTATTTCCGAGACGCTCAGTTTGACTGTAAGCTCGTTGAAATCGGAGTTTGGATGCCCCGGATTTAATTTTTGAAGTCTCCAACTAGTTTTTTGCCTCGAGATTCGTGCCCGATCAAGCTAATTTTGTGATGACGTATCAATTACGTATGATCATCTAAAGTCGTTCAGAGGCGAATTAGGACGCACCACATCATCATTTTTGATATGTATTGATTCTATGTACCACTATGTACCGGGTGACATAACGCATTCTGATTCGCATCCAAACGATACAATAGCCGTACATAATAATTTCTTGTCTAACCCTCAGCTTCAGTGCCTTGAAGTTTTTTATTACTCATGCTTCTACTAGCCGCTAAACTTGAGAGCGATTAACCATTTGACACTATACGGAAAGGAAAATGTCATGATCGTCATTATTCAATCAAACATGACTAACATAACTTGTTTGATTAAGTCAAATCATTCTGATTGTGCTAAATTTAATGTTTTAGGGGTCATGAATTCAAAGTTGTAAGATTTTGATGTGTCACCCACTTTGGCTTAGCTCAAGTGGGGGGAACTCGGCTGGGCAAAGCTCAGATCCCGGACTCAATTCTCTTGGACGGCATTGACAGCCTTAAGTGTTGGCCCGAGTACATGCATGTGGGCTGTCTGCTAGGTTGATCGGGGTTTACTCACTGCGAAGTGGAGGGGTTCCTCATCAGAAAAAAAAAAAAGATTTTGATGTCTTTTGAAAAAAGTTTTAATATATTTGAATTAAATTTAAAATAATTTTTTAGTAAGAAAATAGAAATTCATATTTTGATATGATTAATTTTACAAATTATATCATTATATATAAAGGGAGAAATAGAAAAATAAAGTCCAATTTGACTGACAGTTAAACATAGCTTATTCCATCCCTAAGCCTTTTAAAAAATTTTCTCATACCCAATTTAAGCAAGTAAAAATAGAAAGAAAAAAAAAAGACTTATCTAATAATTATTGCAATTTACAAATTATATGAATGACCTTCCTAACTGATGGATGGTCAAATTGCAATTCCTAATGAAGGTGAATTTGGCAACCGATGCTGCAGTGGTTTTTTTTTTTTTTTTTTTTTGGGGGGGGGGGGGGGGGGGGGGGGGGATTTGAAGGAAGAGATTAAAGTAATGCTAAATGCTCAGAAAAATTTGAAGCACTAATATTGTCACAAAGAACTGAGATAGTGCCTACATGTAATCTTAAATCCAGTACTTGCTATTTTAACCAAAGAATTTAGACCACACAACTTCCTAAAGCAATGTTTGGCATATTTTGAGATTTCATTTGAGACAGTTTTTTTATTATTATTTAAAGCAGTTTTTTACTAAAAAAATTAAAATTATGTATTAAAAATTGCTTTAAGAAGCACTAAAAATGGCATTCCAAATGAAGCCTAAGTCTAAATTTTTTGTTTCTATTACATTTTTTTTTTTCATTTTGGCAGTTCTTTTGAGTATTGTTATAACTATTCTCCATAGAAAATGAAGGAGATTTTCCCTCAATTTACCTAACAAAAAACAAAAAAATCGCAGTTTACCAGTAAAATATGCTAAAAATGTGATATCTAAATCTAACGTTGAAAAAGTCTACACTGTTACATGTTATCCATCCCACATTCCTAAACCAGTTCCCTAAAACTACCACCAGATCTTAGCTTAGCTCGCCATTTGTCTTTTCTACAGGCTTAGGTGGCCAAAATTGTAGCCCCAGGCTTCATATATAGCCAGCCATATTTCATGCTCAACAAAGTATTTACTTTCACTTGCTTCTTTTCCAGAGCTTCCATTCTGTTAAGGAGATATATACCACTACTGCATTTTATTGTTTCGGTCATATCATCACCGAAGAAGGATTTTTGAGAGCCATGGCGCGGTGTCTTCCATATTATCGTCCGAACTATAAGTGGGAAGATGACTCCATGATCGGATCAGTCAAGGTTTGTTCATCATCAATGACGCTATGATTGGTTTATTTCATTCGTGCAGGGCAGTTTTTGGAGAGATTATTACATGCGGTGTCCGGATCGTCCGGGGGCAAATCCGGACGCACCACGTGGTGACGAGGCACGTCTGGATTCGCTTCCAAACGAATCCGGGTGGAGCACGAAATAATTTTCCTCGTCTCTGACTGCCATTGATCTTATTATTTTCGATCCTGCTACGATATAATAATGTTAACCCAGGAAGGGGGGGGGGGGGGGGGTGACGGCGGGTAGATATCCCATTCCCAAAATAATAATAGTAATAATAATAATGTTACTTTAATGTAATAATAAAGTGTGATTAAATTTTATGCTGTCATCTTTTTTTTTTTTCTGATTTGTTGCCCTTCATTGATCTGAAATTGGTTTGTCGGAGAGAATTTTCATCAATGCACGTTAATTGATATCTTGCATGGCTTGTTTTGTGAAGATATAAAAGATTGGATTGTCTTGATTTGTATTTTTGGACGAGGAATACTCCCTCGTACGTTTTTGAGAACATTCAATTTATTTGCATGATTTTGAGGATAATATTTGTTAAATGTTAATTGATCTACAAGAATCTTAAAGCCGGATTAAATTGTAAATTTTCAAAATTAAATTTAAAACTATTCTGAGTTTAGCATATTTATAATCAAAGTGAATACCGAGAAAAGATAAACCAATCGATATAACAAATGATCTTATTTGACTCTAAATGAACTCAAATCAGATAATAATAAAACATACTTGCAAGCTTCGAGATGTTAGTTGGAAAATCAAACGATATCTGAATATGATGTGCTTAAAGACAAATCAAGCGGATCGACTAGATAATCAAACGAGCCAAAGATCATTTGATTTTGACAATATTAAAAACACTCAAATTTTGAATAAATGATTTGTGATTAAAGAGTCAATATGAATCATTCGATGAAGTGTTTTAAATTTTAACCAAATTTACTAAATTAAAACTCTCAAAAAGCTACAAATAGTGTTCAATTTTCTATCTAAAGAGATATCAGAGAGCTAAAAAATTTTATTGTATTTTACTGTAATCATCACCAACATTGACAGGTTTTCATCATCTAACTATTGTCACTTTATTATTAAAATCTAACCTTCTGGAACCTAAAATCGTAATCGAATGGATGATTTCATTTTCTTATATTTATTAGAACCTTGACTGGTCTTATGGTCTTTTACTTGCTTTGGTTTCCCCTTTGTTGGAATTGGAATTGACGGTTAAGTCTGGTGCTCAGAAGCTCCAAATTCAGTGGGGATGCACAAAGCGGAGGAATAAGATGAGCAGGGAGATGAATGGAACGCTGAACAAGAAGAGATCAAGAGAAGAACACGATAAACTTGATTCCTTGCAGCAGAGGAACCAGAAAAGAAAGACTGAGAAGGAACTCAACAACAGAAGACCAGGTATTCTCTTTTTTTTTTTTACAATGTTAGAAGCAATACAAGATATTGATAAGCTTCAAATCTGCTGTGAAAAGGTATGGTCATCCGAATCAAGTTGCCTTCGAAGGAACTCAAGATTCAAGAGCAAGCATCTGTAAGCACAGATCCATGCTGTTCTTCTGTGGCCAAGAAAGCTAAAGTTCAAGCATACTTTGCTGAATCTGCACCCCGCAGTTCTTCTCAAGTCACCAAGACATCCAAAATAACAGAATCTGCAACCCAGTCATCTTCCCAAGTCACCAAGACATCCAAAGTTCAAGCAGACTTACCTGAATCTGCTCCTCGCTGCTCTCCTCAAGTCACTAAGCCAGACAAAGTTCAAGCAGACTTCACTGAATCTAATCCCCTCTATTCTTCTCAAAAAGCATCCAAAGCCTTCACTGAATCTGCACCTCGCGGTTCTTCTCAAATCACCAAGACATCCAATGTTCAAGCAGCCTTGACTGAAACTGCCCCCCATTGTTCTTCTCTTAACACCAAGAAGCCCAATGTGCAAGAAGGCTTAACTGAATCTGCAACTCGCTGTTCTAACCAAGTCATCAAGACAACCAAAAAACGAACAGCCGTCACTGAATCTGCTTCCCGCTTTTCTTCTCCAGTGACCAAGAAACCCAAAGTTCAAGCATGCCTAACTGACTCTGCACCAAGCTGTTCTTATCAAGTCACCAAGGCATCCAAAGGTAAAGCAGTCTTAACTGAATCTGGCCCCCGCTGCTCTGCTCTAGTCACCAAACCATCCAAACCTCAAGCAGTTTTAACTAACTAAATCTGCTCCTCTCTGCTCTGCTCAAGTCACCAAACCATCCAAACCTCGAGCAGTTTTAACTAAATCTGCTCCTCGCTGTTCTTCTGAGATCACCAAATCATCCAAAGCTTGAGCAGTTTTCACTGGATCAGCATTCCAATGCTGTTCTCAAACCACTAAGATATATAAGAGAGGCAATTGTTCACCGATTTGATAAAAAACTGGAAGCCTCCATAGATTCAGCCGAATGGGGCTGATGAAGATGAGCTGGACTGGCTGTTTGCTCCAAGGAAGTCACAGTTTCTGTGCGGACAACGAACATAGCTCTACATCCGGATGTCAATCATAATGAGCCACATCAGTCATACCGAGCCACGGAACTGACGCTCGGTACCGAGCCGCTGGCTCAGGCATCCTGACGGGTTCCGCTTTCGCATAGAATAATTCTTTCTTCCATTTTTACAATGCCCCGATTTCTGGAAAAATTATTCTATGCGGAAGCGGAACCCCGTCCAAATGCCTAAGCCCGTGGCTCGATATCGTAGGACCGAGCGTCGGTATCGCGGCTCTGTATGCTTGACTTGGCTCATTCTGATTGGTATATATCCGAATGTAGAGTTGCGTTCAATGTCCGCACAAAATAATCTCTCTCATTTCTTATCCTAGCTTCCAGGACAAATTTCTTCATTTATTGCGATTTTCATTTTATTATTTCTTTATTTTGTTGTAATAGTACATATAAGAGCTTTAGGATGCTTCAACATTTTGTAAAACTGGTTTTGAGATTATTGTGAATTTTTTTACTTATTAAGAATATTATAAAATAAATTTATAAAAAATAAATAACTATTTTCTCGAAAATGTTGTATATTAATAATTGCTAAACTTCCGTTGCCAATCAACTTTAATTTGTGCAAATTGTTATTAACACTACTAAATATATGCATCAGTTTTTTATGAATTAATTAATTTTAAATACTTACTATGTTTACCTAAAATATTAGGTTCTTTAAAACAAGATAAATTAAAAATAATAATAATATATTATTTATAGATAATTTTATACTGAACTTACTTAATATTTATAAATCTAATTCAGAAATATATAATTTAGTAATTTTTTATTAAAATTTACTAAAAATGCACAAAAACTAATGTTACTCAAAATTATTTTTTTGGACTAATTAACTATGTCAATATAGTATAAAATAAAAACATTATGAAAAAAATTTCAATCTAAATTATTTACTAAAAAATAAAAAAAAAAGTATTTACACTTAAAGAATTAACAAAAAAAAAAAGAAAAAAAAATAATATTTCTCTCCACTGGAGCACCAAAAAAGATAGTCCGCCAGGAGAAATTACCACGAGTCTGAATGTAGCTTGCGTCCGGACTCTGATCAAAATAGGTCATATTATACTATACACAACTTATGTACAATTTGAATTATTAAAAAAGATCATAAGAGAAAGTGGGTTTGGAAATAGAAAAATAAATTCTCTATAGTTCAAAATAACATGCTATTATGCAACTTCATTGGGTAAAACAATTTTTACTTCTTGTTGTTGCGATCCCTTCTACTGGAGAAATTATTAGGTGTGGTCATCAGATACAATTTAGAGGCGAATCAGGATGCATCATGTATCATTTTACTGTGTATCGGTGTTATGTACTGTTGTCCTGACTCGCCTCCGAACAATTTAATGACCACACGTAATAATTTATTGTCTAACCCTTAGCTTTAGTGCCTTGAAGTTCGTTACTACTCAGGCTTCGTTTGGGACGGCTTTTTTACTGCTTCTTAAAGCAGCTTTTTTAATTTTTGGACTAAAAAGCTGGTTTAAAAATCATTAAAAAAACGGTCCCAAACGAAGCCTATTACTTCTACCAGCTGCTAAACTTGAGAAAGATTAACCATTTGACACTATACGGAAAGAAAATGTCATGATCGTCAATCGTTGCTACACCATCTGATAAGTATGTCTCAAACGAAATTATTAAAGACAATTCATGAACTACTCCTTTCAACAATGTGACAAAAATAAAAATAAAAAACTCACACATTAAGCGTGTAAAAATGATTATAAAGTGATTGTGGAGAAAGCAACTTCTTAAAAATTATTATAGAAAGCAGATACTTACAAAAAAATTTTAAATGCAGAAAAAAAAAAAAAAAAAAGAATGACCCAATATAAATTGTGATCGTGGTTAGAAAAACAAAGCAGTAAAAAACTAGCCCAAAGCCTTAGGCTTCGTTTGTGGAACGATTTTCTTATTGATTCCAAAAGCGGCTTTCTATCACCAAAAATTTAATTTTTGTACTAAAAAGTTATTTTAAGAAGCGATAAGAAAGTTGCCCCAATTAGTGAGAAGATTTTTTTATTGCTTTTTAAAGCATATTTTTAATATAAAAATTAAAACTTTTATACTATAAAGCTACTTTAAGAAGCGGTAATATAAAGCCGTCCCAAACAAATCCAAGAAATTCTAGTACAAAAATTTCAAATGCAAGAAATTTTAAAAAGCAGTACGAAAAATTTACGAAAACTATCCCAAAAGTAGTTTTAAGAAGCTTCATTTGAGACAGTTTTCGTACTGCTTTTTAAAATGGACTTTTAGTACAAAAATTTCACAACAACAACAACAACAACAAGCCTTTATCCCACTACGTGGGGTCGGCTACATGAATCCTTTTTCTCCATTGTGTCCTATTAAAAGTCAAATTCTCGTTTAAATCTAATAAAGAAAGGTCATTCCTAATATTTTCTAACCAAGTCTTTTTAGGTCTACCCCTACCTTCCTTAACATAAGTCAAATCTAATACCTCTACTCTCCTAACCGGGTCATCGCAAGGCCGCCGTTTTATGTGACCAAACCATCTAAGGCGACTTTCTCTAATCTTATCTTCTACTGGAGCTACTCCAACCTTTTCACGTATATGCTCATTTCGTATCCTATCTCTAAGGGTAAAGCCACTCATCCACCTGAGCATCCTCATCTCTGCCACACTTAACTTAGTATTATGCTTCTCTTTTAAAGGCCAACATTCGGCACCATAAAGCATTGCAGGCCTCACTACCATCTTATAGAATTTTCCCTTAAGTTTGAGGGGTACATTTCTATCACATAACAAGCCCGATGCATTCCTCCACTTCAACCATCCAACTTGAATTCTGCTGATAATATCCCCATCTATTTCACCATCACTCTGAACAATAGATCCAAGATATCTAAAACGTGTACTCTTATTAATGACTTGATCGCCCAAAAGTCACAATCCCCTCACTAGGTCTATTACTACTAAAATTGCACTCCATATATTCCGTTTTAGATCTACTCAAGCGAAAACCTTTAGACTCTAAAGTTGACCTCCATAATTCAAGTTTACCTTCAACTCCCTCTCTAGTCTTATCAACAAGAAGAATATCATCAACAAAAAGCATACACCAAGGTACATCCTCTTGCAAATGTCTAGTGAGAACATCCATGACTAAAGCAAAAAGATATGGGCTTAAGGCTGATCCTTGATGTAACCCAACCGAAATAGGGAAATACTTGGTCAATCCACCTTGTGTTTGAACACAAGTAATAGCTCCTGCATACATATCTTTAATGATTTGAATATAAGCATTATTGACTCCTTTCTTTTCAAGAACTCTCCATAGCACTTCTCTTGGAACTTTATCATATGCTTTTTCTAAATCAATAAATATCATATGTAGATCATCCTTATTTTCTCTATATTTCTCCATCAAACCTCTTAATAAATGTATGGATTCCATAGTCGACCTACCCGGCATGAATCCAAATTGATTTTGAGAAACATTAGTATCACGCCGCAACCTATGCTCCAAAACTCGCTCCCATAGTTTTAAAGTATGACACATTAACTTAATACCTCTATAATTCGCACAATCTTGTACATCACCTTTATTCTTAAAAATAGGAATTAACACACTCATTCTTCACTCATCTGGCATCTTCTTAGTTTTCAAAATAGTATTAAAAAGTTTAGTAAGCCATGAAATTCCTTCATCTCCTAAGCATTTCCATACCTCTATTGAAATATCATCAGGTCCAACAGCTTTTCCACCCTTCATTTTCTTTAAAGCCTCTCTAACTTCAGATTTACTAATACGCCGATAAAAACATAAATCTTTATTTTCATCTAGGGTGCTAAGGCCACTATAGTCAATCTTATTTTCACAATCTTCATTAAAAAGTTTAGCAAAATATCTCATCCATCTTTGTTGAATATCACCTTCTAAGAAAAGTATTTTTTGATCTTCATCTTTAATACACTTCACTTGAACTAAATCCTTACTACTCCTATCTCTTTGTTTGGCTAACTTATACATATATCTTTCTCCCTCTTTAGTATCTAATATATTATATAAATCACTAAAAGCTAATGCCTTTGCATCGCATATTGCTTTCTTAGCATCCTTACGAGCCACTTTATATATTTCCCAATTATCAGAATTTTTAAAATTAAACCAATTTTTATAACAAAGCTTCTTATTTTTAATTTTTTCTTGCACATTAGGATTCCACCACCAACTATTTTTATTATTGGGAGCTTTTCCCTTTGATACTCCAAAGACATCTTTTGCAATATTCTTAATATCACTAGTCACTTTTTCCCACATAATATTAGCATCCTCATGCACAGACAAAATCTTATGATCTAAAATCTTATTTCCAAAAATTTTAAATGCAAAAAATTTTTGTACTAAAAAATAGTTTTAGAAAACAAAAAGAAAGCCGTCCCAAACAAACTCCTCAATTTTTCTATGGTGATCATGAGATAATGGAATAAATAACCAATACTCACATCAAAATTTTCTTTGAGAAATATGTCTGAAAATATTCTAAAGTTTGCTTAAAAGCCCCACACATGAAGGAAAATATCCACACACACAAAAAAAAAACATTCCAATTTTGTTGATCAGATTATCGGCCACAATAATATTTAGTTTGCAATTAGCAAATAAACATATACGATTAAGGCTTCATTTGGGACGATTTTTTTATTGCTTTCTAAAATATAGTTTTAGGATAAAAATAAAAAATTTTGTACTAAAACTCCGTTTTAGAAAGCAGTAAAAAAGTCGTCCCAAACAAAGCCTAAATCACAGTGCCTAAATTTTTTACCCTATTAAATAACAAAATTTTGGTTTGAAAGAAAAATCACAGAGATAGCCTATGATGTCATCAATATATTAAAAACTTTAAAGTTTTTCGAATGCTATTTTCAACATAAAATGAATCAGATTTAAAAATATCATAATTTTATCATTAGGACATTTGGAAGTTAAAATTCTTTTAAAATTCAAAATGACATAACTGCCAAAACAATTTTTGGAGAAGAAAACATATGAATAGTCATATAGGAAAAAATATAGCCAACGCGGTCAAAATAAAGAAGGAAAATTTATTAAAGATTATCCAAAATTGCTCAAATGCTCTTAAAAAGAAAAAAAAAATCAAGGTTTTAGATAAAATTTTTGGCAATTTTTAGAGGTACCATCATCTCTACCTATCTCGTCAAGGATAATCTCTATTCCTCTCAAGTTAACGTAAACCCTCTATTCAATGAGAAATTATTCTGTGGAGTACAGACGGGAAGAACTAGCCGGACATATGAGTGTACATACTCTTTGTATACGATGCATACACTCATAGTCCAGACGACTTCCTGTCCGGACTCCACACGGAATAATTTCTCCTACTCAACTCAAGAAGAAAAAATAGAGCTTCAAAATAGAGATCAAGCCTCACTTAGGTTTTGTTTGGAATTTTTTTATTTCTGTTTTTTAAAATAGTTTGTTAGTACGAAAATATTTTTAACTTAAATTTTTTATACTATAAAGCTGCTTTAAAAAAAATAGTAAGCAAGTTTTCTCAAATGAAGTCTTAGGCTTAAGCTTCGTTTGGGACGGCTATTTTATTGTATCTTAAAGTAACTTTTTAGTACATAAATTAAAATTTTTGTATTAAAAAAATACTTTTAAGAAGTAGTAAAAAAATATGCCCAAACCAAACCTTAATTTCAGACAAAAAAACAGGCTAAAACCTCTTTGTAGATGAAGACCAGAGCCTCAAAGCAGAAACTGCTAACATTGGTTATCACCATAGTTTACGATTAAAGTAGGACAATATCTAACAACTATATAAAGGAGAACTTTATGCCTAGGAAGGAAATTTGAGAATTTCCCTTCAGCCTTAAAGGGAATATTCATGGAGGAGAAAAGACAATATTTTAGATTTTTTTCCTATAAATCTTAGTATTTACTAAAAAAAATAAAAACACCTTCAACGAAAAACATAAGAAGAAAAAAAGAGAAAACTAAAAATACATAATGCACATCCAATATATACAGTGCGGCGAATAAAGTCAATCGTTATAGCCTCCTCATCCATATCCGTGCATGATTTGCACCTACATTGGCCTTTTTTGGGAAAGATTATTAGGTGCGGAGTGCGGACGGGGAGACCGTCCACACATGTCTTATTCCGCGCTAGGTACCGGCACTCAGTACCGCTGGGTATTCATGTTTGTGCGGACGGTGCACACTCTGCACCTAATAATTTTTCCTTTTTTGAACATTTGTGGACTCTTTAGATCCGTACACAATTTTGATTCCCATTGAGGGATTAATGAGTAGTTTCAAACAATTTTATAGAGATTAGGATCAAATTTCTTGATTGTTGTTGCCTCAAATGATACATCAATCTTGAGGAAGGGAAAACTAATAATAACGAAGAAGTTATGTACTTCATAGCCCTCATAAAAAGCTCAATTATGATTTTGCTTCACAAAATTTTTAAGGTTATATATATATATGGAAATTATTAATGTTAATCTATAAATTAGAATTAGTTTATTAACTTATTTGATTAATTTTTAATGAATATTTGTTTAATGATCAAATTTAAGAATGTGAAATGAGTAAAGTTGGAGTAGCTTCAATGACAAATAAAATTACAAAGAGTAGTCTTAGATGGTTTGGTCACATATAGGGGTTGTTTTGGTAGCAGGATTTAGGCTAGATTTGAGGCGGATTTGAGGAAAATCTAGCCAAACAGCCTAAAATGCAAAACGGTAAATGAAATCCCTCGTAGACGAAAAATTCTGCCGATTCGCACTAAATCCCGAATTTTTTATATCCTCTATTTTGCTAGATTTATGAAATCCATGGCACATGGGGAAGAATCCGCTCGGTAAATCCTGCTCTATAGCCAAATAGTCACATGAGATTTAAGATGATTTATCATGAATGTTATCAAATAGTTTTCAGGATTTAAGTCTATCAGGATTTAAGAAATCCGGATTTAGAGGATTTACAAAATCTTACTTAAATCAAATCCGAGATGCTACCAAACAGCCCCAAAATGCTTATCTTTAAATGACATGGTTAAAAGAGTAGATGTATTAGATTTGAATTATGTTGAAAAAGTTAGAGGTAGACCTAAAAATATTTGTTCATACAAAATTAGAAATTGACTTTTTTTATCAGGTTAAATGAGAATTTGATTCTTACTATGACACAACATGAAAAAATGATTCATGTAGCTGACTCCACATAGTGAGATAAAAATTTGATGTTTTTGTTGTGATTAAATTGATGAGAAACAAATGAGTTGAATGCCCCTCACCAAAAGTATTATTTCTCTATATTTTAAAAATTAAATTAAGTAAAATTAATAAAGGTGTAAAAAAAATCACTTGATTTTAATAATTTTTATATCTCAAATTTAATAAATTGTTATATAGATAATTAAATTTTTGGAAATTTCAAGAAATTTAATATCCTTCTTTTATGTGGATTAAGATAAATAATATTGATTTTAAATTAAATCTCAACTAATTTAAAATATAAATAAATTAAATATTTAAATTACATTAAAATATGTAGTATATAAAAAAGTATGTTGTATTTTAAATATAATTAATATTAATAATATTTTTAATATAATTTCAATTTTTAATTTCTATCGCCCAATCAAGTCGCTGGAGAAACTTCTAATATCGGAGGTGACGGACCATGTAACAATCGGGTTCTTCTGGCCGCTGGATTGCCGCATGGACTTTCCATCAATAACAAATAATATATTTTTAATGGGTTATCCTATTCCACACCACAAGTTACCGGTGCTCGTTCAGGCTCTATAAATAGCTCCAGACCCCTCTTACGAGCCTGCGAATGCCTTCTTATTTCTGTCTCTTCTTTTGAAAACCCTAGCCCTAGGTTTCTCCGTTGCCTCTCCAAGTCTTCTTGTCTCGTTTCTCTCTCTTTTCTTTTGTTCCTGTCTGATCGGCCTTTTTCTTGCTGATTACTTAAATACGTAGCGAGCCTTGTGCGTCTTTCGTGCTGTTTGGGGCTTATCAGCATCGGAGAAGAATTCCGAGAGCCATGGCTCGGTGCATTCCGTATACGCGTCCGAATTATTGGAGGGAAGATGTCTTCCTGATCGGATCAATCAAGGTTTGTTGAGCATTAATGAGGCTGCTATTGATTAATTTCATTTGTGCTCGACTGCCTGCAGTTGATCCGATTATTAATTGTCCTGTTATTGTTAAAATGGCCCTTGAATGTAATAATTTCCAGTTTGTAAAATATCCAAAAGATTGAAAGGAAATTTTATGTTGATGTATTTTGACAGTCACAGACTGAATATTTTTCTTTATTATTTGGTCATCCGTATGATTTTTTGCCTGCAAAGATATCGAATTCAAATGAGATCTAATGACGACACTCTGTTTTAAGGGTTTCATTTCGTTTGTCTCTGTCGTTCATATCTTGTGGAAAATTTTGATTAGTACTCCGGAATTAAGGTCTCTAATACCATGTTGTGAAGGTCTGTGATGGGGTTACCTTGACGCTTTTGTTTTTGGTTTACTTATTTTCACTCGAGGAACATACTCTGCAGCAAATAATCAGGATAAAATCACTGAAGTTATGTTGTCAGTTGAAAAAATGCTTTAATAACTATGTTGTGTTAGTAAACGAAAGTTAACTGAGGGAGTTCCTTAATAAATCCGAATTTGTACAGATGATTATCACCTGGGGGGTCTGTTCATGATTGCTTTCAAACTAGGAATTGTTGATTGGTCAACATTCATCATTCCTTAAAAATCGTGAGCATTAATTATCAAATGAAATCATGTTTATAATTATAACTGATTTTAATAAGCAAATTATGATGCCTGAACAATAATCATCCGTACATTCTCAACTGTTATATAATGCACTGATATTTTTAGACTTCGGTGTTTTTTTGGTATCTTCAATATATCGTAGGTGCCCCAGCTATATGAATTAATGCAACTGTCATTGGACGAGTAGGTAATGGATCAGTTCATATCTAGTATTGATTGATGTGTAGAAATATCTGTGCATGGTACAGTTTATGTTTCATGCACCACCGCCACTAAAGAATGAATGAAAATAATGATATATACTAAAGTTTTTAGTATATTTCTGTTCAGCATGATTATAACTAAATTACGTCAATCTTGGTTTAAAAATGCTGTTTTACCTGGACTTGAGAGGTACTATCAAACTAAACACATTCTTATGTTCTCTAGATAGTATTGATATCTATATACCTTTGAACAAAAGGCAAAAGGCCCCTGATTGTTGAATGAAAGCGAAACAGCCCTAAATTGCTGATTGTTGAATGATAGCATTTGGAGCATTTTATCTCATCTTTGGAGGCAGGTGATGTTTAAATAAAACTCTTCAGTGTGCTAGATCAATGTGGCTTAAGGAGCCAAAATTTGTTAAAAACACATTATTTGCTTTCCTTAATTACATTGAAATTATTGCTCATTTTTTGGGCTAGAAATGTTGATTTTTTACTCCTTAAGAGTGTTATTATGAATTGGAGACCTTAGAGTTTCTAGGCCCTTCATGCAGTTTATCATATCATTTTTTTTTTCCTTTCGGATGGTGTATGTGTTTTGTTCCAAAACATATTTCCCTTATAATATTCTACTTATATATTACACAACATGAACTGTTCATATAAAAACATCATATATTGAAATGGGTTCACTGGTAAAGCCTCTCGCACTTACTTTACGCTGATGATTTTTTTATTTTTGGTAAAGCCTCTCCCCTTAATTGTTCAGCCTTGAAGGAGATTCTTGGCACTTTTGCTAGCTCCACTGGTTTGGTCTTTAATCTGGACAAAAGCTCTATCATTCTTACCAATGCTAATGACATTTGTGCTATTCTCAACGTCCCTTCCCTCTGTTCCAAAATTACCTACTTGGGATTGCCAGTCTCCATTAAGAGAGCCCGCCTCTCTAATTTTCCCCTCGATGTTATCACTAACAAGCTTTCAGGTTGGAAAGCCAAATCACTTTTTTTTTGCAGGTCGGCTTAAATTCCTTAGATTCACTATTAGGAATACCATTGCTTATTGAATTCGTGGTGCAATCATACCGAAGTCCTGCACCAAGCAAATTGTCAAAATTTTAGCAAAATTCCTATACTTTGGTGATTCTAATGCAAAGAAAAATGCATATGGTTTCATCGTTCAACACATGCAAACCTAAAACAAAGGGGGATTGGGCATTCATGATTTCAATGCTCTTAGATATGCTTGTAATTGCTCTTTAATTTACACTTAGTTATTCAACAAGTACTGTTCACCATGGAAAAATCCCTCACCTAATTCCTCTTGTATGTGGAAAAGTGTATGTAATTCATCCCTTAAAGTTAAAAACAGTTTCCATTTTAAAGTAACTGTTAATAGCCCTCTCTCCCTTAAGTGGGA
Source organism: Dendrobium officinale (assembly GCA_019514585.1). NCBI lineage: Eukaryota > Viridiplantae > Streptophyta > Magnoliopsida > Asparagales > Orchidaceae > Dendrobium > Dendrobium officinale. The sequence continues at coordinate 22,692,005 of CM033696.1, forward strand.
CCATTGGTGTAATGGTATTGCTTTCGCTGAGCTACCTCACCATGAATCCTTACTTGATCATTTTTATGCCGAAGCTCGTATTGCTGACCTCATTGACACTAATGGTTGGAAGCTGCTTGCTTCTTGTCATGTGATTATACAAAATAGAATCCTTCCAATCCCTATATATTCTGAAGGAAACATGAGATGTCTGATTTGGAGTTCTTATATTGGGGGTAGCTTTAACTCTTTCGTGCAAGACTTTTATAAAGATGATAATTTGGTCTCTTGGCATAGTGTTGTGTGGCATAAGCATTATGCTCTTCCGTTGTCTATTTTCGGTTGGCTTCATGTGATCGGGGGTCTCAAAGCTGTTGATGTTCTTATAAAGAGAAATATTGGGCTGATCCTTCCTGTTGTCTGTGCAAATCGAACCATCAGAGTGCTTCACACTTGTTTTACCTTCTCCATCGTCTCCTATTTTCTGCCAATCTAAAAAGATTTTCCTATGCGGCCCAATATAACTCAAACTTTGGATTTTACTGCTTGAAGGGCTGATCGTACACCGTATAAACTGAATTTCTTGCTGTTATGGTGCTCTATTTACCATATTTGGCGGGAGAGAAATGCTAGAAAATTTGCTAACTCTTCCAATAGCTATATTACCATACAGGAGAGCATAAGAAAAGCAGTATGTCTTAAACTGATGAGATGGAAAAATGGAGAGGAGTTTACTAGTGTGCTATATGACCTGGGTTTTTCTTACTGTCTGTTCCTAGAGCTCTGAGCGGGTTTTGTTGTTTTGCCGGTTCATGCTCTCTTGTCATTTGCGAACTTAATTATGTGTTTTTATGCTGGAGTTGCGTTCATCCGGTTGCGCAATTATTTCATCTTCTTTTGCTATATGCGATTCTTGTCAAATGGGTCTGAGATTGGTATGGGGCGAGGATGAATGCATTGCATCCCTCATTCAAATGCACGGCGATTCTTAGCAACATTATCTATTAATGAAGGCAATCCCCGCAACGTTGGTGTTTGATGGTTGCAATGACGCTGTTCTGAGCCTTTTGGAATTTGAAAATTTTCTTTTCATGGTTTTGTGGGTTCCAGTTTTTGTCTATGGCCCTTCTTCTCTTAGTCTCTTTCAGCTCTTTTTGGTTGGTGTTTTTTCTTACACCTTTTTGTTGAGCTGGAGCTTTTGCTCTTAGTTTTTCCTTACAATTTCCTATTTTCATAGTTTTCTGCTTTTGATTGTTTCTTACAATCTCTTCTCTTGCAACTATTTTTCATATAATGGAATTTGGGCTTTGCCCTTAACTTTCCGCCCAAAAAAAGGGGTTCCATGTATTTGCTTTGTTTTCCCGTCATCTTTCCCTTTTTGGAACTGATAGTTCAGTCTGGTGCCCAGAAACTCCAGATTCAATGGGGAAACACAAAGCAGAGGAAACAATTGACCAGGAAGGTGAATGAAAAGCAGAACAAAAAGAGATCCAGAGAAGAGCATGATAATCTGGATTCCTTGCAGCGCAAAAACAAGAAAAGAAAGGCTGACAAGTCTATAAAATTCAATAAAAGCCTCCATTTTGCAAAAAAAGAATTTTCTGACCATTTGGAAAGGAGTGACCTTTCTGAAGAATATGATCCCCCAGCTTTAGTTCTGAACAAATGCAACTCCTCGAAGGGCACTCAAAACAGTAAAAATGGCAATGCTGTTAAGGACTCCGATCCCAAGAAGCAAAAACCAGGTACCTATTTTTGGTGGTTCACATGATTGGTGGTTTCTCTTAATTGATGTGCTTTAAACCTATTGTGAAAAGGTATGGTCATACGAATTAAGTTGCCTTTGAAGAAGCAAAAGGATGCCGAGCCAGAATCTGCAAGCACAAATCCCAGCTGCTCTTCAATATTCACCAAATCATCCGCTGCGCAAGCTTTCTTGACTGATTCTGCTCCTTGCTCTTCTTCTCAAGCTACCGAACCATCCGATGTTCAAGCTATTTTAACTGAATCTGCTCTGAGAACAAAGGAGCCGCAACCAGAGACAGTTTCCCAGCCTTCCATCTCTGCTCCTTTCTCCACACCACCCATCCTTCAAGAAAGATGGAGCAGTGGTAGGAACTGCACACAGGGATCAGAGTGGGAGTTGTTCAGAGATTTGATAATAAACTGGAAGCCTCCGTCGATTCGGCGGCTCAAGGCAGACGAAGCCGAGCTGGATTGGCTCTTCGCCACACAGAAGCCACAGGATGCAAAACCCAGTGCACAGATTTGCAAGGCTGGCGTCTCTAATCCTAGCACTGCAAGTTCTTTGCAACCTAGAGCTACCTATCTACCTGAGTTCAACACGTACCAGATGCCCTATGTGATCCCATTTTGAAATTTGGAGGTGGATGGATTGATGGAAATGTGGAGCTGAGTTGTACAGAACGGATTATTTTTCTATACCAATGAGGATTAGCTCATGTAGTATTGTTCTTCCTCTCTCAAATGTGAGATGATGGGTTTAGCTTCCACTTGATTGATTGGTTTAAAAGAAAATCCCTAAAGGGTGATTGAATGCGGTTGTATTGTAAGTAGAGGAAATTGAAATGAAGTTTAGAAAAGCATTTTTTCTAGCCAGTTTGTTTCATTTATTTTGACTCTGATCGATCTTTTTTTGCCTTCCTATATATACATGGCTTTAATCTCTTGTAACATTCGTGTTGAGATCATGTCCTTCTTCTGAGATCTCATGCAGCATGCTTCTTATTGCCACGTCTTTTCTGCTTAGACCGACCTGTTACAACTTTTTGAGTTTGTTTCTGAGGTGCAGGGCTCCTACTAAGCCACAGAAAATGCTACCTTCTAACCTGAACTTTGGCTTTCATCCATGGACGGTCTACGGGTAACCGGTGACGATTCTAAGGTATTCGATTTTTGTTTATTTTCATGAGAATTTGGATACTTTTGGTCATTTTGAGTCTCCTTTCAAATTTGTCAATATTTTCATTTGGATCCTCACTTGCTATGTTATTTTTTAAAGATTTCATTTAAGATTTTTTTTAATAGCTTTAAAATAATTTTATAGTAAAAAAATTATTATATAAAACAATAAAAAAATTATCTCAAATAAAAATTTAGTAAGCTTTATTTGAGATGACATTCTTACTTTCAACTAGCTTTAAAAAGCATAAAGAAAGCCGTCTCAAATAAAGCTTTAGTTTTCAATTAAGATTCCATTTAGAATGACTTTTTTTGTGCTTCTTAAAATAAATTTTTATTATAAAAATTTTAAGACAACTTTTGATCACAATTTTTTAGTTGCTTAAAATAAATTATACTAAAAAAATACTGAAAAAATAATAAAAAAAAAATGTTCCAAACAAAATTTTATATGTTAACCTGAGAGAAATGCCTAAGACGTATAGTATCACGCTGGGTTTAGCTTTAGAATTCAGTTCTATTTAATACAAAATCATAATAATTATTCTATTTGTAACTAAATTTTCCAATTTATTAAAAAATGATGCAATTGGTATTAAGCCCAGCTTCAAACCAAGGCTTTAATTTTTATTACAATTTTGTATTCGATGACAAAAAAATGTTTAGGTGATAGCATCGAACAAAAAAGGTACATCCCTATATATTTAAAACATTATAGACGAAAAAAAAAAAAAAATACAACCAACAAAGATTTGCATTGAATAAACAAACTGTCCTTGAAAACCTTAAATAGATATACAATATAATAATATAGCATGTCTTGTAAGGAGACAGTTCAAGATGACCGCACACATCAAATGCTTATGAATGGGAGCGAAGTCCTCTGAAGTCTTGGCCATGAAAAAAGAGTTGATTACAAACATAAATACAACATATGGTTTTGTTTTGTTTTTTTTTTTTTTTTCCTCTTCAACCTGCTGTTGTTGATGTCAGTTAAATATAGAGGAAGAGCTTTAATTCAGATAGAAACTTAGGCTTCGTTTGGGACGGCTTTTTCTATGCTTCTTGACGCAATTTTTTAGTTAAAAAATTAAAAATTTTATACTAGAAAGCTACTTTAAGAAGCAGTAAGAAAGTCGTCTCAAACAAAGCCTTAGACTGTGCAAGAAATATGCATGACCGTTCTTCAATGCACTTTCCTCACAAAATGAAGCAAGATTTTTGTGCCCTTCTCTTCTTCTTCTTCTTTTGCTTGGGTGGCTGGAGAACAACTTTGATGGGCCGCATCAAAAACACAGCTTTGATATTCTGTGCCGCAAATATTATCAGATAAAACAGACTTTTAGCCACCTGCGAACATGTAGGATTGATGATTAAAAACATACCTGTTGTGTTTTTGAGCTGCACTCAACGTAAGAAGCAGCACCTATTTGCTTTCTAAGCTCCTCTCCCTTTAAGAATATATTAAAATACATTAGAAGTTAAGAAATTTAAGCAGAGCATAGAAAGAACTCATGAAATTGAATTCATATGCCATTTTTGTTGCATCTTAATTCATCTTTACCTGCGCAGTAGTAATAGGCACAGCTCCTGGGTGGTCGATAAAGAACTGTTGGTCATCTCGAAGATCTGAAAGGATATCACACTTGAGTTATAGGTGATAGTTTGTTCAATACAAAGAAATCAAGAGGCTATTATTTTCTGAAAAAAAAAAAAAGAATGTCGAGTAAAAAGCATACAGCTTAAAAAAATGAATGTTTGCCTGAAGAGATGATATGGATTAGGGGTGTAAACGAGTCAATTCGAACTAGAGTAAAAACAAACTCGAGCTCGGCTTGTTTCTCTGAAAACCGGCTCGAATTCGTGCCCAAAAAATGAACTCGAACTTGGCTCGTCCTTTAACTCCCCGGCTCGAGAGCTTGACTCGAGCTCGGTGGAAGTTCACTAAAGAAGCACGATGGACGAACTAGCAAAATTACTCTAGAACTGGCGAAATCTACCATCAAAATTATCAAATATATGGAAATGTGCTACTAAATTTCTTACTAGTGATTATGAATTATAGATATGATCTCAGGAAGGATACTTGCTAATGCTAAAGAAAATGCTAACCTCTACCTCTTGAATATTGAAGAAAATACTAAAAAACAAGTGAAATATGCTCAATATGTATATTTCATTCTTCCTTTAATGAAAGTGTAATAATAATATGGTACTTTCATCTTGGTCATTTCAACTTCATATTTCTTAAAAAGTTATTGCTCTCTCTATTTATCATACAAATCCTAAAACATTCCAGAGTATAGAACTTTCCGATGATCCATACACAGTTGGACCATTTAACCTATTCAACTCTATAAAGCCTCATAACTTTTAATTGTCATCCATGGTGACATTTAGGAACAATCTCAGGTAAACGATATCTTGGGGGCTTGACTGATTTATATTATTTGTTGATGGCCGTACTAGAGCTACCTGGGTCTTTCTAATGAAAATAAATTTGAAACAAATTCAATTTTTTAAATATTCCAATTTTTATACAAATCCAAGTTAAAATTCAAATTCAAATCATTGGGATCAATATTAAGAAATGATATTGTTATTGCATTCTTGGAAACCATCTTCTTCAACTAGAAATTATCCACCAAAATTCTTGTATTCATGCTCAATAAAATAGGATAGCAAAAAGAAAAAATAGACATATTTTAGAGGTTGCTCGATCAATTTTGATAACTAATAATGTCCTAAATATTATCGAGGAAAGCTATCCTTATAATTTTATATCTCATCAATTGTGTGCAATCAAGAATTCTTAAATTCAAAACTCCTTATCAAACTCTCATCAGGGCCTATCCCAAAAAATGAACTCACCTCCATCATTCCTCCAAAAGTTCTTTACAGCTCTATTTTTGTGCATACACCTCATCATCAAAGAAAAAAGTTTGACCCAAAAATCATAAAATGTATTTTTATTACCTACTCTCCTCACCAGTAAGGTATTAAGTGTTATTCTCTCAATACTAAAAAAAATATTACATCACCATAAATGTAACATTTTCAAAAATCAATCCTTTCTCAAATCTAGCATTTCGCGGGAAAACACCAATTCAATCTATAAATATGACTGTTGTCTTATTCTACCTCTACCTACACCCTTTCCAGACATATTGTATCTCATTCTGTAGCATACCCTGAAAGCTTCAAAAATCACATACAACAAGTACGGTACAAAGAGATTGTATATTCCAAATGACAAGAAAATTCAATTACCAAGTGCAGCAAAGCATTTATCCTGAACTAAACCTAATGTCTGACTCAAATCTTGAAACTACTTCACAAGGGTAACATTAACTGTGAGGATGATCTAAATTTCCTGTTGCTTTCTAGAAAGGTATAAGGAAATTACACTAAACACCCAATCAGCCATCATATTTACTATGAAAAATTATCTCGTACGTTTCATGTCTTTATTATGAAATTGTGTAGCATGAAAACATCAAACAATATTCAAGAAGCCTTAAAGGTAGCTGAATAAAAAAAATAAAATTCACAAAGAAATTTAAGCTATAGAAAGAAATGATGCATGGAAACTTTCAAACTTTCTCAGAGGGAAGAAACTTCTTGGATTCAAATGAGTCTTCAATGTAAAATAGAGAGATAATGGGAGCATCGAAAATTACAAAGCAAGATTAGTTACACAAATGTTCTCTCAAATCTATGGAATTAACTATTAACAAACTTTTACCCCAATAATTAAGATGAACACCACTCAAGTTTTTTTTCTCTTGTTGCTAATTTAGATTAGTCAATTCATCAATAGTATGTAAAAAAAATCTTTCTAAATAAGGAATTAGAGGACAAATTTATATAATAATTTCTCCTGGATTGGAGAGTGCAAGCAATATAAGCCAAGTTCGCATACCCAAGAAACCTTTTCATGGCTTAAAACAATTCCCTAGTGTATGATTCAACAAATTCAGCATGATGATAGAAAGGCGTGGGTACTCCCAAGAACATATATGATATAACTACACCTTATTTATCAAAAAAATCATCTGAAGCTAAAACTTTTATATTGATTGTTTATGTTGATGATATTATCTTTATATGGAATCATGACAAAGTGATAAAAAAAAAAAGTAGAAAGTTATCCTGGCCAAAGAATTTGAAATCAAGAACTGGTGTATTAAAATTTTTCTTAGCCATGAAAAAAGTAAGATCATGCAAAGGGAATATTTGCCTCTCAACAGAAACACACCTTGGACCTATTAAAGAAACTAGAAAGCTAGGAAGTAAGCCCGTTAATAAGCCAATCGATCCTTAAAACAAAACAAAATTGGAAATATATTAACCTAATGCTGACAAAAGAAGATACCAACAGTTAGTAAGAAAGCTTATCTATTTGTTCTCCTATTAGTGTTCATAAAAAACACTACAAAAGAACACCTTAATGTTGTATATAGGATAAAGAGGTATCTTAAGAAGATACATAGAAAAGGATTATCCTTCAAGAAAGGAACTAATACAAGTATAGAAATTTTCACTGATACTAACTAGGCAAGATCTATAACTGAATGTAAATCCACCTCTACTTATTGCTTATTTATATGGGAAAAATGAAACCCTTGAATTATGAATCATAGGGTATATTTGATGGGCATAAAACCCTCTGTCAGCTAAGGTGGGTTCAGATTTATCCCCTTAGATAAACATCAACCCAGGTCTACAAGGTATTATTGGACGAAGCAACCCATGGCTGCCGATAAGGTACCTTCTATCAGGTTAGGTTGACTACCTGCTCTACCAGGGATCATGACAGCCCGGGACAACAGAATCATGGGATCTTGATCGGGCTCATCTTCATTCACTCCACCACCAGTTTTAAGTTTATGGTGATAAACTCTAAATTCCAAACTTCAAAATCCAAATCATAAGATCAAATTTAAACACTAAAATTGTTGCTATTATATATTGGATTTATGATCCATACGAACTCGTTAACCACTAGCCTTAATCGAAAGTTCTCTCTATCGGGAGGGGTAATTAACTATAGGGGCTTGCGCTTATAGGAAAACAGAACTCAGATCAAAAAGTCCTCACAAAATGAGGGCGAAATCTCTGGGTAGTGTCTTATCTAAAACCCAATCTGCCTTCTAAAAATTCCCCCAGAACCTAATCTCATTAAAACTCTCTGTTGTCATCGTCACACAAACACTTAAAAGAAAAATAGATCGATGGTGCAGAAAGACCGGGACACCTACAATAAAATGGAATTTTCGGAGCCCACACTACACAATCCTTGGTAATTTAAAGTTATTACAAGAAACACGCAACAGAAGCATTACCAACTATAAATGAACTTGCACTTGGCACCAATAGAATACAAATGAACCCCCAAATCAAAAGCAAGTTCAGGATGATCTTCCTTGATGAGTTTAAAGCATAAGAGATTAAGAAAACATGATGCAGGACTACTTAAATGACATGCTCATGGATTCATGTGGGCATTGCACAACTAATAGATTAGAACAATTTCGGAACAAAATTACAAGCAATTTTCAAACGACAATTAAAACAAATGACGCGATCAATTGCGTAGGCGAAACCACATGCTCCGAATTTGAACTAACAAGATAATTGAGAAAATAAAAACAATACCGAATAGTAGTTTTCAAATTAAATCCCTAATCTAACAACGAGACGTAGGATGCATAGAAGATTACACTCAATTCCTACAAAGACTAAGCTTGGCAAGAGCAATTTGAAGGAGCTTTCGTGACTACAATCTAACCAATTGAGAATTTAGATTTAGAGGAAGTTGAAACAAGTGATAAGGAGAACCTTTGCCAAGGAGAAGTGGAGATCTTCCATTCGGTGCCTTCAATGTCTTATTCCATGGCTTCCGTCAAAGCAAATAAGGTAAGTCTCTTGAATAATCACAAAGCGAAGAAGTTTCTCATGGTAGAGGAGAAGGTGCACGCTTTCAAACTTTTTCTCTTACAATCTGAAACAGTTTCAGATTTTCCACTAAGAAAATCTGAGAGAATTTCTCAGATTTTATTGGGCTGGGTTGTAGAAGACGGGGAGGAGAACCTGGCCGTAAATGTGAAAAGAGAGCTGAAGGCAGATCTCGTTTACAGGCTTTGGAAGAGGGGATTTACTCCTTGCAAACCAGGGAGATGAGAGGCGGTGAAAAGGGAGAGGGAGTTGACGGGCTGGAGAGGGAGTTGACGGGCTAGAGAGTGGAGCCTTGTTTCCTAATCAGAACTCTAGTATTAGGAAATAATTAAAACAAAGCATAGAGGAAGATTCGGCCATGATAGGGGGTTTTCAAATTGTTTCCAAAAGCTGAGATGTAGTTTAGGAAACAATTCTCTGGAATTGTTTACTGGGCCGGCAGTTAGAGAAGCCAAGAAGGAATTTGTGGAGAAGATTTGGGGAGATTTAAAAGGCTAGGAGAAAAGGAAATTTCTTAATTAAATTCAATTTGAATTTGAAATTCAAATTGATGTAATTAAGGAACTTTCCTAAAATAGATTCATTAAATTAGGAAAGATATTGAAATTCTCAAGGATTAATTTGAATTTCAAATCTTCCCTCATTCAACTCAATCTAAAATAGGAAACAAGCTTGAATGAGAGAAAAGGAGAGTGGATCGGTGGCTAGGGAGATGGAGGCCAGCGGCATGGGGATTTGAGCATGGGTTTGGCCGCGGAATTGAGGGAGATTTGTGGAAGGGGAATTCGGGTGCTAGGGACACCGACGGCTAGGTGAAGAGGGAGGAGATATGAGAGAAATAACGGGACAAGAAGAGAACGAGATAAACAAAGAAACCATGAACCCGACTTATCTAGGTTGATGGGTATTGCGCCAAACTTCTTCCTCTCCTAGGAAGCTTTCTCTATTAGAATTCTCAAACACACAACTCTCATGCAAGAAGGAATTTTCATCAGTAATCATTCATTAACCTTGAAAATAAAACAAAGGGGCCTTAAATTAGGGGTGTCAATTTCTGACACGACCCGCCAACCCGACCCGAACCCGACCCGGAAAATCCGGGTTTGGGTCAACCCGTGAACGAAACGGGTCGGGTACGGGTTGAAGGATTTGACCCGTTTATAAATTCGGGTCGGGTTTGGGTCAACCCGTCAACCCGCGGGTCGACCCGATTAACCCGCTAAGTCTCGTTTTAATAAAAACTTAAATCCCGAATCTGATCGCCTCATCTCATTCTCATCGCTATTCGCCTCGCCTGTTCCGCTATTCGAGAGGGTTCTAGGGTTTCTCCTCGCTCTCAACCTCTCGCGCTCTGGGGTGGAGCCGTAAAAAACGACGAATCGTTGAGTAGCTGATGAAGTTTTCTTGATATCTTCTTCTGATCTTCTGAGTTCTGAAGCATCTGGCATTCTGGTTCGGTTTAGGGTTTTTCGTCCTTGAATCCTCTTCCTTTCTCCATTTTCTCAGTTGCGACTTGCAACGGTTGGTATTATCTTGAATAACTCTTAAATCTTAATTATTTGTAGTGTTGCTGTGTTGGTTTGAATGTTTGATACTTTGATGGTGGTTTGATAATTTGATGGCTTCGGTTTAGGGTTTTTTTTTGGATAAGTTCTTCTTCTTCCTTTAGTTCCTTATGAGTTATGAGTATCAGAGTATGAGTGTATTACTCTATCACTCTATGTGGCATTGTGGCTATGTGCCATGGTCGACTAATCTAGTTTTCTGGAATCTGGAGTATGGGCCGTATGGCAGTATGCTGCAGCTGCACATTTTCTTCCTAAAAATTTCGGCTTCTTTCTTCTATTATAGTTATACTGTTAGTTAGAGTTTGGTTTAGTGATTTACTATTACAGTTTATCAATTTTGTTGATGTTGTGATTATGGCTCTCTTTGGCCTTTGCTGTTGAGATTACGGGAATGTCTTAATGTTTGTTACTCTGTTGACTCTGTTGGTTGCTTGGGTCTCATGGAATATTGGAATTATCGGGTTGCAGGTTGCTTGCTGTCTAGTATTGATGAAATAAAATGCTTTAAGTATCAATGCAAGATTTCAATATGCTGTACCGGTGGTTGAAAGTACAATTGCTTTTTGCTTGTGTTTATGAGAATATGAGTTGTTGATGGCTTGATGCAATGATGCTTGCTGTCTAGTCTTGATGAAAGTACAATTGCTTGATATTATGAGTTTAATTTTGTGTTTTTATGTTTAGATGCAGGATTCTAATACAATTGTTGCGAGTAATCCTTCTGAGCATAATGAAATAAATGAACATGTGCATGTTTCTGTTGATAATGAAGTGGAATGTGATAGTGATGAGTTGAACATTCCCATTTCCAACTGAGGGAAGTGTTCATAGAAAGAAGAGGAAGTTGACTTCTACGGTATGGGGTCATTTTGAAATGTTGCCACTTGCAGATGATGGCAAAAAAAAAACGTTGCAAATGTAAGAATTGTGGTGCAAAATACTTATGTGATAGTAAGAATGGTACAGGAAATTTAAAACGCCACTTGCAAAACTGTAAGAAAAAGTCTCAAGATATTGGTCAACTTATGCTTCAAAGTAACTCAAGCACTTCTTTGTCGATGATTTCAAATAAATTTGATTCTGAAGAATTTCGTTGCTTATTTACTGCATGTATAGTCCAGCATGATTTACCATTTCAGTGTGTGGAGTGGGAAGGTTTAAGAACATTACTTCGTTATTTACGACCTGAGTTACAGTTTATTTCTAGAAATACGGCAAGAAATGATTGCAAGAAGTTGTTTAATAAGGAGGAAAAACTTCAAGTCGAAGCCATTCTACGTAGTTGTAAGGGTAGAGTATCTTTAACTTCTGATCTATGGACTTCCATCAACACAGATGGCTTTATTTGCTTGACTGCACATTTTGTTAATAATAACTGGAGATTGCAGAAAAAAGTTATAAATTTTGCTTTCATGCCACCTCCACATGATGGACTTGCATTATTTGAGAAACTTCATCAATTTTTGATTGAATGGAAACTGGATAGCAAACTTTTTAGCATCACTTTAGACAATGCTTCTGCAAATACTGTTTCTGTTGATTTTCTACGAAATCGATTGAATTTGAATAATGGTCTTATATGCAATGGTCAGTTTTTCCATATCAGATGTTGTGCACATATTATAAATCTTATTGTGCAAGAAGGTTTGAAAGAAATTGATTCATCTGTTATAAAGGTGCGTGAGAGCATTAAATATGTTAAGGGTTCTCAAGCCAGAAAACAAAAGTTCCTTGAATGTGTGAGCCAAAGTTATCTTTCAAATACCAAAGGTTTAAGGCAAGACGTACCAACTAGATGGAGGTAACAGTTATTATTTTATTGAATTTAGTGTATGAGTGTATAAAAGGTAACAAATTCATATGGCATTATTGCTGCTTTTGTAGTAGAATCCAAAGATCCAGAGCTTGATGCGGTGACGGATGATATAATGGGTTTTAATTTCGACGCAACTCAAACGATCAACACTCAAGACTCAGTGAATTTAGCATCTTAATTCTTATTCTTATTTATGCACTGCTTTATGTTCACAGTTCACTGCTTTATTGCTTTATAAAGTTTATAGTTTATGATTGAATCTTGCTGCCTTGCGGTGCTGCCTTGTTTGGCACTTTGGCTCGTGCCTGGTGGCTGAATGCTGGAGCCTGGAGATACCGAGATAGAACTTAAAGTCTGAACTGGTGGCTGTTAATCCTGCTGTTAATCCTGCTGCAGTAATGTTAATGGGTTCTAAATTCGAGTTAAAAACTGCTGGTGACTGTTATTTATGTTAATCCTGCTGCAGTTAATCCTGTTTTGTTTGCTCTAAGCTGAAGTGCTGAACTGCTATTTGGTATTACTGCTTCATGTTAATCTTTGTTTTGTTGCTCTGAGCTGAACTGGTGGATTTTATTGCTCTGAGCTGAACTGATGGATTTGGTATTACTGATTCATGTTAATTTTCATGTTAATTTTCTGTCATGATTAGTCTGAACTGGTATTGGATTTTGTTGCTCTGAGCTGAGCAGAACTATTCTTTGTTTTGGAATTTGGGTATTGGAATCTGATTATCTGAGGCTATGAGCTGTTTTTGAACTTTGAATGTTTTGGGTATTGGATAATTGGATTGCTGCATATCTGTTTTGGTTTGAGCATATTGTATTATTGCAGCTGCTTAGGCCTATTGTTTTGGTTTGACCGTTTGAGAATATTGCAGCTGCTTAACCCGAATTGATAGGCTATGACCTGCAGCAGCTGCAGCTTGCAGATGCTTAGGCCTACAGTTTGAATGGCTGAATGCTGATGTTTATAAATTATAAGGCGATGATGAAGAACTTGGTGAAGTTATGCATTAGTTGCGACACAGTTAAATGCAACCGAGTTATAAATTGGTTTGGTTTGAGCAGATATTATTTAATTGAATAGAGAATTACCAATTTGTAACTTTGGATGGCATTTTTCCTGTTCTAGTTGCATATGATGTTTCTTTGCTAGGTTCATCCTGAGTCTACGGCCCTAATAAGCCAATATTTGTTTATTCTTTTGTTTTGCAGGCTTGCAGAGTTGCAGGTTCATTAAAGGGTGAAAGACAAAAATGAGCTCGTCACTCACCACTCCGGCTGTTCTACTGTTCTAGACTTCTAGTTGTAGTTAATTTTATTGTAACTTGTAAATTGTAATCTTGTATTAAAAAAAAAAAAAATCTTGTATTATAAGTTGTAACTTGACAAACTTGTAATCTTTTATTTTATTATAAGTGTAACCCGATAATTTTGTATTCAAAAAATGATGTAAATATGTAATCTTATGTTATTTATTATTGGCTTATTGCTCTATGCATTTTTACCTTTAAAAGCAAAAAAATATATATATATATATATATATATATAAAACAAATTATCGGGTTGTCGGGTCGGGTTAACCCGGCAACCCGTGTAAAAATGAGGATTATTCGGGTTAACGGGTCGTGTCGGGTCAACCCGTAAACCACTCGGGTCGGGTCCGGGTTGGAATGTCTAACCCGTTTGAGAAAACGGGTCGGGTTCGGGTTGACCCGTTTAAATTTGGGTCGGGTCGGGTTCGACCCGAACCCGACGGGTTGACCCGAATTGACAGCCCTACCTTAAATAGCCTCATACAAAAGACTCCAAATAAAATGACACCATTGCCCTTAGGCTTACACATGACAACTCCCATAAAAAGGGGTACGACGGGAAATGCTAAAGTACACATAAGCAAATAATAAAATGCATGAAAATAAAATACATCGACTCAAAAATATAAAGACTCGATCGTGGCCGTAGATCGACGGTCGCGTCTCTGATAAACTCTCCATGATGATCTGATGTCCCCATCTTTCTCCCGGGGTGGGAGAAAACTCGACTCCGTCGAGTAGGAATCTCTGGCGCTCTCGTAGATCTCTAGTCAATCTGCTGCAGCTCCTCACGATCTAGCCATGTGTCCTCTGACTCGGGCTTTCCTTTCCACCTGATCAAATATCTTCTTCGTCCTCCTTCTCTTGTGGATATGATCTCATCACTTAAGACTGCCTCCACTTGCTCTGCCATAGGAAATTTGGGAATATTTGGTAGTGGGGGTAGGCTTGGGATCTCACAGGGTGGGTTCACACAAGGCTGTTTTGATAGTGGATTTTGTGGGTTAAAGTCAGGACCTTCATATGCCACTAAGTCTTCTATGTTAAAAGAGGGATTTATATTGAAATCTGCAGGCATATCCACTATATAAGCATTGTCATTAATTTTCTTAAGAATCTTGAAAGGTCCAGCACTCTTTGCATGCAATTTCTTAACTGTTCCTGGAGGGAACCGCTCCGGACGAATCCGTACCATAACAAAATCACCAACCTCAAAAGTTTTAAATCGACGTTTTAAATCTGCATGTAATTTGTATTCCTGATTATTCTTTTCAATTTGTTGTGCAATATCTTTATGAAGTTCATGCAAATGAGATGCAAATGCTGATGCAGACTCAGAATTCCTATACCTAGAACTCATGGGTATCAGATCTAACGGCTGCCTAGGTTTGAACCCGTAAACAATTTCAGAAGGACTTAAACCAAGAGTAAAATTCACTAAATCGAGAAAGTCAAGACCGCCTAGAATACGATCAGATAGGGAGGCTCCATGGGCTAGGTTTAGAACATATGAAATGCCTCTAATCGGGGGTAATGGATCGGGAAGACCATTAGGATGGATCTCAACAAGTCTACTAGGTATGAGCTGCCTCTCATGAGGGACTGATTCGTCAAACTCAGTGGGAGTCTCACGATCGACTAAGGTGTGTAAAGGCACGCTCTGAGCTATGGCGGCTATCAGGTTCAGTCCCTTCTTGGCTTTGACAGGGTTGGATTCAGGGTCATCCGAAACCCGAGGCTGTGATGGCAAAAACTTGATCTTTTTACCATCATGTTCAAACACGCAGATGTTTGAACGACCATAGATGTGGACATCGTTATCAAAAAGCCAGGGGCGACCTAGCAGGATTTGTCCAACATTCATAACCAACACATCGCACCAAACATTCTCCTTATAAGTGGCAAAGGAGATGGGCACGTGGCTTCGTTCCTTCACCTCTAAGGCAGTGGTGTTGACCCAAGCTACCTTATAGGGGTTGGGGTGGGGAACGATAGACAGACCAAGCTTAGACACCATGCTGGAGGAGACAGCATTGATGCAGCTGCCACTATCCACGACGACTTTGCAGTTCTTATCCTTGATTTTAGTGTAGGTGTGAAAGATCGTAGTTCTACGCCAGTCATCGGTGGTAACGGGTTGTGACAGTGCACATCTCGCCACACAGGTGGGAGGGGTGTCAATTTTCTGAATGTACTGGATGACAGCAGTGTCGTCATCCTCCTCAAAGAATTCACCATCATTGTCCACTTGGTGAATCTGGTCGATTTCGGGATCGAATTCAGCTTCAGTGATCTCTTCAATAATCGTGACTTTATATGGACTAGAGCACTGAGAGGCGATATGCCCATACCCCTGACATCTAAAGCATTTGGTCCCGGGGTTAGATCGATGGGTATCAGGAGTGGGAGGCTTACTCCTAACATCAGGACGGGGAGTAGGGGGACCAGACGAGGGTCGGGTGTTGCTCCCTGGGGTCGGCTGGGCAGTGGGGGTGTGAGGGGTGGAACTACCAGAAGGTCTGTAGGAATGCCTAGAGTCATGTGAACGGATCGGGTGCTGTGAACGGGTCTCCTCTAAGTCAAGCACTAGGCTGTAGGCATTCTCCAGGGTAGTGACGTTCCGGGCAAAAAGCTCATTGCGAAGATCCTCTCGCAACCCAGTTCGAAACATAGACAAGATTTGTGCGGGGGTGGTAGAGGTCTCCCCTTTGCATCGAATCAGGTAGTCATCAAAGGAGGCGATGTACTCCTTAACTGGTTTATTGCCTTGAGTCAGCCTATTCCACCTATCCAATAGTCGAGGGAAGTACGAGGGTGGCAAGTACTTTTGTTTGAGTTCCCGCTTCATGGATAGCCAGTCAACAATAGGGTACTCATTCCTATCTTCTCTAAGACTCTCTAAGTTCTCCCAAAACTGACTCGCCCTACCCGTAAGTTTCATAGAAGCAAAGCTAACCTTCCTGGCCTCAGAAATGGCATACCACTTAAAGAAATTGTCCATACCTTTGATCCAGTCCAGGAAGAGCTGGGGATCGAGAGTGCCATCAAAGGTAGGAGCATCAATCTTAATGTTTTTCATAAGTGGTGCATCGGGATCATGGCCGTGGTAGGTAGTACGATGATTGGCACGGTGATGCCTCTCATCCAAATTATGATCATGATGTGGATCATGTCCGTGGTAGGGAGCTCGATGATTGGCCCGATGTGGCCTCTCATCCGGGTAGGTCTCTTCCCCATACATAGACGGTGGTCTAGATGGGGTGTAGGGAGTAGGTTGGTCTCTAGCTCGTTCTAGTGTATCAAATCTCTCGGTGGTGTTCCTACGAAGCTCAGCTAGATCCGACTGGTTCTCCTTAAGTTGTTGGCTAATATTGTTCATTTGACCTACCAAGAGGTCTAAGGTCCTTCCTAGTTGTTCCGGGTCCATTCCTAAACACAATGGGGTACTTGGGTGGTTTCCTAGGAAGTGGACAGCAAGCTAGGGGATGAAAAGACACTCTAAAATGATCCTAAATGGTGCAGGAAATTCAGGGACAGCAAACTACACTCAAGTAAAAAGTCACCCTAACAAGTAGAAGTGATGGCAAAGCTAAGGACAGCAAGTAAACACCTAAATGGGGGTTCTAAAGTTTGCCAAAAGCTGCTGGAATTTTCTGGACAGCCACTAAACAGTGGGTGTCGGGGAAACTAGAGATGCTTTATGCAAGATAAATGAAACACAATGACTTAGTAGCACCCTAGGGATAAAGTGAAAAGCTTTCTAAATGAAATTAATGCAAAATGAAAACACCAATAAGGAAAACTACCAGGAATCCTAAAACATGCAAGAGCAAACCATGCTCTGATACCAGATGATGCAGGACTACTTAAATGACATGCTCATGGATTCATGTGGGCATTGCACAACTAATAGATTAGAACAATTTCGGAACAAAATTACAAGCAATTTTCAAACGACAATTAAAACAAATGACGCGATCAATTGCGTAGGCGAAACCACATGCTCCGAATTTGAACTAACAAGATAATTGAGAAAATAAAAACAATACCGAATAGTAGTTTTCAAATTAAATCCCTAATCTAACAACGAGACGTAGGATGCATAGAAGATTACACTCAATTCCTACAAAGACTAAGCTTGGCAAGAGCAATTTGAAGGAGCTTTCGTGACTACAATCTAACCAATTGAGAATTTAGATTTAGAGGAAGTTGAAACAAGTGATAAGGAGAACCTTTGCCAAGGAGAAGTGGAGATCTTCCATTCGGTGCCTTCAATGTCTTATTCCATGGCTTCCGTCAAAGCAAATAAGGTAAGTCTCTTGAATAATCACAAAGCGAAGAAGTTTCTCATGGTAGAGGAGAAGAAGTGCACGCTTTCAAACTTTTTCTCTTACAATCTGAAACAGTTTTCAGATTTTCCACTAAGAAAATCTGAGAGAATTTCTCAGATTTTATTGGGCTGGGTTGTAGAAGACGGGGAGGAGAACCTGGCCGTAAATGTGAAAAGAGAGCTGAAGGCAGATCTCGTTTACAGGCTTTGGAAGAGGGGATTTACTCCTTGCAAACCAGGGAGATGAGAGGCGGTGAAAAGGGAGAGGGAGTTGACGGGGCGGAGAGGGAGTTGACGGGCTAGAGAGTGGAGCCTTGTTTCCTAATCAGAACTCTAGTATTAGGAAATAATTAAAACAAAGCATAGAGGAAGATTCGGCCATGATAGGGGGTTTTCAAATTGTTTCCAAAAGCTGAGATGTAGTTTAGGAAACAATTCTCTGGAATTGTTTACTGGGCCGGCAGTTAGAGAAGCCAAGAAGGAATTTGTGGAGAAGATTTGGGGAGATTTAAAAGGCTAGGAGAAAAGGAAATTTCTTAATTAAATTCAATTTGAATTTGAAATTCAAATTGATGTAATTAAGGAACTTTCCTAAAAATAGATTCATTAAATTTAGGAAAGATATTGAAATTCTCAAGGATTAATTTGAATTTCAAATCTTCCCTCATTCAACTCAATCTAAAATAGGAAACAAGCTTGAATGAGAGAAGAGGAGAGTGGATCGGTGGCTAGGGAGATGGAGGCCGGCGGCATGGGGATTTGAGCATGGGTTTGGCCGCGGAATTGAGGGAGATTTGTGGAAGGGGAATTCGGGTGCTAGGGACACCGGCGGCTAGGTGAAGAGGGAGGAGATATGAGAGAAATAACGGGACAAGAAGAGAACGAGATAAACAAAGAAACCATGAACCCGACTTATCTAGGTTGATGGGTATTGCGCCAAACTTCTTCCTCTCCTAGGAAGCTTTCTCTATTAGAATTCTCAAACACACAACTCTCATGCAAGAAGGAATTTTCATCAGTAATCATTCATTAACCTTGAAAATAAAACAAAGGGGCCTTAAATAGCCTCATACAAAAGACTCCAAATAAAATGACACCATTGCCCTTAGGCTTACACATGACAACTCCCATAAAAAGGGGTACGACGGGAAATGCTAAAGTACACATAAGCAAATAATAAAATGCATGAAAATAAAATACATCGACTCAAAAATATAAAGACTCGATCGTGGCCGTAGATCGACGGCCTCGTCTCTGATAAACTCTCCATGATGATCTGATGTCCCCATCAAAACAACTACTTCCCTTCTGGGATAGTACAACATTATATCATTCTTATAGCCCAGCACCACATTTTAGTGTATATTTAAACATCTAGAAATCAGAACCAATAAGCCCCCTTGCAATATACTCCTAAAAAAATCCAGATCAAACTGTAATCGGAAAATAACTAGAACATCAGATTAACACATATCCTCATACATATTTCATAATTCTTAATACACATAGTGAAACTTCAGAAAAAGAAAACAAAAAATTTACAACGCCACCAAACCACGACATAGAGCGAAAAAGGAAATGCTAAAGTATGAGAGGAATGGAGATTAACATACAGGGAAAGCAAACAAGTTACCTAGAACTAAAATAAAATCTAAAATTACATACTGCTCATTCTACTGGATGCAACAAGCATTCAAGTGTCATGGATAAAGTGAAACTAAAGGGGAAAACCATGAAACCTTTTCATTGAAATAGCCATATTGATTTGAGTAGAGTGAAGAGATACAATTAAGCTACTTATATAAGATAATCTAATTGAAATAATATATATTTCCCAAACAAATAAGCCATATGGTGTTGAGATTTAGGCCTATCTTAAATCGCCAAAACAAATAATATAAAAATAAGATAAACATGCAAAACACACCAAAAATTTTACAAAAGTTTATCAAATTAATGGCTACATATTACTACCGTCATTGTAAATATCACTATAATTAGATGGTGCGGTTTTATAGAGAAATTCACAAATACCATAATATCTCATGTATGAAATTGAAACATAATAACAGCGCTCTCTTTATAACAAAAATATAAGGCAGTACAAAATTATAAAATAACTGTAAATAAACAATTGCAAATATTAGATATCTCAGCATAAAGCATTTCTTCATAAGGCATTAATTAAGCACCACAACTTAACAATCTCCCGCGTTCAGATTAATCAATCATTATCAATTGAATTCAAGTAACCCCCATGCGCTAAAATACCATCCTCCAAAGTTAACCTAATGTAGTGATAACTTAATTGAATATGCTTTGTCCTCGCATGATAAATTTGATTACTTTCTAAATGAATAACACTCTAATTGTCATAATAATGCAACACATTTTTCTCATACTTCTAAAATAGTTCTTCCAAATAATAATTGCAAGCAATCCATATTCTTGCTTGCTTTCGTCACGGAAACATACTTTGCCTCAACAGTAAAAAAGAAAAAACCATCATTTAAACCCAACTAATCATTGTACCACCTAAGGTGTAAAAATTCCTGGTAGTACTTTCCTATCATCATATCTCCAAGAATATTAACATCAACATATTAGTACAGTCCAAAGTAAGACTTCCTAAAACATAGAAAAAATATGTAATACCTCCGAGATACTTGAGAATCCACTTCACTAATTCCAAATATTGTTTTCCTGGGTATCTCATGTGCCTAGTTACGACTCTACTTACTAAAGCAATGTTAATTTTAGTGCACATCATTGCATACATAAGACCACCAATATTAGCAGCATATGGTACATTTTCCATATGGGTTCATTCCTTTTGAGGGCAATTGCTTATTTAAAAGCTTAAAAGTGACTACTCAAAGGAGTATTTCCAGGTTTAGCATCCTGCATGTTAAGTTTTCTAAGCACTTTCTTCATACTCTTCTCTCGACAGTATCAAACATCATTATCTTTGTAATTTTCATGCCAATAATTAATTTAACACCACCCAAATCCCACGTCGCAAACACCTTAGAAAATGTCTTTATCGCCTTGCCAAGTTAATGTTAGCTGCCACCTACTATCAACATGTAGCAATAAAATGATACAGAAAATACCAAAGATCTTCATTAGCATTAGTGGTCTTCATAATGCCTCAAAATACCATTGCTTTCCGCATAACTATCCAACCTCTTGTATCACTATCTCAGTGGTTTGTTTAAAACAATATTTCTAAAGTTTGCATACAATTCTCTCAATCCATTGTACAATTTGCTATGATTACACCTTGCAAATTTATTCCTCCAACTCACCATTCGAGAAGATTGTCTTTATATCAAATCGTTCCAAGAGTAAGTCTTTGTTCATCATTAGTGCAAACACCATGCTAATTAGGAGTGTAAAACTGGGTTTACGATTCGAAAATGGGTCCGACCCGAAACTGACCCGCCCTTGATTGCTCCAACCCAAACCTGACCCGATTATACAAACAGTTTAGAAATCTGAACTCGGACTCGACCTACCCCAAATATGGGTCAACCAACCTGACACACAAACCCAAGCAAGCGCAGAGCATGGCTATAGTGGGATGCAGTCATGATGGCTAGAGTTTGGACTTGATCACGCGAGCAGGAGCGGGACACGGGTGGGAGCAGACGCAGGGCAGTCGCACGGGCTGAAGTCTAGATGCAAACTTGGTGTTGTCATGCAGGCGGGAGCAGGGCGGTCACGCAGTGCAATCACGTGGTCATTTTCGGGTTAGCGGGTTGACCCGGACATGACCCGATTTTTCAAATTGGTTGGGAAGTAGAACGCAAACCTGACCCATTTGTTAAACGGGTCGACCTGAAACTAGATTTTCTGTGTCAGGTTAGGGTCAGGTCAGAAGTTGACACCCCTAATTCTAATTGTGATTAATTTCATCAACAACAACATCAAGCCTTTATCCCATCACGTGGGATCAACTAAAAGAATCTTTTTTCTCCATTATGTCCTACTAAGAGTCAAAATTCTCATTTAAATCTAATAAAGAAATGTCATTTCTGATATTTTGTAACCTAGTCTCTTAGGTCTACCTCTACCGTTCTTAACATAAGTCAAATCTAATACATCTAATCTCCTAACCGGGTCATCAGAAATGACCCGTATATGGTGACTCTTTCTAAGGTGTTAAGGTGACTCTTTCTAATTGTATATGTCAATGGAGCTACTCCAACCTTTCACGTATATGCTCATTTCATATATTGTCTCTAAGAATAAAGCTACTCATCCACCTGAGCATCCTCATCTTTGCAACACTTAACTTAATATAAAGCTTCTCTTTTAATGACCAACATTCTGCGCCATAAAGCATTATAGGTCTCACAATCTTCTAGAATTTTCCCTTAAGTTGGAGAGGTATTTTTCTATCACACAACAAGCCCGATGCATTCCTCCATTTCAAGCATCCAACTGAAATTCTACAAATAATATGCCCATCTATTTCACCATCACTCTGAACAATAGATCCAAGATATCTAAAACATGTACTCTTATTAATGACTAGATCACCCAAAGTCACAATCACCCCACTAGATCTATTATTACTAAAATATTGTGTAGTCAATGCCTTCTTTTTTGTTGAAAGCATTTAAAAAACAACCCCAGCTTTTTATGCTTATTGTCATCATGCTTTTATTAATCAGTAAATTCATTTATTTTAAAAGGCTCTTCTTCTTTCTCTTTAACAGCTAGACAGCTAACATGTTTAATCCGTTAATATTAAATCCATCTCATCCTTCATGGCCAACTCCCACTTGATAGATTCTTCAATTTTCACGCCTTCATTCTAACTAACTGGTTCACCTCTACATCAGTTAACAAAATATAGTGTAGCACAAGAGAATATCTTTGAGGTGGTCTAATAGTTCTACTATATTTTCTAACTGGAGCAGCAAAAGCTCTATGATATTTTCCAAGTGCTATATAACATTGTTATACATTAGTTATATTTTCAACCTCAACTAAAGGAATTTCTTACAATAGGATCACATTTAGCTTTCGAACTTCATAGTTATTATAGTATGCTTTCAACTTGTCCTCATAAAAGATATTTTTTTCATTGAAGATCAAATCCTTTCCTTTAATTACCTTTCAATTTTGGTCATCCCATAAATGATAGCCAAATTCGGAATCACCATAGCTAATAAAGAAACACCTCCTATATTTAACATCAAGTTCACTTCTAGCAGCAGAAACAATATAAACATAAGGCAACCAAACACTTTCAAGAAAGAACGGAATACCTCATTGCCACTCCACAAACCTACTCTAGTATTCTAAATTCCAATATATTTAATGGACCTCTGTTGACCAACTACATTGTAATGCCACTAGTCTCGACCCAAAATAATTTTAGCAACCAAGCAAGCAATCTCATACTCCTAGATCACTTATACAATGTTTTGTTCGTCCTCTCAGCCACATCACATTGTTGAGGTTTTCCTAGAGTTTTCTTCATCATCTTTATGCCATTATCAAACATTACCAGATACAATCATCATTTATGTATTCTCCTTAATTCTCTAACTACAAGCACTCAACTTTCAAATTTGTTTCATTCTAAACAATAGCTTTCTAGATTTTAATGGTATCGAACATATCAAATTCATTCTTACAAAGGTAACTTAGACTTCCTACTTATGTCATCGATAAAGACCGCATTACAATTGAAATCATCAAAAAAATAAACCATAGATGAACCCTCAAATCTTTGTATTCAACAACATAAACTTTGCATCTCTAGGATCTTTCTCCCTACTTTAATAAAGCTCATATTTTCTACATCACAAAGACACAACCTTCACATAACTTTTCTCCAACTAACTTTACATCTAGTAGTCTCCCTTTTGAATGAAGCAACTCCATCCCCTTATCACTCATCTGCCCAAGCCTACAGTACCATAAATCGTAATTTGCAATGATATAAGAAATTGAAAGTGTATCTCTGCAACTAGGAGTAATGTAAAGCATTCCATTTTTTCCTCAACTAACCACTATGGCTACCTTAGTTTCCAACCACTGTCATTAACAGACAGATTATTACCTTAATCATCAAATTGCCCAACTGCAATCAAATTGCATGAAACTTAGGCACATGCTCATATTTTGGATCTTCCAAATAGGCCCGTTAATCTTTCTCAGCTTGGCATTGCCAACACTAATAATGTCCAAAGGTTTTCCATCAAGATAAGCATTTTCATGTTCCCAATAACATAGTTCTCTATAATAGAAGTATGAAAAGCAGTGCATGCATCTTACGCCACAGAATCAATAGGATCATCAACAGCCGAAATTAAAGCATCTTGTATCTTTCTGGTAACCACGTTCGTCGCATCAATATTCTTATCATGATCTCCTACAGTGATTTATAATTCTACATAAAGTGACAATTTATAATTCCAACACTCCATTAATTATTGGAAATGCTTCCATCATTCTTTAACTTCCTCTATTATAATTACCCTTGCTTGAATACCTCTCAAAACTCCTGCCCCTCCCCTCAACATTATAAGCAAAATTCACTACTGAGACTTTTTTAAAATATCTTCGTCAAAACTCCTTTGCAATAATAGTATATCATACATCATTAAACTTCAGTTTTGAATTCCACAAAAAATTGCTCACATCAGCTCTCAGTCCCAGCTATTCAATAATGAAGCCAATAAAGTTATGGAACATCATCATCAAATTTAATCTCCACCAAACCAAATGTTTTAAGATAGTGTCGAATTCATTTAAATGTTCCACCAGTGGACCACCTTTAGCCACAGTTAGAATAAATAATTTTTTATCAGATATAAATTGGTACATGTTGAGGGATTCTCGTGCATATCCAACAAAAACTTCATCAGATGCAATGGCCTTCACCGTCGCCACATTATGTGTGATGTTCTCTAACTTCATCAGATGAATCACTTCTTGCACCTATCTATCAAAGAGATTCCACTCATCATCCTTCATGGTTTAAAGTCTATTTCATTAAACTTGGTGATTCCCAATGTTGATCTTTTTTTGCCAGTCATATCTCCTAATTAGAACCAAATATGATACTGGTTGATGAGAATTAGATGATGTCTAATTCAAATCTCTGATAGCAAATAAAAAATAGAAAAAAAAAATTCATAAAAACATACCAAGAATTTTATACAAGATCAACAAATTGATAGCTATGTCATGTTATCACCATTGTAAATTTCACTATGATTATGTTAGTCAAGTTTTACAGATCAATTCACAATCCAAATCTTTGAAGTATAAAACAAGATAATGATGAATGTTTATAATGAAAGTCAAAGATAATAAAAAATTACAGTGAAATACTCAAAATATCATTAATTAAACAAGTCAAAAATACTTGATTTCACGTACTAAATAAAAATAATATGTTTCCTCATAGGACGTTAATTAGGCTCTAAGCTTAACAAATGGTATCAATAGTACTACAAAATAGGGTTTTTGCTCTCGATAAAGAACAAAGGCAGTATCCACCATCAAAGCAATAGATGATAGAAACATTGAGCTTACCAAAAAGAAACTAAATCAGAATGCCAAAACGATAATTCAGATGGTTTTATTATTAAAAGATAAAGATGCATTTTTGTAAGAAAAAATCAAAGAATATTAGAAATTTAAAAGAAACAGAAAAATGGAAAATTCAATAAGGGAGAAAAAAAAACATACCTAGCTTTGTCCCAACAAGAACAATGGGAACACCAGGGGCATAGTGCCTTAGCTCAGGAATCCACTGCATTTAGAATACATACCCCGCAAGAAGGCATAAGTAAAATTTAAAACAAGAAAAAGGAAATTCTGAATTGAATCAGTTGATTTTGAACCTTCTTTGAAACATTTTCATAGCTGGCCTTGCTAATGAGAGAAAAGGCCAGTATAAAAACATCAGCTCCACGATAGCTCAAAGGTCTTAATCTATTATAATCTTCCTGGCCTGTTCCAGAAACGTAAAATCAAAGGAATTTTGTTATTTTAATTTCATGATTCTAAGTTTCAATGCAATCATAGGCATGTAACTCAATGGACTTTGAAAGGGGAGTAAGGAAAGCATTTCAAAGCACCTGCAGTATCCCATAAACCTAGGTTGACAGTGCTGCCATCAACAACAACATTTGCACTGAAATTGTCAAACACTGTAGGCACATAATCCTGTTTTCAAAGAGGCATAAGGTGGTAAGTAATCAACAAAGAGTTGCTTAAATGCAAATATGCAGTTAGTTCCAAACATTGATGAATCGTTCAATATAATTTTGAAAAAGCCAAAGGCAATATGTAGCTCTGGAAAATAGATGCGAGGACCTAAAAGAAATTCAATTGATGCTTTTAAAGAAACAAATGTGCGACAGGTCAGAATTCAAAACATATAAAGCCTCTAAATTCCATCAATTTTACTCTTAGACAAACACGAGATTATTGGAATCTTCAAATAAATGCAATTTATCTTACAACACCATAAAATTGGAAAGCATAAAAAGTGAAATTTTACGTGTTTAAACATAAAATGAAAAATTATTTTCAGATTTTTACTGATAGGTGTTTTTTTCTCCCATAAGGGATCCTAGATTAAAATTTCTTCCAATAGTTCTGTCCAGATAAAATGGAAAAGTTATGTAAAACCATTTCTAAATAAATACTGATTTATTCACCCAAATTTTCAACAGGAGGTCAACACATAATTAAAAGGGATAGCCACAAGAACATAGTTTATTGGGCTTGGCCAATTTTTTTATCAGGTATGTATTGAATTGGTGTTGAAATTTTGGGTGAGAAAATCATAACAAATCTCTCATAGCCCTCATCAAAAGGCCAATATCTAAATACATTAGGATTTTATAGCAATATATGGAACTTCAGTAAATTAGTCGAACTTCTAGAAGAATATGCAAGAACAGTAAAAATAACACTCATAATATGTATGGACTGAAATCATAATATTATGAAACAAAAGATGACAAGATATGAGATTTACCATTGACCAGAAAAATTTCAACAACTAAAAAGTAAAAACTACAAAAAAAAAAAAGTACATTACTCACACCCACCAGCCCGGCCTAAGCACCTTAAAGTAATTTGAGGGAAATGAAGCTTCATAAATCTGAAATTTAAATCAATGAAAGCTAATTTTCCCCTAAAGATCTATATCAAATACATGAATAGCTCCTGCATAATTTTCCACCAGAACAACATGACATGAAAAACACACTAAAATTACGACTCAAGTTCATCCATAAACCATTTACAGACAGCTTCTCCCCAATTAACCCAGCACCAACCAAAGAAAACCCTAAACAATAAAACAACGCCAACCAAACACATTAAAGTGAACAAAAAGTTTTCCCAAGCTCACCGTAGGGAATGTGTTGCTCGTGTAAGATATAAGCATGCAGGTCTTTCCTACGGCACCGTCTCCAACCGTGACGCACTTTATAAATCTCGACGCACTCATCTCCTCCTCCCCAGGTCGCCCTCCAAAGCTGTAAGATCAAACCCGCAAGCTTGATCAGCAACGTAAATGGCTTTCTTCAGTCATAAAAGACCCCGAAACCCACATCTTCCCTTCCCGGATCCAACCCTCGCCGGAAAGTCACAAAATCATAAACCTCGAGAAAGATCGAGTGATCATGCAATAGATCTGCCTCTGTTCCTCTCTTTTCTCCTTTTCTATGATCTGAAATTTCTGAGAGAAGATTGAATACAGGACGAAGAAGGGGTAATCGGAAAGGAGAGAGGTCAAGGGTGCAGTTGAAGCCGTCCCGGACCACCTCGATGATATAATTGGGCAATTTTATATTGGTTTTTATTCAATTAAGGAATTCGATAATTTTAGCTGCTTAGCTGAATTGTTTGTACCTGACAGCTAACAATTTCTGCTTAAAATCTTTAATTAGGAACTTTTATTCGGTCAGGACATTCTGACCTAGTTTTATATCCGAATGTCAATAAAATATCATCACGTGTTCTTATTTTTTATCGGGCGCCTCAAAGACCCGGCCCGGATCAGAACATGGTATTGCTATGTATTAGTTGATTTGTGCAGACCAGAGAATTGCTAGATATTGATCGGTATTGCCAGGTATTGCTTGTCAATAACGAGAAATATCACTCTGTCAAGATCAATACCGAGCAATACCAAATAATACCCTAATTTTGCTCGGTATTGCTCGGTATTGATCTTGGAAGAGCGGTATTTCTCGTTATTGACAAGCAATGCCTAGCAATATCGAGCAATACCTAGCAATACCGAGTAATACCTAGCAATACACGAACATAGCAATACCGGTTTCCGGTCCGGGTCAAGTCGTCGAGCCGTGCGGTAAAAAGTAAAAGCATGTGAAGACATTTTATTGGCATTCGGATGTAGAGCTAGTCAGGTGTCCTGACCTAATAAAAGATCCCGATGACAACTCTTGGAGAGAAATTGTGCATATGATTTTGTTAGTTCATAGATCAATAAACAAATTCATCTCATTCAAAATTAATTTTGGCACAATATACAAATATAAAAATAACAAAATATTAAAATAAAACATGTATCTCGATAAAAAAATGAATCCAACGGCACTAAGCCATTTAGAATATTTAACTTCATTTAAATCTTATGTATTTATAATCGAATAAATATGTATATCTAAATATTTTTGTCACTTATTATGATGGAATCTTTCAGAACAAATTCATTCAAGTAGCTAAACAAATCAAAAGCTTACCAAAGATTGATAAGAGTCCGTCATACAATGGCGGAGCCTATATTATTTTATTAAATTTTTTTCTCAATTTTTTTCATCCGGATTTGGGACCGGCATTGGCAGTTTTAAAAATTTTTATTTAAAAAAAACTATTAAATATAAAATGAAGTACACTTACAATTTATACCTTCTATTTTTTATATTTTGAAATAACTGAATAATAACATCATTGTCAATACAATCTAAAATTTCTTTTTCAATATAAGCGATTAAAGTATTGTTCATCCATTGATCTACAATTCAATTGCGTAGCCAATTTTTTATAATTGTCATTGCAGAAAATGTTCTTTCAACTCCTGCTATTGCAACTGGTAGTACTAATGTCAACTTCAATAGTCTAAAAACAAGGGGATATAATTTTTCATTCCTACTTTGAACCATTTTTTCAGCAAGACTTCTGATATCTTTTAATAATGAAAATTGTACTTCAAACTGCATATTTATAATGTAAGTTTCCAGCTAATTATCAAGAATCATCAAATTAGATGGAGTGAAATCACTTGGATATAAATTTGTCATTTTAATTAACTTTTCTTTATTGAATGCACTGAACGAAGTAGCTAGGTGATAGAATTATTTTCAATACCAATCACTAAATGCCTAGGTTGACCTCAAATAACTTCAATCTTTAATTAATAATGTCAAAAATTAGTTGAATCATCAAAAAAAATTTATAATCTGCATATCATTCATGATTCATCTGATCAAATCAATGTTATCATATCAGTTATTAACTTAGACAAATTCTTTAAAAATCAAAAGACTATCGTAACTAAGGAATCAACTAGGGCTTCAAACATATAACTTCAAATGAAAGGATACACACCAAAATAAAATGAAATCTTAAGAGATTTTGCGAGCTACTTACCTTCAAGATTGTAGCTGCATTCAATCCGAAAACTGAAGATGGGAGAGTCGGAGAGACCGAGAGAAAATGCGAGTGAATGCGATGATTGCTGGCTACCCGCTGTCTGCCGGACGACCTTTTGGAGAAATTGTTGTGTCACGCACTCACACAGTCGCATTAGAGTCAGAGGCGAACCACGATCTTCCTTCTCCCCTTCGTCGTGCTGAACTCGAACAAAATAGCCAAAATATTAGGGCAAAAAAAGGTTGAACCGCTCAAATACACCGAATGACTGCAGTATATAAATTTTTTTTTTTTTTGGCGGAGGGGGAACGTGCCCCCGCGGGACCCCGTGTGGCTCTGTCATTGCTGCCATATACCCTAAACTTGTCGAGAGACCATATTGGACTCGCTACGATCATGACAAATTTTCCAAAGAGTTTCCTAGATGTACTCACCAAAATCAACTACGACTCGCCCCAACCTGTGAGATACTCGCCTAGTCTAGAAGGTCATTTGCCTTTGGATGGAATATCACTTGCCCAACTTGTGGAGGCTACTCTCCCAATCACCACAGAAACTCACACCTATGTCAAGCTAGAGACTTCCTAGCAAGTTGATAACCCTTTTTTTAAACTCATAATCTCTCCTCTTAAGTTAGCAACTCCTAATCACAAACGCCTAAGAGTTATCCATGTGTACTCACTGAAGTTTGCAATTCATCATTTGATGATGTGTGAATACTAGATATATACTAAAGGAATGTAGTACTCGACAAGCTCCTGTCAATTACTCAGGGAATTCAATACTCAACAAAAATCAAAATAGAGAATTCGGTGAACTCATGCCTCTCTTAAAAAGTTTTTTCTTTGTTAAAATATCAATATAGTTATAAAAAAATTATTGAGTATAGTAGGGCTATCAATATATGACTCGACTTGAACTTGACCTAAAAATTTCATATTTGGTCAACCATTTTAATAAACATGTTTGTTCAATTTTATTTTTTTACCTGTTTCACTTTTGGGTCGGTTCGGGCCAACTGCAAACCCAAATTCAACTCATTTTGACATGCAATAATGAGCAATTGTTGAACCCTCGTGCCTGACTCTAGAAACAAAGCAAAGAACCAGCAACCAATGGCTTGCTATAGTCCTGACTCTTCCTTCACAGTTCAAGCCATCATGCAAGCCTCTCGGTACTCTTCCACGCGCAATCAAGCTGCAGCTCGAGCACCCCATTCATGTTGCACTCTCCAACCAACCTCTCCACCATTGCAATTCACACTTCACACCTAAACTTGTGGCTAGGATGGTGAGAAAGTGTGAGAGGAGAACAGGAGTTCGGCCAGTAGTGTGAAAATTATATCAGGAATGGGAGAGTCGGCTAAGGTCCTTTGTCATTTTTGCTTTTTTGCATTAGGATAAAGAGTAAAGGAGATTGGAATAACCGATCCTAGTTGCAGAACACTCGATTCTCCTCCAGTCCTCCCTATATCTCAGCCGCATCCCAAACTCTAGCTTTCTTTTCTTTAAATTCTAAATGGGTTTGCGAGTCGGATCATGTTCCGATTGCAAGAGTTAGAAGCGAGTCATTTTTAGTAAGATCTGGACTCAACCTGCAAACCCATTTTGCACCTCCTAGAATATATCATCAACGCCTAAAGTTGTCAATAAAATATTTTCATTCGCATAGTCACATACTCATAATAATTTCATAATATTTCTATATAATACAAGATAAAGATTATTCAAAAAAATTTGATGCATATTTTAAGTACATATGTATTGACTTTTAAATATCGTTTATTTACATTTGATGCATGTTGGTACAATTTGACTTGTAATAGGTGCATATCAATGTTTAATAATTTTAAATGTTTAATAAGATGTTAAAAATTAAAGAAAGTCCATTAAAAATCATGTCATGTGGGATAAGTTGGTAGATTATGATAAACTTTATCGATATGAGCATCAATATGAAAATAAATGGGATTCCTAACTCTTGATACTAGAAAGTCAAGATGGTCCAAACAATATCAAGGGCCATTGATAACTATAATGCTAGGTGACAATAATAACCTCATCTATAATGATGATTTTACATGTGAAGATCTGAAACTAAATCTAGTAAATCTGATGTGTTTATTTAACATTTCTAAGAATTTTATGAGTTTAAGTAAACTCTTTCTTGGTGGTACTATGGTGCCAAGCTCATTTTTTGTCAATATAAGTTCTCCTTGGGAGTGTTGTGGTGCTATAATGTGGGTGCTACAGTGCTGCCCTCTCTTTTAGTCAGCACTATGGTTACGAGCTTTCTAATTTGACGTCTAAAATTTTTTTCCTAAGAGCGTTGTAGTACTAAGTTTATAAATATACAAATTCATTTTCTCTTTTTGAGGTTGCCATCTAGAGAGAGAATCCTAGAGATAGAAAGTCAAATTTAGAGGTCTTGGAGCCAATTTCATCCAATGAGTTAGTTGCAAAAGATGTCTAGCTCGAGGTAGGTTATCGTTACCCTACTCCAGTTTTCAATTTGGGTCATTCGTGTGGTATTTTGTGTATTTTATTTAGTTTCATTCTATACAAACTCAATTTTACGAAGTTTGAAAAACTTTTCATCGTACAACTTTTGATATGTTATAAAATATAATGTTATGGCATTGTTAATAAAAAACACTTGATTTTCATTGGTTAATTTTGATTATGTGACATTTTATACATTTTAATAAGTATATTTATATTGATAGAAAGTGTTTTAGAACAATAAACTCTTTAAAATGATGTTTACAAATATTATTTATGAATAATTTTATATTTTACAAATGTTGAATGTGCATACAAGTAAATCTTCTGAAAGCACGTCATGTATTTATGTATCATGTTACATGTTGCTAGTACATATTGAAAATATTGATGTTTCATATGCTCATGTACTTGAAATATGTGGAGAAAGGGGGGGAGGGGGGAATGTTTTGAATGTTATATGTGCAATATAAGTACAGTTATAAGGGCTTCTGCACTTATGTATATATGTATATGTATATGTATTCCTCCATCCATGAATATGATACGCTTGAACAGATATGAGATGAATAAGTAGATGTATAAATGGAAGTGGAGTTATAAGGGGCAAAGCGTAAATATATAAAAGTGAAGGTATAAGGAGGCATAGGAAGAAAATCGAATGCATAAGTGAAACTGGAGATATAATGAGGCATCAGGAAAAATGTTAATATATTGTTATCTGTTATATTCCATTATATTATTTCAAATGACAATTTCATGTTCAAATAAATTTTATGCCATTTCTATTCTAACATCATATTCAATTACAGTTTAAGTTGTTATTTCTACTATGTATCTATTGTTGACACTTGTTTAGTACTGATATAGAACAAATAGTACACTATCTAATACATACATTAGGTTAGTTCAAAAAAATAAGGCATCAGTTGAGTAGAATATGTTAGTAGAAGTTATTGATTCAGGTAAATTTCTTGACTCTAGGTATGTTCCCTATATTAGTTATTCATTTGTCAATCATGGGTGCATTCATGCTATTTGGTAGAAAAGAAATAGTGACATGATTGATGTATATTATTCTTTTGATCAATACAATTTAATGAAATAAAATGAAACGATATTGAAGTGTTGTTGTTATTTATACTTGATAAATTAGAAAGACTTTGTATTGTGAATATTGAAGAAAAATTAAAAAGAAATTATTCCAATTAGGTCTTGGGAGGTATTTAGTTCACTTTCATAATTTAAACACGACACAATCAGCCTTTTTGAGTTAGTGGGTTGTATCGGGTCGAGTCGTGACACTAACAACCAAAAGATATAAATATTTGAAAACCTACACATGCATCATATGAAACTAATGATTAATCAGAATAAGAAAGAAATGAAAGCAAAGTAAATTCCTTACACGTAATTCAATAGCATAATACACTTAATGATTAGACATTTTATAGATGTACTTTTATTTCTTAGAAGAATTTTTAAGAATAAGTTTGTTGAAATCTTTATTTAGCAATAAAGTCACGACGAGACGAAAATTTATAACAAAACGAATTAGCCGAACCAAATGGCGCATTCTAATGAATGCGCCAAATAAATTGGCTTGTTTACAATGTGTCGAATCATTATAGAATGTGTCAGATTAATTGGTGCATTCCTCGTCTCACCCCAACTATATCCGCAAAATCCGAGGGAGATAGGAAAAGGGTTTGTCTTATCGAAATCCATGTGGAATAAAGTCGTTGATGCTTTTTTTTTTTCGTTGTTGTGTGGTTTTTTTTTTTTTCTTTTAAGTTGTCAATATAAACTTGTTTTGCTGTGAAGATTTGTAAACGAAGTGGCTAGCTCGGACTGTGATTGAGGAGCGAAATTTTTGAGGTAAGTGAGAAGATATAATTTTAATTTTTTATAAGATTATCTAATATTGAATTTTATTTGAATATTTAGACTTTTTTTTTTTTTGTTAAAACAATTATATGTGGTAGTGTAAGTAGTTGCTAATTTCGGTTAAAGAATTTTTATTTTTATTTTTTGTAGATTTTTAATGTTAATTTAGTTAAGTACATTATCTTGGGTGAAAGTCTAAACTATGCATTAGTTTCATTCTTTGAAGTTATTATTTCTTATGTTGTATTATACAAGATCTATGATTCGTGTTTGGTAGGATTAATATATAATTAATTTAATTATCAAATTATATATTTGAAAGAATTTTAAAAAAACAAAAGAAATGATGAGAAAAAAAAATGAACTATTTAATTTAGAAATATGAAAACTATTTTACCAATTTTTTTAAATTTAATTATTTTTACGATCAAAATAATTATTGTGTAGTTATATTTTATGTACTAATTTTTTATGAAGTCAAAATAATTACATGATCCATGATTTTTTTAAACAGATCATAACATAAATGCTAAGCATTATTTGAAAAAAGAATTATAACACTTACAATTAATGCATGCAATTATTAAACGTGTAAGGCAATCCTTAAAGAAAAATTAAATTTTAAGATAAAATACTAAACATAATTTAATTATAGTAAGTTTCTACAAAAGCACATGCACTAAACTAATAAACATAGCTTACATTAACAGTTTTTTAATTTAGAGATAAACTGAGCTATTACTTTTGTATATACAAGACAAATTGAAAAACAAATTCAAATATTTTCAAGCTCATTTTAAAATAATTTAAATCTACATGTCCTGATATACTTAAAAAAAAAAATTAAAAACATGTTCGAATATTCATATGTAAATTATATAATTATAAACTTTAATTTTCAAATGCGAAATTATTTGAGATAATTTGTGAAAAAATAAATAAAGCACTACTTAATATTGAAATATGAAATTTATTTTACCATTTTTTGTAGTTTAATTTATTTTAATAATAGAAAAACTTAACTCTTGGGAATGTTAAATTTCTTATGAAGCCTAATTTTAGTAGTTTTTTAATTTTTTATTTATTTAAGTAAAGTTTAATTTTTAAAATAAATTTAAGATTTATAATTTAGGAATTTTATTATCTATTAAAAATTACGAACCAATGAAATCTTTTATATTATATTAATTTTAAATGAAAGTATGTGTTGGAAATAATTATGATAGGTATTGTAATAACAGAATATGTTCTGATATCTTAAATAATTAATATGTAGGGCTATTTTTTGACAATTTGAAATGCACCTTTAAATGATAATAATATGGTATTTAGAAGATTCCTTTGAGCTATGAATGTTAATAGTTCATAGTCTTTCATATAATCTTATTAAGTAATGAACAAAAAACTTCTTAGAAGAGTTTATATTATTTTTTTGTTACAATTTGATTTAAAAAACAAAGCAAATTTTATAAATTTGGATAGGATAACAGAATGAAAGTCTGGTTTAATCACTTAATTTTTTTTTTTAAACTTAGTTTCTCTGTGTAATGAGGATGTCTTATTAGCCTATTTCAGCCTATTTGTCACATCCTCACTCTTTAGAGAATGTCACGGTTACTTTTAACTACAAATTATTCGTGCGCTACAGTACAATTCATTGACACAGATAGTAAATCTTGTATGTTGAATTCGTAATAACGGCAAATATGATGCCAACCATGTGGTCGATGAGGAGATTTGTGAATATATGTTGTTGGAGGCTAGAATGCGCATTGATATCGTAAATGTGAGACTGAAGAAGTTCTCCTGAGAGAGCCTATCATAACAAGTACAACAACCTTATGTTGCTGGCCCATCAACTCAAGTGTAACAATAAATTAGCAAATAACGTTGAAATTTCATTTCTTTGTTAGTGGTCTTTGACAAAAAATGACATGTTGTCAAACTATGTTATTATTTCATAGGTCGACTCCAATATCCCTTCCACAACTTGTTATCAGAGCACAATTTTTAGTTGCAATGACTGCTAACTTTCGCGTACGCCTAAGCTTATGCGAGCGCCCAACTTATTTGGAACAAGATGCTTAGCCATGTGCCAATGTTAGTGAATGACGAGTTGATCGCATATCGCTATTTGAGTACAATGAAGATTCTCATTCTTTTAGGCCATACGTGCAAGTGGCTCCATGAGAACAACCACATCATCTTGAAACTCGGGAACGAAATGAAGATGATTTGAACAAATATTAAACAATGGATAGTGGCAGTAGTGATTCATTTAGCAGTGGCCTTGGAGTAGACATTCCTAACCCTCAATTGAGATAATGATATGGAGATACCCGGGCATGAGTGCATTCAAGAACATGGTAAGGAAAATCACGAAGGCTTGAAAGCAATGTTTGCTAGTAATGAATTCATAGAGAATGTTAATACAACACATGAATGGGATCAAAATGCGGAGTTTGATGCTCTAGCGATGGGGAACGCGTTAACATTAATTGAATCTACACATTCCACTAACCTTCATGAAGGGTTGATTTTCCATATGAAGGAAGCCTTGCAATGTGCAATTAATGCATGGTCTATTACAAATAATGTTCAGTATATCAAATGTAGCTCTAATAAGAGCAGACTCACCATCATATGTGCTCATCAAGACAACCCACAGAGGTCTTGTGCGTGGCGCCTGCATGCATTACGAAGTAAGAGACTAGGGGGACTTTGGAGAATATCTGGTTGTGGTCCACAGCACACCTGTACAAATGCTACAATGATGGACGGTCATCGAAATTGTAAATCCAAATTCGTATGCACATACATTACTCCAATTGTGCATCAATAGTTAGATAAAAGCCAAGGGAGATAATTGCCATAATCTAGTCAAAATTTGATATAAAGCTTTCGTACGTCAAGGCATGAGATGCACATCAAAAGGCGATACAAGCCATATTCAATACATATAAAAAATCTTATCGCTCCCTTTATCGTTTCATCGAGGCAACCCACATTGCTATCCCGGGTACTATATACAATATTGAACTAGTCAGTAACTCCCATTTTAAGAGCATTTTCTAGGCCTTCAGTGCATCTATAGTTGGATGGCAATACTGTCAGCCTATTCTTAGCTGCTTAGATGGAACTTTCTTGATGGGGAAGTGTTGTGGTACCCTTCAGGCTGCTATTGGGTTGGATGGTAATAATGGTATATTCTCACTTGCATTTGCAATTGTTGAAACAGGGAGTAATGAATCATATGGACTTGGTTCTTACGAATGCTTCACAATCTTCTCCAAATTGTTAGAGAACAACCATTACTATGCATAATATCAGATAAGCATCTCGAGCTTGTTAGGGGGTCGAAGTATTTCCAAATGCAGCACACAGACATTATTTTCGTCACCTGTGCAAGAACTTCAAGAAGGTTGTACGACATTTAAGAGTTTAAGATAGCAAGGGCGGACTAGCTGCAAAGAAGTAAAATGCTGGAAACACATATGATACAAATTACTTCAATCGCATAATGAATGATATAAGGATGACAAAGTAAGAGGATTTCGATTGGCTAGTTCGACGTGATGTGGATTTTGATAAAGAGCATAAATACAGTGTTATGACAACAAACGCCTCAGAATACTTCAATGGAGTTCTTAAACGTGCTCGTGATCTCCCAATACAAGACTTAATAACAACCATTTATTATAATCTAGTTGCACTATTCAACAAGCGATCCACTGAGGCGTTGAATTTGATAGATCAAGCTAAATCAAACTTTGTTCCACACGCTAAGATCAGCATTCAACGATTTGCCATGATGTAATTCAACCCCCTAATACTTACCTAGCCAGCCCCTTCTTTCCCATGTACTCCCAACGTTCTAAGCAATGTAATGAATGCTCACCATCACCATCATTAGTCTAATCACAATTATTTGGGGTCGAGTTTAGATGTGATTCAATGCATGGAGCAACATTATAATTCAACAAAATTTTGAATGAAAAAAAAAAATCAATATAATGAATTTTCATGCAATGGTTGTTAAATCGTCAAAGCTTCTCAACTGTTGAATCTTCAAAACAAAACAATTTATGATGATTCCTCAAAGTACAACAATGAAAACTAAGAAGCCAAATGTGGGCTATTGCAAATTCCATTCAACTAATATTAGATAGGTATTTACAAAGCACGAGGACTACTTGAAGAAACAGCCCGATCTAAAAGTTCAAACCTACAAAGAAAATCCTATTAATCTTTATAATCATTAATTGTGCAATCGGCAGAATAATTCACCCAGTGCAGAGAAATTATTATGTGCGAAATCCGGATACGTCCGGACTCTAATAAAAATATGAAACGTGTACTTGTACACGTTGTGTACAACTATAAACATTATGTACAAATTACAAAATTATGTACATAGCGTGTACAAACATATACATAATATACACACTATGTACACAATTGTATACAGTGCGTACAAATTTATACAGACTGCATACTAAGAGATGTGTCACGTTTTTATTGAAGTCTGAATGTAACTCTACATCCGGACTCCGCATGTAATAATTTCTCCCCAGCACAAGAGCTCTCCTCGGCAGAGTAAAATCAAGTTATCTCTCTAGTTCAATTAGAGAATTCCTTGAATCTCTTGAAGGTTGACAATATCTCCATCTCATATAGTGCAATTATAGTGTTTCCATGCGTTACCAATAAAAGTATTGGCATTAAAACCACGCTAGCATCTAAAAAACTTCTCCTGTAGAAGCAGCAACAACAACAAAAGTACTAAAAGGCTCAAAAGTGTCTCAATTTGGTGGAGAACAACATCTTTAAAAGGCAGGCCACTAATAATGTTAACAGGCAAAACATGTATAATCAAACTCCTAGCTAACTACAAATAGACTAAATTTTTATGGCTTTAGTAGGTAAAGACAAATAACTAAAGAATTGGCAAACAAAATAATAATAATAATAATAACACACACATAAAAATGTTTCAAACACTACAAAGAACCTGCGTGGAAATCACATAACTTTCATCATGTATGACACTGCTCATTTGGAACCCAACATTTAATTCATACAAATGCTAAATACGAGGAAATAAAATAATAGAATGCATGTTTGTGGAATGTAGTAATCACTAGATGTCTGTTAGGCCGGGCGCCCAAGCCCAACCTGAATCGGTCCCTCCTGGACCGATTCTTTGCTACAGAAGACGCGCCACTAGGGGGCGGAAATGGGAAGGGAGGCAGGCCATATGGGTGGGGCCCAAGCATTGATGGGAGCTTGGGTTTAGGGGGGTAAATTCAAATGTGAAGGGCTCTTTAGGAATTAGGCATTAAATAATTGTATTGTGCTTTAAGTATTCTCTTTTTGGCTAGGGTTAGGAGGATCTTGAATTTGAGCTGAAATTTGGGATCTCTTGTGTTTGCTTTTGGGTCTCGAAGTTTGGGTTAGAGATTTGGAGAGTGGAATCTTCCTCTTGAATTGAAAATTCATTGTATCTAATCATTTCTTTTCAACTTGTAGTGAAATATCAAGTGCTGTTTTGGGGATTTTCCTGCAGTTTTTCATCAAAAGCTGCTCAATATTGTTGTTTTTCTCTGATTTCCTACAAGTTTTTTTTATTTTGGTGGCTATTTTTTAACAATGTCCAAGTGCTAAATAATGAAAAAGAGGTAGATTGAGGTAAAAATTTTTCCATTTGCATTTACGTTTCCAAATTTTGTTTTAGATCAAGTTATAATTTAAAAAATTCGATTTTAATTTCAGATTCAAATCCACTTGTGAAACTATATGATATACCATGCATGATTATAATTAAATGTTTTGCGTTTATGTTAAAATTTCATTAGAAAGAGCAATGCCATCCTCATGATATTCTTTAAAATTTCATCGTCATGATTTAAAAAATCATTAAAATCTGGCATAGTTTTGAGAGGGTGTAAGCGTGGACTAAACTGTGGGATAGACAATGGTTTATTTGAAAGACCTAGATGAATTTTCTTCATGTTGACAGGCTGATTGCATTGCTTCTAAAGGAAAGATGTAGTCACCTTTGCACTTCCAAAGCATTATGATGAGCTTCATGTATAATCCTTGGTTTAAAGAGCTATACAGTCTTACTTTTAAGATGAGGAACACTCATAAACAGAGCCCTACACAGGGTCCTGGTCGAGTACCCATTGAGTACCCACGCTCTGCGCGGACTGGCTTCGCCCACCCACCCCCCACTCATAATATTTTTCAGGATGACGTACCCACCCATACCCATGCATTGTTCGAACTTAGACGTAAAAGAAATCCTATAGAGAATTGAAATGTAGAAGACAATAACAGAATAAAAGTATTTTCATATTTCCCAAATGCCTGTAATATAAAATACATGGTTTTATATAATGATGCAGGGGACAAGTTGTTAGAGTGCAGCACAATATGTTATATGAAGCTTGCGATGCATTGGACTAACATGTTAACAAGCCGCGCAAGTCATTGTTCAATCGGTAGAATAATAGATCATTCACGTGAGCGGGCTTTCGACTGTTGCGCTTCTTAGTCAGTGTGTTGACGGCGTCTGAAAAGTTGTTCTCAGACATGGCGCTGGTGGCCGTAATGCATAAAATAGAGTTTATGACTAGTGCCATGATCGGGAACGTCTTGATGCCCACCAGTCCCCACCACTTTAGGACGTCGAACTCCCCGTCCTCGTCACCGCACATCTTCTGTTCTTACAGGCTAATCTTATGCGCCATGTAGGCCGTGAACTCTAGGCCGGCTCTAACTTGCAAGCTATTAGGGGCAATGTTGGTGGCCATCTCAGGCTCATCATCATCTTTAGGCAAGTCATCGCAAACTGAGTAGGAAGCGGTGGTGTCTATCCGTGCCTTCTTAGCCGGCGGTGGCCTTATGCCATCGTCATCTTCATCGATGACTGAGTTAAGGCCATGGCCGTACTTGATCATATATGCCTTCAACTTCTCCTTGGCCTCGTCAACCTAATCAGCATTGATGTTCAACCCATGCAAACACATCTTCATGACCGGGTCGAGCATCATCGCAACGACATGGACGGGCTGAACATGAACTTCTCCTCGAAGATGTGCTGGATGATCTCCCTGAGGGTTTATCCACCATATTGAGTACCCACCCATACCCACCCATAAGTCTATGAGTATACCCATACCCACCCATATCCATTGGGTATGGGTGGGTACGTGGGTGGGTGTGGGTGCCCAATGCAGGGCTCTGCTCATAAACCAATATGTTATTAGCCATGTTTCTTCATACATATCAGGCTCAAGAATTAAGTTTTTCAAACTAATAATATCATTACTAGTTTGATTTTACTACACAAGATTTAACACCTATTCAACTATTCAAAACATAAATTTGGTTGGCAAGTACTTTTCTCTTTGTTTAACTTTCACGACAGCCCAATTTCTAATGAGATG
This sequence comes from Dendrobium officinale, assembly GCA_019514585.1. NCBI lineage: Eukaryota > Viridiplantae > Streptophyta > Magnoliopsida > Asparagales > Orchidaceae > Dendrobium > Dendrobium officinale. The sequence goes on from CM033696.1 coordinate 22,733,396, forward strand.
ATCAACAATATTGTTTATGTGACACTTGAATCCAAACCAAAACCTCTTAACGTCACCTGTTAATTTAAGTTGGCATATACGATACATTTAATCACTCATGGAATATCAATTAAAATAGTCATAATTATCATATACTGAATTAAAAGAGAAAAAAGATACGGGTCATAACTACCACCAAAGATAGGGTCATCGACCTAAACATTTTATGTTGTTTAAAACTCATCATGACGTCAATCAAAATGAATCCCACAAACTCTTTCATGAGGCTTATTAAAATGTCAACAGTAATGATCATCACTAGAATATAATTCTTCAGAAATATCTCGAATTATTATGATCAACATGATCTCTTGATCATGAAGATTCAAATTATTATATGACCCATAGTCTTTATAGTTTCTAGTCTGCTCAAAGCCACGAATGATGGTCATCTGGACACATTTGATGGCTAGAGGAGGCCAAAGAGGTGTAATATGATTCTTACAAAAATATGCCTTAGAGGAGTATAATTGGGCAAGCCTTCTATTACATTAACTAGATTAGGTGTCTAAAGAAGGTAAAGGCTCTTATAAGATATATTTCATATGAGGTCATTAGGAAAGTAAGAAACATTATGAGAGGTTTCTTCACTATTTCTTATGCATAGATTTTCCTTAAGGATACCCCCTTCTAATATTCAATGAAGGCTGAGACCCAAAAAGTGATTGGATTCTTAGAGAGACCGCCTAATATGGCTAAACCAAATTGCTTTTAGCTCACACAACTAACTTTAGCATCATAGGCATGTCTAGAGAGTGAATACCCTAATGCTAGGCTGACCTATCTTTTGGTTGATTATGGCTGGGGTGTGATTTCAAGCAAAATGCATGTGTACAACAACATACAACATATGACGAGTATCTAGCACAAAACGAAATTTTTTTTAAAAAAATGACATAACAAAATTTCTCCATAAGAAATAACAAGTTATTTGGATTTTCTATTAAGGGAATTCATTCATAAGATTGAACCACAAAGAAGAATTCACAACCATAAGAACCTACAGTTATAAAGATTATTTAAGAAGAAAACAATTTGAAGTTGATGTTGTTGTTGTTGTTGTTGTAAGAAGAAAACAATAATCAGGATTAAGATTACTAAAGAACTTTTTTTGCGCATAAAAATAGGGTTTTCTTTTGCAGCAATGGAGAGGTTTCATTTATTCCATAGACAAGTAATAATCATCAAACTAAGAAAGTTGAGAAGCCCACCTTTAAATCTTCTTAAACTGAAAGAAATGATGAGGAGCTTCCGTTCATACATACTGAATGCATTTAGCTTGCATTCTTGGACTTAAATGTTCCAAATTTCTCAATTTTTTACTCCAAATGAAGAAGCCAATAAATTCTAGATGTACTTCAAAAAAAACCTGCACAAGAAGAGAGTTCCAGCTAGGTTTTAGGCCTACTGCTAAAAAGGCAAAGGAACAAAGAGCTACTTATATATTGATGCATGCAAAAGATACTAAAGCAATTATTTATAAGGGCTTTGCACAAGCTCAACCACAAAAAAATGGCATTCTAACCTCTGATTCATATATAATGGATGCATTCACTCCCTCTTTATTTATTAGTCAAGGATGGAGTTCAATTGTAATGGAAAAAATAAAACTTTGCTGAAAAGTTGACCATTGGTTAGATATGTCGCCTTGTCATCCTTTTAAGTGCTTCTATGCTTCTCAAAGCACTTCATCACGCGAATAGGAATACAGATGATAATCTAGGACTTCAACAACTGGTGCTCAATAGATGCCCATAGATTCAATTACATACTCTTCAATCCAGAAGTGATGGTACCGCAGATCCATATGACAACTTCAACCAAAAGATTTCAATACCAGAAATATTACCAGTAATCTCCACACGAGCAAGAACCACATTGAAAATGATGAAACCTATTTGTATCTTTAAGGATGATCTCTCGTGCTTTAATTCTTGAAACGAGCTTTGCCGCAAGATGGCAATCCCCGCACATCCGAAGGTTCATTGTGATCCTGATTGGTGTACCAGGAGAACAATTGATAAGAGCAAAAACAATAGCAAGCTTCTCACTGTGCACCAAAAGGTGGCCCTCCTTGTCCTCTTCTTCCACATCATGGAGAGCAGTTTCAGTCTCAGCACTGTACCCAGCCTCCTTCAACCTTCCCATCAATACATCTAGCTCTGCATATATCTCTTTTGACTGGCTGTGGGACGTATCTCCTATATAAAAGGTGTGAATCTTATTCCCAAGTTCCACATTGCTTCGTCCTGGTAACTTTTTTATCCCCTTGCATACCATAACACCTCTCACCAAAGCAACATCCTTCCATCTTCCAGCTCTAGCATAAATGTTATAGTAACACATAGTAACCAGCTTGCTTTGGAACCAATCTGAACAAATGGTCAGCAGCAACCAAACCAATAGACATGTTAGAGTGAACTCGGCAAGCAGCCAAAAGAGCTCCCCATACCCTCTCATTAGGATCCATTGGCATCTTTCTAACAAGATCGTAAGCTTCATCCACTTGACCTGCACGCCCGAGAAGGTCAACCATGCAGGCATAATGCTCCATTCTTGGTACCAAGTTATAGAGGCTGGTCATGCAGTTAAAGTAGTATTTTCCTGCATCGAGAAGCCCCGAGTAGCTGCAGGCTGAAAGAACTGAAACATAAGCTATGTGATCAGGCACATGGCCCAACTCCTGCATTTGTTCAAATAGAACAATTGCTTCTCGGCCATGCCCGTGCATACCATAAGCTGAGATGATCGTTGTCCACGACGCAACGTCTCTTCTTCTCATAGTACTGAAAACTTCTTGTGCCTCTTTCAGGCACCCACAAGTAGCATACATGTCCATTAGAGCATTCTCCAAAGTCAAATTCGGGCACATATTCTTTTTATTGATGAATTCATGAAGTTGCTTGCCTAGTGTCAGGTCCATCAGATCACGGCAAGCCGAAAGAACACTTGCAATTGTGGCCTCATCTGGTTCAGTTCCTACTTTCTTCATTTCCCTAAAAAGCTCCATGGCTTCAGCAGCCATAGAATTCTTAACATATATTGCAATCATGGCATTCCAAGATATCAAATTTCTTCCTTTAATTTCATCGAACATGCTCTTTACAAACTCAATGTCTTCAGGTTTTGAATTCGACATGGCAAGTGAAATGCTTGCCATGGTACCGGCATCAACACTCGACCTCTTAAGTAGAACCATCTCCCTGCAGATCTGCAGTGCACGCTCATTCAGACCTCTCTGCGCGTGTCCAGAAATGATTGCATTCCAAGACACCACATCCCGCTTAGGCATTCGATCAAACACCTGTTGTGCATCAGCACAGCATCCGCACATCGCGTACAACGAAATGAGAGCGTTCCCAACAAACAAATTTGAGTCGAGACCAAGCTTTGTAGCAGCTCCATGAATCTGGACGCCACCACAGAGCTTTTCGGAGCAGGAGCACGCCTTCAGCACGCATGGATAGGTATGGTTGTCGGGTTTCACGCTATGGAATCGCTCCATCTCAGAGAAAAGCAGCAGAGCGTCCCCATAAAGCCCATGGCCAACGTAGCTACGTATCATAACGTTGAAGAATACCACGTTTCTCTCGGGACTTTCGTCGAACACGTGTCGAGCGCTGGTAGTGTCGCCGCAAGTCGCGTAAGCTCGCATTAACTTGACCGCGACGGAGGGATTGGAAGTGAGGTGGCGGCGGCCAACGACTTCGGCATGGAGGTTCTGGAGTGCGAAAAGGTTTCGGCAATCGTCCACAGATCGGAGTAAGGCTTCGTCTGAGATTTGTCGAGCATTGGTGATGCACCGAAAAAACACGTTGATGGAAAAGATCCAATTTGGGAATTTCATCAACTTCCCTGTTGTGATTCAAAGATCCAATTTGGGAATTTTTTTTCTTTTTTTTAATGACCATTCTTCCAATAAAATATGACATCTAAAACGTAAAATAAAAAAATTCTACTTTATGCCAGGAGAATATTTGTTTCAATATATTCACAATAAATTTATTTAGAAAAATATATTTAAAAGTTCATTCGAGAATCACTCTTATAATAGCAATATAAGATACATTCCTTAGTGATAATGTAAATGTTAGAAAAAGATAATTGCCCAAATAATTCTCTTTGAATCACAATTGTCATTTTTCAAATAATCTCTCTTTGAACTCGAGTGATTCCTTAATTGTAAAACTTTTTTATGAACCCCTTCAAGTAAAAAAATGATTATTGTTCATTATATTTTTGTTAAGTAAATTTGAATGCGGTCATCACCCTTTCTATCATCTGTAACTTATTATATGGTAGAAAAAAACGAATGGCGAATCTTATGTTTACAAACTAATAAAATTTGAGCCTCATATTACCTTGTCAAACTCTGAGAAGACAACGATCAATTTCTTGTAACTTTTATTTTAAAAGGTTAATGAGGAGCTTGTTGGTTGATTCTTCTTTGTTGTTTATTTAAGGGTGATGTATCAATAGGAATTTGAGCTTGACCTCATTGTTGGTGCATAACTTGGCAAGCTTCATACTCAATAATTGTGGTCAATTATCTATATGTCTCATACTTAAGTAACTAACATTATTGTCAATGTCTTTATCCCAGAATCATCCACTATGCAGATAAGATTCTAAATGTGGCCCCTATAAGTTCAAGCAGTGACTTCCAACATATAACATTTTATCCCATACAAGATTCAAAATGTGGCTCCCATAATGTAGCACATTGTCTTGTATGACATTTAGCTCTCATCTTTCGACTGATGCATTGATCTGACACAATTTATAATAGTTCAAATTCTTAGCTATTGAGATATTGTCAATTTTGACCTAAGGACCTCATGATTTTGTCCTATATGTGTAACTTTCAATGAGGTCACACATCCCAATATTTTTCCATGATTAGCACACTTAACTGTGAAATTTCTTAATGAAATTTCAACCATTACACTAAAAGGCACTTTAATGTTTAAGAGCATGCTTCTTTTACTTATGGGCTATTTGATTGTCTAAAAAAAGAATTTAGTATAAAAGAAATATAGTGTAAAAGAATTGTTGTGCAAAAGAAATACTTTGGAGTTGTTTGGATAAATGTAAAATATATGCATGAATTTACTTTTCTTTGCTTGGTTTGAAGTAAAAGTGAATACAATGTAAAATGCAAGAAGTTTGTAGCTAGGGTGGCCGGTTGCGGTCGGAGGCAATGGTTGGTGGTGGTCGGTGATGGTGCTTAGCGGCAATGGTGGCCCGTGGTGGTGATACCCAATGTGTGTGGTGGCGGGCGGTTGTAGAGGTGGTCATCGGCGGTGGAAATAGCTGTGCATTTGTAGTGTATTTGGAAATCACCCAAATATGAGAAATTATATGTACACTAAAAATACACTATCTCGGGTATTTGGAATACACTCATTTTACATTCCCATTTTACTTTACTTCAAAACAAACATAAAATTTTTTAAAACCATTGTATTTGTATTACTTTACACCTAAATGCAGGCAGTCAAATAACCTCTTAAGAGGTTTCACAATCTCTCCTACATTGAAAAATGTCGCTCTCAACATTTTCATAGACAAAATAGGTCAATAAGAATAAATTTAATTTGTAAATCCGTCAAAGTAACTCAGTACAAAGTTGGAGTGAGGTTGACAGAGATCCTTATGTATTCTTTTTTTTTAAATAAAGTTTCCCTTATTCTTTTGTATTCAAGAGTTTGTGATAAAGCAAAAATTATACTGATCTTCTCGCTATTTTATATTGATTTTTGGGATAATAAAAATAATGTAATATTTTGAAGTATATAATTATTAGTTGATTTCAATGGATATAGATTTATTTTTGTGATAAATTATAGAAATTCCGATATATTATTTATTAAAATGATAAATATACAATTCTTCTAAATTTGATTTTGGAGCATTATAACTGTGCTCCTAAAGAATCTTCTAGATTCTCCCATAATATCCTCACCTGAGATTTGACGCTGCGACAAAGTCACCCCAACGTTGTAGTGCTCACTCAAATCCTTTTTTTCCCCAAAATCCAAAAGCTCAATACCGGGAACTCCCCAACCTCGGCACCACAACGTTCGCAGAGCATTTTTCTAAACATGGAATTTGGGTTATTACAACTTTGGCAACTTCAATTGTTAAATGAGTTGAATATTAGAGACAAATGATGGGTCTGATGAGTAGGTTTACCGAGAGGACCTCATAAGTCCTTGCTAAGCTCTAAGGACAAGTTCCTGAGTCCTTACAACTCATTTGCTTTAAGTGCAATATTTCTTGTAGCGCTTGATTTTTTATCATTGGTACTAATTCACGCTCATTATACTTTTTTTAAGATGTTGCATTGAAATTTATTTGTGGATGATGCATGCATCTTACTTCCAAGACATACAAGATTTGTTTGAGAATAATAGGTAAAAGAGAAAAAAAGAAATAAAATGTCTGAGTGAGAAAAAGAGATTCCAAGGACTGTATCATTGAATCCAAGTGCTCCCAAACAACTTTCTCTTTTAAAATTACCCTATGGCCATTAATTTATAGAGTTATGGAGCTACATGAGAAGTTATATATAGTCATATTCACTTACACAGGATGTGTAGCTCAAATTATATATCACTGGGAAAATATAGAAACATACATGCGTAATTGACATGTGGACTGTTAATAGTCAAGTGGGCCCGCCAAGTTATGAGTGTCAAGTGTAGTATGTACAGCTATGAGTGATGAGGGTAGTCCCATTGAGTGGCAAGTGGTGAGTGTAATCGTGCTTAATGAGTGCACATTGGCCTTCGACAGGTGCATTTTTAATCTTTGTTGTATCAAGGCAAATCAAGCTTGAGGTTGCTCGCATATTAAAATATATAAAAAAAGAATGTATCATAAATCTTAATAATTTGTATTGAAGACAAGTGCTCTATATTTATTTTACAAACAAATATATAAGTATAAAATATTTATAAAACACATTATTTATTTTGCTTTTAAAATATGGCTTAATTCAAAGTAGAGCGCTCAAAAATCCCATATTTGCATTTTAAATGTGGACATTTTCAAAATTTCAAACCAAAAAGCATAAAATATAAATTTTGATATTTTTTTTTTTTACATATTAAAGAATTATAACGTGAAATCAGCGGGAGTAATTTTTTCTCTAAGCCAACGAGACGCATGAACGATCCCAAATCTTGATATGATTCGGTTCGTAAATTACCTCGTCGGAGAATTTATTCTTATTTATTACTTTAATATTTACTTGTACATATTTATAAAACCAAACTCACCGCCTCCATCGCCACCTTTCCCGATCGGCACGCTTACCTCCGTCCTCATCCCTGGTTCTATTTCCTTCGTCTCCAACTCCTTTAATCCCTCCGATACCCGATCCTCTTTTCGTCTCTCCAAGTCGCTATTTTCTTCTTTAGTCGAGAAAGCCTATCAGGGTCTTCTACCCACTCAGTCAATCTCGCCTATTTCATCAAGTCTCCTACCAGAAAGCTTCAAAATTTCCGTGGATCGGACATGCCCCAGGCGGACGTTGCCTGAACGCCGCCATCTGAGGCGAGGGCGGCTCCTTCGTGTATGGAAACGCGGAGCCGGAAGCGGGCGGAGGCCTCCTCTTTTAATCCCCCTGCAACCCGTGCCTCGAAGCGCCCCCGTTCTTCCTCGGCCGCCTCTTCTAATAACCCAGTTGCATCCCGTACCCGCCAAGCCGCCACCAGTGCTGCCGCTTCTGCTATGGATTCTGATTATGCCTCCGGTGGTAGTCGCCGGGAGCGCCGCAGCTTCGGCAGGAACAGTGGGAGGGACAGGGATCCACCTTCGGACAAGGGTAAGGAGAGGGAGCCACCCGAGGGTTCTTCTCGTCTTCGCGAAAGGGAGAGGGAGAGAGAGATAGATAGAGAAGCTGAGAGAATCCTAGGGATCAGCTTCGACAGTGGCGGTGCAGATGATGACAACGATAGCGAAGGTGGCGTGGGTATCCTCCACCATAACTTCAGCTCTGCGAGCAGTGCTCTTCAAGGGCTTCTGCGGAAACTAGGTGCGGGATTGGATGATCTTTTGCCCTCATCCGCCTTGTCAGGTTCCTCCTCACACCAGAGCAGCAGACTCAAGAAAATACTGTCTGGCTTAAGAGCTGACGGGGAGGAGGGTCGGCAGGTGGAGGCACTAACGCAGCTTTGCGAATTGTTGTCGATTGGGACTGAGGATTCTCTGGGTTCGTTTTCGGTAGACTCTTTCGTGCCCGTCTTGGTTGGGCTTCTCAACCATGAGAGCAATCCCGATGTGATGCTGCTAGCTGCAAGGGCACTAACTCATCTGTGTGATGTTTTGCCTTCTTCCTGTGCTGCCGTTGTGCATTATGGTGCCGTTCCATGCTTCTGCGCTCGACTTCTGACGATCGAATACATGGACTTGGCGGAGCAGGTATCCTTTTTGTTTTTCTGGTGCTCTCTCTTGCTACCTGGTTTACATCTGAATTTATTTCCTTACGCTTCTCCTTTGCTTTTATATTAGGTTTTAGCTTTGACTAATAGAACGCTAATGCATTTTGTTTGATTAGCGTTTTGTTTGATTGTGATTGTGGCGTTCTATATCATCTTTAAAATTTCCCATTTTTTATTGAATAATGAGTTTTTTTACTTATAGAACGCGTTGATAACTAATTGCCTTACCTTGTAACAATTAAAGAGCAGTAATCCTATATATATGTGTGCATTTGTTTCGCTCTCTTTATCCAAAATATAATGCCTTAGTGGCAATGTGTTGTTCATTGTAATAACTTACAAATGAGTTTAATTTGTTCATCTTTAGTCTCTTCAAGCTCTCAAGAAGATTTCACAAGAGCACCCAACTGCTTGTCTGAGGGCCGGGGCACTTATGGCAGTTCTTTCTTATCTTGACTTCTTCTCTACCGGAGTTCAGGTAAAAAGGATATGCACTTTCTAGTTTGTCTATCTAATAGTTAGAATTCTAAACTCAATTTCTTAATAACTCATTTGTTTTTAACAATTACTTGTTCTTCTTAATGATGCTCATTAGAGGGTGGCATTATGTACTGCTGCCAACATGTGCAAGAAGCTTCCGTCGGATGCATCTGACTTTGTAATGGAAGCAATTCCATTGCTAACAAACCTTCTTCATTATCATGATGCGAAGGTATTGAATATCCTGAATCCTAAATGGAAGAAGTTATTTACATTAGCTGCTTTTTGTTGATTTCTCACTCTGCCCAACATTTTTAATTCTAAGTACTGCTAAATTTATTCCAGGTGCTTGAGTATGCCTCTGTTTGCCTAACAAGAATAGCTGAGGCATTTGCATCATCTCCTGATAAATTAGATGAGCTATGCCATCTTGGGTTGGTTGCTCAAGCTGCTGGGCTTATATCTTTGAGTAACTCAGGAGGACAGGCTTCTCTTAGCTCGTCAACATACACGGTATCTTTATGTGAAGGCTTTGTTGTGCTTTATTTCGTGTTTCTCTTTCCTTACGGATTTTGCCATTTTAATTATCAAGGGATTGATACGCCTCCTATCAACCTGTGTCAGTGGATCACCATTAGCAGCTAGAACTCTTCTCCTCCTTGGTATCAGTGGAACCCTTAAAGATATTTTGTCAGGTTCTGGTCTTGTTGCTAATGTTTCAGTTCATCCTGCTTTAGCGAGACCACCTGAACAGGTATTTGATTGGTACTTCCCCCCCTCCCCCCTCTTTACCGTTTGGCTTTGTAATGGAGTTTTTAGCATGGTTCTTTAGATACAATTTGCCATCTTTATACTAGCATCTTTTATAATAAAGCACTATAATGGATATTACCCCTGATTATTTGATTCCCTAGTACTTGGATGGGTGTTTGGTTGTTGATTGTGCAGTTTTTCTGATGTAAAGCTGTTTGAGTTTAATTGCTTCTTGCTTTTCGAAGTTTTTCAAAAGTTTTCTTGTTTTTATTTTTAGAATCAATGAAGACGCCTTCAACAACAGATCGAAGAGCTTAGGCTTATTCTATATTTTACAAGGTTTTGTTATATTGATTAAGTATTTATACTTATAGTTGTTGTCTTTGCTTGTCAATAGTGCATGTGATCTTGGAATACTAAGTCAGGATCAGGCAGTTAGGTGGAGTTTAACTCTAAACATTGTTTAGATATCATTATTCAATACAACAAAAGAGATCAAATACAAAAATAAAAATAAAAAATGCTGTGACCATATAGAGTTTATTCTAAATTCAAAGTTTAACGCTTCTAATACAATTCCCGTTCTCTTGTAGTGTTACATTTATGATATATAGATTCTCTTATTCCACTTATTTTGTTCTCAAGATTTTGTCATGAAAATATTAATTAAAACAATGATGAGTTATCAGTGTAACTAAATGGATACATCATATCTCTAAAGCTACAATAATTTAAAAGAATTTCAAAGACAACTCATACTCTTGCTTAAGTAAATAAATCAACATAAAATCCTTTGACAATTAATTTTAGTCAGATATGACCATATAATAGATTGGGTAACATTCTTTTGTACAGTAATAACATGCATAAGAAAGAACAATATCATATCTTCTCATATCTATCTCATTTTATATATAATACATATATCATAGGAGCATCGTCTAACTTGTACCATTTAAGATACTTTGATATCAATATCCCTTTTCATTTTAAATGCAAGTATCTTACCGTCAACACCTTGTTCCACTCCATCAGTCAGTATGTACATACAAACATTTCTATATGATCATTCTAACTATATTCTACATATCATTACATATATTTTTTATAATAGACATGTTTGACATAAAATACAGGAGTAAAGCATAATAGAAAATTTATATCATTCATTTCAATATGACTAATTTTTGGTATAATAGAGATAAATCATTATAAATTTTCAATGATAATTATTTGAATGAGCATTAATAACAATTGATGAATTTGATTTAGAAGAAACAACATCATCACTATAATTTGGAAATAAAAGTTTTCACGTTCACCTTAGAAGTTCTACTTCGTCAATTAGTCCGTGTATTTTAGCTTAGTTCCTATAATATAAGATTTTCACAGTTATTTTTATAAAATTAAATTCTAGATTTATCATATTTCTCTTCTATTATCATTTAGAAACATTTCGTTTTGTTTAAGTATTAAATTATATTTAATAAATCTAATTTATTTCTTCAAACAACCTCAGAATTATATTTTTGACAATACATACTTATAATTTTTTATAATCATATAATCGATTTATTTTAACAATATTCATATAAATTTTGCTCTCATTTTTTAATTATACTTTTTTTTTTGCACTTATAAAATCATCTTTAATACACACACATGCACGCACAATAAAAAAAGAAGCCTCATAGTTACAAACAAATTTTCTATTTGAACATATACATATCATTCCTATTTAAACAAAATAATATTTTAAAATTTCAAATTTCCTTAGGTAAAAATTATGCAAAAATTTTATTCATCTTCACATACAAAATCCTAACAAAGCTTATTGAAAACTTTTTATAGGGTTTCTTCATAAAATATCAAAATCAAATTTTCGTTCTAAAATTCAAAAGAAAAGAAAACTCTTACATTGCTTGTCTTTGAATTGATACAGTCGAGATAAGTCATTGTTTGCTCGGTTTGGCAATTAATCTCTTCTTTGCACTCCCTTTATTTGTATCTTGTTCTTTCACACTCTCCCTCTTGTTCTCTCTCAATCTCAATCTCTTCTTCTTTGTCCCTCACTCTCTTGCTCTTTCTTCCTCTCTGCCCCTCACTCTCTCGCTTCTCTGTTTAATTGTGAAATTGCTAGAAGGTTGGTTTGTCAGAACCAGCTAGCACAACTTTATCTTCTTTTTTTAATTTTTAACTAGATTCTTACATTATTTCACATTGAGGTTTGGGCTTGGCTACAAAGGCTACATTGTATAGAGAGAATGGTGCCCCATTAATTATTGTGTTGTTATATCAAGGAAAGCTATAGAGAGGTTAGTCATTTTAATATTTCATGAGTTGGCCAATCATTCAACCTTTCCCTCTGATTTTTCCTAAATTGATAGTTGTTGCTGTTAGAGGCCACTTGAATTGTTTTCAAGCGAGTTGAGGAAAACTCAGAAATTGACAAAAAAATGAATGAGTTTGGAGCGGAGCTCAAAATCATTTGAGTGATTTTTTAGGGAGTTTCAAGTTTTTATTACTAGCCCTACCATTACCTATTCCATAACACCATGAATCCTCATATAATCCAACATTCTAAAATTTATATTTCCATTTAAGTCAACCCTAATAAATATCTTTTCTTCGGGGTATGCATTATACTAAATTACTAATTCTTTAATCACTTTGTAAAATTGATTTTTTATGACTATCTTCTAATCCAACTTAAGGGTCATATCCTTATTAATAATTAAATTCATAGAAATCACTCTATCACTAACCCTATTCATCTCAAATGAAATATTTTTTAAGTCTTTATCTACTGTCATCCCAACCTGATTTTTATTATTAACAATTCCAAGTTCCAACATACAATAACTTATAATCTTTCTAAATGTTTTTGTTAGATGTTTTTCCATTTAGCTTCTTGCAAACATGCAATATTTATTCTTCTTGTAATCCTTTTGCCCACCATTTCTTGTCTTTCGATTCAAAGACCCTAAATTCCATGGAGCAAATTTAATTTTAGTTTTAGACCTGAACAAACTTGTTCATTTTTCACCGTAGTTGGTTTAATCTTGGCATGTCACTTTGAGAGCGATGTCCTTGCCAACTCTTTGCTACTCACCACATTTGGGTTAGTAAAATTTCAAAATTGAATTCATTTCATGAATTTTAGCATATAAGTTATATGATAAGATGTCAAACCAACATCAACACTCAACCTTTCTCATTCATACTTGGGACCAATAATTATAGTTTTATCTTATTAAAATCTGTTCGCTAAAAAATAATATTATAGCATAATTGTAAATATAAATATATGCTAGGCGCAAGCTTCATATTTGGATTTTGTTTTTATGAAGCATGAGAACTTGCATACATTGACTTGTGCATTCAAAATTTGTATGACAAGCTTGAGCTAGAAGTTGAGTTTAACTCGAACTTCGTCATACATTGTGCATTTGAGCTTATCTGGTCTCCCAAATTACTATCTCAAAGAGATGCTTAGTGCCATTTTTTTTTCATCTTTCACATCTCAGCCCTTTGTTGTAATTTTTGTTATTTGTTTATTTGTGTCATGCATCTTAGATTTATGAGATAGTTAATCTTGCGGATGAGCTTCTTCCGCCCCTGCCACAAGGAACTGTTTCCCTCCCGATTTATTCAAATGTTTTTGCAAAAGGGTCTGCTGGAAAGAAAATCTCTGGCAGCTCTTCAGGGAAGCAGGAGACTAATGGAACAAGTAATGAAATATCTTCGCATGAAAAATTATTGCGAGATCAATCTGAACTGTTGCAGCAGTTTGGAATGGACCTGCTTCCTGTTTTGACCCAGGTTTGTGCTTTGATAGGCATGATTTTTTTCTACATCTTTATCTATTTTTTGGTCAGTGAGGTTGATTTTGTCTATCCTTAAGCTTTGTTCGGTCCTTCTGTGTTGTCTTTGTTGACTAGATATATGGATCCAGTGTAAATGGTCCAATTCGGCATAGATGTCTTTCAGTCATTGGGAAACTTATGTACTTCAGCTCTGCTGAGATGATTCCTTCTTTACTTAGTGCGACAAACATATCAAGGTATTTTGACTATTTTTGAATATTTTTTTACTTTTATATAAACTTTCTTCCTATCCATAAACTATCTGTTCATCTTGCAGCTTCTTAGCAGGAGTTTTAGCTTGGAAAGATCCACAAGTGCTGATCCCTGCTCTTCAGATTGCAGAGATTCTTATGGACAAACTTCCTGATATTTTTGCTGAAAAATTTGTGAGGGAAGGGGTTGTCCATGCTATTGATGCTCTCATAGTTTCAGATTCTTCAACTAGTGTTCCTTCTCAATCATCGCTTCTTGAGAAGAAGGATGCGGAGTCCATCTCGTCTCGCTCTCGGCGACACCGGCGCCGTAATGGTGGACTTAATACAGATGGTGGTTTGTTTGATGAGGCAAAAGTTCTGGCAGATGGAGCTACTGGTTCACCACCATCATCACAGGCTCCTGCTGCGAATAATAGCATTCGGGCAACTGTGAGTAACCTTGCCAAAGCTTTCAAAGACAAACACTTTCCTGCTGTTCCTGGGTCTACTGAAGTTGGTGTCACCGAGGATCTTCTTCTTTTGAGAAGTCTTTGTTCAAAATTGAATGCAAGTGCTGTTGATGTGAAAACTAGAGCAAAGGGAAAATCGAAGGCCTGTGGAGCTAGTTTGTTTGATAGCTCAACAAATATGGAGGGGGATCTGGACGGTGTTATTTCTGAGATGCTAACTGAGCTTTGTAAAGGAAATGGTGTATCAACTTTTGAGTTTATTGGTAGTGGTGTTGTTATAGCTTTGCTGAATTATTTTTCATGTGGAACATTTGGAAAAGATAGACTTTCAGAGGCTAACCTATCCACGCTTAGACAGCAAGTTCTTTTAAGGTACAAGTCTTTCCTAAAACTTGCTCTTCCTGTTGGTGTCAAGGAAGGGAATGAAGTTCCTATGAGTATATTGGTTCAAAAGCTTCAAAAAGCTTTATCTGCTTTGGAGCGTTTTCCTGTTGTACTTAGCCATCCGTCTAGATCATCTGGTGGTGGAAGTGCTCGCCTCTCTTCTGGTCTTAGTGCATTGTCACAACCCTTCAAGTTGCGCTTATACAGAGCACAAGGTGAAAAGTCTCTGCGTGATTATTCTTCCAATGTTGTACTCATAGATCCTCTGGCAACTCTAGCAGCTGTTGAAGAGTTTCTTTGGCCAAGAGTCCAAAGGAGCGACTCTGCACAAAAGATTTCATCATCAGCTGGAAATCCTGATGCCGCCACAGCTACCGGAGGCAGTGTTGCATCACCAGGCACATCAACTCCTGCTTCTAGTCATCGGCCTACAACAAGATCTAGGTCATCACTAACTATAGGAGGTACAGTGGGAAAGGAATCTTGTGATAGAAATGCAAGCTTTTCAAAAGGGAAGGGTAAAGCTGTTCTGAAATCTACACCTGATGAGAAGAAAGGAACCCAAGGGAGAAATACAGCCCGCAGAACATCAGCTTCAGAAAAAGACAGAGAAATGAAACCCTCACATGGCGACTCTAACTCAGAGGTTCACTTCATGAAACCTGAACTGTAATTCTTGTTCCATCTATGCTGTTTAAAACTTCTACATTTAGTAGAAGGCATTTTGACTTGGGATAGGGTGTAGTGAAGTGAAACAGGTTCGGTTAGCTGATAATTTAGATCACTTTACGTTTTACCTCTTTTTTTAATAATCTTATTGCTCCGACATCTCACCTTTACATTAACTCTTTTTTTCATTAATAATATGAAAACTTGTTTTTGCAATCTCAGAATCTTAACCGGTCTCATAATTATCATTTATATACGCTATTATTACAGGATGTGGCAAAACTGAGAATTATTATTAATTGAAAAATAATTATATTAGCAGGACTTTGAGAGCCACATCTATTGAAGATAAGATATTAACTCCACATTTTCTTAATATTCTAACTTTTCTTTATCCATCCTGTAATAATTCCTTTGGTGCCGCCTCCTGCCATGAATCAATGTCTCATGGCTGCGTTGGTATTCAAGAAAACTTCTCCTAGTTGCCCATTTTTTAATTCAAACAAAACCTTTTGTATTGAAATCATCGTTGGTGTGATTGCTCAAAAAAGTAGTCTTGAATGTCTTCAATGTCCAAAACTGAAATCCACAATCTTAAATCATGGACCATCCCCTAATCATAGGACATAAGATGTATAGTAATTCCAAACCCTTATTCTATGTTTAATGGATTATACAAGCATAATTGCCCATTGGTCAACATTACAAGTAACTGCTTTGGGACCATTTACTATCCATCATCAAAATAATTTAGGATATATAATTTATTAATGCTCCTCCTGATATAGAACTATGAATGCTTTAAATGATGGATATAAGAATTTGCGCACTTTCAAATAAGAGCAATAATAATTAAACGTTAGCCACTTAACGAAAATGGAAAAACAAGAAAGGGGTGCCTTAGTTTAGGCCAAGTCACACAATAATAGTTAGGATCACAAAACAATTATAAATTCAACATAAGCAAATATAGAGGATTTCCAATAACATCCCTAGATTAACAACGAGATTAGATGCATAGAAGTCCAACACTCATTCCCTACGTTTACTAAGCTTTGGCAGAGAGCTTTGCACGATTTCTTATGCTTGATACACAACCACAATCGAAGGAGAATAGGAAGGAAATTGAAGAGGGGGAAAAAGTTTACCCTTGTCTTGGCGTGGTGGTGATTTGCCACTGAACGGTGGAAAGCTGTTCTTCGATGGCGTCCGAAAGAGTGAATATGATACGCTCCAAGTATTCCTCGACGGAATTATCTACCTCCGGATTGATGTCGAAGAAATGTGATCGGAGGATGTCGACGAAGCCTTGTTCGTTGTAGATGAAGCCGGAGTCAAGTTCAGGATTGGCCATACATAGGATACTTGGCATTGAAGTATTGAAGATTCCCTTTGCTGTCCTTGAGGATTCTTATTGAGAGAAAGAAGTTTCTCTAAGGAATCCAATTAGAAGAAGGGATGGAAGGGTGGTCGGCCAAGGTAGGAGACTTGGGAGAGTTTAGGTTCATATTTCGGTGGAGTTAGGGTTAGGGAAAGGCCGGCTAGGTTAGAGAGGGAGGTGGGGAAATATGGTTCAGATTTTAAAGGGTGGAGGATGGAGGAAAATTAGGTAATGGTTTTCCTAATTAATCCTCTAAATTTGGAAGGATTTAATGGAGGATTGGAAAGAGAGGAATGGGGGGGGGGGGTAAGAGAGAGAGGAAAGGGTTTGAATTCTTTCCCATGGGAGATGCTTTATTTTGGAAAGCAATTAAATGGTGGGGATAAGGAGGGGGACCAGCGGCATGAAGAGGGGGATGGGGTTTATGGAAGGGGATTTATTACTTTCTTAATTGGGAATCCCAAATTAAGGAGGGGGATTTAATTCCAATCCAAGTCAAAGTTGTTTTGGATTTGATATAGGAAACTTTCCTAAAATAGAGTTCTATTTTAGGAAATAATTCAAAATTTAAATTGATTGAAGATTTGAATTTTAAGACTTTCCAAATGGGTTCGGAGGAAAAAGGAAAGTAGTAATGAGGGGGTTTTGAATGTGGGCGGTAAGGAGGGAAGGCCTATGGCCGGCGGCTAGGCTAGTTTAGGGTTTGTAGATGTGGTGGTGTGGAGGTGGGGATAGCCGAGTAAGAGAGGTGGTGGGGTGTAGTGGTTGGCTGAGAGCTAGGGATGTGGGCTTAGGGTTGGCCTACAGTGAGGATGCTTAGAGGTGGCTGGCGGCTTTGGGAGCAAGAACTTGGCCGTACAGTGGAAGGGAAGAAGAAGAAAAGATAGGGAAGAAAATAGTCACGAATCCGGACGCTTACAAGGTTGGTGGGTGATCCGTTTCCCTCTCCTAGGTATTTCTCTCCAAAGCTCTAAAACTCACAAAAACACAAAGTTGTAGAAATTTTCATTATCATTCTTTATTAATTTGAAAAGAAATATAAGGGGCTTATGAATAGCGTCATACAATGAAAGGGAACTAAAAAATAATATGGCCCTTAGGGCTTATATATGACAGACCCTTAAGTAAGGGTAAAATGGAAAATGCAAATAAAACAAATACATAATTCAAACAAATAAAACAAATACATATGATGAATTAAAAATAGATCGGCGCGATCGTGGTCGTAAATCGTCGGCCACGTCTCTAATATACTTTCCATGAACTGATGTCCCAATCACTTCCTCTCACAGTGAATTCTAAGATATAGGTGTGGGAAGGAAAATTGGCAACATGAATGAAAATGTTAGTCTCTGCCTCCTAAATTATGAAGGGAATTCTAGAAGGCAAGAAATAAATGCTCAATATATATCTTCTTCTAACAAAAGCAGATTTATAATGAGGCACTTTAGCCTTGTTCATTCAATTTTCATGCAATAATATGCCTTTATCTTAGCAGAAGGCCCCAAACCGTGAACAGCAAGCAGCCCAGAGCGAAGAAGGAACCCAAGTTGATCCCCCCCCCCCCCTCAAAACCTTATTAAAATTAGGATTTCTCCACTCCAATTAATCTTATTCTTTTCCACGATTGAGGTTCTTGAATGTTCACTTCACCACCAACCCTCTTCCTTAGCTGGTTCAGCCTTCATCCCTAGTTTTGGGCAGCAGCATGATCATACGAAAACTGTGGCAAATCATCCAACCACCAGCATCCAAGAAGCAATAACTGCGGTCTCTGTGGCCTTGTGTGTCCAAGACTGCAACAAAGACTATTCTGGAAGACAATAACAGCAGCTGATTTCTGAGAAAACAACCAGCAGCAGCAGGAGTAAGTTATTAGACCTGCACAGTTTGGTTCCTACAGCATTTGGACAAAACAAAAAGGAAGAGATGGAGAGGGCAATGAAAATTATAGAAGAAAACTGTTTGGGATTGTATTTAGAATGTTCTTTTACAAACTGATATCCTCTTGTATTTATAGAATTCATACCCAAGGCCACACCAAGGCTATATAATATGAAATCAATAAACTTAATATCCAATCCACAACTGCCAAAACTTGAAATCTTTTGGTTAGTTACCAAAAAAAAAAAAGATAAAAACATACTAACATTAACCTTAACCGGGTGCGAGGACGGAAACCTTCTAGGAGAGAATCTTGTTGTTTAGGTGTGATATTTTTACTTTTTATTTTCTTCCTTTCATTTTCTTTATTATTTTTCCTAGTTTTTCTCACGGCTGTTGTGCACCACAGTGTTAGACCGGTCCACTCACGGGCAAAACCGCAAAACAGCGGAGAAAGAACTCCGCCTGTGCGGGATGCCGCACGAGCTGCGATTCCACGGGACCGTTTTAGGAAGGATTTTTGAGGAAGATTAGGAGGGAATTTGAATGTAGGGACTGTTTAGGGATCTCCTTTTGATTTGTATTCATTAAATAGTTGTTTTTCCTAGGGTTTGGCATCTTGAATTTGGCTGAAATTTGAGATCTTGTAGATTTAGGTTTCTTTGGGCTCTAGCGGCGTCTAGAGATTTGGGAGAGATCGATCCTCCTCTCGAATTGAGGATCAATTGTATCTTTACTGTTTTATTCATTGTTTATTGGAATACAAGTCTTTTTCTTGGTTTTCTCTCAGAATAGTGCTGTTTTTCTGTTCTGGACAGCAACTTTGTCGCTGTTGGATCTCCGATTTGGGTTAGGATTGCTTGCGAACTCAAGTATTACCTTAGGGTTACTTGCGAACTCAAGTATTTCCTATCAAATTGGTATCAGAGCGTCGTTTTTGGGACCGTTGGCGGCTGAAATCTTGAAAATTTCAGCAGTTTCTTCGTTCCCGGAATTAGATCTGTGAGATTCTTGGGAAGAACGATGGCCGGGAAGAAGGTAGAAGTCTTGGAAGGCGAAATTGGACAATTGAAATCCGATTTGGAGGGAAGATTTTTCGATTTCCAAAATCAAATCTCCTCCAACAATGAAAGGTTGGAGGGGAAGTTCACCGTGTTGGAAGAAATGATGAAGAAATTACTTGAAATGAAGATCAATCCGATGACATCGGAAGTAAGAGAGGCCATGGCATGGTAGGAAATACGAACCCGTTGCAGGGGAGGAGGAATTCAGAGGTGGAGATCCTGTAGGAGGAGAACGACATGCCCCCTCTAGAACCGCTTTCTAGAGAAGAGATGAATAGGGGACACGACAAACGGGAGGCTGATTTTGTCGGAAGAAGAGAAGAATTTCATTGCTCAGGTGCTGAATTTTAGAGAATCCAACATCGATGTGCTGATTTTGAAGGGGGAAGAGAGGAATTCCCTCGCCGAGGTGCTGAATTCGAAAGAATTCAACGTCGAGGGGCTGATTTTGAAGGAAGAAGGGAGGAATTTCTTCGCCGAGGTGCTGAATTTGAAAGAATTCAGCGTCGAGGGGCTGATTTTGAAGTTGAAAGAATTCAGCGTCGAGGGGCTGATTTTGAAGGAAGAAGGGAGGAACTTCATCGTTGAGGTGCTGAATTTGAAGGAATTCAGCGTCGAGGTGATGATTTTGAAGGAAGAAGTGGAGAGTATGAAGAGGGGTTCGAGTATAATCGTCGGAGGAATGATCGAGACACTTGGGGAGCTCTTCCTCTTCGAGGAATGGGAAGTTATAGAGGAGCCAGGGGAAACTGGGGAGACCCACGAGTGAGGAAGTTGAAGATGCCCGTCTTTGAGGGTGAAGACGGCCATGGCTGGATTTATAAGGTGGAGCGATATTTTGCTGTCAATGGGCTGACGGAGGAGGAGAAATTGACAACGGCGGGAATGTGCTTGGAGGGAAAAGTCTTAGCCTGGTATCAGTGGCGTGACAGACGGGAGCCTATCCGGAGCTGGCGGGAGTTCAAAGAATGCTTATTAGAGCGTTTCCGAGCAGATTAGGGACTTCTATGAGCAATTCTTTGCCCTTACCCAGGAAGGCACGGTGGCAGATTACCGGGATAAGTTTGAGTATCTGGCTAGTAGGCTGGATCATATCTCGGAGTGGAAGAGAATTTCATGAAAGGGCTGAAACCGGAGGTAAGAATAGCAGTCAGAGTGTTGGAGCCAAGGAATCTAGGGAAGGCCATAGAGTTGGCCCAGTTGGTGGAAGACCAGAAGAAGTCTGAAAGAGGGGCTCGAGGAAACTGCTCATGAGGCTCTTATAGGACGACGACCACTCTTCTAGCACCCAAGGGGCCTGCATCAAGCAACATTAATGAGACCACCCGGAAGAAGCCAGTAGGAGGAGGGAGTAGGGAAAATTTCAAGAGGCTGACAGAGAAGGAGATGCAGGAGAAGAGGGCAAAGGGGTTGTGTTTCAGATGTGATGAGAAGTACCTGCCGGGGCATAGGTGCAAGGACCGAACTCTTCAGCTTCTCCTTGTTTGTGAAGACAAGGAAGACGAGGAGGGAGGTGGGAGTAGATCTGAAGAGGAGGAAAAGTTGCACCTGGATGTGGTAGAAGTCTCTCTGAACTCTGTAGTGGGATTCACTCCGAGTCACACTATGAAAGTGAAAGGAGAGATAGCTGGCCGTGAGGTGGTGGTGTTAATTGATAGTGGGGCTACCCACAATTTCATTTTCACTCAGGTCATCAACCAACTGGGAGTAAAATTGGTGGACACCGGTTGTTATGGGGTGATGATGGGTACAGGGAAGGTGGAGAAAGGCCAAGAAATCTATAATGAAGTGGTGTTGACCATCAGGGGATTCAAGTAACGGAGAACTTTCTCCCACTAAAGTTAGGAAGCACTGATGTCATCTTGGGGATGAAGTGGTTGCAAACCTTGGGGGAAACCAAGGACAATTGGGGAGCACTCACGATGGAATTAATGACGGATGGGAGAAAGGTGGTTATAATGGGAGATGCAGGGCTATCTAAAGCCATGACATTACTTAAAACCATGGTCAGGGATATGCAAGAGGTGGAGGAAGACTATCTGGTGGGACTACACAAGCTGAATGTGATTAGGATGGAGGAGGGAGGGGATGTTTCTCTTTCCTTGCAGCCCTTGGTTCAGCAATACAGTAAGGATTTTCAGTCCCCTCAAGGATGACCACCTCCACCGGAACACGAGCATATCTCCACCTTGAGGACAAGGTGGATTTTCGGGAGGGGAGTATTGTTAGACCGGTCCACTGGACTGGTCCAGCCGGTCCAGGCGGGACATGTTCGCGGGCAAAACTGCAAAACAACGGAGAAAGAACTCCGCCTGTGCGGGATGCCGCGCGAGCCGCGATTCCACGGGACCGTTTTAGGAAAGATTTTTGAGGAAAATTAGGAGGGAATTTGAATGTAGGGACTGTTTAGGGATTTCCTTTTGATTTGTATGCATTAAATAGTTGTTTTTCCTAGGGTTTGAGCATCTTGAATTTGGCTGAAATTTGAGATATCGTAGATTTAGGTTTCTTTGGGCTCTAGCGGCGTTTAGAGATTTGGGAGAGATCGATCCTCCTCTCGAATTGAGGATCAATTGTATCTTTACTGTTTTATTCATCGTTTATTGGAATACAAGTCTTTTTCTTCGTTTTCTCTCAGAATAGTGCTGTTTTTCTGCTGTCAACAGCAGATTTCTGCTGTTTTTCTGTTCTGGACAGCAACTTTGTCGCTGTTGGATCTCCGATTTGAGTTAGGATTGCTTGCGAACTCAAGTATTACCTTAGGGTTACTTGCAAACTCAAGTATTTCCTATCACACAGCCTATAATCCAATTTTTTTGTACCTAGTGGTAAGGCTTGCCATAATTTATAATTTGGAATTTATCCACCAACTTCAGGTGGCTTTTTGCTATTTATGTGCAAGAGCGTGTTCTTAACATTCACAGTTCTCTGGACAAAGTTTGCAAGCTCGGCCCAGTCATTCAGGACACAGCTTGCGGGCTTCTGACAGTTTTAAGTGATTGCTATTCACCCTAACCACACGAAGTAGATAGCACTTGGGTCTTGTTGCTTTACTTCACTAAAACTGACATTATAGTTTTGATTTATACCAATAGTATGCTATGGAAGCTGCTGTTGTACTACATCAGCAACACTTCCCTGACTTCACTACCGTGGACAACACACTTGTTTAGAAGCTTGTTCATCTCTTGTAGAGTAGCGGCATCTTTATTTCATAGAAAATTGCAGTGCAACAACAATGCAGCAACACCAAATGAAAACTTCATAGATTAGATCGTGTACTCCTTTCTGCAATTGATAAAGACTTCATTAAGTATTCTTTTGCTGGTTCTTTTACATCCTAGCCTAAAATTTTGTTGGAGAGCCTTGAGTGGTATAAGTTCTAGATACTTTACAATCAAGAACCGTTAACTAGTAGGACTGCAGGTTTCCAGAAGTCATTTTATTCTCTCTGATGAATGTACCTGGTATAATAGTAAAATACTCTACTTGTTCTGGCCCTTTGTTATACTTACCGCTCTTCCTGTCTCGAGGCAAAATAAGTAGGATGAAAGACCTTGCTCTCTTCCAGTCTCTATGCTATTTCCATGTCATATTTTAGTTACCATTCATAATGATAGTGGTTAAATGCAGGATGACAACTTGGACGTGTCTCTTGTTGAGATTGACGACGCTCTAATGATTGAAGAAGATGATGTCTCAGATGATGAAGATGATTATCATAACGAGGTAACTTGTATTTATATTTCTTTGTATATAGTGATGTTTAAGGATACTATGCGTGTTTTGTTAATGATTTAAAATTATCAGTTGATAGGTAGTATGATTGTTTTTTATGCTTTTTAGAATTTTTGAAGTGGTTATTACGTTTAGAAGTTTAGCATCATGGAGGTTGCTTGCATATTTTTCTTGCAAGTTTTTTTTTCTCTTTATTAGAGTCTTATAATCTTTTTCTTTTCAGGTTTTAAGGGAGGAATCTCTTCCGGTTTGTGCACCTGATAAAGTGCATGATGTGAAATTAGGAGATCCTGCTGACGACTCTGCACTCCCTTCTTCAACAAGTAGTGGACACACACGGCCTTCTGCTTCTTCAAATAAGACCGTACAAGCTAGAGGCTCAGAATCTACTGAATTAAGAAGTGGAAGTGCATTTAGTTCAAGGGGTGCAATGTCATTTGCTGCTGCCGCTATGGCTGGGCTTGCATCGGTAAGTGGTAGAGGAATCAGAGGTGGTAGGGGGCGTCGTGGACTTCCAAATGGAAGTGAGAACAACGGTAAGTTGGTATTCTCTGTAGGTGGTAAGCAGCTTAACAAAAATATGACCATATATCAGGCCATCCAACGCCAACTTGTGCTAGATGAGGATGATGGTGATAGGTTAAATGGTTCTGAGCTTATGCCCACTGATGGAAGCAGATTCTGGAGTGATATTTTTACTATAACCTACCAAACTGCAGATAATCAGACTGATGGGTCAGCTCTAGGGTCCTCTTCCTCAGCCAAGTCTTTGAAATCTAGTCCTGCCTCAAGTTCTGGTTCAGATTCCCGGCATCAACAACTGTCTCTTCCTGATAGTATCTTGCAAGGGGAACTTCCTTGTGACATTGAGAAATCAAACCCCACATACCACATTTTGGCATTACTGCGTGTACTGGATGGTTTGAATCAGCTAGCTTCTCGTCTAAGGGCTCAAGCTGTGGTTGATGATTATTCTAATGGGAAGGTTACTAATTTGGATGGACTTTATGTAGCTGGTGTCAAAGTTCCACCAGAAGAGTTCATCAATAGCAAACTAACCCCAAAGCTTGTGCGACAGATCCAAGATGCTCTTGCATTATGTAGTGGTAGTCTTCCTTCGTGGTGTTATCAGTTGACCAAAGCATGCCCTTTTCTTTTTCCCTTTGAGACAAGGAGACATTTCTTTTATACTACTGCCTTTGGACTATCTCGTGCTTTGCATCATCTTCAGCAGCAACAAAATGCTGAAAATACTAGTGCCATGAGTGAAAGAGAGGTTCGTGTTGGAAGATTGCAACGGCAAAAGGTTCGTGTTTCAAGAAACCGCATATTAGAGTCTGCTGCAAAAGTTATGGAGATGTATTCTGGCCAGAAGGCTGTCCTTGAAGTAGAATATTTTGGTGAGGTTGGCACAGGTTTGGGCCCCACATTAGAGTTCTATACTCTTTTAAGTCATGACCTTCAGAAGGTTGGACTTGGATTATGGAGATCCAACACATCCTCAGAAATGCAAAATGATGGTGAGGAAGTGAGCATTGATGATTCCTCTGATGGAAAAAAAATGGCTGCCGAGTTTTCTGCTCAAAGTGATTTTGTTATAGCTCCTCTTGGATTGTTTCCCCGTCCATGGCCTCTAAATGCTGATGCTTCTGAGGGTAGCCAGTTTTCAAAAGTTGTCGAGCATTTTCGCTTAGCTGGTCGAGTGATGGCGAAAGCTCTGCAAGATGGTCGACTTTTGGACCTTTCCCTTTCGATGGCATTTTATAAGCTTGTACTTGGTCAAGTATGCTTGTGAAATTGGATAGACATTACTTTTTCTTATTCTTGTTATTCTTGTTGGATATATTGTTGGGATTTATATTTTTTTCCCCCATTGCAGGACCTTGATTTATATGATATTGTTTCATTTGATAGTGAGTTTGGGAAGATCTTGCAAGAACTGCAAATCCTTGTTAGTAAAAAAAGGCTTATAAAAAGTGTTAGTGAAGGTAATCAAAGAGGGGCCAGTGATCTACATTTTCGTGGCACTCCAATTGAAGACCTTTGTCTAGATTTTACCCTTCCTGGGTATCCAGATTACATTCTTAAAGAAGGAAAAGAAAGCATGGTGGTACTTGTTTATCTTTCAGCAATCATTTCTTCTGCATTGATATAATGTTTGTATTATTTAAAGTACAATTGTTTGTGTAGGTTAATATTGATAACTTGGAAGAGTACATTAGTTTGATACTTGATGCTACAGTCAAAACTGGGATTATGCGGCAGATGGAGGCATTTAGAGCAGGATTCAACCAGGTAATTGCCCCCCTCCAAGGATTTTCTCCTCACGGCTTCTTGATTTCAGTGTGGAGTTTTATGTGGGCATTCAGAAGTAGATTTTACTTTGTGGATGTTCTGTATTTGTGTGTCTTAACATGCTTTGTCTTCTTGATTTTACGGCAGAATTTTCTTTTGGTATTCAGGAGTAGCTTTGACTTTGTGGACATTATGTATTTGTATGTGTTAGCATCCTTGAGCGGACCAATAGAGATGTCCTTATATGCTATGTCAGTTGTGTTTTACATTTCGTCACTGCTTCTGGCTTGTAGTAGTGTTGTTATCACTGTTCTGATCAAACTTGACCTTTTTTCTAGAAAACATATATGTGTGTTGAAGCAAAGATTTAGCATTATTAATAGCATACTTTTGTTGACCACTGACAAGTCCAAGATCGACCCCACCTTATGCCGCAGAGGTTCTCTTAAATATCTCCGCTCATGAAAATAAAACTCTCAGACGAACCTCTATCCCTCTCATTAAAACACACGCAGAGACAATAAAGGAATATTTGGCTCTCTTGTTTTCCCTCAATCACATGCAAAAATGCCTCTCTCTCTCCCTCGGCCATCGTCCCAACATTCGATCCAACCACCCTATTCGCACGCAGGGACTTCCAGCACACCAATCCAATGCAATCTGCCTCCGACTTGCATCATGCATGTTTGCTCCAGCTCCCATGCAAGCCCAACGTGCACGTCCAACTCACTCATCCCGTGTTTGTACACCCTCCTTGCATGCACGCACAGCACTGGCCCAGTCCGGCCCCGCATTCTTCGCTCGAGTGCCCCACCTCCAGCCTTTCTCCGACCCATGTGCAATTTGTGCCTGAGCATGCATCCGACTCATCTATTTGGTCTGCCATCTTGCTTTCTCACTCGCTCTCCAATGCACAAGCACTTATCCCGTCTCTGTTCACCAATTGCTCTATCCAACTTCCTTTTAAGTCCAACCCTTCTACTTGCACTCGGTCTTATCTTCTGTTCTCTGTTACCGTAGGTATATAGATTTGGGCAAGTATGTAAAAAATGATAAATAAATAAAATAAAATAAAGCAACATGTACCTATCAATTTGAAGAGCTGCGCCGTTGTATTTTTAATCCGGGTAGAATGTTTGATTTGAAGCCCTCGTGCCTGCGTATCTTTGATCCGAGCGAGAAGAACAATGGCAAGTGCAGTCCAAATCTCCCTCCACAAGGAGGGGATGCTGGGAGGTTGCCAAATTTCCTAGAAAATGTTAAATAAATGAATAAATAAAAGCATGTACTGTTAACTTGAAGAACTATGTTGTATCTTTGATTCGAGCAGGAATATTTGATTTAAAGCCCTCATGTTATTGTATCTTTGATCCGGGTGGGAAGAACTATTGCAAATGCTATCCCAACTTCCCTCCGTGGGGATAGAATGTCGGGAGATTATCGAAAATGAACGACGGACGACATTCACATAATTAAATTAAAATGAATTTTTGAACAAAAAAAATGAACGAAATAATTTATTAATTCCTATCTTGGGTCAAAATGCTCGTCCTTTGCAGATACCCATAACAATATGATACTAATATCATGATTCTCAATCATCATTCAATTAATTAATGGTAATCTTGAATCCATATGTCACGACCCGGCCCGGCTAGCCCGAATTAACGGGCCAAAACAGACAGTCATACGGAAAATATATATAACAATCAAATCATAACAATTTCATTTCATAAAAGATATAAACCTAAACATCATCCATACAATGTAAGAAAGAGCCACTAAACATCCAAACTGAATGTTTTCCAACAAATTCATCAAAACATACATCCACTTAAAATATAAATATAATACACAACTGAATTCACAATACATCCAGTGACTCAACTCATAACAGAAAAAAAAAATAAAGACCTGAAATCCTGAGGTACTCTATGACGGTAGGTAAATTATCATCTTGCCATCACTTCTTATTAGTTTTTCCTAAAAAATATTTCCAAAAGTAGGGTGAGCGAACGCTCAGCAGGTAATAAACATTTATCTTAAATTCATGAAATAATTTTAAACATGTCATTAAGCATGAATTAAATCAATAAAAGATTATACTAAACATTTGATAGACATAAGTTATAAAACACTTTCATAAACAGTTTTCTTGAAACCTTTCCCTTAAACTTTTTTCCTTTCCTTTTTCATAAACTTTCATAAATTTTTTCTTTCTTTAAAATGCATAAAATACACAAACATAATATATAATAAGCACCCGTCCTGGAAGTACTAGAATTTTGTACTGATCAGGTACACAGTCAAGTTTTTGGCTATTCCTTTACCATTTGGCTCCGAAGAATTCCTTTACTATTGGCTCCGTAGAACCCTTTTACCATTGGCTCCGAAGAACCCCTTTACCATTTGGTACTTCAAATCATCATGCACATGCAAATTGTTATATATATATATATATATATATATATATATATATATATATATATATATATATATATATATACACATCATAGGGACTAATTTATTCAGAAAATCATATGTTTTTCAAAAGTCTTCATGTATAATTCGATATCAGTTTTGCCTTGAATTTGGTTTTACAAGATTTACATTCCTAAAAAAAATATAAATACAATGACATGAAAATCATAAATGAAAAAAAATAAAGCAATTAGAGAAATCATAAACATTAACATGTGAAAATTTCCTCAAAAACCATAAATTTAAATTCATGAACCTAATTTAAATGCTAATACTTACCTCGCAAGTATCACAAAGCAATCTCTACGACGTACGACGTCATTTAGACAGGTCTCGTTCCCTTAATGTTCAAAACTTAAGATTATACATAAGAAAATGTCATCAATAATTACATCTTAAATTATCGAAACTTTTCATAAAATTATTAATTTTCAATAAAATGATATTAAATTTTTTTATTAGCCACACTAATATTTTATAATAATTAATATTAATTTTCGGATTTATTAAATACCCAAATTTTTTGAAACCTAAATTCCATTTTTCACATCCTAAAAGCATGCCAAAGTTTCCTCTAAACCTAATTTAATAATTACCTTAATCATTTTCGGAATTATTAAATTTAAAAATTATGAAAAATACAATTTTTGTTAAAAACCTAAATTTCTACCCTTAAAACATTCCTAACATCATATAAAATAAAAATCATAAAGAAGTTTGCTTGAAATTTACAAATTAGGAAAAACCCTAATTTTCCAAATAAAAAAAATTCATAAAACTTAAATTAAATTCCATAATTATCTTCCTAACACCATTAGGAAACATTTTTGTGAAGAAATTTTGAAAGAAAAATAACTTTGGAGAAAATCCTAATTTTTCTCTTCCAAAAAAAATCTTTGAGATAAGATGGAGAATGCTTAAATTAAACATATTTTCTTCTTCCCTTTAGTCTCCTCTACGATTTCTCCAAATCCCTTCGTCGGAAACCGCCGCTGGAGATGCCGTCCGATCCTTGCCCCTGTGTCTCCCCCTCCTTGTTCGTCCGCTTGGGAAGGTTTGGCAGAAAAAACACACGAAAGGAATGAAGAGGTTTCGGCCTCTTCATTATTTAGGGAGTTAGGAATTGCCAAAGTATCATATTGCCCTCACCTAAATTATCTCGACTTTAATAATTATTAAGGGTAGTTTAGATATTTTGAATCTTTCATGATTTTTAATTTCAAATTTAAGAAAAATTAAATATAGGCTCTTTAGATTGATTTGCTCAGAATTTTGCATAGAATTTTATAGAATTAGTTTCGTCGAAATACGACGACTTTGAATTTTCACTTAAATTTCATCACGACGCATCAAAATGCGTGAAATGCCTACGATTGTCAATTTCAGGTTTTACACCCTATTTTTTTATAGAAGAATAAGGTGTGATAATTTAACTAAAGGACATTAAAAATATAATCTCTCCTCCATTTTGAGAACATTCTATTAGAATGCACTCAACAACCTTTCCGACCATCTGATCTTAACTAAACAGACCTGATTCTATGAAATAACTTTGATTTTCCTAACCATGTATTTCAATGACATAATATATGCAGAATTAACTGAGTGCTCAAACTAAAGGCTCATTATAAGTCAAATAGTAGAAATGATCCAATCTTCCCTTATTTAAATCACCTGCCAAACAATTCTCCTTTTCATTTCCTCCTTGTTGTTCTATGAACAATCATCACAATCAAACTGCACAAATAGTTTGATATTGCCAATCTCAAAAAGAGAAAAGATCCAGCCACGCTTCTCATTTTCTCAGGGAATTGCTTATAGTAGAATTCAACTTGACCGATTGCATTAGAAGCTTCTTAAAATGCCAAAAGCTTGAGTTGAGGGATCAGCTAAAAGCTTGACATCGATGAAATGTCTTTGTTGCTCGAACCGGTGAATTCATGAACTGCAATGTTCCTCCTTTTCTCCTCAGTTGAAACCAATAAGGCGATGGTAGAGATGAAAATTCTAATTTCAATTCTATGAGAACTTTCACCGCTCAATATATTCCGCTTGTGCTCTGATCTTTTTATAAAGCTCCTAAATGTGAGATCTGAGAATGTTTCGTGGATTTGTTAAAAGTTCAAATCACCCCGATGATGACCGTGTTGAAAGCTAATCTTAGTTGGAGGGGATCATGCTTTTTAAATGCCTCCAAAATTCTAATAAATACAAATATTTGAAATAATTTTAACGTAATCCCGATGATGACCATGTTAAAAGTGAATCTCAACCATATGGGTCAATCCTCAAAGCCTATTAAAAATTTAAAATTCAAAATCTAATCAAATTCTAAACATTTAAATGGAAATCTTATCACCAAAAATTTTAAAACTAAAATTCATTCACACTTCACAACATTTTGACGTGGATGATAAATTGAAGAATTACTTCAGCTCATAAAGTGCAGTTATCTTGTGAAATGAATTACTATAGTTCATTCTCAGTTGATTCATCGCTAGCAGGGACGCGACACGTGCTCTCTTACCAGATGATTTTGCTGTAAAATGACACCATTATATTACAGTTATAGCCAAAACTCATATGTTCCATAATGGCTAAAAACCCATTGAGTAATGAATTATAGGGTGCATTCTGTAAGATATGAAGCCCTCTGTTAGCTAAAGTTGATTTAAATTCACCGCCTTAGATAAACATTCACCTCAGGTCTACAAGGTATTTTTGGACGAAATAACCCATGGTTGTTGACAAGGTTCCTTCTATCAGGTTTTGTCGACCTACCTCCTCTGATTAACTAGACCAAGAATCATAACAACCTTGGATGATTGAACCATGGGATTTTGATCGTGCTTGTCATCATTCCCCCATCACCCGTTTTAAGTATACGGTAATAAATTTTAAATCATGAACTCCAAAATTCGATCTCTAAAATTTATGCTATTATATGCATCAATTATTGTGACATGTATTTATTTGGAGGGGTAATTAATCATAGTGGTTTGCTTCTATGGGAAACAAGAACTTAGATCCTAAAGTCCTCGCAAAATGAGGGTAAAATCTTTGGGTTGTGTATTATCTTAAAATCCAATATGCCTTCTGAAATTTTATCTATAAACTAAACTTGTTAAAACTCTCTCTATCCACAAAAGAAGGCCCAGGGAGGCCGGGCGTGAATTTTTGGAGCCAACAACTGTAAATGCAAATTGGAAGCAGAGAACTAAGGAACTTAATATCTACTTATTGCATTATCAGTTGCAGGACCAAGCTTTATATATAAATACGGTGAGTTTGAAGGTGCATAAGTTGAATTATTCAATAATGGTGAGGGTTGCTTGAGCAGAGAACTAATGGTTTAGATTATAGGCCCTGAAAGAGATGGTCTACTGCAGGCCATCACAAGTAGAGATGTAAGCCTGTTTATCATCAATTGAGATAACTTATCATCTTAGCTCTTATCATTTCTTCTCAAGTTGACAATATTTTCTTGAATTGTTAACTTGGTGCGAAGTTGAGCTAACTGAGTAGAATCAAGAGATTTGGTAAAAATATCAGTTGGTTGATCTTGTGTAGTAATATGACAATCCGTAATGTGCTAGGGTTTAATATATTCTCGAATAAAATGAAATTCAATTTTAATATACTTAGTGCGAGCATGAAAGACCGGATTATTTGTCACGGTAAATGCATAAATGTTATCACAAAACAGCTTGGTAGGTTGAGACAATGGAATTCTAAAGCTAAGAAGCAATCGTCATATAAAATCACCAATTGCTGTATCAAGTCAACAGTATTAAGCCTCTGTAGATGAACGAACAACAATGGTTTGTTTTTTAACACACGAAGAGATCAAAGTTGTGCTAGGGTATGCACAATAACCAGTAATGGAGCAATGGTCCATTTTGTCGGAAGCCCAATCATAGTTCGAATAAGCGTGCAACTCAAGCTTTGAGGAAGAGGTAGGCAAACCGAAATATATTGCACCATGGAGATAGCGAAGTATGCGTTTGAGTAGTTGAAAATGTATAAGAAATGGTTTGTGCATATGTTGGCATAAGTATCTTACAACAAGTAGAATATCTGGTCTAGTGATCCTTTTAGTATTGTAAGGAACGAAAAAGTTGCCTATACAATTCAGGGTGAGAGTAAATTTCAGAATCTGCAGCGAGAAGGGGAAGTTTGGAAGGCAACGACATAAGAACAAGCTTGCAATCTATCAAACCAGCTTTATTAAGTAATTCTTCAGTATAACGATCTTGGTTGAGATGAAGTCTGGCTACAGTAGAAGTGACTTAAAAACCAAAAGAATAAGTGACATGTCCAAGATTTCTCATATGGAAGTGAGTGCAAATCCGAAAGCAGATCATCAATAACATGAGTATCATTGACGGCGAGCAAGATATCATCAACATACACAAGTATGTATAGACTAACTAACCTTTGGTTATAACATAAAAAAGAAGGATCAATAGAACTTTCTTTAAACCTATGTTGCACCGATACATCTATTTATGAAGGCGTGCTGTATCCGATACACCGATACATGGATACGCCTCCGATACTCCACCGATACGTGTCGGATACGCCAAAGCCGTATCCAATTAAAATACTATTTAATTTCAAAAGGACCGCGTATCCGATACGCGTGTCCGTTTAAAAACAAAAAGAAATCCAAAAAAAAAAGAAGACGTATCGTATTTACTTCTGCGGTTGCGAGCAAGATTCTCTCATTTCCGAGATGGATTTGAGTCTCTTGATGATATGAAAATATTAAAAATTACTAATCTTTCACTTGATGAGCCTGAATTAGAAGTTATGATATATTATTGAAGATGATATAGAAGTTCAAAGACAAACCAATGAAGAAGATAATTATCTCATTCATTCTATTGAATAGTTGAAACTTCATGTGCTAGATAATTTATGTTTATGCTTTTGTTGTTGTACTAGACATTTAATGCTTAATTATATTTTGATATTATAAGCTACAAGGCTACAAATCATGTTGTTGTCATTTTTTTTGTAATTTCAAATATTATGCTTTGATTGCTTTCTTAATTTTTATGTATGATTTATAAATTAAAATGCCGTGTCCGCGCCGTACCCGTATCCTGTATTTTTAAGAATTGACGTGTCCTGTATCCGTATCGTGTCGTATCCGTGTCGCCGTATCGGTATCGGTGTAACATAGCTTTAAACTCATAGCTGACAATGTGTGAGGAGAAGGTTGCAAACCATTGTCAAGGTGTTTGTAGTCCATAAATGACTTTCTTGAGTATGCAAATATGAGTAGGAAATTGCAAGTCTTTTAAACCAGGAGGCTGCTTCATGCAAACTATTTCTTCAAGCTTGTCATGAAGAAATGCATCAAAAACATCAAAGTGAAGGATATGCCATTTCTATTTAATCTCCACAATAAAAAGATGCAAATTTGTAGGAGATTTGGAAACTGAACTAAATGTATCTTGGTAGGCTAGGACAAACTCTTGTTTAAAACCTTGTGTAACCAAATGAGCTTTGTAGCGAGCAATAGACCCATCTGAATTATACTTAGTTTTGAATAGCCATTTACAATCTAAAACATTTTGGTTAGGAGATGGAGGAATTGAGATCCAAGTGCCTTATTTTTTGGAAGCACTCATAACTGTTCGCCAAACAGGAAACTTGGCAGCTTGAGAGTAGCAGGATGGGGTTGTTGGTATGATGTTATGCTGTAAATTGAAGATAGGTTTCGGCTTCAGGTGCCCATTATGCATCTAATTGTGCATGAGGTATCACAAAGGAGATGGTGGGGTAGGGGATATGTGAGTGGCAGGCGGAGAGGAAGTGGTTGAAGTATGCAAATGTGAGGATATTGTGGCTTGCGAAGAATTAGATGGAGTTGTTGGTTCAGCAATTATTGATGTAAAAGTTGTTGGAGAAAGATAAGAGGTAGGAACAAGTGCTGATGTGGAATAGTGAGAGTATTTGGTGGTTAAGTGAGTTCAGTAGGAGTGGATTTATAGGGAAAGATGGATTCATGATATTGAACATGTTTGGAAATGCATATGCTACCGGTAGTTAAATTTAAAGAATTTATCACTTTTTTCTTGAGTTGCGGAACCAAGAAAAATGCATGGAGCATATTATGGAGCAAATTTGTTGATGAGGTTGGTGGGAAACCACGGATAGCACAAACAACCGAATGTCCTAAGATGCTTGTAAGATGGAGGATGTTGATATAAACACTCATGTGGAGATATTGTCTGAAATTTGTAAGGCTATTGATTAATGAGGTAAGCAATTGTAAGAAATGCGTCCACCGAAAATTTAGTTACAAATTAGCATGAAATAACAAGGCAAGAACAATTTTGAGGTGGTGGTGATGTTTTTATTCAACCACATCATTTTGTTTAGGTGTATAAGGGCAGCTAATTTGGTGGGTAATGCCAGACTACTGTAAATGTTGTCAAAAATATTGTTTATATATTCACCACCACGCTTAGAGCGGAGAATTTTAATTGGTTTTTGAAACTATTTTTCAACTAGTAGTTTGAATTGCAAAAAATTTGAGCATGTTTTAGATTTTTAGTGTAGTCGGTAAGCCCAGTAATATCGAGAGTAATCGTCAACAAACAAAAGATAATATTTATAATATTGCATTGATAAAATAAGGGAAGGTCCACATATGTCATTATGAATAAGTTCTAAACATTGAGTAGTTTTTAGATAAGATAAAGAAAGTGATAAACGACTTCTTTTTGCCCGAGCATAGGAAAAATAGTGAGAATCGGTAGTTGATGACATGCTTGTCGAAGAAAGACTACGAGTATATGTTAAGTAGGCGAATACAAATGTCCCAATCGTTGATGCTAAAAATTGGAGGAGGTAGAAGTGAGGGGAGCATTGTAGTTGAAGCGGATGAGGGTTTTGGGCAAGAGAGTGATGAAAGACTAATATGGTATAGACTATAGACCTTGAAGACTAGGAACTTGGAGAAGTATCTTGTTGGTCAGGGAGTCCTTACTGGTAAAGCCATGGGAATAAAAAGAACACCAAAGATTATCAGAGGTTAATTTATTAATGGAGAGAATATTGTGAGAGATTGGAAACATGAAGAGCATTAGGGAGTAAAATCTTACAAGATGGGCTTGGGAATAATTCTTTGAGTAGATTGAGTAATGGGAAGTAAGTTGATTGTTGTCGACTTGGATTTGAGATGAACCAGAGGATGGTTGAGTGGAGTGAAGTTGACATTGGTTGGAGGTAAGATGAGCTGAAGCACCGAATCCAAGAACCACTTAGCATTGTATGAAGTTGACGCAAGATAAGGTTACGATGAAGACTGAAATAAGTGTCAATCCAATGCCGACAGTTAATTGTAGAATGTCCAGATTTGTCGCAAATTTGGCATTCAATATATGGATGGGGCCTCTAACCACCACATGAAGGTGCATATTGTGTGCGACAACCCCTTGATACATCTTGTGAGTTGCGATAGCGAGCAGGTTAAGAAAATGAGCTACATCCACGAGAGATACCATGGGTTGCAGTGAGTGCAATTGACATATTAGCAGCAACAGGGGATGGAATTTCACATGCATTTTCAACTGAAAGGTTCAGCTTTTAACTACAAAGTAAGGCATAAAAGTTGTCTAAGCTGATTGGATGTAGTTTGATGTGTTTTGATGTTTTAAAGGATTGATATGTAGATGACAGACCATTTAATGTGTATAGACTTATATCCTCTTAATCAATAGATAAGCCCGCAATGACAATGGCATCAACTTTCTATTTGATTTCTAAAAGATAGTGCACCATGGATTGGTCCTTTAATTGAAGTTTATGCAGTTCATTTTTCAATTATAGGATACGAGTTCGATTCGTCGATTGTAGTCGGCGTTCAATTGTGAGCCATATTTCATGGCAAAAGTCCAAGTTAAGAACATATGGAAGTAACAAAGGAGATATGGTAGAGTAGAGCAGCAACCAAATTTTGATCAATGAGTATCCAAATTTGCAATTGTGGATTAATAACAACAGAACCATCAGCGAATTCCAATTGTTTGGGTGGTTTGGCAGTAGATCCTGTAAGATAACCATCAAAACTATTTGCACAAAATAGTTTAAGGATTTGTGACTTCCAAATCTGGTGATTATTGGTGTTGAGCTGAACAATAATCACTTCTTTTGACATTGACCGTGAAGAATTTGAGTTGATATATACTATTGCACTCATGTTGAGTGGAGGGACTATAGGAGGCAAAGTGGTAGAATCGGAGACATCCATATTGAAACAATTGCAAGAAAAAAAAAGAACTAGTATGGCAATGACCGAAGACACTCTAATACCAGGTTAATGCAAACGATTCAACACTATTCTTCTAAGAGTAACAACATACCGTAAAAGCAAACTAGAAGCAGAGAACTAAGGAACTTTATCTCTGTTCATTACATTATCAGCTATAGGACTAAAGCTTTATATATAAGTATATTGAGTATAAAGGTACACATAATTAGTTATTCAACAATAGTGAGGATTGCTTGAGCAAAGAACTAACGGTTCAGATTATAGGCTCTGAAAAAGGTGGTCTGCTCCAGGTCAGCACAAGTGGAGCTTTAGGCCGGTTTATCATCAATTGATATAACTTATCACCTTTGCTCTTATCAGTGCGTATGGGTTCTGTAACCATAGTTAATTGTTGGTATGAAAATGCTGTAGGGTTGGAGGGGAGGCCATGGACGAGGAGCTAGTTTCTGAACTTGTATTTTTTGAGAATAGCTCTATTAGTATAATGTTAGCAGTATGATGTGAAGTTAATACCATTGTGACGGGTCATGTTCACCAGAGAAATGATCAGAGCTGCAGAGAAGTGTTGGTGAATGTTAGATTCTCTTATTAATATTTTTATTACCCTTGTCAACAGTGTGCACATATATTGCACTTTTTGATCCAATGCTAGCCCTCACGTTATGATGCAAGCAAAGATAAGTGGCTACAATAAATATTAAAAGATCTAAATTTCTATTGGAATGCTAATGAGTTGTTAATAAAACAATGTGCCTTAAATGATTTTTCTTGTTGTAGATAACTTTTTTCTATTTTGGACCCTCCTCTTGCTACGCACAAATCTCTAACTTTGATTTCATTCTTGAGAGAAACAAAGTGCTGTTTTCAGCTTTAGTTTGCTGTAGACAACAACCAGAATCTTTGTTTCTACTTGTTGTAGGTCTCAACCAACACCAGCGCCAACCTTTGGAGCTGCAAAAGCAAGGAGCAAGGGCGGAAGACATAGTTATGGCTTTCAGGAGGCAGCAACAGGGGCTGTTGGGTGCAAACACGAGACCAATGGCTGTTTGGTCCCAACGAGGGTGGGGGGAGAGGGAAGAGGGAAAGTATTGAATGTTTTTTATTGCAAAATCAGTCCTTCGAATAGATAATTACAAAATGAATAAAATTTAAAATCAATCTTATTCTTCCTAAACTAACTCCATAAAATAACAAAACCTTAACTTCAAATTTAAAATAAAGTTATGCAAAAAATTTAAAAATGATCTTATTTGGGGTTGGCCGACCTTAATGATATCTGAACTGGCCTACCACGTTAGCTTTTACAATTTTCTCGATCCTTATCAATGAGCTAGCATCATTCGCCTTGTCCACGTCGTTCGCACCTGGGCCGGGCCCGCATGGACCATCTAGACCGGTCTAACAGGGTTCTCCTAATTGAACACCTAATTATCTCCATATAATGGATCAATTCCAGCTGGCAGGCTTTATTTTCAACTCCATTGATGATTCGGAATAACCCGTACTAGCTTGGCTTCAGCTTTTTGGATTCTCCTTGAGTTTATTGTTGCCCAAATGTAGCCATGCAGGATCACTCTCCTTGAAGTTGGCTCTAACATGAAAGTTTTTTAGATTTTTTTTTTTTGGGGGTGGGGGGTTTGGAAATAATAACGATCCATTAATCAAATCAAGGGGCTTGAATTAATTTTTCTTGATGTAGATAACTTCTTTTAATTTTTCACTCCCTCTCTCTATGCATAGCTATCTCCACTTTTGATATTGATTTCATGTCCTTTTGACAACATTAATGTTGTTTTTTCGCTCTAGTTTTCTATAGAAAACAACTAGAATATTTGTTTCTCCCTGTTGTAGGTTTCAACCAATATTTGGATGGTCTTTGGAAAGACAACATTGAAGAACAAAGGCAATTAGTGGTGCTATAGGAGGCAGTATCAGGGACAACTTGTTGCTGATATGTGTGGAGGTAGAGTCAAAGTTGACGACTATTTGGCTAGGGGGTATGGAAGGGGAAGAGCAACATATGGAATATTTGAGATACTTGGATACATTTCATTGTAGGATTCGAGAATTTAAATGGATAAACCTAGATTTTGATTTCAAATACAACTTATCTACAGAAAATTTAAAATAATATTGATGAGAATCCCTAGAAAGGCAAGCCACCTTAATTCCTGTTCTCTTCTCTATTGTCATAAAGAGGGCCAAATTATTTGCTTCTTGATTTTGATAATCATGCATTCAGTTGACGATTCATCATTCTTTTGTAGACTTCTGGTGACTTGATATTCGATCTTTATGGTCGATTTGGAAATTGCTACCATTGACATTCTTCATGGGTCATACTTCCAAAATTTATAGCCTCATTACTTTTGGTTCTGTTTTTTTTTTTGGGTTTTTTTTTTTTCAAGGATTTAAACTATAGACCTCAACTTTAAAGTTTGAAGACGATACCTCTCATCCAAATAATTTGTAGTTTTGGCTTCCTCTTTCCTTTCACATTTTCTTTTAAAAATTTTGTTCGCCTCACCTTCAGCTCTATTATACATTGCCGAGTAGATGAATTTATTCTTAATAACATTATCTTAATTATGTTTTATGGCCGCATTCTTTCTACTTGCATTCATTTGAGGTATATGCTTCTTAGTTCTTTCGTCAATCCTTCATAACATTCTCTTTTGGGTTTCCATCATTTAGCACTTTTATATATCATAAGCACTACTTTCTAACGGTTGGTTAAGTTTTTTTCTATTATTTTTTTTCCATATGAGCTAAACTTCTTTTTCTTTTAGTTAAAAAAATGTTTTTTTGAAGAAGTTGATTCTCTTTTAAATATACTTTTACAAGTGGGTGATCAGGGGCATTCACATTCCATAGCCATAGGTGAAATGATCAAATTTATGAATGATGAATCATTGCAAAAGCATTTGCTGAGATTATTTCTATTAATCAAGAACAAAAGTTGGGTTCCAAGACGATCTGATATGTTTCTAGTCTCAATCATAAACAATGATGACCAGGAACAACTAATGTTGCTCCTTGTGAGAAATCAAAGTTTTGGATTTCGGGAAGTGGCTACTAAACTTTGTTGTTTGTTCATCCAGTGGATATTTATAAACAAAAATGATGTCTAGCAATTAGAAAATTATACGATTCTTAAGGAGAAATAATTACATTGAATGATATCTCGTCTTATTTAATAAAATCTATCTATCTATCTATCTATCTATCTATACATTCTATTCTTGCAGCAAACGTCCCTCCAAGTTGCCAATCCGTGGGAACAGACATTCCTTTCTTGTTTCTGACTTACCTAAGAATATGAATTGGCAATCTTCCCTTCATTCTGCTTGAGGTGATTTTGCTAATTCCTTTATTGTTTTTGCCAAGCAACCTATCCGTGGATTTGTATTCTCAGCACTACTTTTTGGTGCTTAAGCTTTTTCTATTATTATTTTGCAATTTGAACTATATTATTTTTCTTGTAGTTCAAATATATATATTCTGAAAGAAGTAGATTCTCTTTTAAATTTCTTTTTTTATACCATTTCATTCATGTGTTTATTATTTTGAAATCATCATATATTTTAAAAATCCTGTATGTCATCTTTCAACTTGTTATCTTCTATCATCCCCACATCGTGAATTCCCAAAGCCCATTCTACTAGCGATTGCATGTCTATTTAAATCCTTAAAAATAATATTCTGTTTTTCCTTGGGTATTGCAATACTAATTTAACATGTCAAGTTCATGTTCCATCTGATATTGAATTGGACTTAGTAGAATTAAACCCGATACCTACCTATTTAGGGTCGTTGGGATCACTTTTTTAATTGAAAATTTTGTTTATATTTTGATACAAAAGAAAAATATTTTTGGTATCCAATAAGCGTTTTTATTATCGAATGTTGCATAAGTTAATCATGGTGAGGGTGGCAGCCGACAGTAGTAGTGGCTGGTGGTCGGATTGATTTTCATTTAAAAAAGCTAAAAAAATGCCGAAATGTTGTTTCTTATATTTTAAAAAATAGCTTTACTTGTTTTCTAAAACAAAAATTAACTTAATCAAACATGTTTTTCTAAAGACAAAAACAAAAAAGTTATTCCAAACAACCCTTTAATAATGGTTGCGAACTAGCTGGAGCTTACTCTGTCCAAATGAAGACAAGGTTGATATGAGCAGAACTAGCTTGACCAAAAAGTTAGAAGGAAGTATGCTGAGTCTAGGCGATGAAGCCTGGCTAGTATAGGCTTTCTGTAATTAGCATGTTGATTTTTTTTTCCTATCAGTTATTTTAGTTGACAAGGGCTTTTGGAAGTTGTTCATAAGGTCTTGGGTAGAGTCTTTCCTACACATTGATGAATCCCAGGGCAAAAAAGAAAGTATGTTGATGTTTTTTTTTTTCTTTCGCGGCACCAGTTCATCACTTATTATTTCCTTCTATTGTTACTTCTATGCGTGCATGATTAATGTCAATATGCAATATCTGCTATTAAAGCCTAACCTGACATATCATTCAGGTCTTTGACATTTCCTTTCTACAAATATTTTCTCCACATGAATTGGATTACCTCATCTGTGGCCGCAGAGAATTATGGGAGGTAATTCAAACCCCTTTTCTTCCACTTTTGAATGTTTTGTGTCATTATGGTTTTGTTTGGGACGACTTTTTTATCGCTTCTTAAATCAGCTTTCTAGTACAATAAATAAAATTTTATACTAGAAAGTTGCTTTAAGTAGCAGTGAGAAAGTCGTCCCAAACGAAGCCTATATCTCCTTAACCCAAAGAAATTTCTTGAATTTGTGGTTTGTATGTTCTAGGCTGACACACTGGCTGATCACATCAAATTTGATCATGGATACACCGCCAAAAGTCCAGCAATTATTAATGTATGTACCTTTTTTTTTTCTTCTTCCATTCCTTTGTTTTTTTGGGGCTATTACATACATAACTTCTAAAATTTGTCTGTCTACAAAATTAATACACTCTTTTGCATCTATTTTTCAAACTTTCACATAAATATCAAAATTCATCACAAAACTCCAACCCATTTTTTTCACTTTTTGGCCAAATTTCAAACATTTTGATCATAGCAAGCACAAATACACCGTTCAAAAAAATGCCATGGTGTTATTTTTGTAAATAGACAAATTTTGAGTCTCTTGTATGAGATTCCCCCCTTTTTAAATTAACAGCTGCTGATGTTCTTTTGATCTTTTGCTTAGTTGCTCGAGATTATGGCAGAGTTCACTCCAGAGCAGCAGCATGCTTTTTGCCAGTTTGTGACAGGTGCTCCCAGGCTTCCACCCGGTGGCTTAGCTGCTTTAAACCCAAAGCTGACCATAGTGAGGAAGGTACTACAATGTTTCCATCTCTCACTGGCACTGGATTTATTGTTTACATAAAAAACGAATTTAGAAATCATAACGTGCAAACAAATTGTATTACTCGTGACATTTAGGCTTCGTTTGGGACGGCTTTCTTTCTGCTTATAGCAGCTATCCAATACAAAATTTTTAATTTATGTACTAGAAAACTGCTTTAAGAAACAGTAAGAAAGTCGTCTCAAACGAAGCCTTAGATACACTGTTAGACAATAGTTGCTAGTCATTTCCTTTTTTTTTATTGGGCAATCCTGAATGTAATAGTGGAATTTGCTGATGCATCTAACTTCATTTTTAGATTTAAATTTATTAACTTTTCTACTTGCTGGCAGCATTCTTCAACAGCAACAAATACTGCGTCTAATGGATCCGTAATATCTGAAGCAGCTGATGATGACCTGCCAAGTGTCATGACTTGTGCCAATTTTCTCAAGCTCCCTCCTTATTCCACCAAGGTTTCCTTTCATGTCTTTTTCTTCTTTTTCTAAAATCATCTGATATGAATAAATGTTAAGGGGGTATTTTTAATAGGTCATTAGTTACTAGTGAGTTCAATTAGTTTATAGATCATTATACATGTTAGATGGTTTAATGGATTATTAGGTGTTGTCTTGTCTATAAATACCCTTCTTTTGGAGAAATTATTATGTGCACATTGGACCGTTCGGAGGCAAATCAGTGCGTGCCACATCACCTTGTACATAGCCACGGTACACAGCAAAGGGGTGACATGGCGTGCTTTGATTTGTCTTCGGACGGCATCCGTATCCGCACAGAATAATTTCACCTTCTTTTGAGGAAAATTATGGCATGGAAATAATAAGTAGACCGGCTTCGATTCCTATTCCCTTTCTCCATCATTTTCTATGGAGTCATAGGTATCCTCAAATTGCCTAGAGTTTCAAGAAAGTAACCTAGTTATATTTTTCATTGTTTTCAGTGTTTTCTTCACATCATCCTCCCACCTTTGCTGCTTTACTAACTTGGCTTTTGCAGGAAATTATGTACAAGAAACTTCTATATGCCATAAATGAAGGACAGGGATCATTTGATCTTTCTTAAGCCGAAAGACTACATTGTTATTACACATTTTTGCAGCCTATAAGCCCTCTCGTAATAATGTGGTAGGCATCCGTTATTATTCTTTCTTTCTACGCTCATTCTGTTTATTCTGTTTTGTTCTTTTAATCTATCGCGATGCAGTTGATACAGATTACAGAGGTTATTGTTTTATTTGACTAGATGGAATTTTGGAGAAAGAGAAGGGACGGCTTTCAGCAAAATTTGTAAATAAAGTGTTTTTTTTTTTAATTTATTTTTTTACTTTTTCATTTATGAGCTTTAGCTCGGCAGTAATTTACTTTCATGATAATAACATATTGGTAGTAATTATAAGGGCATTGAATTGTGGTAATCAGTCTGCTTGATAATGTTCAAATGCCTGCGTTTTAGATATAAATGAATTCTATGATAGTAAATCAAATTAATTGATATTTTTTTTATGAGGAAAAAACTTATGTTATCACGAGCTCTTAAATTTGATTTGAGATACATACAATGAATACTATTTATGCATTTCATTCATCTTAAATAAGATTTTTTAAGCATATTGAAATTCAGCATCATAAAAAAGTTTAGTCGGTTTTTTTTCATGTGGCATACATCAATTGATGGCGGTTGGAAGATGGCGGTAGGTAAACATTTTTTGTGTGCAGACGAATGCTGTCTGGAGACGAACCATAATGCGTCACGTCACCCCTTCGCTCGGTACCGTGGTTTGGTACTACTTGATACAGTGGCTCGGTACTGCTGACGTGGTTGCGCCTAATTCATCTCCGGATATAGAGGTGCGTCTAGCCTCTACATAGAATAATTTCTCGGTGGTAGATGGTGGCAATTGGCGGATTATAGGTTGAGTTTTCTTGCCGTGGAAATTTTGCCCGGTTTGAAAAAGAGTTTAAAAAATAAGAATGATTTTTCATTAAAGAACTTGTTTGTCTTTGCGGAACTTAAAAAAACAATACAAATAATAAAGGTTATAGAGTGATCAAAGGGTTTTTTGATTGTAATGGTAGGCTAGAAAAGGAAAGAGATATTTTAATTATACATTTTAATGTACTTGACAAAGTA
Source organism: Dendrobium officinale (assembly GCA_019514585.1). Lineage (NCBI taxonomy): Eukaryota > Viridiplantae > Streptophyta > Magnoliopsida > Asparagales > Orchidaceae > Dendrobium > Dendrobium officinale. The sequence continues at coordinate 22,777,342 of CM033696.1, forward strand.
AATTTAATACAAAATAAATTTTTTAGTTTAAATTCAATAAAAGGACAGGTCATCTGATTTTGTGACCTGAAAAATTTTCACAAAACCTTTAAAATTTTCTTCAGGTTGTCTTTATATAGAAATTTGACTTCTTTTGAGATAAATTTAATATAATTGTAATTTAACATATATATTTTAGATGTCTATTAAATTTTAAATTGACTTTAATAATTTCAAAGTCCATCCTCATCAAAATTAATAAATTTATCATAACATATTTTTGTGGTAAATTTGATTATTTACCCATAATGCCCAATATTCAAACAATATATGCTCTATTTAATTTTTCAAGAAAATATGAATAAGAGTTCTTTTCAGATTAAAATGTCCAATATAATTAAAATTGATTTGAACATAATTTGAATAAATTTTAGGTTTTGTTTGGGATGGCTTTCTTACTATTTCTTAAAGCTGTTTTCTAGCATAAAAAAATATTTTTTTTTTATTAGAAAGTTACTTTCAAAAGTTGTAAGAAAGCTGTCCCATACGAGAACTTTTATTAGAACTGGTGTCCTGATGTAGCTCTACAGTCGGGCACCTATTATCTGGCGCCACGGAGTAGCCCGAAAATCCGACGCAGTGTATATGAATTGGGCCCAAAAAGTTAAAAATACGCGCCTTCTTTACATGCATAATAACATTTTTGGGTATTATTCTAAAGACGTAATACAGTTTTTAGGCTTTATATTCTACAGAGAAAGATATCGTGAAGGGTTCGAGGAGATGGAAGATTCGAAAATGGTTTTCTCTTTGGAAGATTCAGAAAATTTCGAGGAAACTGCAGGGACGCATAATGTTGATGAAGATTTTTCTCGTTTTTTTCTTGCTTCGTTAAGAATATAATCGGAGAAATATTGCGATTATGTATAACCCTAAACTGAGTATAATCATGAGTAAGGATTTGTGTACCGAGTTAAACAATTGAAATAACTCGGTACAGATCGGTACTTATAGGTAATGCTCGGTATGAACTCATTGCACATAAGTACCGAGCAAATCAAACATCGATGTAAATAATACCGATCTTAGTAGAGAGAGAGAAATATTTGAACTTATTGGTACTACTCGGTACTGATAGGTATCGCTTTGTATAATATTGTTATATATCTCGGTACCGAGTAGATCCAAGGTATTAATTCCTAATACCGATCAAAGAAGCTGCTCGGTCTTAAATCGGTATTGAGTTGTACATGTAATGGTAAATTAACAGTATGAATTACATGAATTTTTCTTTAACAGGGTGTTTACAACTCTAAGAAGGAAGCATAAGATAAATATTGTCAGTACGCGCATTATCATGGATTTAGTGTTCGGAAAGAGCATTACTCGTTCTGGCCAAATTCAAGGAAAATCAAATCAAAGGATTTTGTATGTTCCAAAGCAGGATTCAAGAAAGAGACTAACAAGAATAAGAAGGTTAAATATCGAAAATCATGTACACGAACCGGATGTCTAACGATGTTTAGATTTTCGGTTAGTGAAGATGGGATTTGGATGGTGAATAAATCCATATAGAGTCACAATCATGAACTGGCTAGGCCGGATGATCAACATTTGCTTAGGTCATCTAGCAACATTACTGTTGAGAATGCACCTGTTTTAAAATCAATGTCAAAAGCCGGGATAAAAATAATTAATGCATTTACATACCTATCCGATGAAGTGGGAGGTGTAGGTAATCTGGGGTTCACAAAGAGGGATTCATACAAATGCATTCAAAAAAAAAGAAGAGCTAAGATTGAGAATGTGGACAATAATTCACTAATCCAATTGTTTAAAGAATGGGTAGTTGATGACAACATGTTTGTCTGGGATGTGTAAACTGATGAAGAGGATATGTTGTTTAATTTTTTTGGGTTGATGGACTGGGAGAATTGATTATGAATGCTTTGAGGATGTGATTATTTTTTATACAAGTTATCGTTTAAACAAATATAACTTAGCCTGTCCCCCCTATTGTTGGAGTGAATAATCATTGGCAAAATATTCTATTGGGTATGACTTTTTTATCTAATGAGACAATTGAGTCTTTTTCCTGGCTATTTAGAACATTTTTAAGGATTATGGATAACAAACATATCATAACTATATTTACCGATCAGGACCAAGCAATGACCAGGGCAATAGAGATTGCATTACCTAATACACGACATAGGTTGTGCCAATGGCATATGTACAAGAAGGCTCCTTCCAAAGTCTGGTGCTTTAACAGTAACAACAAAGTGAAATACCTATTTTATTATTGTTTCAACAAGTGTGATTCTGTGGAGGAGTTTGAGAGGAAGTGAAATGAAATGATCACAGAAGGGAACCTCCAGAGCCATCAATGGTTGAATGATTTGTACAAAATCAGGGTGAAGTGGTCAACAGCATTCAACAAAAATTATTTTAACCTTGGCATTTTATCTACACAAGGTAGTGAGTTCGCCAATCATGTATGCCATGAATATTCTAAGCCAACAAGTACTGTCTTGAGTGTTTCCTGGATTTGTAAAAGGTGATGAAGACTTGGCGTAGGAATGAACAATTTGAAGATTTTAAATGCAGTCAAATTGATATACAACCTTATATGAAAAGTAGCTCAATATTAAAGCAAGCTGTCCAATTTTATTCAAGAACGTTGTACTTATTTTTTGAAGAGGAGTTCTTACATGGACTAGGTGGACTGTGCATTGAACATTCTTCGCCTGATTTATCTACGTTTTTCGTTAAGAATATAGACAATTAATTTGACTCACACAAATGGATTGTAACTTTTAATTCTTCATAAGGCACCATACAATACACTTGTGCAAAGTTCAAGATGATGGATATATTATATTCTCATTGCATGCGAGTTATGAGGCAGTTAGATATTGTTAATATCCCTGTAAAATACTTACTCCCAAGATGGTCAGCAAGAGCTCGAAAAGATTTATACTCTGGAGGTAAAATCCCATGTATAGGCAACAATGTGTGCGAATCGATTGTGGGGTCCTGTAACATGATGTTCAGAAATTATATTTGCCGATTTGTATATCAAATTAGCACTGAAGCACATGGTAATGAGGAGGCAGAAAAGTGCGTGATAGATGCGATGAGTACATTGGCTGGAACAGTGCATTTCATTAAGGAAGGAAAGAAAAATAAACCCATATCTGGGGCCGGCAATAAAATTATTAAAGATCCTACGAAGTGTCGGCCAAAGGGCATCTCTAATGCAAGATTGAAGGATCACTAGGAGAAAAGGAAGATCAAAAAAGTGAAACACATAAAGAAGAATCCTCCTACAAGCATACAGTTTACACTTGGAGAATCAGACAGTCAATCGTCTTTTATGTAATTGGGAAAGGTTAATGGAGATGATTTTTTACAAATTGTTAGAAAGTTCTAATTTATTTTGCTTCAAAGTTTTATTTGAATTTGGAATCCTGATGATGTATGCATTTTGCACAATTTTGAGCTCGTTGTATTACTCGGTATAACAAGGATTTGCTGTTTTTTTGTCAGTACTAGTCATTTTTAATAGATGGTATAACTAGGTATTGTACTTTTTTGGCCGGTATTAGTCGTTTTTATTACTCGGTACTCGTCCATAGTTGTTACTACTTGGTGAATCTTTGGAGAATATCCTTGCATATCAAATAATTAAAAAACCAAATCTAAAGCTGATACCGAGTATTAAAGAATCTCGGTATCGAGTATTAAAAAAACATAATATGTTATATAACAACGATAAAAATGATTTGGAGCATATATCTACACTTATACGTAGTAATAGTTCTGAATACCGAGCAAAATTAGAGAGCTTTAAATCCGATTCATATCCAAACTTTTCAAAAAAATTTACTCAGTACTAAATATAAAATATATTATATAACAATGAAATACATTAATTCGAAGATATACCTAAGCGTATACCGAATAATAATTATGGATACCGAGCAGTACCGAGTAAATATACAGATTTTTCTATTCGATTCATATCAAACCTTTTCAAAATAATTCACTCGGTATATAATTAATCATATATTATATAACCATTATAAACATTAATTGAAAGATTTATCTAAGCTAATACCGAGTAATAACTGTCAATACCGAGCATTACCGAGTAATATTAAATACCTATCTATCCGATTCATATCAAACCTTTTCAAAATAATTCACACGGTACAGAATCTATAATATATTATCTAATCTTATACTAAGTATAAACTTTCAATACCGAGCAGTACCGAGTAATACCATTCATGTAAACCTAATAATAAATATTGTAGAAAAGATATTTTGAAATGTAAAAAAATATACATATATTTTTCCAACAATATTCACGATTTTAAAAATTGCTTCGTATTGGAACCGAGCAATACCAATCGATAACAAGAAATACCAATCTGTACCGAGTAGTACCGAGCTGTACCGACCACGATGTTCCGATTGATTACAGATGTTTTTTCACGAGAAATTGAAAGTTTTACAACACCCATTACACTTTCTACGTAAACCCTAGCCCTAAATATTTAACTTGCGAAAATTTATTTGCTTCAGAAAAAAACCAACTAACCAGAGGCATTATTTCTCTGAAGTTAATCAAACACAAAGTAGATTCTTAATGCCACAGGAAAAAGCTTGTGACTGTGAAGAAAATGAATAATTGCCGGAAAAAAATCTTCGTCTATGAAAATGGTGAATTGAAGTGAAAGCCGCTGCTCTTTATTTAAAAAAAAATCATAATTCTCGGGTCCACTCGGTAATTTTTCGGGTCCGCTGGTCGGGTCGTCATCATTCAAATTTCACACGTGCTATAACCCAACATTTGCCCAGCTGGGTCGGCAGAAATTTGCCAAGCTACGTGGCGCCACATAATAGGTGTCTGGATGTAGAGCTACATCAGGACACCTGACCAAATAAAAATTCCCCATACGAAGCCTTTGTCAAGGCTGTGATCAGTAGAGAAATTCTTAAACAATCTAATGTGTTTGGTACATGTTAATTCATCAATTCTCTTGTCTCTTTTAAAAAATCAATATGAATGTGAGAATTATTTGCCTTCTAACGCAGCCAAGGTGATTTTGAACTTGACATATCTTTTATTCTTCTCTTGATTTGATATATGGTAAACACTTTACCTATTTAAAATCTATAAATTAACTTCTGTTTTTGAAAATCTTGCTAGAGCTTTTTATATTCTAAGGATATGGAGAAAATTAGTAGGTAAACTAGCATAATTGTTTTTATTAGATGTACTCAAAATTTTATTAGAATATACTGGCCAACTAATTGTTAAAATGTTTTCTTTATGTTGATAGCAACCTCATTGAATGATCATCATATGAGCAGCCTCATATAGTTTTTTTTTATTGAGAATGTTCATTTAAAATAAAAAATTGTCAATATAAATTTTGACATTAGAATAATTCATATTTAACAAAAAAATAGGCAAATCTATAGTATATTGGGACTAAATTTAAGCATGAATTTGTTAGGGTCAATGGAATTGGGTTGGATGTTCAATAGGTGATGATATGAACACTCCACATGCATAAATTAGTGATATTATGGATGTACAAGCTACTAGTGATTGTGATTCAATTGATGCTTCCGAGTATAAGACAATGGACATGTCAATCTAAGTTTGTGATCGAACTAAAACAAACAAATGACTATGGTCATTTGATTCTTTATGTATTATGGGGCTAAAAGCAACATATAAATATATGGAGAATACATGCATAACTCCTAACCTGCAAGAGTTAATGATTGAAGGAATCTTAAATTTAATGACTGCTGCTTTATTAGCACTATGCTTAAATTTTCTAACTAGTAAATTATGTGTTTCCCAACTATTTAAAAGAAAAGAAGGGTTTAAAACACATTTTACATGTATATGTCATAAAAAAAAACTTTTAATTGAAGGCGAAAAAATTTAGTGATGTACACCTGTTGCTTTTCAAATATACACTCGTGGAGCTTGCATGCAAAATAAAATAACATATTCAAGTATGTTGGAAATAATGAGGTTAACATTGGAAACACACTTGCATTCGTGGCTCATGAAGCAAAATACAATTATAACATACATTAGAAGAGACTAAAATATTGAATTGTCCTACAATAAGACTTTTGGGTGTCGCAAGCAAGCTATCACCCATATTAGAGGTTCCTCTAAAGCATCCTTTTAAAGACTAACATCATATATGGTTGTGCTACGAAGAAAAAAAAAAAATCTAATGATAAATGTTGATCTCTAATAAGACAACATTAATTGTTTCAAATATGTAAATTTCTCTTTGAGTACTTATATTCAAGGATTTAAAATCACATGTTACTTAGTTTTAAGAGTGGATAGAATATTTTTGAATATAAATTGTCAATAAATTTTACTTATGGTAGTGGATATTAACACTCAAATTTACCATGTGAAATTTATAATTGATGACTAAAAAAATAATGAATAATGTATATATTTTTTATGATTAGGTTGGGGGAGTTAATATACATTGAAGAAAATTTGGTATTGGTTATTGATCGATACAACCATATTGTTAATGCTTTGTTAGACATTTTTATGAAAGCACAACATGGAGGTTGCACTCACACTGTGACAATAAATATCTAAATTTTATGATTAGGTTGAGGGAGCCAGTAGACATGGAAGAAAACTTGCTATTTGTTATTGATAGACATGACCACATTGTTAATGCTTTGTTAGTCATTTTTATTGAAGCATACCACTGAGGTTGCACTCACAGTGTGACAATGAATATCACAGTAATGTTCAAATTTGATTGTTGTCAAAATGAATATCACTTGGCTTCTGATGCTTACAGAAGAGTTGAGTTCCTCAACTTCTTTGACAAAATACGTATTAAGAACCCAACTATAACATCTTATCTTGAGAATGAGTGGCTTGGAGTGAAGGACTCGCTCTTTCTTCACTAAAAATCGATAAAACTTAATGATAATAGACATTTTTTAGGGCTTCAACAATATCACTAAGAGTACGCGCACCTATTTGGAAATTATATTGCTAGTCTATTTAAGGCTCACATTACTAAATGATTTTTTTACGAATCTAATATGATAACTATTGCAAAAACTATTTTAGCGAAGAAAATTGAATAAGCATTAGGAAAACTTTTGAATAAGGCTCAAAGTACAAGTATCTACCATGTTAGTTAATTTAAATTGTAAATCCTTAATACTGATATTAATTTAAAGGATACGATTTGTATATGTTCATAAAGTTTGATGTTGTTGCTCTTTTGTGTACATATGCATTAGTATAAGATTGAGATACGAGTGTTAGTTTTTATTCATTATGTTCAAATTTCTATACATAAAAAGTATGGTCATCTGTATACATTGATAATTTATATATAGCTTAAAAAAAGACACTCGAGATATTCTATATGAAGTTTATTAGTTATTACATTAACCTTTTGTTGAAGCTGAAGAATATCTATGTAAAGAAAAATAACGGCCTTTTAAGAGGGAGAATGAGGCAGTCCAACATAGTTGTAGCCAATGTGGATAAATTGACATTTTTGTGTTGTTGTTATTCAATGGTTGTACAATGATGTATTGTTTGTTATTTTTATGTATTATACATACTAGATGAGCATAATGCTGTTAAATTTGTTGTATTATGTATGCTATGATCACACTCTTTTATTCAAATCTTATTTGCATCTTATTCGATCATTATTTACCCCATGTTACGATTGAATTTGACATGTGTTTACAGTAACCACTCTTTGAATTTGCTATGTTATATCAAACATTGAACAAATTTTTCTCAAACTTGTAATAACTATTTCATAAAGTAACAAATAATATCTTATTCAAATCATATTTGAAATTTGATTTACAAATTTCCAAATAATAATTATTAAAGTTTGAAGAATGTTCAGTACAGATCAAATTTTTAATGCATATATTCTAAATCTTGATCAAATATTGTTTGAATGTTATTCAAATTAAACCATAATCTATAGTCGAACGTGGGGGCATTTTATGTATGAATGAAACATCAACTATATTTTTTCTATAAAACAAATAATCCAATATATTTATCTAATTTTGGACATTATAAGTCATATAAATTTAATTTTTCTTTTTAGTTTATGTTTATTTTTTCTCTATTTGAGATTTAAAAGTTTAGAAGGAAAGTAAAATAATCTCATTCAATATTTAAAATTTTTATATTAGATAATTTATATTATTTTTATTTTCCAAAGCTAATTAAAATGACAAAAATAAAAATAAATATGTGAAATAAAATTCTGAAATTACTTTAAATTGAGGACCAAATCTTGTTTTAAAATATTTACTCAAATATCTTAGAATATAACAGTGTTTCGGATGTCACCATTCTCTACTGGAAACTCTTAACTGCTCTTTTTGCGCCCACTTCCTTCCTTGCTCCGCAAGCCTTCTTCCCCTCGAAACCCCGCCAAAAATACGCTTCTCTCCTCGTCGAGTGAATCGATCAATGGTGAAACCCGGAGGCTGTCGTCGCTAGGGTAAAATTGCAGCTTGGAAGGCACTTGCCCGGTTGCCCCACTCCATGGGGAAAAGGAAGCCGGTGGTCGTCCTTTCTTCGTCGGATGACGAAGTGGCCCGAACCCGCTCCACAGGCCGGGCACGAGGTCTTAGCGAGTCCAGTTCGAAATCTTTGTCTTCTGCGCGGAAGAAGACTCGTTCTGGAAAATCAAACGGTGGCTCTGATGTCAGGCATTCGCGCGAAGCCGAAGCGGTATGTTTGGGTGTCGATCATTTATGAAGGTTTCTCGTGTTGCTGATTTTTATGAAGCATGTTTTAGATTTTGTTCTTCCCTTGAGATTGTATGGCCTAAGGCCATTATTTTTCTGGTTGAAGGCCAAGTTTGCGGCACTTTCGGAGGATTTTTGCGGCTGTCTCCAGAATTTTCACTTAACGAGAGGTTAGATTTTTTATATTCAGGCTTGTATGTATATCTGGGCTTCTAAAAACTGTCATCTAACTTTTTTGTTTCTTTTTCACTAGTTACAGTAGTTTGACGAACGCTTTTCTCAGCTGCGGATCTTTGGGGGGTTCCGTAAATTTGAAGTTTTATAGGGATTAAGCTTGTTTAGTTAAATGGATTTTGCATATAAACATAATGCATGCATTGATATGATATACAAGTCATTAGTGCTATATCAAACATTAAATAACCAAAGCTTAGGGAGACGACATTGATCATCGCCTCAACGCCTCATTGGCGGTCTCCCTATCAAGCAGCTCTGGCACAAGCCGGCACCCCCCTAAATGCTTGAAACGCTACCCCGGGCACTCACCTGTGCTAGTAAGTTCGTCTCGCCTATATCGATCTCTTTTCATGCTGCTCTATTTCTTCTCACCTGCTATGTTCTATTCGCTGCCCTAATAGTTGGGATTCGAAGGAATAAGCGAGCCAGTAAGGGAAAAAAAAAATCGAGGCAGTAAGGAGGAAACCAGGTTATGCTAGTTTGGTTTAGGAAATGTTTTTTTTTTTGGTCTGATATTTATTGGGCTTATTACATATATCCTCTTCTACCACTATCTCACCTGTGCATCTCCTCAATTCGATGTTTTCTAACAGCAGAATCCTCTCGCTTTCGTGAGCTTGTAGCGAAGGGCAAATTATTGCATCAGGTCACCGAACACGTTCGGGTCCTCTCTGTCTACAGTAAAGCGCAGGTCACTGTAGCAGAGAGGACCCGAACGGATCCTCTCTGTTCGGTGACCTGATGCAATAATTTGCCCGCCTCTTCTGGGCATGTTTGAATGCACATTTTTCTTATTATAATATTTCTATTGTTATAAAAATCAGTGAAGTTATGGATAGTAGTAACTCTTTTCCAATTCTAGAACTTATTTTATATTTAGGCATTTTGGCTTTACAAGTAAACAAGTAAAAATAGTTTCTTTGTTAAGAATGACATCCAAATCACCATCTTGCATATAAAAAAGAACTTTTCAATTGCCTTTTAAAACAACAGCTGTATAACCAAACTAAGCCTAAGAATCTGGTCTATTCAGGAAGAAACACATGGAATTTCAACAGCATTAAAGATCAAGTATCATATATCTCATAAAAAACATCACTTGATGATGTCAAAAACTTCATTGCATAAGAGTTCAACAACCTGTTTAATTAAGGAGGGATGAGAGAACGATTCAAACTTAGTTTGTTAATTTTGTAATAATGAGGTGTTAGAGAGTCGGCATTATTTTAGGCTACTTTGATAGCTTATAGGCGTTGTAAGTTATATTGCAGGTGAAAAAGGGTGCAGCCATATTTTCTCTTCAAAAATTTTCTAGTGCATCTCTCTTCCTTTATACCAGAAGTCCTCTTCTTTTGCACCCTCATATCTGATCAATTACAAAAAAATCTCATTTGGCTCCTACATAACTTTAGCTTCATAGATGATTTATAATTTACAAAAGGTAACCTACAAAGGGATCAAGTTTGAAAAATTTTGTTCATGAGCATCTTGGATTTCAGTTACTCGTTGTGTTGTTTTTTTCTTGCATACAAAAAATGTATATATTTTTTGACAATCTCATTTTTCCTGAAATTATGCATCTATGTACCTAAGCCGACTATTAGACATCTTGATATCATTATGTTGTAGATCTGGAAAAAAATAAAAGAAATTAATATTATGTTCACATCAGTGCCCCTTTGAATGAAACTGAAGCATTGCAGTTGAATTTTGCACCATGGAACTTTTAATTGATCTTACATATGCCAACCCTCCTTATTTAGTGACAAATGACTGGTTTCCTTGCAAATGAAATGCTTTGGTCATAATTTGCTTTATAATTTACCTAGAATGTTTTGTAATTTGATTCTTTGAATTTTTTCCTATTATTGATACGAGAGAAGACCTATGATACTTGGAAAGCTAGTTTAGGGAATAAAAATATTGGCATGGCGAGAATTCTTATTATTTAAGCTACAGACATGTTTCCATCTTTATTACAAATTTCACTAATCTTTTTTGTTTGATCTCTTCTGTGTTCTTTATTTTTACTATATTTGAAATTTAATGATTAATTTTTAAAAATTGGAATTAGAAAGCTAACTATTCTAATGAGAGTTTATGGGCACTGAGAAGGCTTAATCAATTTTGGAAAGAGGTTCTTTATCTAGAATAATTTTTCATGAGGTAGATATAATAGAAGATAATATACTATTGTCTATCAAGAGATTTTTCCCTCATATGTGATATTTATATTCCCAATTTAGGGCTTCTTAGAGTGGGGAATTCCCATAATTAATTATTTGTCTTGTTCATTTGAGAGAATTTTTCATTAAGCCTAATTTTCAAGCTTCATGATAGTTTAATGGATGGTTTCTTGCATGGTGTTACCTACTGTGATAGTTTTGGGAGAGAGCATGCCACAATTTGGCTCATAAGATATGGTGGTGTATTGATAACAATCCCTATTAAAGTCCAATATTTTTATGTCTCTGATATGTTTAGTCAGATGAGGTAATAACCCAACTTGATTGGAGGAATATTTTTAGTAGCTCTGAGTTGGTTTCTTTTAAGGCTTGCCATAAATTCGAGTATAACCTTATCAAAAGGTGCTAATTTCATGGCTAATCTAACTTATAGAAGGCTTCATGTGTTAGTGAGTGCAATAAATGGTCATAACTCATAAAATTAAACTACTAGTATAATGTTTGGTCAGGGTATTTCCACTGTAATATAGTGCTTGCTATTACAATCAGGCTGATCATCTAGCTAGGAGATACACACTTTAATCATAATATACTGATGTTGATATCCAATCTAAATGTTGTGGAGTTGGTCAATCCTTTGATTGGGATCGTGTCCATTAATCACGCCTTTCATTCGAGGTGAACCCTTAAGTATATAGTGACTTGAAAAAGTGGTTTTTTCTCTCTTGGACCCCTCTGGTTATGATCTCTTGATGCTTGTGCCATTTAGAGGAGCATCTCTGTATGTTAATATTAGATCCTGGTGGGATTAGTAGGATTTGTGCTTGAACAATTAGTGGTCTTAGTTCAACAAGTTTGTTCTATTGTCTTGGATTATAGTGTGGAAGCATGACGCATGAAATTTCTTCATATCTTATTTTTGGGATTACCGGGGTACTGGCACATAAATTAAGGTGACAAGAATCTCTGCTAGTTCATTTAGGATCATCATATCATAACTTTCATTTTTTATTGCAAAAGTTCATGTTTGTCGACCTCTGTCTTAGCTGAAGATGAACTAAGAGTCTAGTGTGCATCATCTTATTAAGTTTGATCGATTTAAGTGTTCCAAGTACTTGGTAAAAATATTATTTTGATTGGATGTGACTAGTATGCTTGACTTGCATCTTTTGATCAAACATGTTTGGTAAAAATGATTTTGGTCCTTGGTAGAATAATCAATTCGAAAAGGTATAAATGAGGTAACATTCTAATGATCTTGTATGGCAGCTGGGCCGCGAGTTGTCTTGACCATTATTTATATGGCAATGATTGAATTTGGTGGGATCTCATGTTTTCCCTATTCTTGATACTAATTATTTGTATTTAATGAATTTGTTGAGTATTCTCCTGATTTCTCCTTGGAAGAAAATAGGGACTGTGTGCTGTGAAATAGCCTTGGGAAGGTTTAAGCACTAATGCTTAGATTGTTTTGGGATTTTTTTAAGTTTTTGAAAATAGGGACTGTGTACGAGTGTATTTTTTGGTTGAGCAGGAGGGGACACAATCTTGCAACAACATGTTAGCGGAATGTAATTCTACTAATAGATGAAACTGTATGACTTTTGAAGTGAAATAACATAGGTCAAACCACTTTAAATTGGCCATAATGCTATTTACCTTATAATGAGGTCAAATCATACAAATAATGTGTGTAATACACTCGTACCAACACTTGAGCACATGATGCTTATACTAGGTTGTTAATCATTAATGGATAGAGCCGCAAATTATGATGTTGGAGTATGTGTGATGTGACTTTTGTCTCTGAACAAGAGAGACCCCCTATACTATATATGGCATTAAGATTCCATTTGCATCATTTTAAATGCATGGAGTATGAAGCTTAGTTCATTTTGTACATGGGGATAGATGTAGGGAATCTTGTTGGACCTTGTGTGCAACTTGCCTCGGTTCAAGCTTATGTCCTCCTCTCTTTGTACATCAGCTAGCATAAGTTTGTGTAAATTGGCTTCATTTAGTGTTATTATATTCCACTTCAATTTCTCAACATGTATTAGGTGCATTTAAATTTGTTTCGTTTGTCAATATATATTTTTTATATTTATGTTCACGCGTCTGGTGATTGTCTCAACAACAGTTTGCGTAATGCAATGTGGTGTGGAGTGGAAATTTGTTTAGTATTTCATAGAAAATTTTCAACAGAGTTTCTAAGCCACCCTCCCAAGGGGGATAGTGACAACTGACAAGATTACAAAGCATAGCCTACCCATGCATAAAAAGGCGGACATTGGTAGTGCCTATCCTACCCATCCTATGAAATCTAACATATGTGACGCATAAAATCATGATAGATTCTATCTTACCACGTTAACAAAGACGAACATAACATTTTATAATTTTTATGTAGGAGTTAAAAATAATAGAACAAACGTATATTAAAGATGAGGAGAATTTCCCCATGATGCTAAGAAAGATGCATCGGCCTTGGTAAATTATGTACATAACCTAATTTCTTAAATGGAAATCCTACAGTAGACATACACCTTAAAACTTATGTAGTGATTCTGATGTAGAACGAGAAGGGAAAAAAGGGGACATTTGAGATTTGCATTTCTTGCTTTAATTGAGATCAAAATATTATGAATAATTAAATCGAATCAAGTCAAATTAGAAACCTAATTAGATTTAATTTAAGCAACTTTCCTAAAATAGACTATCTTAAATTAGGAAAGTATTTCAAATTCAAAATTACTTAGAATTTGAAATCAAATATTTTCCTAACTTAAATCGTTTGATAAAGGAAAGTAGTCAAAGGGGAATTCAAGTTTTGGAGGTAAAGAGGAAGAAGGGGGAAGGGGCCGGCGGCATTAAAAGGGGGAGGAGAGTTTATGGAAAGAGAATTAAAAAGGAATTTGATTGGAACCTTAAATTAGGGAGTAATATTTAAATCACATACAATTAAATAATTAACTGGACCTAATTCAAATACTTTCCTAAAATAAGAATCCTAATTTTAGAAACAAAATTCAAATTCAAATTAATTTGAATTTCAAATTTTTATTTGTTACTAAGTTAGAATGGCTATAATAGGAAAGGGCTTTGAATGTGAAGGGAGATTTGTGGAGCCAAGGGGAAAGAAGGTGGCAGATAGTTTGGTGAGAGACGGCGGCTAGGGAGGTTGTTGGGGGGGGGGGGGGGGGGGGGGGGGGGGTTGGGGGGGGGGGTTGGAGGTGGAGCTAAGGCCGTGGGGAGGGAGAATGAGAGGTCGGTTTTGTGGAAGTGGAAGGGTTTATGGGAGAATCGACTGGTGGAAAGTGGGGGATTTTGGCCTGCGATCAAGGGAGGAGGAGAAAAGGATTTAGGGAAAGAAACATACAACCTGATGGGTACTACACTGCCCTTCACCAAGGAACTTTAGGCCACGAGCCCGGACACATCCTGCGGCTGATGGAAGCTATGAATTCCTCCCATAGGAATCTCACCCAAGGTTCCTCCTAAAGAACACAACTACAAACATAAAATTTTATTCATCATCCAAAATTGCATTACACAAGCAAGAGCCTCTATATATAGGCCTAAAAAACTAAAAAAAGACACATATGCTCCTAGGGCTTACATAGGACGGCAATCTTAAGTAAGGGTAAAAATGAAAAATTCATAATAAAAAATAAAAAATTACAAATAACAAATTAAGATAAGGTGGAATGATCTGGGCCGTCGATCATCGTCTCCTCCTTTGATAATCTTCATGATAGGATGTCCGTATCAGATTCACCCTCTTTATTTGATTTATATTTTTTGTAAATTTGTGTTAGTTTTCATATACCCCTCTTTATTAACAATTAAAAAGGGAGATTACAGCTTAGTTGGCAATGCGTGATAGGAAACATCATTGGAATATGACTAGCAATGTCTCTAATGACGACCATGTCATGGAATTCTAATATTTTAGAATTTCTATCCTTGCATCGCAACTTGTGGGGTTGCACATCACAATTAGACTTGCCAATGCATGAGACCCAGGTAATGGTTTGAAACTCTCTCCTGGGAGTTGCTTCATATTTTCTTGATGATAAGGAAAGGCTTTTGGTATGCCAATGGTTGGTTGGCCACAACTGATCCTAGGGGCATCTTTGTGGTCCCTCTTTTGGGACAAGAGGATTGGATCAACCAGCTTGAGCCTAAGTACATTTCCATGTCAAATATTGGAATTGGAATTTATGTCAATTGAGTTTTATTTCTATGATCGTCTCCGACAAGGTCACTAGCTATCTTTCTAGATTCACTTCTAATTGTGATAGAAATATGACTTTTTAACTGTCTGATTATTTTGAATGATTGAATGGATTCCCATGCATAATGTAACCATGTTTTGGAGGCACTTGCTGCGTTGAGTCAAGGGATGAAACTAATTTTTCTTTTGAGGATGAAGAAACTTGTTATATAAATAAATTAATACTAAAAGAACAAAATGGATACTAGATAATTTAAAGCAATGTCTTCTATTTCACATATTACATTATGATTGACGAATAATGATTTACATTTTTAACATATTTTATCTTTTTTTAATAATATTGAATAACAATTTTATTGAGCATCAAGTTAAAACTTTTTTTTTTCTCAGTGTAAGTTACTAGGTACTGGTTGAGTCACTCAACTCCCATTTTATTGTGCAATTGGTGCTCTACATTTCTCATTGTAGAAAATGTTGTTTTTATTGTATGAGCAGCAACTAATAAAATTAATGCCAATGCATTAAGCTTATAAATTAGGCGATAAACACCATATTTTTAATTTTAACCGTTTCTTTTGCAGGGTCGAGAATTTTGCTTAAAGATAGAACTCATCACTAGTGTGCATATTAATAATGTAAGTGAAAAGTTGATAGTCAAGTGCCAAAATATCAACTGCAGAAAAGTCACTTAGATATAACTTGGCCAGGCAAATTAGTTTGGCCTTATCGAAAACAGAGTGAATCACTTGGATTTAAGCGTCTCATAGAAAAAAAGCAACCTAGTATTTGCCTAAGAGAGTTTATTATTTAGTTCTTGAAGCCTTTGAACATTTTCGCTTAATAAACTGGGACTAGCCAATGCTATGCTAAATCTTTCTTGTTAATTATATATAATGCATATTTTTAATTTACTGGCTACAAAATTTTCATTGATCAAATTTGTGCATTACGGCTGTTTTTTGCTTCTCATAAACGAGATTTCAGGGATAAATCAGATTTTTTCTTTTATTAAAAACATAATTTTGAAGTTAGAATCTGTTCCTGAGAAGTTTGAAACAGGGAATCAGTGTACAAAATGTAAAGAGCTTTGGATTGATAAGTACGAACCCAGTTCTATTGCCCAGCTTGCAGTTCATAAGAAGAAGGTTTTCTCTATCCATTCATGCTCAGTATAAACTATAAAGTTTCTCTAATGTTTATAAACAATTTTATCTTAAGTAACCTTTTTGATTACATGTCTTCCATTTTTAAAAGCATTTACTGCTTGAAACCTCAAGACTGATCTGTATTTTCTGTTTTGCACTTTATTTCTTGTTTCTGATAAATATTTCTTCATTTTGGTTCAATTCTTACATTCCACATGTATCTGTCTTGACCATGGTATTAGAATTATTTTTAGGTAGGGTTGAACTTTGCTGCCCAAATCAGAGTCCAAAATAAGTCTAAGATAGATGAATGACACATTGCAAGTGTATGTCATGTCAGTCATTCTATGATTGTAGACTTTTTGTGTTTTTAAAGCTGGGCACGATAGCAATATTCTTGTCATGAATTTGACCGTTTTGATTGTTTTTTTTTTTCTTTTTATTCCCGAATCCTAGGAATCATTTTCATGCATTCTTCGTGTTATACCAATTTAGATGGATCATGTTTGCTAAGATTTTGGAGTTTTTCAATGAAAGAAATCACGAATGCTAAAACTCCGGCTCTTGTACTGCCTTTTTGTGCTTCATGTAGTTCCAATAAGTCGAGTCCTTCTAATTAAGCATCTTCTCCTGATATTCTGTTTCAGATTGAAGAAGTAAAGTGTTGGTTGGAGGACAGGCTGGTCACCTCTAAGGTGTGTTTGGTTAAAAATGGAGTTTGGCATGAAAGCTTATATTTTAAAATCATCTTTTGTCAAAAAATATTTTTAAAATTTTGATTGTTGTCTAGTTGCTTTTTCCTGTTCTCACCCTGTAAAATTGCAACCGTGCAGAGATTCTAGTTACAATTGCCATCTCCAGCAATAGATTTTGTTGTGAAATGTAACGTAACAGAAATTGTTTATTGACTTGTTATAATATGTAATGGTTATTCTTTTGTTCTAAACTTTATTTTCTATAGTAATTAGTATAGATGCAAGGTAAAATGGAGATGGGTTTGATTAGACTATTGACTTCAGTTTGGTTCGAGTTGAACTCTGCTTCAGAATTCCTTCTGACTGGTGTGTGCTAAGCGACTTAAGGATTTCATAAAACAAGTCCTGAAATGTTTTATGAATAGGAAGTTGGGCAAAGAAGAGATTTCAATCAAATTCGTTAAATTCTTATTTGTTATTATCATTTGATGTTTACTAATTATCTGTGATTGGGTAGGATTTTATTTGAGTGTTAACAGTTTTTATGGAACAGAGCTAAAGAGAGTGTAAGATGAGATCCGATGCACGTCAGTATGGAAAGTAGCATGAGAAATAAGGGCATATAGAATGGACTCTAAAAGAAAAGGCCGTAAGAATGCGGGTAAATAAATTTTGTTAAGGCTAGTTAAAGATATTTAGACTGGCTGGGAGCTTAATGATAGTCCTATTATTTATTGAATACTTCAACATACATCTCTATATTTATATATCTTCATATATATATATATATATATATATATATATATATATATATATATATAAGTTATATAAGTTATATGTAGATATTTCAATCAAATTCGTTGAATTCTTGATGTATCATTATCATTTGATTTTTACTAATTATTGTGGTTGGGTAGGATTGTATTTGAGAGTTAAAAGTCTGTATGCAAATAGAGGTAAAGAGGGTGTAAGATGAGATGCGATGTTGATGCCTGTCAGTATGGAAAGCAACATGAGAAATAAGGACATGTAAAATGGGCTCTTATAGGAAAGGCCGTAAGAATGCAGGTAAATTAATTTTGTTAAGGCATTTTAAAGACATTTAGATTTGCGAGGAGCTTAATGATGGTCTTATTTTTTATTTATATGAAATGAACTTTTTAATGTAGTATAAATTAGTTTTACTAAAAAAAGATCATATTTTTGTAGATCAATCAAAGGAATCAAACCAGGTTAAAAAGCATTGAGTCAGATCATTCTTCAAATTTTTGGTATATATAATCATTTATTTAGGGATACGAAAAATAAGGCATAATATTTTGTAAGTCTTTTTGAAATCATCATAAAAATTTTTGGTCCATATGTGCAAACGCATTAAGAGACTACCAATATATTTTCCTTGTCAAAATTTTGCTTTCACATCTAACCTGCATGATTAATGTATGGTGTACTTATCCGCTATCATAGTTCAAAGCCTTCTGTTGCTCAGTGCAGTTATGTTATTGTGACTCCTTTGTGTTTTAATCTGGTTTTCTTCTCCCAAATTACAGGGAAGCCTTGGAAATGTACTTCTTCTTACAGGAAAAAACTGGTGTTGGTAAATCTGTATGTATATTTCTACAAATTGTTACTTTGCATAGTATTTCAAGTCTTTAAGGCTTGTTATTATCGACATTGGTTGCTGATTGAAGTTAAAAAGTATGGTTCAAATTTGCAGCTTTCTAATAAAGCCAGTGTTTCTTTTGTTGCGTGACTTCTATAATTATTTTATGGCGACACTTTGTTTGCTAGATACTTGTTTCGGGAATAAATGTCGTTTGTCACACTATTATCTTTTAATGTCTTAATTTGAAAAATAATAATTTGCTGTGACAATGTTTGGTTTATTGTTTTTTATTTCCTTGTTTCACCTAACATTTTTTTGTTTTTGTTTCACCTAACATTTAAGAGTAAATAAGTGTGTTTTTCATTGTTAGCATGGGATAAATATCAAATGAGATAAATGCTTTATATTTAGTCAGTGGTATAGCATATTTGGTTTTACTTTAGAACATTATATTCATTCTTACATTGTGAAAAGAGGGGTTCTGTAGTGAATAAGATACAAGTAATAGCTTTCTTTTCTAACTTTGTATTAGTCTATTAGAGAAGGGCTTGTGTAATCTTAGCCTCCCCTCCTTCGATCTGCCCCATCTCTTCACTTCGTTTCTCAATCAGCCATAGCTTCACTCCCCTTGCCTCGCCTTGCTGGCGTGCTAGTCTCTTCCACACATCTATGCCACATCGAACCCTCACATGCATGACATGTCTCTTTCACCCTCACCCCACCCCACCCCACCCCACTCTCCCATCCAAACTTCACTGACATTTCCATTGTTGAACCACTCCCTGCATCAATCATCCCACATCCTTTATGACTTGAGTTAAATCTTAGACTCTTTGGCATGCTCTCATAGTGTCGCGGCCTCTCAACCTCCCCTCAGTGCCTCGAAACCATCCTCAGCCATTTGTATCACAATAAAATTCAATGATGCAAATGATCCCTCATGTTCGATGAACTTTCACCTCTTTATCTATTCTTATGACAACTACGTGTTGATATTTTTTCCCTTAACATGATACCATCAAGTTTGTAAAGTGGCAAGTGTTCAACTATATTGTTCTTACCTGATTGCTCAACATACTAGAAATTATCATTGCCTCAATTGTCATGTTTCAAGACTCTAGCAAGGGGCATAGGATTTTTTTTTTTTGTTTCACTTACTTTCAGGAAAGTAACATTTGTCGTTTCTACACTCTCCTATGCAGATATATTTTTCTTCAACAATATGATATGCAAAACCAAGAGTACTATAACACGTTAAAGGAAAAAAGGATGAGTTATTTTAGTACTTCCCCTTTCCCTATTGGTCCTATTGTTTGACAGAAATATAAGAATTTCTTGCCACTAAATATATCTCCATCTTGCATCCTTTTGTGCAGAGTTTGCAATCTCCATTAATGGCAACATGAACCATTTTCAGTATTATGGCCACTCTTTCTCAAGTTCTTTCTTTGTGTTACTTAGCTCTCAATTACTTAACCTTTGAAGGCTCAACAACCAGCCTTGATTGCTGGCATTATTGGTGGTTACTGGGATCGTGGACATCTCTACCTTCATTGTAGTCAAACATAACATCCTCTTTAACATTGCTGAGAGAATTTGGGTTCTTCCTCCACCAACTAACTTGCTTCCACAATTTGTCCAACCCTGCAAACTCTTTCTAGTGCTTTCTAAGATTTCTTACTTCCTTTTAGGAAAATAATGAGTGATTGCTTTAATAATCTCATTCATGCCCCCCTGCTTCTCATGCTATCTCTTTCTTTAGATTTGATGTAACAATCACTTTTGATCGTTCTTTGTTTTAGATTCATGTACTTTTCCTCATATGACAGGTAATCATTAGCTACTTATCTCTCTCTGCACATCTTCTTTATTTCTTATCATTGATGTTGATGTTTCTAAAAAGATATCTAATCAAAACCACATATTTTTTATTTCTTATCATTATATAAGAGTCTATCAAAACCACATCTCCATTAAATAGCCTACTATCTAATCTGTTGCATGCCCTTTAATTTCCTCAATAGTTTTTCACCCAACTTTACCGTTTTTTCCCAGCCGTATTACATTCCCTTTTGCACCTAGGGTGTTTGATTGTGTTTGTTTTGTTCCTACTTTTCACTTGTACGTCAAGCTTTCTCCTCGTGGTATTAGGTGGATATTTCTTGATTATTTTCACACCTGTAAAGCTATATATGTTATGATCCCCTTACCTGCACATATACACTTAGATTGGTGTTACTTTACAGAAAACTATTCCTTTTTTTACCTCTCTTCTCTTCCATACATTTACCACATGTTCATCTTTTTACAAAATGTTCTATACTTACCTTTACACCTCTAATGGTTTCGTCAAGTTGAACTTGACTACCTTATACAAGAATACTTCCATCTATATTGTTGGTATTGATTGAGCATCATCTTGTGATTGAGCTGTCTGATCTATATTTTTCAATTGCTCTATGTAAAAGTAAAAGAGAACATATCGCCCATCTCATTTATGCTGATATGTTGTTTTTATTATTTCTCTCTTTCCTCCTCACATTTTCCTTGACCTTGGCATTTGTATTTATTCCTAGGATGTAATAAAAAGCATTGCAAAACCCTTTAT
Organism: Dendrobium officinale; assembly: GCA_019514585.1. Lineage (NCBI taxonomy): Eukaryota > Viridiplantae > Streptophyta > Magnoliopsida > Asparagales > Orchidaceae > Dendrobium > Dendrobium officinale. Next base: position 22,798,855 of record CM033696.1, read on the forward strand.
GGAAACATATTGTGGTTGTTAAGATGAGTGCTTTGCTCACCTTACATCCATGAGATTTGGTTGTTAATCCTTCTAGGGTTAAATCAATATCTTACTTGTTTGTATTCAAAATCAAATTTAATCCTTATGCCTTGATCGATCAGTACAAACTTAGTTGGCTGTCATAGGGTATATAGTTCTACAAGATTGCTTACTATTGGCCATGCTTAATCCTTTTGGATTCTTCTATTTGTGGACATTAATCAAAGATTATTTATGCTACAAATAGATGTGAGTAATGGATGTTTATGATGATCTCATTGAGGCATTTTGTTTGGAGAAACTACTCGAGCATGTATGAAGCGCATTTACGGGCTTAAATAAAATCATTGAGCTTGGTTTGAAAAATTCTACGAAGTTCTTGTTGAGATTGGCCTTCATGGTAGAGCCACATATCATTCTATATTTGTTAAGCATACAACATAAAGTTTTTTGTTTTGGTGGTGAATGTTGATGAACTTTGGATTTTATTTTTGTTAGAGGTAATCGGGTCATCTAAAAAAGTAAGAAACAGACTATAATGGCCAATTCCAATGTTATGTATAAACATAGCCAGAAATTATGTGGGCAAAAACTCTTGGGGAGTTTGGCTTTCTAGTTATTTATCCTATAGTCTTATGTTGTGACAATTGTGCTACTATCTACTATGCCAGCAATGATATTCTATGAAATAACCAAACATATTTAGGTTGATTGTCATTTCATTTGTGATGCTCTTTCTCAAAAGATTTTCACCCCTCATATCTCCAATTCAAAACAAACTGTTCCTCTTTTTACCAATGTTCTAGGTCTTCTACCTTTTTCTCAATTATGTATTAGGTTGAGGGCCTTGAGGCTAGTTGATATATATGCTTCAGATTGAGGGTGAGTGTTAGAATAGGAAAATATCAAATAAGAAAATTGCTCAATAGGTGATGAGTGATGGATGTTATTTGGTCATACCTTAGAATGTTTTACTTGTTCTTCTATTTATAATAGAGTTGTTTGCTAGTGATTAAGATGCATGAAAGGGTTTAACCCTCTGATAGGAAACACTTGAGTTCCCAAGTGTTTCTCACCAAAAATGAAGTTGATCCGATGGAAACTGCTGTCCACAGCAGAAATACAGCAAAAATCTGCTGTTTACAGCAGAAAAACAGCAAATTGACAAGGAAATCTGATAGAATAACGAAGAAAAACTCTTGTATTTCACTAGTAGATGAATAAAACAGCAAAGATACAATTGATCCTCAATTCGAGAGGAGGATCGATCTCTCCCAAATCTCTAGACGCCGCTAGAGCCCAAAGAAACCCTAAATCTACGAGATCTCAAATTTCAGCCAAATTCAAGATGCTCAAACCCTAGGAAAATCTACTATTTAATGCATACAAATCAAAAGGAAATCCCTAAACAGTCCCTACATTCAAATTTCCCTCTCAAAACGCTAAAAAACGCTTCCTAAAATGATCTCTTCGGCTGGTCGGGCCGCTCGATCTCCGCAGGAGGCGGAGATCGGTCGCTCTTTGCGACTTGCCGGTCCTGTGCGGACCGGCTGGACCGGTCCAGTGGACCGGTCTAACAATACTCCCCTCCCCAAAATCCACCTTGTCCTCAAGGTGGAGATATGCTCGTGTTCCGGTGGAGGTGGCCATCCTTGAGCTGACTGAATAACCTTTTTGTACTGCTGAACCAAGGGCTGCATAGAAAGAGAAACATCCCCTCCCTCCTCCAATCTGATCGCATCCAACCTGTGTAGTCCCACCACATAATCTTCCCCCACCTCTTGTATGTCCCTAACCATGGTCTTAAGTGATGTCATGGCTTTGGATAGCCCTGCATCTCCCCTTATAACCACCTTTCTCCCATCCACTATTAATTCCATCGTGAGTGCTCCCCAATTGTCCTTGGTTTCCCCCAAAGTTTGCAACCATTTCATTCCCAAGATGACATCAGTACTTCCTAACTCTAGTGGAAGAAAGTCCTCTCTTACTTGAATCCCTTGGATGGTCAACACCACTCCTTTACAGATTCCCTGGCCTTTCTCCACCTTCCCTGTACCCATCATCACTCCATAGCAACCAGTGTCCACCAACTTCATTCCCAATTGGTCAACGACCTGAGTGGAAATGAAATTGTGGGTAGCCCCACTATCAATTAGCACCACCACCTCACGGTCAGCTATCTCTCCTTTCACTTTCATAGTGTGACTCGGAGTGAATCCCACTACAGAGTTCAGAGAGACTTCTGCCACATCCAGGTGCAACTTCTCCTCCTCTCCAGATCTGCTCCCACCTCCCTCCTCGTCTTCCTCGTCTTCACAGACAAGGAGAACTTGAAGAGTTCGGTCCTTGCACCTATGCCCTGGCATGTACTTCTCATCACATCGGAAGCACAACCCCTTTGTCCTCTTATCATGCATCTCCTTCTCTGTCAGCCTCTTGAAATTTTTTTCCCACTCCCTCCTCCTACTGGCTTCTCCTGGGTGGTCTCATTGCTATTGCCTGATGCAGGCCCCTTGGGTGCTAGAAGAGTGGTCGTCGTCCTGTTAGAGCCTCCTGGGCAGTTTCCTCGAGCCCCTCTTTCTACTTTCTTCTGATCTTCTACCAACTGCGCCAGCTCCATAGCCTTTCCCAGGTTCCTCGGCTCCAGTACCCTGACTGCTGTTTCGGATCTCTCTCTGGTTTCAGCCCCTTCATGAAGTTCCCTTCTAAGGCAGACTCAGAAATGTGATCCAATCTGCTTGCCAGGTACTCAAATCTATCCCGGTAATCGGCGCCACAGTCCCCTCCTGCGTCAAAGCAAAGAATTGTTCATAGAAGTCTCCTCCTCCATCGGCTCGGAAACGCTCTAATAAACGATCCTTGAACTCTCTCCAGCTCCGGATAGGCTCCCTCCTGTCTCGCCACTGATACCATGCCAACGCCTTCCCTTCTAGACACAATCCTGCCGCCGTCAGCTTCTCATCATCTGTCAACCCGTTGACTGCAAAGTAACGCTCCACCTTGTATATCCAACCATGGTCATCTTCCCCCTCAAAGATGGGCATCTTCAACTTCCTTACCTTCAGATCCCTTCCGTTGCCCCGGTACTCTCCATAACCTCCCATTCCTCGAAGATGAGGTGCTCCCCAAGTGTCCCGATCCTCCCTCCGACGTTGGTAACCGAATTCTTCGTCATAATCTCCTCTTCCCCTTTCAAAATCAGCACCTCGACGCTGAAATTCAGCACCTCGACGCTGATATTCTTCTCTCCTCTCTCCAAAATCTGCACTACCTTTCATATTCCCCCCCGCCTGCCTCCAAAATCCACACCTCGACAAAAAAAATCAGCACCTCGACGCTGAAAATCAGCACCTCGACGTTGAAAATCAGCACCGACGTTGAAAATCATCACCTCGGCGGTCATTCCCCCATGCTCATCTCCTCTCTAGAGAGTGGCTCTAGAGGTGGCATGTCGTCATCCCCTTCAAGAATCTCCACCTCCGGATTCCTCCTCCCCCGAATTGGGTTTGGATTTCCTCCTACGCCATGGCCGTCAGTAGTCTCTCTCACTTCCGATGTACCCTGATTGGTTTTCATCTCCAATAGTTTCTTCATCATTTCTTCCATAGCCGCGAACCTCCCTTCCAACCTATCATTGTTGGTGGAGATTTTTCCAGGAACTTTCCCTCCAGATCTGTCTTCAGTTGACCGAACTCGCCTTCTAATACTTCCACCTTCTTTCCGGCCATTTTTCTTCTATCGGATCCACAAAAATCTTCTTCCGGAGACGAAGATCTTGCTGAAATTTCAGAATTTCAGCCGCCGGTGGTCCCGAATCGATGCTCTGATACCAATTTGATAGGAAACACTTGAGTTTTGCAAGTGTTTCTCACCAAAACCAAAGTAGATCCAATGTAAAATGCTGTCCACAGCAGAAATACAGCAGAAAAACAGCAGAAAAAACAGGAAATTGACAAGGAAAAACTGATAGAAAAAAATCCGAAAAAAACTCTTGTATTTCACTAGTAGATGAATAAAACAGCAAAGATACAATTGATCCTCAATTCGAGAGGAGGATCGATCTCTCCCAAATCTCTAGACGCCGCTAGAGCCCAAAGAAACCCTAAATCTACGAGATCTCAAATTTCAGCCAAATTCAAGATGCTCAAACCCTAGGAAAATCTATTATTTAATGCATACAAATCAAAAGGAAATCCCTAAACAGTCCCTACATTCAAATTTCCCTCTCAAAACGCAAAAAAACGCTTCCTAAAATGATCTCTTCGGCTGGTCGGGCCGCTCGATCTCCGCAGGAGGCGGAGATCGGTCGCTCTTTGCGACTTGCCGGTCCTGTGCGGACCGGCTGGACCGGTCTAACACCCTCTTAACAACCATTTTTTGGTGATACATATTTCCACTTTTAGTAAATTCAAGACTTATTTTCTAGTGATTAAGATGCATAAAATGATTTAACTTTCTTAACAACCATTTTTTGGTGATACATGTTTCCACTTTTAGTAAATTCAAGACTGATAATGTAAAATTATATATATATATATATATATATATATATATATATATATATATATATATATATATATATATATATTACATACATATGTATACACACACAATAACAACTTCAAGTCTTTATCCCATTATGTGGGGTTGGCTTCATTAATTCTTTTTCTCCGTTGTGTCATGTTAAGAGTGAAATTCTTATTTAAATATAATAAAAAAGTCATTTCTAATATTTTCTAACGAAGTATTTTTAAGTCTATCTCTACCTCTTTTAAGATAGGCCAAATTTAATACATCTACTCTCCTAATCGGGTCATTAGAAGGCCGATGTTTTATGTGATTAAACCATTTAAGGAGACTCTCTCTAATCTTATCTACCACTGAAGCTACTCCAACCTTTTCACCTATATGCTCATTTTGCATTCTATCTCTAAGAGTAGAGCCACTCTCATCCACTTGAGCATCCTTATCTATCAACACTTAACTTAATTGTATGCTTCTACTTAAATGGCCGACATTCTGCATCATAAGGCATTGTAAGTCTCACCACTGTCTTATAGAATTTTCCCTTAAGTTTGAGGGGACTTTTCTACACAAAACAGACCTGATGCATCCCTCCGTTCCAACCATCCAACTTGAATTCTACTTATAAAAATGTCAATTTATCGCACTGTGGAGTTGATATTAGAAATACCACTCATGATAAACTTTATTGCAATCATTATCTTTGCTAGACTTCCAAGTTATATATTTGCTTTTTTAATCTTAGTAATTCCCCTTTTGTTGTACATGCTGATTGTTTTTTAGAAGTGGCCAACATAATCTCATGATCACATTCTTAGACAATAATATCTTTCACCATGTTGCCATTCCTTTGAATTAACGCATATGATGGAACATCAATAAATGTTTCTTCATTGTTCATTTTGATATGAACCTAATTTATGTTAAAGCATCATAAAATAAGGTGAGAGGGTATCATAGCTAGCTTTGCAGAGGAGCGGCCTATTTATCGACGCCTTTCATTCCCCCTTTTAGGCTCCTTGCTTTATTCTTTATTTTGGATTGGAGGTACTTTTTTAACAAAAAAAAATGAGTTGTAAGTTAGTCTCCCAAAGGAGAGTTTGGTTTTTATTAAGCCATTGAAAATTGATAAATAGGGGATGTGGGTCTCTAATTATGAGTTTCACTCCTTATACTAAAATATTCTCTTTGTCCTCTAATCTTTCTTTTTATCTGAAAAAATATTTTTTTGAGCTAAGTTGTTAGCTGTTTGTTTTCTACTATCATTGTATTAGGCTTAATAGACCTAATACCCTTTCTTTGTCACTTAAGAGTTCTTTTCTTTTATGGCATGTAAGATCCTGGACACCATTCAAAAATTCCTCTAATTAGACTTCTCCTTTTTCTGATCATACTCTATTAATAGATTTAGTTTGATTTCTACTTACCTTTCAACCAGGACTTTTTTTGTCTTTTGATGCATGAAGTCGAATAGGCTTTTTTTAATAGCTCACTCTGGATAGAGGTTTGAGATCGGTAATGATCAAAATTTTAGCATCCATAGTGGTGATTTAGAATATCCTTTTGTAAGAATTTTCAAGCCTGTAGCTAATAATAGAAATTTAGGTTTGACTCAACTGTACAAATGAAAGCAGCTTATATAAATCACTTACAGGGAAATTCCCACTGAAATGAAGAATTGAATCGCTTGGATGTCTTGAGTATTTTATTTATTAAAAAGAATCTCATCAAGTGATGAATGCTTTCTTAATCAAAATTTCAACAAATCTCATACTGCTTATAAAGTTACACACACCAAAAATTATGTGATTGGGTTAAAGAAACCAATCTTTAGTTTTCTCGGTGTTTGCTTTATTGACACGCTACCTTTTTACCACTCTTCAAAGATTGACCCATTCCCTCTTTTTCTCTCCTTATTCAGGAAAGCAACCCTTCTATCTCCCTCTTGGCCTTAGATGAGTTTTTAAAGGGAAGAAAATACGGTGCAGAGTGGCGCATCTGTCTTTTAGAACATTTTGTTTCCCATGTGACTAAAAGTACTCCATTGTGTGGCTTTTAATAGTGCATAGCTTAGTGATCTATCAGACTTGAATGTGATTTGAATACGATAGTTTCTTTTAGAACAACTCTATTTATAGGAGACAAGAGGCTACATGAATTTGAATGCTCATAGTTGCTTTTAGAACATAACCTCATAGTTGCTTTTAGAATGCTCAAATCTTCTAGACAAGAGGCTACATGAATTTGAATCGTGAAAAATAAACAACTCTATTTATAGGAGACAAAAATGATTCAGCCGGGGGGGGGGGGGGGGGGCTTCAATGCTAAGTAACTATTTTATAGAGACAATGAAAAACATTTTAATGTACCTAAAAAAATTCAAATTTCCTTCTATGCCATTAGATTGGCAATGCATATGCAAGCAGACAAAGTGTCCTCAAGATCTCAAAATGAACATTCCACTACATCCCTTTGACTAAGCATCTATGCAAACAATAAAATTCATGTATTTTAAAGTTATGCACGTGAATGTTGATATAACTATCACATTCAATTGCAATATCTCAAAAGCTTGCAACATTCTTAAGAAGCATACAATGCTACAAAAAGCATGCACTTTCTTGAGAAGTGTGAAATTGCTTTGAGAAGCACACAACTATCTTGGGAAGCATGCAACTACCTCGAGGACTGTGTAAATGCACTAAAAATCGGGTGATTGCATCATGCAAATGCATAATAAAATTGTGCAAGTGTGTTCCGTAAGTGTACCGAGAATAGTGCAAGTTTATCATATAAGTGCACCATTTAAGCATGTGGAAGACCATACAAACGCACTAAAAATGTGCAGATACATCACATAATTAAAGAATGTGTAAGTGCCTAGAGCAAATGTATCAAAAAGTATACAAGTGTATTTAAATGTGTTGAAGACCCTGCTAGTGTATTGAAAAGCGTGCAATGTATCATGTAAGAATATTAAAGAATGTGCTAACCACATAGCAAATACATTGAAAAGTATGTAAGTGCATCTTGTAAGTGTGTACAAGACCATACAAATGTATTAGAAAACGCTGAAATGCATAATATAAGAATATTGAGTAACATTAAGTGCATAGAGAAAATGCATCGAGAAACATGCAAATGCACTAAGTAAGAAGGCTGAAAATCATGCAAATGTACAAGTGCATTACAAAAAAATGTTAAATTGCATTAAGAAGCATGTGCTATGCAAAGGCATTAAGAAATGTGTGAGTGCGTCATGCATGCATATTGAAAATGTACAGAGTATTGAAATCAAAATATTTCCATGTGCACTAATAAACAAGCTTAACACGAAAATTTGAAAGTCTGAAAATATTGTGCAGATTGAAAATAAATTTAGTCTGATCCACTTTATACTAAAGGCTATACTTGACAAGACTTGAACTCGTTGATAATTGTGTTGAAAATAGATCTTAATGTGAGGGGATTATATTTTTGAGTATGTCCCAAATCTCAAAAAAATAAAATAAAATTTTCGGGACCCATATTTCGAAAAAAACATATAATTCAAATGAATGTATAAATCATAAAAATATTTCATGTAAAATTTATTTCATAAAACTTAAAGCAATAATCATCCATCCTCCATGAAAATTTATCGAGGGTGATATATATAATAATGACCTCTACTCATAAAGAGCTACTGTCTTATTAAGCATGTCATTGTATTCACTCTAAATCTATCTCTTGTTAGTAAGGATGTGACATATGGCATCTAGTTGGTGATTTTGTTGCCAAATGATGTTGCCGGTTAAGAATTATGATTGGGGCCATCTGATTTGATAGTTTTGCCACAAATTCATATCATTAAATTACAGCCACAACTAAAGCCTTTAAGTTCTAATGGCTTAAAAGCTTTGAGTAATGAATCGTGAAACACGCTTGATAGGGCATAAAGTCATTTGTTAGTTAATGTCGACTTCACTTTGTACCATAAGACAAACATTCTCTCTAGGTTTAAAAGGTCTCCTTAGACAATGCAACTCATGGTTATTGGCCAAAATCCTTTGAATTAGGTTGGGTCGACTACCCTCTCTAACTAATAGAATATGATTCGTAATGACTTTAGGAGGACAGAAATATGACATTTTGATTGTGTTTGTTATCATTTCTCCCATCATTTGCTTTAAAAAAATGGCAATAAATTTTCTTAATCCTACAACCACTAATTGTCTAATTGTTGATATTATCTACTAATCATGGAGCATCTATGACTAATCTTAATTGAAAGTTCTCTCTCGTACCTGGGAGAGGTAATTAAATATAGGGATTTGTGCTTATGGTAAACCTGAAATTAGATTATAAAGTCCTTGCAAAATGAGGATAAAATCTCTATGTAGTATCTCATCAACAACTTTTTGAAAATTTGGTCTGTAACCTAAATTCTCTCAAAGCTAGGCGTGAATTGTTGGACTCCACAGGTGGGCCACCTTTTTTTATTGTTGGCTTATTCTCTTTAAGGAAAACCTACCTAGAGATAATTCTCAAATTCATGTTTGATTTATATTTGATGGGCGACTATTCTATTGAGCTTATCGAACCATTGACCTGCATCATATCATCTTAAAACTATTTTGACAAATAGACTAAACTAGACTTTTTTCTCGATTCTCATATTATGTCAATGGTTATTTGATGTGTATGCTAAAGTGGTCACCCCATTTTGACTTCTCTAAGGAACCTTCTTTAACATATATTTGGGTTGCATTCCCTCGAGTTCAATTACTTCACTTCAACCAATCTATTTTATATTCTTTATTTTATATATTTTAAAACTTTTGCAAGGGGATTATACTACTACCCATCTTTCTAGACCCTTTGTGGATAGAGTTTTAGTGGAAGTTGTGTTACTTCTTATTTTGAAAATGAGGTAGGGATTGGCACCTATCTTTCATAAATTGATGGACAGTATGGATTTAAAGGCATCCCATCTTACTGTTCTTCATGCAAAATTTTGGGCATAAATTCTTAAATTGTTTCAAGGTTCATTCAAAGTTGAGGAAATCTCACTATCGGGTTTAAGATGTTCAGCCACATATCTAGATTTGACCTCCTACCCCTTTGGCAGATGATACACCTTCATTTGCCAGGTTTCTCGAAATTTGAAACTAGTTTTAAACTCTAATTTGGAATTAGAGATAGTTATGTATGTCCTTACTTGCCTAGTGTAGATGGACACTTCATTATCATCATCTACTAGTATTATCTTTGAGATTGTTCCTTCTATTTTTGGAACACCTTAGCTCCCTCGAATTTATGAGTACGACGACAATCATGATTCTCAGCAGCCCTATCATTGAAATATGAGTATTTATAGCATGGATACTTTAGTTGATCGGAGGTCGAAATACTATTTACGAGACAAAGCACGAATCGGAAAAAAAAAAAAATCTATCTCCACTCCCTTATATTCACAAAGATTAATGCTAGACATTCCAAATGTGTGTTTTTTTTTTTCATATTTTTTATACTTTTTTCCTTGGCAATTCTTCATACTTTCTTTTCTTGTTCTAATCACGTTTTTGGCTATAATATTTTGCTTTTAAAAGGGAAAAAACCAGAATTTTCCTGTTACTTTTCCTTGCTAACTTAATTTATGTTTTATATGAATATTTAATTTCTCTTTCAGACAGCTGTTCGTGTGATTGCATCACAACTTGGGGCTCAGCTATGTGAATGGACCACTCCTACCCCAACATTGTGGCAAGAGCATGTACATAATATTAATTCAGGTACTTCGTATGATAGCTGTAAACTAACTAAAACAGTTATACTGCTTAGTATAGGTTGCTGCTGTGCTGTTTATATATAGTTTTCTATTAGAATTATGGCCACGAGTTTCTGTTTTTTTTAGACATTCTTGTTGTTCGCAAGGTTCTATTTATCCTGTCATAGCATTCTTTTTCATTATAGCAGTAACTATTATCTGTTATTGGGAAATTCAAATGCCTCCTCTCCTGTTTTCATATGTGTTGATCTTTGTTTCCTTAACTTTGGTGGTTATAATTTGTTACTGTTGCTTGTTACGATACTCTTTTTTTTTAACCTTTATCTATAGTCAAAACATTGCTTTCAATCTAATATAAATTCCGAATTTTTCATTTTTATTTAATTTTTCCTGGGTATTGTTTTATAATCACGCTGAATTGCTATTTGAAAATAGTCTCATTGTTATTATTTATGAATTCAAATTCATATGTGAAATCATTAAAGTTTCACGATTTACTTGGTTCACATTTGGCAATGCTGTCTAGTGTTGTGCTTTGTTGTTGAGTGAAGTGGATGATTGTTTGGTTAAGTTGTTGTTAAGTTGGCTTTTTGAAGTATTTTGATAGATAAGCTTGTTTTAGTAAATGATCAAAATGGACATAACATCAAGTCCATGTATTTTAAAAATTTACTGTCTGATAGATATTTAATATAAGATTAATAATTAGTAGTTATACATAGGTTTTTTTTGACAACTGAAAAGGATATTACAGGATATAATTAAGATTAGACATGATCATTTTTTGTTTTAAGAAATTTTGTAACTATTTATAAGAAAAGTGTATTAAGGATGAAGATAAAAAAATACTAATGGAGTTTAAAAAAAAAAAGATAAAAAAATACTTTTCTTAAAAGATGATGTTCAACAAATATGGATGAGATATTTTGCTAAACTTTTTAATGAATATTGTGAAAATAAGATTGACTATAGTGACCTTAGCACCCTAAATGAAAATAAAGATTTCTGTTTTTATCGACGTATTAGTAAAATTGAAGTTAGAGAGGCTTTAAAGAAAATGAAGGGTGGAAAAGCTGTTGGACATGATGATATTCCAATAGAGGTGTGGAAATGCTTAGGAGATGAAGGAATTTCTTTGCTTACTAAACTTTTTAATACTCTTTTGAAGACTAAAAAGATGCCAGATGAGTGAAGAATGAGTGTGTTAATTCTTATTTTTAAGAATAAAGGTGATGCACAAGATTGTGTGAATTATAGAGGTATTAAGTTAATGTGTCATACTTTAAAACTATGGGTGCGAGTTATGGAGCATAGGTTGCGGCGTGATACTAATGTTTCTCAAAATCAATTTGGATTCATGCCGGGTAGGTCGACTATGGAAGCCATACATTTATTAAGAGGTTTGATGGAGAAATATAGAGAAAATAAGGAGGATCTACATATGATATTTATTGATTTAGAAAAAGCATATGATAAAGTTCCAAGAGAAGTGCTATGGAGAGTTCTTGAAAAGAAAAGAGTCAATAATGCTTATATTCAAATCATTAAAGATATGTATGCAGGAGCTATTACTTGTGTTCAAACTCAAGGTGGATTGACCAAGTATTTTCCTATTTTGGTTGGGTTACATCAAGGATCAACCTTAAGCCCATATCTTTTTGCTTTAATCATGGATGTTCTCACCAGACATTTGCAAGAGGATGTACCTTGGTGCATGCTTTTTGCTGATGGTATTCTTCTTGTTGATAAGACTAGAGAGGGAGTTGAAGGTAAACTTGAATTATGGAGGTCAACCTTAGAGTCTAAAGGTTTTCGCTTGATTAGATCTAAAACGGAATATATGGAGTGTAATTTTAGTAGTAATAGACCTAGTGAGGGGATTGTGACTTTGGGCGATCAAGTCATTAATAAGAGTACACGTTTTAGATATATTGGATCTATTGTTCAACGTGATGGTGAAATAGATGGGGATATTATCAGCAGAATTTAAGTTGGATGGTTGAAGTGGAGGAATGCATCGGGCTTGTTATGTGATAGAAATGTACCCCTCAAACTTAAGGGAAAATTCTATAAGATGGTAGTGAGGCATGCAATGCTTTATGGTGCCGAATGTTGGCCATTAAAAGAGAAGCATAATACTAAGTTAAGTGTGGCAGAGATGAGGATGCTCAGGTGGATGAGTGGCTTTACCCTTAGAGATAGGATACGAAATGAGCATATATGTGAAAAGGTTGGAGTAGCTCCAGTAGAAGATAAGATTAGAGAGAGTCGCCTTAGATGGTTTGGTCACATAAAACGGCGGCCTTCCGATGACCCGGTTAGGAGAGTAGTGGTATTAGATTTGACTTATGTTAAGAAAGGTAGGGGTAGACCTAAAAAGACTTGGTTAGAAAATATTAGGAATGACCTTTCTTTATTAGATTTAAACGAGAATTTGACTTTTAATAGGACACAATGGAGAAAAATGATTAATGTAGCCGACCCCACGTAGTGGGATAAAGGCTTGATGTTTTTGTTGTTGTATTTATAAGAAAAGTGTGTTTTATGAAAGCATGCTTGATCAATATTTTGATTTGGTTTTCATATAAGGTTGCTGGCCTGCCCTTTACAATTCTATAACGGTTGTTGCCTCCTGAAAAAGTTTAATCAACTTATAAAATGCATTGCCATACATGTTCTTAGACGTAACATCAATTTGCTTTGCTCTTGCAAATTAATGCAAAATAAATAAATGTGTAAATGAAGGTCACTGTACTTGGGAATTTCTACAATGACAAAATTGGTTTCACTTGCTAAATTGATGAATAAGACTTGTAGTGATTGAGCCTTGCTCTTGATTGAAAGCCTAGGTGAGGCAACGTCCGAAAGTAATAGAGGTCCTTTGTTGCATGCTTCTGAAATTACTTACTCACTACTCGCTCAGCATAGTAGATTTTGATATCTTCCTAATGGCTGCTCAAGTTTTTACCTCATGCTTTTAGGTTTGGACTTATGCTTTTTACTTAAAGGGGTAATTTATCTTTTCAGTGGTTTCAACTGATACTTAACTTTTTAGGTCTAAGGTTTGTGTCAAAGTTAGATGAGTTTGAAGCCTTTGTAGGAAAGATAGGAAAGTATTCTTTGCTTTGTCCTGGCAGTTCTGGAGCATCAAGTGAACCGAATATTATTCTAATTGATGATCTCCCTGTCACAAATGGAAGAGTTGCTTTTGAGAGATTAAAGAAATGCTTAACCAGTCTCAGCCTTTCTGCTCAGCTTCCAATTATTATATTGATAACAGAATATCATAAAGTTGACATTGGTGAGAATTCAACAAATCACTGTGAAGAACTTGTGTCCTTTCTCGAGAGAGCTGGTGCTCACAAGGTAACATTCAAATCTCTTTAAAAGAAGTACATATCTTCAAGATATGGGATTATTAATCTTTTGGAAATGTAATTTTCTCTAGCTGTCTATAAATTTCTCAACAATCCTCTTGTAGGTTGCTTTCAATCCACTTACAGTAAATTCTATCAAGAAAGTTCTTTCCATGCTATGCCAAGAAGAGAAGTGTGATGTGACTCCTGAGCAAATAGATCAGATAGCTCAGGCTAGTGGTGGTGACATAAGAAATGCAATAACATCTTTACAGTACTGTTGTCTAAGGCCAGATAATTTACTCATCTCCCCTGTATCAACTCTGTTGGAAACCAATGCCAAATTTTACTCAGACAGATCTAGATTATCACCGTTTACAGGTCTTCTTGAGAAAGGGGAACTCGACAGCACATACTTTCCATGTGGAAGGGATGAAACGCTTTCTCTTTTTCATGCATTGGGAAAATTTCTGCACAACAAGAGGGATGCCGATGCATTTTCTTTCGGTATGTATGTAGAATGAATGGTCATAGTACCTTTGCATATAAAGCACAGAAGTTGAGCATCAATCACTAGTTATGAATTGACTTAGGAAATTCTTTGATAGGTTATTGCTGGTAGATGAATTGTTGACTTCACTCTATTATGGCATTGTTATTATATATATATATGGGAATTGTATTGTTTTGGTTTCAGTGGCCCAGGAATGGAATTTACAATGTTTAAGAAGTATTGACATTTTTTATTTTGTAGGTTTGAGCCTTCTATGTTATATGAGTAAGAGATCCATCGATCTCATCCTTTTTCATATGCCTTTCCTTGGTCAGCTTTTGATTTATCGAAAAACTGTAGTGTTTCATCATTTGAATCTGATTTTAGACCTTGCCCTTTAACAGAAGACTTATATGTGGAGTTTAGGACACAGAAAAGTCAGCTACTAATAAATATAGCAGATATGTGGGAATTTTGAAGCATTTCATTGGCTAATATTTAGTGTTTTCTGAACACTTTTGCTCAAGTTCTTGACAAGCAATGTATTGTTTGGTGCAACTCCAATGTTTATGTTTGAGTTGCAAGTTATGCATTAGAAAAAGGTTTGATGATTCCTTTTTGGCCACTGTTTTCTTTGATTATGTATTATATACACTTGTGACCATGGTTTAAAATTGCGCAATATGAGGCTTGCCTTGAGGCCCGCCTTTGTGCAATTCCAGTGAAAAGCGCCTTGAGGCTTATGCCTCAAATTTTTTTATGAGGCTTGCGCCTCAACTTGGTTGAGGCCCGCCTTAAGGCGCGCCTCGCCTCACTGGCATGAGGCTTACGCCTCACCCGATATATATTAAAACTTACATAAATCCTGAAGTAAAGCCGCAAACAAATCACACTTCGTGTACCCCCTAGTCGCACTAACTTCCTCTCAACTTCCTTAACCTCTAAACCGTCTCCATTTTTAACATATTATTTAAGTGTTATATAAAAATTTACTTTTAACATTTATTTGTACTTAACACAATTTTTCATTATGAGGCTCACGCCTCAAAATGCCTTGAGACTTACACCTCGCCTTACAAACAAAAAACGCCTCAATACCTAATTGCCCATTATTAAACATGGTGATGACAGTGCTAATGACTTATGAGTTCTTATGTGATATGTCATTGCTATTTTTTTTTTTTTTGAATTATATGTTAATGAAAAGAATATACTGTGATTTGGGAAAGATGGAGTTTGAGTTGAACTATATTTGGTGTTGTCTTATTATTGACATATTTTGATTTCACTTCATATCTTGTGCATTTTTATGTTTTATATATTATTTATTCATTAGTATATACAAAATTTATCATTTCATGTTTCCGCAATTTTTTGATTTTGAAGCTTACGCCTCAAAATGCCTTGAGGCTTACGCCTTGCCTCATGAATGAAAAACGCCTCAATACCCGATTACGCAATTTTAAACATTGCTTGTGACCTCACTGTTTCATTGGGCATTTCCATCCAAATCCAGAGTCTAACTGACTTAGTCCAATTACGTGCATGGGTTGGATTTTAGGCATTGGAAACTCTATTTGACCCATTTCGACTGAATAGTTTTTGCATTAATTGTCGATCATCCCCTGGGCGGCCTGCTGAAAAGTTGTGGCTGAAGCCAAAACTAGATTCTATTATCAGGCCAGAATATACATGGGCCAAGCTTTATAGGCACTGATCTAATTTAATTCATGTCATATTCAACCAGCCTTACCAATTCCATGGTTTTTGTATCTGAGAAGGAAATGAGCTTCACACCTATCTATTAGTTTGTATTATGATCATCTAAGGGATTGTAATTCTAATTTGGTTGTTGTCTGATGGTGCAGGCTCAGAATCACTTATTCTTAAAGATAAGTATTCAAGAAAGCCACTAAAAATGGATGCTCCAGAGAAAATTCTTTCTCAAGCGTATGGGAAAGCAAGGCCAGTTACTGATTTCCTACATGAGAATGGTGACCTTTTATTGCTAATTTCTATTTGCATCAAGTAGCTCAGCACTCCCAGATTATGAATTTCTATGTTTTCTTGCAAAATCTTTATGTCAACATATTTCCTATGATTTGATATCTTTATCTTCGTGTTTAGTTCATATTGTCTTAAATTTGCTTGATGCGCTACAGATTCAGTCCTGTTTATTGTTTTCTCGTCAATTACTGAGAATAGAAATTTGAAGTTGTTCAGGTGGTGCTTTGTCCAAAAATAAATAAATAAAAGAAAAATAAAAACTGCTCTCAAACCGTACTTTGAAGAATTTATGCATTTGCTGACAATGACAATTTTGTAGGGATTTGTTCTGTAAGGATGTTGTATGACCTGCTTATGCGCTTTACATCATTTGTCATAGACTTTTTTAACTTTTTTTTTTTTTTGGGGTTCGTTTTGTTGTTTACGGAACTTGTGCTTATAAGCTCACAGTAGTTTGCTTTTTTTTTTTATTGAAATGATTATTTTATTTTGTGCCACAATTCTGACTTTAGAAACAATTAAATTTTTTTTTTTTCATGAAAATTAATGTTCGTGCAAGCACATTCCTATTGCCATGATTACTATCTGAGAGGTCAATGGGATATATTTGCGGGACATCTATTGCACCTTTTGCCTAATAGCTCATGTTGGTCGACTTCTAGCATATTAATTACCCTATTGATCTAGCCTTCTCAGTGATTTCGGAAGTTGCCTGTTGTATCTTTAATTGATTTGAGTCATCTTCTGTCTCAAGCTCAAGTTTAATTATTTTTGTGTGAAGATATATTCAAGTATCAGAAAATATTTTATGTTTTGTCTCAGACCAATAGTATCTCCAAAATTAAAGTAAAGACTATCGTTGCCATTTTTAGATTATGTGTTGGAGAATTTCTAATGTGAAACTACTTGGAGTTACTTTGGAAATTTAAAGAACAATTGAATAAAACTTTGCTCACGACAATTTATTGCTTGAATCTAAAAGAGAGTAAGAATTTAAAGAAATCGACTTGCTTAGGCCAAAGACATGCAATTGAGATTAACCAAATAATTCAATCCAAGTTCAAGACAAAAGTAGATGCTAGATACTCATAACATAACCCAACGCTTAACAACGAGAGGTTCACCTTGATGACCTTCTCTCACAGTGATTAGTGGGCTTTTAGCGGAGAATAGCGAGCCACAAGATGAAAGATATTACCATGAAAGAGGCAACGCCGAAGATCTTCATTGACGGGGAGGTAGCCGGTGGTGGAGGAGGTGGTGGATGACCGACAATTACCCAACGTCCCTGTGGAAGATGCTCTCAATTGATAACGTCAGTTGGGACAAGATGCAGTCGATGTAGTCTTCCACCGTTTCGTCGTTGCCGAAGGAGACGTCAAAGAACAGAGATCCAAATATGTCCGTCCTCCTTTGATTGTCGAATACAAATCCGTGGTCGACCTCAGGATCGGCAATGCATCATTGAAGAGATGGGGAGGGGGCGTCGTCTTCTTCTCTTGGCTTCAAATATTATGAGCAATCAAAACTTCCCAAGGAGGGAGCAAGAAGAGGGGCGACCAAGGTAGAGAGAGAGGGGGCGGGTGGTTTGGGTGAAATAGTTTAGGTTAGATGGAGGAGAATAAGATTTACTCTAAATCTGAAATTAAGTTCAGATTTTGAGTAATTTTGGAGGGAATCAATTTGAAATTTGAAAATCAAATTAATTAGAGGAGGGGTCTCATTTGGAAACCAAGAGGTGGTTTCCCCTTTGTATGGCCGACGGCATCAATAGGGAGAGGGAGGGGATTAGGGAGAGATTAATTACTTTCCAAATGAGTTGAGGCCAATTAGGAGGGAAAAATAATAATTCCACTCTACATGAAATTTGGATTGGATTCAAATTCAAATACTTTCCTTATTTAGATTGTTGCGTATATGGAAAGTTTTGAATTTTCAAAATTTGAATTTCAATTTGAAATTCAAACTTGCTAACTTCTCCCTTTATTGTAAGAACCCAAATTAGGGTGTCGTTATGAAGATTGGAATCATCATAACGGCTTGGACTATGAGGGTGGCCGGCCGCCCAAAGGGAAGGGAAGAAGTTGTCGTCGGGTTGAGGTGGGCCTTGATGGTGGTTGGATTTGAAGTGGGGAAGCTAGTGGATGAAATGGTGTGAGGGATTAATCCACGGGTGGGGATGAGCTTGGGAGGAGACGGTGGGTGGTGAGGGGAAGGAGGATGAGGGAAAAACAAAGATAAAAGAAGAAGTTACCACGAGCCGTGGACTCCTACAACGACTGGTGGGCCTTGCGCTTGCTCACCTCGAGCTCTCTCTCCTTTCTCTCTAGCTCTCATGCAAGAAGAAGAAGAATCAAATCAAATTTTCATTAATCAATCATAA
Organism: Dendrobium officinale; assembly: GCA_019514585.1. Lineage (NCBI taxonomy): Eukaryota > Viridiplantae > Streptophyta > Magnoliopsida > Asparagales > Orchidaceae > Dendrobium > Dendrobium officinale. Next base: position 22,817,409 of record CM033696.1, read on the forward strand.
AAAAATTACAACATATGAGACCACTCTATATAGGTCTCCACTCATGAAAGGAAAACTACCAAACTGTCCTATGGGCTACACATGACAGCTCCCTAGAGAGGTAAAAACGGAAAACGAAAAAATAATAAACAACATGAAAAGTACTAAATTGCCCTCCGGGCTACAATAACATGATAACTCCCCAAAGGGGTAAAAATGGAAAAACGATCAACTAAACAACATATCATGAAAGATGAATCAAAAGTAGATGCGCTGAATCGAGGCCGTAGATCGGCGAGTCCTTCGTCGATAAACATGTCTGTAGTGTCTGTTGATGTCCTCATCAATTTCTCTCATACTATTTTAACTATCTTAATACACATGCTATTATTTTTCTATCTTGCATTAGAATGTATTCTAATCCTTTGAAAGATACATCAATATAAATCAGAAATCTTTTTGTTCTTGATGGAATAGTTAACACGGTGAAGTTGTCAGATGCTTTTTAATGCTAAAAACTTCTTCTCACATTCTTCTATCCATTCAAATTTTATATATTTTTGGTATCAATTTGGATTATAGTATAGCTATTTGTGAATACCCCTTACCAATGTCCTATAATATTCTGCCGAGTTCAAAAAACTACAAACTTTTGTAACATTTTTTGGTGCAGGTCATTTTAATTTCGATTTCACCTTTTGAGGATCCACTAAGATTTCTTCGCCATTTATTATATTCCCCCAAAATACAATAACAACAACAAGCATTTATCCCACTATGCTGGGTTGGCTACATGAATCCTTTTTCTCCATTGCGCCCTGATTAATTTTAAATTCTCATTTAAATCTAATAAAGAAAAGTCATTTCTAATATTTTCTAACCAAGTGATGCGAGCGAAAATTCCCTGGGGAGATGAACCCCAAGAAATTCTTGATCACCTAAAAAAAAAACAAGGGAGAGACTTAGGAACTAAGTAATAGAAAGAACAAACTCTTACATTTCATATAAAAAGACACTTACAAACTTTAAACAAACTCAAGCGACTCAAACAAGACACCTTACAACCCTTACAAACGACAAATCCTAAACCTGCTTTCCAAGAGACGAAGGATACAATGGAGTGGATACTTGCGGAGAGACGAAAGAGATTAGAAGCCGAGAAGAAAGGTGAAAAGAACTCGCAAGTCTCCCCGAGAGATAGAAAAAGAAGGTGGACAAAGCTCGCAAGCTCCTCCAAGAAAATCACAAGGATTTCTTTCCAAAAATTCTCTTATATCATTACTAAAAACATTCCAAAACATCTCATATTTATAGACATAAGAGGGGAATACAAACATCCACTTCAATGAATTCCCATAGGAACCCAAGCATCACAAACCACAGAAAAGCCCCCCCAACCTTACGGGAAACAGCCCAGCCAGGGACCCGAAGAGGCAGCCGCGGAAACCCAAGAGTCCCGCACGGAACCGAGGCACCAAAGCACGGGAAAGGCCACCCAGCAGGAAAACCAGCAACCAACCGAGGAAGCCAAGGAGCCAAGGCACGGAAACAGCCAACCGTGGGATCCAAGGAGCCAAGGCACGAAAAACAACAAGCATAGGGAATCCAAAAGCCATTTTGGAAACCCAAGGGACAAACTAAGAATTTTAAAAGATAAAACTATAAATAAAAGATACATAAATAAGATAATAAATGAACTAAAATCTAGCTAATAATGAGCTAATCTTTAGTTCAATAAATGAACTAAAAAACCAGCTCATAATGAGCTAAATTTATTGAGCTAGTAAGCTCAAGGGAATTCAAAACCAAATTTTTTTTTGGTTTGATTTGACCCCTCCTTTGCCTACATCACCCAGTCTTTCTCAACATAAGTCAAATCTAATACATTTACGTTCCTAACTGGATCATCGGAAGGCCACTATTTTATGTGACCAAACCATCTAAGGTGACTCTCTCTAATCTTATCTTCAATTTTGAAAGGTGTGAAAAATGAGTTTGATTTGACCCCTCCTTTGCCTACATCACCAAGTCTTTCTCAACATAAGTCAAATCTAATACATTTACGTTCCTAACTGGATCATCGGAAGGCCACTATTTTATGTGACCAAACCATCTAAGGTGACTCTCTCTAATCTTATCACAAGGATTTTTTTTTGGGATATTTCCACTGAAATTTCTGAACATAGCATAACCACCATGCAACATAGCTTGATGATAACACTCATGTTTGTTCTAATGGTTGGATGTATGGCACGGGCCATGTCTATGGAGACATAAGAAATTTACTGGATTTCCTTCTCAATTAACTTGGTGTTTGAAGAGTTTAAAAAAATTATTATTCTAGACAAGGCGTCCAACATCACAGGATAGCAGTCTTACTGAGCTGAGTTAGATTTGGTCTCATAGTCGAACAGGGATGCCATTCTCACATCAGTTTCTTCATCCAAAAAAAATCCAGATCCTGTTGAGTTTTATCAATGCTCAAATTATTTAGTTTTTCGATTTTTATGATGGGTAGAAACGCGTAGGAGAAAAGTATTAATTATAAGTAAGGTCTATATTATTGGATGTTATAACTGGTAAATAAGATTCCTATCAAGGCAAGGTTTGAAATAGTACCCAAATTTTTCCTAACACAGTTGTCAACAGTGCTAAGCATTTTCAAGGGGATATCGATTATGACTGCCAAAGGCATTTGGCAGTCAACTAGTGAAGTGAGGCCTTGATAGATAAATAGCTGTTGTGCTTAATAATCTTATTATAATTACCAGAAATATTTTCTAAGAGTATATAGTGATAATATTCTTATCAAATAATGTTGGACAAAATATTAAAATTTAAACTTTCATGTCTTCTAAAATTTAAAAAAAAAAATGAAATTACTGAATATATAATTGCAAACAAAAGCAAAAACAAAGTACTTTTAAGTTATTACAAATGAGATCAATTTAATAGTTTCATTTCATCTGCTTCATTTGATGGATATGCTATATAACCTAATATTTTCAAGCATGATAATCGATTTATATTATTTCTGTTATCGACCAGTTCTCGATTTTATAAATGATGGATCTATTGATGATGCTTGGTTGGTGACTTCTTATTTAAGTGACGCGGATTGTCTTCTTGGTAGTTTTTCTCCCATATCTCGCCTGGGGATATTTTCTGACATGTATGAATCACAGAGTTTTTCTCAATCAGTTGCTTCTTCAGTTGCAATCCGTGGTGTTTTATTTGGAAATTCACAGCCATTGTCATCAAGGTCATAAATTACTAATATATTTTGTGTGTTCTTTATGCTATCTAAATGCTTATATGCTCTGTGGTTTGCAATACCACAGATGGCACACTATTCGGAGTCCAAGGCTTTGGCAAATTGAGAATTCAGCAAAGAAGCTTATGGTATGTACTTTTTTGTCATGATTGTTAGATCATATGCTTTTTACTTTTTTTTTAAATAACTGAAAGATCACCATAGCTAAGCTTTTCAGTTTTGAAATAGCTTTTTTCTTTACTCCACGGGCAGAGTTTAACCGTCTTTTTTGATGCATCTGATTCTGCATGATATTTTTGTTTTCATGGTTCGCTGCGTTCAATTGTTTGGCAACTCTTGAAACTCAACTTTATAGCTGAAATGATATCCTGCATTCATAGCGTTATGTCTTTCAATTTTCATTATAAATTTTACGTTTTGAAATTTGATAAATACAATCTATTCTTGTACATCTATCATCATCATCATCCAAATCTCATAAGGTTATTTTAATTATTTTGTCTTTAGTAGATATCATTCTAAGCATGCCTTTAATATAATCATTCTTTAATTTGTTATTTTTAGTTATGTTGAATATTTATTTCACATTTTCATTTCTCTTAAGCTTAACTTAGTTATCAACTCTTTTTTATTGCGCATCACTCATACCATACATCATAATCAACCTAGTTTCACCCTTTAGCAGATTATACAGACTTAAAGGTAAACTTTATAAACTGTAATTTGGGTAGTTATGATATTTGAATTTGGGTGTTAAGAAATTTTTAAAAAAAATGTCATTGATAACTTTATGGCTTTATCTTATTACAAGATATTCTTGAGGCAGTTATTCATTTTAATCTTCTAGCTTTATTTCTAGAAATTATATCTTGAACTATCTTTTTTTTATGTATATCAAAGCAAAGATACTTAAACCTATATATTTGTGATTTTTATTAATTAATAATATTGCCTAGTAATTATTTATATTAATGCTCAGTCTTTGTTTTATTTATATATCAAAGCAAAGATACTTAAACCTATATATTTGTGAGCCCTCATCATATAATTTTAAGTATTTTGAATTTGTTTTATAAAAGACTGAGGATATAATCATATAGATGAGGATATAATTTTTTGTTATTAAAATTGGGTGGTTAAATGAAGAAAAATATTTCAGTCTTATTATATGATAAGAGGATATCATGGAAATTTATAGATAAAATTTATGAAGATTGCAACTAGGATGATGTTTTGAATCTGAGTATTTGATAGTGAAGAAGTTATAGATAACTAAACTTAGCAGTAAATAAAATGAAAATTTTAAGATGTAATGGAGGGGTGAGGAAGAGCTCGACATACATAACTTGGATTGATCCAAATACATACACAATTTGGATTTTAAGAACACTCAAGTGGTCTCACAAATAATCAAATTTAATTCATCCTCACTTAATCAGCCGGCTGAAATGCTCTAAAAATTTAGGGCCCCGGCCTCTTTGCATGATTTCGGGAAGATTTATAATGGATTAAGTTTTAGGATAAATTTCCAAAAAAAAAATTGGTTATAGATAAGACATTGCCTAAAGATTTTGTCCTCATTTTTAAGGACTCTAAGATCGTAGTTCAGGTTTTTCATAAACGTGAGCTTTTATGATTACTTATCTCTCTTGTTAATGAGAGAACACTTTCGATTAAGGTTAGTCTTTAGATAAATACTGAGTACCTAATGTATAGTAGCAATAAATTTAAATTGTTAGTATTAGAAATTGTCACTTTGCATTTAAACTGGATTATGGGGGGCAATAATAATATACTTAATCAAGATCCCTGGTTTCTCAACTTGCCATCTTTGAGAATAAATTTTAATGATATTCTCTATCGGGCATTTATTCTTTTTGACGGGTCTGTTGAGTGAAGAGGTGGCTTAGGAGGCAGGGTAATGGAGTAGAGTAGGTGGGTGTATATGGAGGTTTCGTTGAGGTTGATGCTGGTCAGCGGGTGATGGAGTTTTGAAAAAGGTTGCAAGAGGCCACAGGGGTGATTTGTTGGGTTTTGGGAGCAGGTGATAGGAAGGTTGTGAGGTGGCAAATTGGGGGATCTGACTCGCAAATTGGAGAGGAAAGAGTGGTGAAGAGTTGTGCCAGTTTTAAGTTAGAAAAACTTGTGTTTTAATTGTGAGTTTTTGTGTGAAAGTACTCAGTTTTTTTTTTATTTTTTTTTTTAGAAAATTCTCAAGGTGGAGGTCAAATAAAAGAATTTTTTGTGTAAAACCTCAGCAATGTCGCAAGGAGAGGAGTTTTTTGTTCTAAAGATGGAGAAGCCAGCACTGCTGCACCGAACATCCAGCCCCACAGTGCTAGTCCCTCCAACGCTGCAGTGATCTGAGGGGGAAATAATAAGGATCAAGATAGAAAGCATGATGCTGAGGCGATTTGCCATTGAGTTGCATTTGCGGCGATTTTGATCACAAGATAGGGTTATATATATAATTCAATTAGAAAAACATAATGAAGATAAAAGTAATGTGAATCAACACACTAGCATAATTTTCTCGTCCCACATGAATCTTGATTTTCATGTCATCGCCTCACGTACGGGGAAATTTATATTTTTTCACATTGTGCGGTGACCTAAGTAAAAATGTCTCATTTTTTGAGTAATTTTGTTGGCTCTGACGTAATGACAAAGTCCGTTTCGTGAATAGGCAATGTTTGGAAGAGATCACGCAAGGTTGCATCTATAGTCTATCATTTTTGAGTGGCTTCGCTCGAATTGAATGTGAGGGGTCCAATTTGGGGTATTTTCGACGTTCTAGTTGTACGACAGTTTGCTTCATGATTAGATGTTGTTTGGATAATTTTTGTACAATGACGTGCCCACTCACTATTGTGCTCATCATCTCTTGTTCGAGCCTTGCCCGAAGATTCTTCTTGGATAAATTTGACGTCCAGGGCACATTGTCACACCATTTTTGCAAATAGCCAAGCGATTGAATGAACTTGATTATGGTCAGAGGCATTTTGCAGCTTGTTTCATGTGGCATCAGAGTTTTTTCAAGTTCACTACGCCTGATATTTTTTTGATTGGTCATTATTTCCTTTCGCACTCGCTCTCATTTGATTTTGACATGGATTCTGAAGTCAACTCTTATTTATAAAAATAGGGTTTCTAGGTATGCTTAATTACTTTAAAAGCAAAGTTAATCCTAACAAATTTTCAAACTTCAATATTATAGTGGAACTCTTCTACCTCCCTATACACTCCGACCGAACCGCAAATCCCACGGAGCAATTTAGGAAGGATTTTTTAGGGAGTTAGGAGGGATATTTGAATGTAGGGACTATTTAGAAATTTTCTTTTGGATTGTATGTATTAAATAGTTTGTTTTCCTAGGGTTTGAGCATCTAGAATTTGGTGGACACTTGAGATTTCTTAGTTTCTTTGGGCTCTAGCGGCATTTAGAGATTTGGGAGAGAAAGATCCTCCTCTCGAATAAAGGATCAATTGTATCTTGGTATTTTCCGTTTCCCTTTCATCAAGATTGCTTCGTGGTTTTGTGTTGATTTTTGTGGAGAATTCTCGTTGTTTTTCGAAGATTGATAGGAAATACTTGAGATCTACAAGTGTTTCCTGTCACAATAATAGTTGAGAATGCAAGGGCAAACCTCTTATTCCTATCAATTTTCGGAAACCCTAAAAAAGGATCAAAGCTACTATGATTTATTTTATTTATCTTCTTTCCTTCTTTCTGCATTCTGCAGAACCAAACGATGAATGAGAAATTTGACGCCTTCAATGGTTTCGTTTCATCCATGTCTCAAATAATTACCGAGTACCGACCGTCAATTAGATGGTTCAATTCCCATTGTAAGGATCGTCTTGACAATGAAGAACTCGCAAAATCGTCTGCCCATAGCCGTCCAGATGATTCAGAAGACGGCACTTCGAAGGAAGATAGTGATGACGATATAGAGGATTGGTAGGCTCATTATGTCGTTTCTGCAACTTCAGGTACGCTGCTCTCTGACATATTTCACTTGGAAGGGGATGGCTTTTTCTTCTTGAACACCATTTGATTACTGTAAATAATGATTTTAAGGTCTTCAGAATGCAGTTGTATAGGTTGGGGGAAAGGAGGGATTAACGAACATCAATTTTGTAGAATCATTACGTTGCTACTAATCAAAATGGTGAAAAATGACTAGAAAAGTTTTTAGGTAGAAGGTTTTAGTTTATAGCCTATTAAAATTAATCAAGTCCTTGATTAAATTTCAAATTTCTTATGAAATTGAGAGTATTTTATCAATAAAAAGATTATACAAAAACTTTTAATTTTCATTACACTTGGTACTACTATATTCAATGATTTGTCCTCACCTTATCATGCGTCTGTTCTACATCAAATATAATTAATCATTTAGGCTTCGTTTGACTTCGTTTGAGACGGTAATTTTACTATTTTTTAGTACAATAAATTTTTGTTCAAAAAATTTTTATATTGAAAAGTTTCATAAAGCAGTAAGAAAGTTGTTTCAAACGAAACCTTAGTGATAAAGCTGCCGTGTTTGAGTGTTTTTACAATATATATACAAGAGAAGGAAACTGCAATTTGAAATTAAGCATCAAAGAGTTGCTTCTGTGCAATTTGAAAACTATGAATTCTTTGTAAAAACAACTCGTTGAAGATCACACAGATCGAATGAATGTTGACAGATTTCACTAAGGCCTTGTTTGATTAAGCTTTTTTTCTCCGTTCTCCATCTTAATAAGCCGAAATCAATTACGTCCACCTGTTTGGAATCAAAATTTAAATGTAATTTTTTTTCGCTAAATTCCATTTTCTCGTCGGTTATAAAATTCTTTACGTATCTGCTTATTCCGTCGTGAATCGGACTTTCGGCAGGAAAAAGTCCATAAGTTTTAAAGTATTAGTGTAGATATTATAAACTTGTTCATAACTGCTGCATAGTAAAGATTGCGTAAATAAAGTGAGGATAATGTTGTTTATGATATCATGAACTTTTTTCTTGGCTACCTCAGCGTACTAAAATAGTACACTATACAATGAATAATGCATAATACAATTAGCTTTCGCTAATGTCAGCTGCGTGATGATCTGTTCTGAATAAGAATGTTGACACCATGAACAGTTATTGGTTGATTCTTCAGTTTCTTATTGATCAATGCTGGTAGTCTAAAATTATGGTGCAAAAAAAAAAAAAAAGAAAAAAAAATTATGAGTATATGCTGATAAAATTTGCTACAATTTATATAATCAATTATAACAAACCCTAGAAATTATAATCCACAAGAAATTTTCAAGTTGCGGATCGAGCTCTGACTCATTAGTTGAAGGAAAAATTCTCTCACGTGATACGCGTTTAAATCACTCAAATTGTACAAAAAAAGTTTTGATGTTGATTTGAGCTTGATTCGGTTCGAATCATTCAATCTCAACTTGAAATCTACTAGAGAACAGACAAAAATATTTGAGATTGAATTGTGTTTCAGACCAATTTTATTTCGATTTCACTCCGGATGCTTGATTAGCTCAATTTTGAGTCGATTTGAATCGGAATTCGGCCAATTGTCTTCTTTTTATTTTCCTCTTAAATTTAATATTGTTTAATATGTTAAGCCAATCACAAGTTATTATGATTTAGGTCTCGTTTGAAATGACTTAATTTTGTCTTTTCTATTTTGAAATGGTAAAATTATTTTTGGATTGCTGTTCGTATGTGACACTTTTATAAAACTACTTTTTAAGGAATTTTATTTTTATACTGTTTTCAAAAGCTTTTTAATATTGACTTCTCTTTTATAAATTTCCATTCTCTCAAATAAAATTTTAAAATTATCTTTTACAAAAGGCAATGGATAATCAAACGAAGGCTCAATTGGAATCCAACTCAATGTAGCTCAAGGATCGAACAAGCTGAAAAATTGTTCAAGGCTCAACTTATTTGACGTATTCAAGTCTCAATTTACCATTGTATATTTTTATTTTTATCATAAGATACTGATTTCAGCATAAATCCAAGGGCTAATAAGACTTATGGATATAGTGCCATTAGGATATGCTTCCTTAATTTTATCCAATATCTATTAAAAATAATCATTTATAAAAATTTATGAAAAAAAATAACTAAACTAAAAAATAAGCATAATAAATATTTTGAATATTATTAGCAATAAATTTTTTTCTTCTCATATAATACACAACAAATATAATAAGGAATAATACATATTAAAAAGACTAGACTGAAAAAAAAAAAGAAGAAGTGACCTTCCATCTATTTAAGGTAAACCTTTAACCAACAAATAAATAATTAATAGTTCAAATATAAATTATAAAATAAAAGAAATGAATAATTTAAAATTTGCATAAGCTCACAATTAATGCTTGTAAGCATCATTTGATACATAAATTGAAAATTCTCCCTTCTAGAAGCTATGCTTTGGCCCACCATAATCCTTAATCAATATTGGATTAAAAATTAAGTTAAAAATTAATTAATTAATTAAGCAAAAGTGGGAAGTTGGGATGTAGTTATCCAAGTTGTGCTTTTAAACCATAAAAAAAAAGTTGGAACAATGGTTTAGTTGGTCTAACGGATTTAAATTAAGGATTTGGCTTATTTTGGTGTGTTAGGTAGGTGAAGTTAGTGAGTTCTTATTAACTATGGCTAGCTTTTCATTAGAGAGAGAAATTAACTATAGGGGTCATTATAGAAAATGAAAGACCACTCACTTAACATTGATTATGTGGCTCACTTTCTATAATGTTTTGTGTATTTTTTAAAGATAATTTGATTATTAATCCATTGTATAAAAATTTTTTATAATTATTGTGTGCTTAAAAGTTTGAAGTGGTAGAGTGTGAAAGTTCTACGTTCTGATTTTGCATAAAAATTCAAACATATGAATAGATAAATGAAAATAGAATGGGTGATTACAAAATTTTTGTTTGGAAAATTAGAGAATGAGAAAAATCACAGGGTCTTACTTAAGCTAAATAATTTCACAATGTGAGCATTAATTATAAAGATTACCACCACTTAGTTTGAACATGTCATGGATATAGGAGTATAGGGTGAGCTAACAATAAATATCGCAAAGTCAATATGTGATGAAAGATGTTTGGATGGTTGTGGCTAGGTTATAATGGTCAAGTAGTGTTCGCCAGGTGGCAATGATCCAATGATAGCAGTCGGGGCAATGGCGATCGGGCAATTCCAATTTGATGTTGGTGATCACGCAACAGTTCAACAGTGGTCTAATTATGGTGGTTAGCAGTTAGCAGTGTTTCAATAGTTTTGTTCGGATAGAGCTCCTTTATTATTCAAGTATCACAACTCTTTTAAATATCAAGCGAGGGGTTTCCTTCATTAAGAGACAGTGGCATGTTTATAGATTTTTAATGGTAGAATTTCTCATAAATATAGAGAAAATCTGTAATACCCTATTGAACCCTCCGTATTGATTTGAAATGATTGAATTTGAAACAGTTCATCCAGTGCTTAAAATGATTGAATTTGAAATAGATCATTCTCTTTTTAATTAATAATGACCATTTTCTTTAATGAAAACATTAAGGTTAATATTCTGACCTAATTTTTATCAGGAAAAAATTAGCCATTTTTTAAATAATTATTTATAAGTATTACCTATTAAGCTATGAACTTGCAGTAAAACTGTTAACGTGTGATAAAAATATTTCATACCAAATTTTTTATAAAACTAATCAAATAGCTATATATAGTCATTAAAAAAATTTAACATGTATTTATCATATTATCATTTTTTTAAAAAATATGAATAAAAACATATATAATCAGAAATATTATTAATCATAATTTTTAATTAATAAAATAATTATCAGGCATTATTTATTCAAATCACAAAATTTTAATGAGAAAAATCCAATCAGGATATTTTGATCAAAATTTATTTTCAGTAAATTTTAAAATTGCTAATTTATATTTTTTTTCTTAAAATAAATTAATACAAATTTGATAATATGATCTATAACCTTAACTAGTTTTCTTGCATTGTTTTGAAATATTGTATCATTTATTTTTTACATATAATAATTACCAATAAGAGCTAAGAGAAAAAGGCCTCAAGGAATTAGGTATGGAAAGGGTCCTCAGAACATTTCTTCATCAGTCGATTCCTCTTCAAGAAATTACGCATGTGATGCACGTGCTTTTGGAGTTTGGTAGCTTTATAAAGCAAAAAATTCAAATTCCATTTCATGTAAATATCAAATTATTATAGGTGTAAAAGCCAAATATCTATATATTTATTAAAACTATTTTTGATATGAATGCAATATATGATTAATCAATTATTGCTTATATTATATATTTTTTAAAATTAATTGAAAGACTAAAAATTTTATTTTAACTAATAATTTATTGGATAATTAGAGAGAATTAATAATAGGAGATGGTCAATGATCTTTTAGATTTATAGCCTATTGCGACTACCTCCTTGAATATATATTATCAATTCAACATTATTTTTTTATATTTTTAATTTACTAATAAAAAATTATTTTAACTAATAATTTTTTAATATAATTTACTTTTTATATTTATAATTTACATGTGAGAAAGGTGAATCAAATAAATTATTTAGAAATTGTATGTTTAGTTACAAGAGGCTGTTTATGTAATAATTAATTTATAGGATGCAATTAATCTCAGGCATGCAAAATTTTCTAAATTATATTATATAATTATAATAAATTCATAAAAAATATTTTTTATTTTTTAATTGAAAATTTTAAATCATTTAAATTTATTGAGTCACGTGCTAAAATCATGTTTGCCTCTTTTACTCTTAAGGTGGGTTGTCCTTTTTAGCCCCACTTCTCCTTGAGTCTATATTTGGACCACAAGAACATATAGCACAAACTTGCAAGGGAATGATTAAAAGAAAATTTAATGGTCCCAATTAATTTAATTAATAATAATTTAAAAATATTATCAAAATTTTAAGATATCAAATTAACATTAATATAGATAAATATAAGATTTTTTAATGCCTTCTAAAATAGTTTTTTTTTTGTAGTACAAAAATTTGTTGAACTAAAAATTTTTGTACTAAAAAGCTACCTTAGAAAACAGTAAGAAAGGTGACCCAAATGAATTCTAAGGCTTCATTTGGGATATATTTTTTTATTGTTTTTAAAACGTAGTTTTAGTACAAAAATCTTAAGAAACAATTAAAAAGTCGTCCCAAACGAAACCTAAATCTGGATGTTTAAAAATTTAAGGGCAAAACTCGCCTAATAATCTTCCCTGCCGCACAATCCATCCAATCTTCTCACCCCTTCACCAACTTTCTTTTCCCTAACTCCAAGCTTACTTTACCTATCTATTTTAATCAGGTGGGTGAACAGTCAAATTCGACACATCAGAATTCTCAAATTTATTTTCAACGAACGTTCTACGACTTCAAAGTGCCGACGCTAATGTTCTAGTTTCATTTAAACCTTCTTTTATTAATTAGAATTTTGAAAATAAATTCCATTGATTAGATAGTTAAATAGGTTATAAATCCTTCTAGAATGAATGAAGGGCAATATATATGGACTTAGTGATGGCTACGTTGGATGGAGGTGGGTGGAGATTTTTTTTTCTCTTACGTTTCATACCTAACAATTTGTTGTGTAGTAGGCAACTACAAAGCAAGAAGGTATCCACCACATATTGCTAAAATTAGTGATATGTAATTATGTATTATGGAGGGACTCCTTTGTTTTTTTTTTCTTCAAAGATGAGAGTAATTTCCCAATATAAAAAATCATCTCTGAAAGCGTAAAACTAAGATATTTTATTATTTTATCTTATAACTATCTTTTATGAGTAAATTTAAGATTTATTTAGGATGACCGGAACATTTTATTAAAGTTATTGGGAGCTATCATAAAAAAAAAAAAAATTTACAAATATATCTTTTTTTAATTGAATAACTATTTTTTTTAAGTTATCACCAAGGTTGTGAAAACCGGACCGGACAACGAATCGGAAGAATGAGAGGTTCATGGTTCGACCGGTTCGACCGGTCGAACCGGGGTCGAACCGGATGACGTAAAAAATATTAATATAATTAAAAGTAATAAAATTAACATAATAATAATGACAATTTATTCATAAAAATTTTATAATTCTAAGAATTTTTAGCCTAATAAATAAATAAAATTCATACATATATAATATATTATATAATTTTAAAATTAAATATAAATAATTATTAAATTTATGCTATATATTTAAATATAAATAATTACTAATTTTAAATTTAAATATAAATATATTCAATTTTTTATTTTAATTTATATTTAATAAAAATTTAGTTTATATATAAATATATATATTTGATATAAATAATTGTTTTATGTTATATATTTATGAATAATTTGCATATATAAATTTTATATTATAAAACTATATTTATAAAATCATACAATATTATTTTTTAAGATTTTTATTTTTCTATCATTTAATTTCGCATTTAGAAAATGTTTTAGAACTTTAAAAATGATAAATAATTATTTTTATTTAAATAATTATAAAAATATAATTAATAATAAATTTAAGAAGTTTAAAAATTATTATGATAATTTTTTATTTGAATATTCTACAAAAAAAATTTCCAACAAGTTCTCATTCAAACAAGTCTAAAGCACATTATTGAATGTTGAAACAAAAACAACTAGTTCTTTAGTCCCACATCACTTAGGAATTCTAAGTTGTGTTGTTTATATACCTTTCCTTGTACTTATGCTTTAAGAGCTTTCATGGTATTGTGGCATCATGTGAGCTTGGTTATTAATATTTAATTTACTATATAATATAATAAAATTTTTGAATCATATTATTAAATAAGATATATGATTTTTAAATTAATTTAATATTAATTAAACATTTTATATAAAAATAAAATATTTAAATATATTATTAGTTGAACCGGCCGGTTCTTAAAAAACGGACCGGTTCAACGGTCGGCCGGTTCAACCGGCGGTTCAAGCCGGTTTTGGCCGGTTTGTTGTTAGCCCGGTTCTGATTTAGGACCGAACCGGCTGTAAGACCGGTTCACGGTTGAACCGGTCGAACCGGCCGGTCCGGTCTGGTTTTCAAAACAATGGTTATCACACATTAGCAATTTTAATTATACAAAATAGTTCCCTCTCTTAGGTCTCGTAGTAAAAAAATCTATTATAAATAGACTCTTAGGCTTCGTTTGGGCCAGTTCTCACTATTATTTTTTCGTTATTTTTAAATAAAAAATATACTAAAAAATTACTATATAAAACAGAAAGAAAATAATTCAAAACAAAACTTAAGATTTTGTTTGTGACAATTTTCTTACTGCTTATTTAAGTAACACTTTATACAAAATTAAAATTTTTCTGATATAAATCTACTTTAAAAAGAGCAAGAAAATCGTTCCAAATAAAATCTTATTTGGCCTTTTCATGAGTACACATAGCATGTTGTTATTATTACAAATAATACACTTAAAGAATATTTTTCAGCAACAACAGAAAGATTAATGTAAAATATTTAATTTTATGATTAGTTTCTTTACTGAGGTCAGCAATCCCTGCATTATTATTCTACCGTCCTTTCTCCAATACAGTACAGTTATATTTCATTTTCAGCTTGCATCTTTATGGGCACTAACGCATGAGATCTCATGACCTGAATGGATTTGTAGAGATCACTCCTTGGTTTCCATCACATAAAAAAAATAATAAAAATTTTGTCGAGAGTTTGGAAATTCAATTTTAATTATAAATTTGATCAGTTTTTTTAATTTAAAGTATTATTAGACGTAATATTTTAATATTTAAGCTATGAAATAAAAAAGATAGCCTAATTCGGATTAATGATCTGTTTGGGATGGCTATAATTTTTTATAAAATTGATTGTAAAGTTATTGTGCGGAAAAAAATTTAACTGTTTGTGCTGTAAGAAGCAACTTTTCATCACAGAAAGTTTTTAAAAGAAATAAGAAAATAATGATCAAATGAAATTGTAATTGATGTTTGAAAAGCAAAGAAACTAGGAAGCTATTCCAAATAGACTCTAAATTGAAATTTAAATACAGATTCTAGTACATTTTTTAAGAGATCCCAAATATTTTAGCGTGTTCAAAATCTATGATTTTCAAATAAAATTTGATTTTGAGCTTTTGTCGAAATTTGTGAACCGAAATATTAAATAATAATAATAATAATAATGGGGTTTAAATCAATTAATTTCAATCAATTTCGAATCGAAATCATCAAAATCAAATTGAAATCATCAAAACTTAAAACCATAATGTTCAAAAACTAATGATGAAAAAAATTTCAAACAAATAATTAAACTTGTCACACAAATTTAGGTTTCATTTGAGATAGCTTTATTATTATTTTTTAAATCAAATTTTCAGTACAAAATTTTTTAAAGTTTTAAATTTTGCGCTAAAAAACTGCTTTAAAAAATAATAAAAAAGTTATCTCAAATGAAGTCTTAGTTGAGTTTTCTCATAATCATCATACTATTTACCTTTATATATTTGATTGTCCGGAGACCAATCAGAATGCATCATGTCAACAGTACCAAGCTGTATCGAGCCGCGGTACAGAGCGAAGGGGTGATGTGACGCATTTTGATTGATCTCTGAGAGGTATTTTGCATCCGCACAGAATAATTAATCTTATAAAAGAGTGCTGATGATTTTGAACGCTCCACATAATTTGTAGGAGTTGGGTGCTATTTAACTAAGGCTCGACCTTTACGTAGAACAGTTGAGCATGTTGAGTGACACCTGTCATTTGAATATTTAAGAAAAGAATTCACCTAGAGAGAAGAGGTGAAATAACAAATGATTTGTGAAGTTAGGTAGATGCAATTTTATAGGCAGACCTAATTTTGATGTTCTTTAGTTTCTTCTTTCTTAGTAAACGTTTCAGAGTTTATGGTTGGATTGAGATCAAATAATTCATGTAATTTTTATCTTTCATCGATCTTCATTGTCTTATGTCATGGTTGGGTAAGGTTCAAGAGCGCGTGTCACCGCATAGTTAAGTTGACAATCAGCATATGATGATACAAATGGCTCTGATATAATGAATTTTTCACTTAACTATATGATGACATGCGATTTTATAGGCGACATATTATTATGATACGCGTGTCTAAGGGTGTAACAAGTCAAGTCGATTCGGACTCGACTTGTTAATAGGCTCGACAAGTTAAGCATATCGAGCTAGCCAGTCGAGCTTATCAAGCTAGAGAGTCAAGCCTATCGAGCTCGAGCTCGAACAGAACTCCACACGACTTGTGAGCTTGTCGAGCCGCTCGGGGATGTGACAGAGCTCGAGATGATGACGGAGCTCTGGTCGACGACGAAGCTTAGGATGACAGTGGACGCGTCGACAGAGGTTGTGTGCTGCTCGGGGCAGAACTCAACGAGCCGCTCAACGTGAAAAGAGTCGAGCTCGAGCTCCTATTTTAAGCTCGATTAGAGTCCGAGTTCGTTATTCGGTAGTCGAGTTCGACTTGAACACTCATTGACTTGAGCTCGACCCCACTCATTTGCACCCCTACGCATGTCTGGCCAAATAAGTCACGTAATTTTTTTTTTTTTTGTTCTCGCTTACAATTGTTGAAAATGAATTTAATTATTGACGTATTATGACGTTACATATATATGAATATATGCATGTATCATACAAATTTGATGTTTTATTTCCCAAAAGCTAATACTTGAGTGTTCATTTAATTTGTTTGCTCATAGTTAGAAAATTATTTATTAACGCTTTAAATTATTTGAGGTATCTTTCTTACTATTTTGTAAAGCTATTACATAGAAATTAACTTTTTAAAATTGTTGTATAAAGTAGCTTTTCAGTACAAATTTTTTTAATAATAAAAAATAATGATAAATTGAATTTGTGGTATAATCTAAAAAGCAAGAAAACCTAAGAAAACATTTGAACTCAACTGTTAATTATTTGTTTTGATTTGATATATATATATATATATATATATATATATATATATATATATATATATATATATATATATATATATATATATATATATTATTATTATTATTATGTATTTTAAATTCTATCAATATCTATAATTCAAAATCTCTATCATAAAGTAAATTTCATTTTCATATTAAAATAAAGAAAAAAATTTATTGATGAGTTGTTGTTTTTTTTTTAATTTGAGAATGGAGATATTTACCCGCTGTCACCCCCGTAAACATTTGGTGCATTAACTAATTCATTGACGTGCCTAGCGGCAACCAGCCCCATAAGTACCGGATCATGCACTTATTTTCTCCCTACTTAAAGAGTCACGCCACTTGAGAGAGGAATCGAACGTGGGTTGAGCGTACCCATCCACGCTCGTCCACCAACTCAGCTAAACCCGATGGAATATTTATGAGATGTGAGAAGCTCCTTTTGTTTTATATTAAAAAAAGTGATAATTACTCGTCATGATCATCCACCCATAATCCTAATGGTTGGAGCTTCAATCATTGTCCTTACTATCAAGAGATCAATTAAGATAAATTCATACTCATCATCACACATGTAAATATCTCTCAGCCAACAATAGATAGAGATGAGCTTCATAATTACAATTCTAACAGTCAGCAAAAAATTAAAGAATAAATAAAAATAAAAATGGTGGTCACAGCAGCACAGTTTACCACACAACTATGGGCAGAGGTGGGCCACAGCTATTGGAGCAGGATAAATAATAACCGCCCAAACAAGATAAACACCTGAATCAGCCCTCATCATCCTCCTTTAATAAATTAGGTATGCCATCCTCATACCTACCAATAACCTAATATAATATATCTCCATCAATTTATTTCTTCCTTTTTTTTAAACTGCTTGCATTATATCTTATGAGGTCATCAACAGCAGCAAGAAGGAAAGCTAACAGCCTACCACCATCCACTCTCCTTCCCCCCACCATCTTTCTTACCAAATCTCTTCTAGAAGCCTAAAATTAACTCCCCACCTTTCTCTCTCTCTCAGTCAAACTCTTATATATCTCGTCCCACTTCCAATCTCATCAATTGGTGCTAAGAAAGAGAGGAAGAAGGCTGGTTCGCCATGGGAAGGTCTCCTTGTTGTGAGAAAGCTCACACCAACAAAGGCGCTTGGACTAAGGAAGAAGATGAGCGCCTCATCGCTTATATCAAGGCGAACGGCGAGGGTTGCTGGCGATCTCTTCCGAAGGCTGCAAGCCTACTTCGATGTGGAAAGAGTTGTCGTCTTCGGTGGATCAATTACCTCCGCCCTGATCTCAAGCGCGGCAACTTCACCGACGAGGAGGACGAGCTCATCATCAAACTTCATAGTCTCCTTGGAAACAAGTAAGTCTTCAATTTCTTAAATTCAAAATTTCATCTTTAAATTCAAAATTTGATCTTTTCTGTTCTAATTACTGAAATTTATTGTTATAGATGGTCGTTGATAGCAGCGCGGCTACCAGGGAGGACGGATAATGAGATAAAGAACTACTGGAACACCCACATCAAGCGAAAATTGGTGAATTTGGGGATAGATCCTGCGACGCACCGCCCTCTCCATGAGGCACAACAGAACAACTCGATTTCTTTCTTTAAAGCTGGAAATAACAAAGCCGTGGAGTTTGCTAAGCGAGAGGAAGGCAGAAATAAGAGCAGCAGTAGCAGTAGCAGCAGCAGCAGCAGTAACAGTAGCGAAAAGATGCTTATGTGGCGGCGGTCCGAGGAGGAGAAGACGAAGTGGCGATGCCCGGACTTGAATCTGGAGCTCAGCATAAGCCCTCCTTATGAGAAAAAGGAGGATTTTTTTGACTACGAGGTTTTGAATAGGGATCCATTGATTGGTCTTTGTTTCAGCTGTAAACTTGGTGTTAAGAACAGCTCTGAATGCAAGTGCGGTGGCGTCTTTCTTGGATTTAGTAGAGTGTTAGATTATAGAAGCCTTGAAACTAATTGAGAGGATTTTTTTTATAATTTTTTTTTTTTTTTTTTTTAGTTTAGGAATGAGAGAACTCAATCTCTTCTGCCTTATTTGTATAATTATTGGCATATATATTATCTATGTTCCTACATGAGCTGATTTCTGGAAGGTGATTATGGATGATCTTATGCTCATTAATTTTTTTGCTAATTTTAGTTATCTCATTTATTTGAAGAAATTAATAGAGTTAATTTGTTATAATAAAATATAAGAAGAAAAAAAACTGATGAGCTGCAACCATGTGACAAACTGGATGAAATATGAGAGGATGAAAAAGCACAACAAAAGGTTATGGTATACCAAAAAATACAGAACTCAAGTTTGAAAAATTATTCGGTGCAGAATCCGAATGTAGAATTACGTCTTGATTGTAAGTATACACACAATATATATAATATATATATACTATATACACTTATATGTTCAAACATAAATTTATGTCCGGACTCCGCACAGAATAATTTCTCTTCAAGTTGAGGCTTCGATTGGGATGACTTTATTACTGATTTTTAATGCACTTTTTTAGTTTAAAAATTTAATTTTTTATTAAAAAATTAATTTTATAAACAATAATTATATATTGTGGGTAGAGTAGGATATGAACGACTTGATGAATTAATTAATATGAAAGTGCGCAAAAGGAATGGGTATCAGTATCTAAGACCTGAAGTCAATGCAATAGTTTATAATGTTATCTCTATTACACAGAATGTAATGCATGAACTTCATAATTAAGTGTGCATACATACGGACGCACCAATGGTGCATCTCAATTACTGAATTTCATCTAGCTAGAGGGAACAGGCCTTGCCATGAGCACTGGATTTCGGCCTGGCCCATCATCACTTGTAGAACATTTTATTATCATAAATGAGTGATTCTTGTTCATGTGGGACCTTTGTATGAGTACAAAATCTTATCCTTGAAGCTGCATAAATCTCGTACTTAGATTTTGTTTGGGAAGACTTTTTTATTGCTTTTTAAAATATGATTTTAATAAAAAAATTAAGAAACAATAAGAAAACCGTCCCAAACGAAGCCTTAAACTTGGTTTGAAATTTTTTTAGAAAGCATTAAGAAAGCTGTTCCAAACAAAATCTTATTTGAAATATGATTCATTGACTATCATTGAGCAAGTAACAATTTTATATAATATTAATGTGTGTAATAGATGGACGAGAGGTTTTTTTTTAATGAGGGGACAGCATTCTAATGGTGATTTATCGACTTCAATAGAGTTTAATGTGATTTGGGGAGAAGATATAGAATTTTGCACTTGGGAGGATGGGAGCCCAATTTCTCCAAAGTGATATGAAAATATCAAATAGGATTTGAGGTTAAAAGTAAATTATTGCATGAAGCAAGTTGCAATAGGATAAACTAACAATTAGACAACTTTGCGTAATAAGGAAGGCCAAATGACATAAATTTATGAAATTAGGGTCACTTGGTTTGTGATCAACCCAGAGGAAATAGAAGAAGATTTTTAAAGGAGTGTCCTTGAATTTTCTTCCATTTTAACAACATTTGTATGCCATAAGCTATATATGATTAATATCATCTGAAGGCTATCATTTAATGTTATCATCTGACAGTTAACCATCATCTATTGCAATTTGTCGATTATATATGAGAAACTATTATATTAAACAATTGTACTCATCTGATGACCTCTTGTATTTATTACAATGCATATATCTTACAAGTTTAAAGCAAATACTGATACTAATGGAAAATCATGCATATATATGATTTATGATAGAATAATCACTTCAAATTTAGAAAAAAGTTTATACTAATAATAATAGACAAGATTAATTGACCATATGTACAATCTAAATTTTGATAATTAAAAAAAAAAAGAACCCTAAAAATTTGTAATTTTACAAATTTATAACAAATTTCAACTCATTTGACCTTTAAATTTTTAAAAAAAATTATTTTTTACATACAATTTTGATAGATTTTTGTCATATACCTCAAATTAAGTGCAACAAAAATAACTATTTAATCAAATTTTAATAGATATTTCTCAAGAAAATATCCTTTTGATAGGACATAAAATTCTTCCCTAATGATTTAGATGAATTGGAAACTACTATTCAAGTAAATATATGTCCCTTTCCAAGAAAAGAAAATTATGGAACCCTAAATATATAAAATAATATGATAAGCAGGCAAATCCCTTTCCTTGAGTCACCTACCCTCCCACCTTTCTTTTATCAAAGTGTGGGTTTGGTAAGCATAAAAAAGCCTTCCATGATCAATCCTTCACATCAAAATAGCATTTAATTAAGATTTGAATTTTTCAACTCCCACAAACTCATTCATGGCATTTAATGAGGTCCCATTGCTTTCCACCATTTCAAATTGTTAACCAAATAAATTCCCATTAATTTTGAGATTTTAATGGTTGCTCACCATTTCAAAAATTTAAAAAATTTTAAAATTCATATTTCATCAAAATAATTAGGATGCCGACACTACATGCATGATCCTAACAAATTAATTAAGGTTTTGTTTAGGACGATTTTTTTACTATTTCTTAAAGCAGTTTTTAATGCAAAAATATTAATTTTTGTACTAAAAAACTGTTTTAAGAAGCAATAAGAAAGTCGTCTCAAACAGAGCTTTAAGAGTAATAATTACGTGGGAATATCTTGATATAAATTATATTAAAATAAAATAAATTTATTTTAAGATTATATAATATGAATTCTTCATATATATATAGCACTAATATCTTACTAAATCTAAATATATTCTTGATATAATTCCTATCAGGATATTTCGATGTCGTAATTATTTTCTTCTCGTAATCTCTTGAAGTTATGAAATTAAAATAGAGAGAATATGATATCTGGATATTCTAAAACAAAATTAATCATGATGAATCTCTCAAATTAATCTTTTAATCTAATTTTGATAATTACACTAATATGGTGCCAAATCTAAGAGATTTGATCAAATACTTTAATTAATTTTGAAACTTTAGTCATACCATTATGATTTGAATTTTTTAGTTGTAATCTTTGCATATTAGTCTTAGGCTTCCCTTGGGGCAATTTTTTAATACAAAAATTAAAAATTTTTATTACAAAAATTTATTTTTAAAAATAATATACAATTTCAACAACTTGGCAATGGAAGCCCTTCTTCTAAAATATATATGTAGCACGTGGTTGACGTAACAAATATGTAAGGAATTTCTATGCGTGAAAATTTTGACCTGATAGGCTCATAGCAATACTTCTTTGAGAACGCATAGAATTTCTATTAGTTCTATTTTGTATGAGAAGTAATATATAGAAAGAGAAAGTTAAAAATATATATATATTTTTTTATATAGGATAAAACATCTCAAAAATATATATATTTTTTTAATAGCTAAACGTGGCTCTCAAATAAGTTAAGAAAATCTTAGATCAGCTCTTACGATTTTACATGATTAATAGAAAAATAACTTAGGAATTTTATTTTAGGATAGGAAGTAATTATTTTTAATTTCATTATATTTTATTTTTATTTATTTTTATACAAGTCAAATATTTATATTAGTAAATCCATTCCAACTATATTTAATAATTTGTACAAAAAATCAATTTCAAAATTTTCGCACGCATTTGAAAATCAATCGAATAATTTAAAATAGGATTCAAAACAAGTATAAACATTATAATTTAATTTTAATTTGACTTAGGGATAGCTTTCTCTTTACTTTGTTTTTAGGCGCCGATCATAATATCGTTTGACTACTACTTTTTTGTAATTTTTTCATCGCGTTTTAGAAATTTCTGCGGTGGAAAGATGTTTCTTGCAACAAGAATAATTAAGGATCTGTTTGGGACAGCTTTCTTAATGCTTTGCTTCACAAACTACAATCATAATTTCTCTACAACTTATTTGCCGCTTTTCAAGAAATCTCTATGCTAGAAAGTTGATTTTTGCAGCAACTGCAGCTGTCCCAATTAAACATACCGTAACTTCTTAAGTTACTTTCCTCACAGCTACAACCATCCCAAACAAATCCTTAATTTTGATTTTTATGTAATTTAAAGTCGAAAACATAATTGATTTCGAGTTGAGTGAAATTACAAATTCTTTTGAGCATAATTGAATCAAATTCGACTCAAAATCATTCCTAATATTTTAAGCTACCCAATTTTTTGATGAACTTGTAATTAAGAGCCAAAGATGTAACTATTAATCAAAAGGATGGTTTCAAAACCTACCATTAATAAATTAAGCGAGCTACAGACCGAGTTACAAAAAGAAAATATATTAATAAATAAGCACAGCAAAAACACAGCAGAAAATACAACCAAAGGAGAACAAAAAAAAGCCAATACAAGGCTCAGTAAATGAACAGCCGAGGCTCCCAGCAACCCAAAGACTGGCAGGGACCCTCCAAAAGGAAACAGCTTCATAACCAATGGTTGCCACAAGCAGACTATGGGTGCGAGCCCCAGCCACATCATCGCCCAGTCCACCAAAAAATACCACAATAAACCATAAAACGGGGGAACCAAACAAAATTATCTTTTTACGCCGTCCCCTGCCACGGAATCTTCCACGAGGAGCCATAGAAACTGGCCTAACCAAAGTAAAATCATTTCCAGGGTCTGATCCACCACAAATATTCGGGGACAAAAAACACCCGCATCCGAAAATTCCGACTCATATTCAGAAGAAACATCAAGCCAATTCATCTGGTTTCGCAATTCAATACCAGAAAACTCCCCCACACGGTTTTCCAGAGTCTGCGAACCAACCAAATTAACAGGTACATTTACAAAATTATTTGAGCAGACCGAATTAATATTCACACTCTCCTCACAGTCAGCCATAACATTCACATTTTGTGTCTGAAGATAGTTCCCCCCAACATCCAGCAAAGGAGAAACCGAAGTTCCGGGTAATGACACAACATTTAAACTAGCAGGATCCAGAATCGGGGCAACCAAATTATCACCCAGAGAAACGTTAGGAGGCTCAACAACCTCAATCACCGGCAAAACCTCATTAGGGATAAAAGGAGTAGCATTAGGAGACAAAACCTTAGCTTCCGACACAACCCCAGTCTCCACCGCCCCTTTTTTCTCCCTAGAACACAGTCAAGGTTGACAACAGGCACCTCCGACAGAGGCACACCGCATTGAACAGGAACCAGTTTATTCACCTTAAGGTTAGGATGTAAAATAGAACAAGAATCCTTTGAATGACCTAATGAGTTGCAATGCATGCAGAAACTAGGAATATCCTCAAACAGAACATTTTGAACATACCCCGAATCAACGGAACCAACCCAAACCTTATCAACATGTTTTTTGGAGACATCCATTTCAACTAAAATACGAGCCTCAGAGGGCCTAGAGCCAGAAGCCGTGGCCAAATCGGATTTCAGAGGCCGACCAAAGAGCGAACCTAAACCAAAGAGAATCCTAGGTGAAAATAAATGAGGTCTCAGAAGGGGAAAAGAGACCCAGATTGGCACAATAGGGGAATCAACTTCAACATCCAAAATGGGAGACCATTTAACCACTTTCATGAAACAATTTTTAACAAAGTAAGATCTATGTGAAAAAATTCTACAATAATCAAAATCATTCACAAGTTTAATCAAAACATTGCGTTGGTTAAGCACAGTGACAGAGAAATCCCCAATCAGCTTTAAATCAAAGCAAAATTTTTCTAATGGCATCAACCGATGGTCTCTTCCCCGGAAAACGACCAACCAACGAAAATTCGAAAGGTTTAGCAAGAGACCGAACCTCTTCTTCCGAAATTAGTAAAGCCGGCAAACCATGATGAGAAGAAAACCTTAAATCCGGAAAAGAAGAAGGCGAAATACCAGAAACAGCATCTTTGAAGGAGAGGGGAGCAGAGACCCCATTCAAGAAACCAGGATCCTTAAGCTTAGAGGTAGCCATAAGAAACCAAAGGAAAATATCGCTCACAGTCGCGGGGAAGAAGGAGGCGGCGGAAACCCTAGCAGAGCAAAAAAGACCATCGCGAAAACTACAGGAAATTCAGCTGTTACCGGTGGCCTAACCGCCGGTTATTACTGGCGGCCTACCAGTGGTTATTTAAGTTAAGGCCGTCGGAACTAGCGGCGGTCAGATGACCGCCGGTCTAACCGTCGGTCGTCAAAATTACCGGCGGTATAACGACGGCTTACACCGCCGGTCGTCAAAATTACAGGCGGTATAACGACGACTTTACTGGCGGCTTGAGAGCCACTGATAAGCCGCCGGTGTTTTTGAAAACCGCCGGTTTTACCAGTAAAGCCGCCGGCAAAAACCGCCGGTATTAACTGAATTTCCTGTAGTGTTCCTCGCAAATGGGCACAATTTAATAGTAAAAATATAAGCTTAGAATATTCCAATAAAATATTTTATCATGATTAGATGTACATTTTTTTTTTTATAAAGATAATATATTGATTATATTCTTATATATTGGATTTATCTCAAAATAAATTTAATAATTTTAAAATATGTAAATAAAAATATCTTTAACTAAAATTTTTTCCCAATAAGATATTTGACACATTGGTGGAGAAACTTACACTCCCAATCATA
This sequence comes from Dendrobium officinale, assembly GCA_019514585.1. NCBI lineage: Eukaryota > Viridiplantae > Streptophyta > Magnoliopsida > Asparagales > Orchidaceae > Dendrobium > Dendrobium officinale. The sequence continues at coordinate 22,843,267 of CM033696.1, forward strand.
ATTTGTCATTGATGATTCGTTTGGAACAAATTTTTATCACTATTTTTTGTTATTTTTAATATTTTTTTAAAAAAAACTGCTTTAGAAATCAATAAGAATACTATCCTAAATAAAGCCTATATATATATATATATATATATATATATATATATATATATATATATATATATATATATATATATATATATATATATATATATATATATATATATATATATATATATATATATATATATATATATATATATATATATATATATATATATATATATATATATATATATATATGTGTGTGTTTCTTAACATAAAATATATAGAAAAGAATAAGCTCACATTAATTTTGAAAATAAAATAATAAATTCCAAACCCATTCATATGAAACATGAAAATTTTCCTATATATATAGTGGTGATATAAAAATGAAATAACCATTAATTAAAAAAAACATGTGACTAATATCATCCTTTAGATTCTAATTAATACAAAAATGTGCGTAAATTTTTATTTGGTCAAAGAGAGCATGCAGATGGCAAATGCCACAAGCCATATGCTCTTCTCCACAGATGAAAAAGGAAGAAAGGACGTAGAAGGAAGATTTAAGACTTTTTTCCTTCTCCAATTTTTGACTAATGATCGAAAGATTTGTTCATCAAACGGCGCATTTGTTGACTCTGAATATATATTTGAATTCAGAGCAGATATACAGTACTTGATCAGAGATCTCTGGAAAGAGGACTGTGTAGCGGAATTCTTATGAGCACCTTAAGCCGTCAAGGAAGAAGATATTTTCCATCAGCCAAAACAGTTCATATCAGCAATGTGGAAGCTTTTACATTGGACGTGATGAGCACTGAGTTCGAACTCAGCTCGTTCATGAAGTTTGAATTTTTATTATCTTAAAAAAAATTTAAGGAAAAGGTTTATTAAAAAATTTTAAAATTGAGTAGCTAGATGAACTAACAAGTCGAGTCAGACTGAGCTCAAATTCAAGCTAGTTTAGTAAACAAGTTTGATTATAGGCTCAAGTTTGAACTCGAAACTCCATAAGCTAAACTCGTGAGCACATTAGCAAGTCGAATTTGAGCGGGCTTGGCTCACTTACACACTAAGAGAAGATTATGGGTTAAATTGTTGGAAGAAATATGTAGTTTTTTTGTATTAGAGGATGGACTTAATTGCAAGATGTATGTAAGGAGATGATAAGGAAAAATAAGATAGTTGTTAGATGGCTAGGGGTGCTATGCTGACATCAATTGCCTGTATGATCTGAGTCGCCCAATTACTAAGCCATTAGGGTTTGCAGCTTCGTAAATAAGAAGATAGGTGAACCATAAAACCCTAAATCCTCTCAACTTCAAGAACTAGTGTTTTTTTTTTTTTTTTCATCCAGTAATTTCACTTCTTTTGCATTGGTAGATTTCGTAACTCAAATTTTCCTACCTGTACTAGGGTTTTGGCCCCATCCACCTTCCCCCGCCGGCGGTCTGGTTTCTTGCTGTCGGCCTTCTCTCTCCAGCTAGGAAAGTTTCTCTCCTGCCTTCATAGCTGTTTTTTTTTTTCTTTTCTCCCGATGGTTTTGGTTTTTCTCAGCTTTGTTATTCTCGTTTTCTTGATTGTTCTGCCTTCACCTCGGCGAATGGCGGTTAATCAAGGTTGGAAGACCTTGATTTTTAGAATGACAAAGTCAACTTAAGATCTTTCTTGATGCCCTGTCGGGGTTTCATCGTCGGTTCCATTTGCAGACCTTAAAACCTCTACTTTTCGAGGGTTGCCTTCTCTTTGAATTTCGGAGGAAAAAGTCTTAGATCTTGGCCCCTTTTTGCCCTTTCTCTTATCAGTTATTTTCCTAATTGTAGGCCTTCTTTGGATGTGATTAGGATGTTCTTTTTTAATTTAAAATTGTCCGATGAGTTCTCCATCACCTTACTGGATTCTCAGTATGTTTTGATAAAATTGCGTAATGATATGGATTGCTGCAAAGTTTTCTCTCACCACTCATACTTTGTTAGTAACTGTTTCATGAAATTAACTAACTGATCTCCATTTGTGGATATTTCTGAAGAATCCCCCATTGTTCCGGTTTAGGTTTCATTCCCGAATCTCTGCCCACACTTTTTTGCACCTCGTATTCTACACGGTCTTGGTTCCAGTTTTGGTCGTCCCCTTCTTATTGATACTCCCACCGCAGTGGCCTCTCGTCCATAGGTTTCTAGAGTATTGATGGAGCTCGACATCACGAAATAGTATCCGGATAGTGTTTGGATAGGCCATGAAAATTTTGGTTATATTCAAAGTATTTTGATGGAAGAGTTTTCATCCTTTTATGATCATTGTAAATCTTTAGGTTATTTTAAAAAAGAATGTGTTCACCTTCATCCTCATTTAATTAAGGACCATACTATGCCTAGGGATAATGTGAACAATGTTGGTGGTATGTTGGATTCTCGCTTACGTAACCCTCTCATTAATGTGGGTGATATGCTTTCTAATGATGTGCATGATAATGTCCAATGTGTGACTTATCATTACATGATAATGTGGATGCTAGTGTTGCGGGTCATTTGGAAAATGAGATTACTTCATCCTTTGATTGTTGCTGATGCGGGGCATTCGTCTGAGCCCGTCCATTTTAGCTCTAAAGACCCTGTTGTTCTTCCTATTATTGGTTCTGTGTCGGAGAAGGATTGTAGTATTAAAATTAATACAGCGGGTATATATTTAATTGATCATGTTGTGCTAAACTATGGTAATCATTGTGCTTCTCCTTTAGTGGATTTTTCTTGTGCAGTTCAAAAGGATGGTGATGTAATTATTAATGAGGTGGCTAACAAATTGGCTTTAATTTATACTGATAAATATCAACCAACTACTTCACCCAGTGTTGTTGAGAATGTTTTTTGCAATGTTAATACGGTAGTGTTGAATGGATCTTCTAGTAGAGCTAATGATGATTCCCCCTTGCCATCTTCGAAGAAACGACTTTGTTGACTAATATTGTGATACCGAATGAACAAGTGCCTTTTATAGATGTTCTGATTTCTCTTATTTCAAATGATGCTTTGAAAGTCCAATTATCATTGAACATGAATGATACCTTTTTGGATCATTTGGGTTGGTTGGATGGGTTTGTTTACTCGCCCTGTGGACTATTGGGGGAAGAAGTGGATGACGCGGTGGATGAGTTTCTTGCGATGTATATTCTGAATGTTCTGAATGTTGGTAGCATCATTGAAAAAACTTTTTCTCGTGGTGGAGGCAAATGGGGTAGGAGAAAATCTAAAGGAAGTAATTTATTATGTTTCTTGTTTCTATATGTTGTTGTTGGCCTCCTTTGTCGTTTCTATTTTTGGGTTGGTGATGCTTCAATTGGTACCTGGGTCTTTTGTTGGGTTGAGGTCTGTTGGGTGTTTGGGTTTGGGCTGAGTTGTTTTGGGTTGTAAAATTCAAAAAGAATTTTTTTTTTCCGTCTTGGCTTTTCCTTTTTTTATGTATTGTATGTGCACTTTTTTTTGGATTAGCAATGGTGGGGCTACTATGTTATTTGTCCCTTTTCATTTTTTTGATATGATTGGTTGGATTTGCATGGTAGGGTTGTTGGCATGTTGGTTTTGTCTCTTGGCATGTTTGGGGTTTGGATGACTGCTGCCAGATGGATCCTTTACTGGTTGTTGCAGCTCTTTTGCCTAGAGGGTTGGCTGTCAGCTACTGTTTTGGTTTCCCTTTTATTTACGTCTTCTTTCTTCATGGCTTCCTCTTGTGCAGGTTGATGTTGGCAAGCTGTTCTGACTCTTTGCTATCTTTGCTGGTTGGAGCAGATTGCTACTCTTTTGTTGCTCTTGCATTCCTTTGTGATCCAACTCTTTGGTGGCTTAGGTCTCTTCTACTCATTCTGGATTGCTTGTATAGTTGCTTTTATTATTTTTCATTTTCTTATAATAGATTGAATAATTAACTCATAGGTTTTGCTTTAAATATTGTATTTTAAATAACTAATGAATCATTAAATACTTATATTTTTTTTAAAGTGGGTTTTATCAAAAAATAATAATAATAATAAGAGAGTTTTTTTTTTTACATCACATATGTAAACTATAGGAAAAAAAAACTTTTTTTTTTTTTTTTGTTGAGATATTTTCATGGGGCTGTCTATTATGCTTTTACCATTAGAAATCTAATTAAAGGTATTTTAGGAGATGCTCACTTTATCTTTCATGCATTCCTTTTTCAAATAGCATAATTCTTATTGGTAAATCATATTTCTCAACTCGTTGTACTTAATGTCTCCAAAAATTTCATTTGATGAGCATGAATATCAAAGCATTATTTCATATTGAAAAATCTAGAAATTAAATTCAGGTAGTTTTAACTCTAACTGCAACAACTAGTTGCTAAACTGAATTTCTAAATGAGACGAACCCAATAATATCAAAGGTGGCTCGATTTTGAGCCCTAATGAGCTCAAATCATTCACATCATCACCTAACCATCTCACTCGATTGTTTTAGTTTATTCCATATGAACTAATTATCGTTGTACGATTGTTATCGTTCGACTACCATTATCTATTTGTCATTATCCAACCACTATAATCTCATCAACATCATCTGAATGTCATCACCATCTCTCTGTCACTTCTCCCGCAATATCTACCAAAACTATAAGAAACCAAACTATTGCTCCCAATTTCATATTTACATCTTCTACATTTGGGAAAAAAATGAACTTTAATTTGAACTATGATGAATTATTTGAACAAAATCTTGTCATATAATTTTTTTCCTTTCAGATTTTCCATTTAAAATCTTTCATGTCTCTCATATTTCTTTTCTTTTATTTTTGTGTATTAGATAGTCATGTAAAACTCTTTATGCATCATTATGAATTTTCTAACATACAACAATCCTACTTGAAATAATATGCATATCATTTATTCTTAGTTTGTATTCATTAGAAACTTTAAATTACTTTCATAATTAAAAGAGAATAATGTCTATCACTATTAACTAGTATTAAAGATTAATTTATGAGCAATGATACTTATAAAACCTTATCAATATACTTAAGAAGTTGATGCATTTTGTAGTCCATATAATTCAATTAATTAATAAAATAACAAATTTTCTATACCCAAAAATATAAAGGTTTTAATCACCTTATCAATATCCTTTTTATTTATTTTCAAAAATCATTTTTATGCAATTACACCACCTTAAAGTTAAATTTATTTTAATTATAACAATATTCAATTATAACATCATTTATTTATTCATATTTATTTTGATATAAGGGAGTAGTTGATACCTCTAAAATTCATATATAAATTTAGAATGTGTTCTTGAAATAGAAAAAAAAAAAAAAACTACTTAAAATGAGTAGATAGCCAAGTTATGTTGAATGCACTTTCCCTAAACCCTAGGGGTGTCAATTTCGGGGCACGGGTCGAGTTCGGGTCGAACCAGAACTGACATGGGTTCAAACGGGTCGACCCTAACCCGACCCAGGTAGACAAACGGGTCGGAAATCCGAACCGGACCCGACCCGAAGGGTTGCCGGGTTGACCCGACCCGAACCTATTTTGGGTTCTCCCGGCAGGCGCGAGGCAGCGGGCACGGGCGCGGGCACAAGGGCACGGGCGCGGGCAGCGCGGGCTGGGGCAGCGGGCGGGAATCCAAATTTTTTAAATTAAACGTCTTTTCAAGTTGACCCGACAACCCGCCAGGTCAACCCGAACCCAACCCATTTTTTCAAACGGGTCGAATACGAGAACCCGAACCCGACCCGTTTTGAAATCGGGTTGTGTCCAACCCGGATTTTTCGGGTCGGGTCCAGATCGGGTTTTCGTGTTGTGTCAAATATTGACACCCCTACTAAACCCTAAAAATTATAAACAATTTTGCACCACCTTGAATTGATTGAAGAAATTGTCCTAGAGAGAGAGAGAGAGAGAGAGAGAGCAACTAGTGTTATGAAGAGTCGTGTTAGGCAATAACAGAACTATATATATTTTTTATATTAACGCATGACACAATGCGCCAACAAAAACAATATAGCACATTTGTTAACTTCTTATGTAAGATGGCATTTACAAGATCATTAAGAGATGATGGGCCATTTACGGTTCTATGATATAAATCATTGAGACGTTTGGATTTTGATGACTTGATTGAGTGCAAACAACATTTCTATCTTAATTCCCCAAAGCACTGAATTAATTGCCAAAAAATATTTATATCGAATACTAAATAACAAAAGGAATTTATGAATGAATAATATTATATGATTTCACAAGCCCATAAGATATTAAATAAATCATATGTAGCATAAACAAGAGCGAAACCAGCTATAATTTTTAGGAGGGATAAACTTATAAGTAAAAATGTAGAGATTTCGCAGATATGTCTGAAGTCCAAAGGGAAAGCACCCCCGGAATAAATTTTGGTTGTAAGAATATTTTGAATTCTCTTTACTATTTCTCTTTGTATTTGATTCATCGTTCTCTAACTATAACACGTCTACACAATGCGTTTAATTATACTGGGAGCAATTGCCTAAAAACCATAATAGCAAATCGGGCAATTGTAGAACAACCCTTGTAATAAAGATTAAAAAATAGATGACAGTGGATAAACTACCTAAAAAATTATATATAATTGCCCACACCCATATTTTAGATAGATCCGCCCCTGAGTATAAAATTTAAGATATATATTAAAAAAAAGTCTTCCATACTCTATTAAATAAATGTAAATATATCGGGCTTTCAACACGGGCTTCATTTGTGACGATTTTCTTATAGATTTTTAAAGTAATTTTTTACTACAAAAATTTCTAATTCACGAAATTTTTAGAAATTTTTTACTAAAAAGATAGTTTTAAAAACAGTAAGAAAGATGTTCCAAACATAGTCCTAATCTCAACTCTCAATAACTTCAACAAAGAAAATGTTTTATGCGGGATTACAGAAAAAACAAGTAAAAGCAGTATCTGCAAGTTTTTTATCTTCCAGTAATGTTAAAAATATTTGAAAGGCATCATACTTACAGGTCTGAATAGCCATTCTCCCCAAGAGTGAAGCTTTTCATTGTATGGAAAAAACAAACAAAAAGACTTACGAGCAATATTGAGGTTTTCAGAATTGGAAGGAGAGTTGCTGTTCCATGCGATAAAATTAGGTTTCCTTTGAAGGCGCCTTCTTTGCAGCCTCGGCTGCAGCTTTCTCTGATTCAATCTCAGCAACAATTGCATCGATTTCAGATTCCTCAAGCTGGCGAAGACCATGTTCTTTTGTCATCACAGCAATCTCTATGTTCTTGCCCCCACTCTCAACGACCTGTATTAAATATAAATGAATTTGGATGGTTTTCGAGTTTTAAAATCTGAAAGAAAATTTGAGATAAGAACAGAGCAAAATACATTATAAATATTTAAGTCAGAAAGTATTCATATTATATGGTTCATGATTGCATTCAATAAGCTTCCAGGAGTGTAAAAAAATAAGACATGCAGGAGTGTAAAATCTTAGCTTGATAACTGTTAAATTACTTGGTTATTTAAGCAACAAGGAAAACTACGTCAATTGACTCATTCTATGAATATTGCTAATCAAGCATGTGTAATTAAGTGAGAGGTGTGTCTGCATCAAAATTCAAAATAACCAAATTGATGGGAATGTAATCTATACACGGTAAAAACAACAAGAACGAAGAGAAAAATGCAGCAAAAATCGGCGAGAACATTTTTTTTATATCAGCACAACAAACCAAGATACAAGTTAATCTACTATTCGAGAGGTAGATCGGCTCTCCAAAAACCCTAGACGCTACTAGAAATAACTCCAAAACAAACTACAACAAACACAAATAATCTCCTCATCCTAACACAACCCAATTAACCCTAATATAAAATTTTCTAATTCCCTCCCAACAAAATATGAATTCAACTCATCCCGTCTTTCCTTAAAATAAACTTTTTCTAATTTCCTCTCAAATCTGAATTCAAATCAACCATCTTTCCTTAAATAAACTTTCATAATTCCTTCTTAATTTTTGCCTCCTACAAAAATGTTGCATTATAATTAGTCATAGGGAGGTTACGATTACAGTTGGATAACCAGCCTAGAGCTAAAAGACAACAAAAGCATCAATCAAAACAAAATCGAAGCTCGAAAAATCGGACTCATCTCTTTGGTGGAAAAAAACAAACCAACAAACAAAACTGTTGCTCGTTTTCTATTCTTTCCCCAGCATTGTCTTCCACTCCATAGCAGAAAGGAGCTTACAATGCAATAACCTAAACAACCTGCTTTCAAATAACTAAAACCATGAGCAACTATTCTAGCTCATAATCCCCTCCCCCTGCCTCTGATTAATGCTGCAAAAGCTCACCCCCATCGCTGCATTGATTATAGCAGCCGAATAAGAAAATAGAACTTATAGTTCCCTCCAGTAAAAAATTAATGGCGGAGATAATTCCTTAAAGAATCGAACTCCAAAATCAGGCGAACTGAAATCAATCATGCATGAAACTATTCTACGCATGTGAACCAAATGTAAATCTAGGAATCAAATGCAGCAGTTAAACTCCATCTGGACGATCAGACTGCTGCCACCTAGACCAAGAAAAACCCAAATTTAAAACATGCGCAAGCACAGATAAGTCGGAAGGAAAACTGCTAGACCTTAACACATGAATCATAAGACTGATAAAATGAAGTCAAATTAAACCTCAAACCATCAATAAAACAAACAAAACTAAAACCATTATTTAATTAAATAAGTTAAATTGTAAAATTAATCAAATGGATTAATCGAATTTAATGAAATCAAAGGCTTCAAACCAATTTACCAGGCATAACAAATCTAACTCAAATAAAGCCGACGATCAAATCAAATTAAAATGAAATAAAAAACAAAATATTAAATATTTAAATCATTGATTAGAATTAAGAAACCTGGAATCCAAGAACTGTAATAAAAAAATAAATAAAACTTCAACCAAAATCAAAATCAGAAAATAAATTTAAAATAAATAATTAAACAAACAAAATTAAAGATTAAAGAAAAAAAAATAACAATTTAAGGAAGTAAACACATTTAATTCAACAAAACAGAATACAATATATAAATCATAAAAACTAACAATCAAAACCAAAGTCATAATCAAACAAATGTAATGGTTAATCAAACTTCAATCAAACCAAATAACATAAAAAAAAAAAAAGAATCGAAACATATTATCAACTAAAATCAACACCATACAAATCCTTTCATAAGTTCAAATTCACTAAATCAAATTCAACAAATCAAAATTTAACAGATTGAATTGATCAAACAAATTAAATCAATTAACAAATATCAAACAAAGCAAAAAATTTAAATCGTATCAAATCAACTAATTCAAATTGAAGTTTATTAAATAAAATCAAAATTAAAATCAATAAATCAAATCATTTCAAAACAAAAAACATAAATCAAAATCAAAATCTATTAACCAAAAAAAAATTTAAATCATAAAACTGACTTCAACCATACATTAAACAAACTAAATCAATTAAACTAATCTTACAACAAATCATATAAAACCATGTCAAACAAATGGTACTAACACATTAAAATCAAACCAATGGAAACAATTGAATAAACCAATGCTAACCAGATTCAACAATTGAATAATAGAATTCACCTTAACTAGATTCAACACCTTGGCAACTCACAATGGAAGTGATGAGAAAGTTAAACAAAACCAGCCCAAAGTAGTTAAGAAAGGATGGTGACAAAGGTGATATTGAATGTCCATTTCACAAAATCTATTTACTACATCTAATTAGCTTAGGAACACCAAGAAGTTTGTACAATATCCTATTACAACCAATATAAACTACAAAGCTAACTTTTAGGATACTTATTTAAAAATTTGTGTATCCATGCACATCAATTGCTGAAAAAGAAAAATGTCAAAGAATCTTGAAAATATATTAAATTAGCACCCCTTGGAAGCTAACCAACTAATAGGAAATAAATACAAATAAAATCTACTAGGAGACATGAAAACAAGCATAAGATATGCGTAAAATATGATATGGCGCAAAATATACCAAACTTTTAAGAATTAAAACATGGAAAAGCTAATAAACATGTATGCATATTCATAATTAAAGTTGCATATATAATTGAGCCTACACAGCAAAATATTCCTCATTTATATTTTTACTAACAACAAAACCCCCATCAAACGCAAGTGAATAATTTATAGCCAATAATAAAGTGATAATGAGTCAATAGCTCATAACATGTACTAATAATATACACAGTTTAACACAAGATTATAATTGGCTTATGTGACTAACCATTTGTACACTTATTGTCATTATGATTATGTAACTTGCAGAAGCAATATCTTTTAAACCATGCAAAATCATGAACATCCAAGAAACTAAACCAATTTCTTGAAGTTATCAATAGTGATAAATAATATGGAAACCCACCCATGTCAATTAAACCAAATTGTATTGCTTACTATAAAAAAGGATGCATGAGCTTCATATCCAATTATCAAAATTGGCTAATGATGTGGAGAAAAGTGCACTCCTAAACCAAGCCTTATGGGCAATAGATCATAGATGTTACATAAATATAATTTAATTTTCATGTACAAAGGCTTGTCGAATATTCTACATTCTACATATTCATGACAAAATTTAGGGGGGTGGAGGGCATGTTGGTGGGGATTTGGGTGAAAGGCTTATGTCCACTTTATAGTGCACAACCCCCCCCCCCCCCAAACTTCCTAACTTCTATCTATTCTTTCAACAATCTTAACAAACTTCCTAAGCAAGGATTTTTTACCAATATGAATCATAATTAAAGTTACTTCCATATAGCGCCTGAGCAACATCTTTGTCAAAAAGACGGATGTGAGCCTTCAACCCCTACCGATGAGTCCCTAAATGACCAATGAATATTCAATTCTAATATAGGTCTTGAAACAAGGGTGGGGGCATATAGAACAAATAAGATGGTGAAAAAAGCTATTCAATTCCCCTCTCAGCTTCTTCAATCTTAACAAAGCATTGATTTGCTATAGCACATTACTCCAATGTGGATTTGTTTTATAGGGGTGTGGTGACTTAGGTGTACTTCAAAAAAACCATTATGTTTCTTAAAATGACGAATTACAGCCACTACAACTTGCACTAGATTTTTGCACAATATGATGAATAGTAAATTATGGAGCAAATGTATGATATATTAAGCATAACAATGTAAGCAAACTTTCAGGATCATGTTACTCTTTCAAAAATAGTGATAATATATGAAATCAGCTATATGTGTTCATGAAGGGATGAGATAGAGGAAGCCTAACAGGACATCTGTTGCACATTAAAGCAGCAAAATCATGTAATAGCCCATATTTCATAGTTCGATGGCAGAAATATGAGTCCTCACAATGAAGATAAATAGATTACAAAACACTCATCACAAAGGAATCTTTTTCTGAAAAATCATAAATCCTAGCAAATAAATGAGAAGCCTAGGCTATCAAGTTCCTTTTGATGTTGCTTCTAATAATACAATAGATATTCAAATTTCGAAGTTATGGATTTTTGTCCTATCATTCCATCAACTACCTTTCTCAAAGAATAAAAAACAATCTCCATCTTCTCACACACATATGAGCCTTTATTTGTCACCAAGATGATAAAAATTTCGCAACCTATGAACATTTGGCACATATATAAGCAAATCAATGGGAATCTTAGTGAGGCAAAATGACAGATAATATACCACTAGGGATGGTACCATTTCAATGATAAAAGAAAATATTTTCAAACATGACATAATAAATAACAAATTTCTTGGCATTATCGATCTTCCATCACAGCCTATTGAGGGATAAGCTATGTCATTCTTAAAGGAGAGAAATCTTCAAGGTTGAAACAATGAAATTCTTTATTATCAGAATCAGTATTATCATGTTCAATTACAAAATATGAGGAAAATCAACTAATGCTGAAGTACATAGATTTGATGGCCTTAATATCTCCTGTGAAAGCAAATTGGCTTCCACGCTAATGCTTACCAACCTCAAAAAGAAAAGTTTTCCGCTAAAATTTCCAGTTTAAAGATTATTCAAATAGTTTTATCATGTAAGTAACCATGACAGCAAAATGGAGGGAGACAGAGTCATCACACGCCACTTGACACTGTGGTTTAGCAGTAGAAATGAGGCAAAATGGCGTGCGAGGAGTAGTCTAGGAGAAATGGGAATATGCGCTCAGCAAAAGATACTTATCTGCTGCATCACTGACTGTGATGTAAGAGAAATCAAACACTCAAATACCTCCGCTGCAGCACTAACTGTGATGTAAGAGAAATCAAACACTCAAATACCCCGTGCATATATCGCATAAACTTTCCTAAAAATTAGTGCAACCTCTCCTACAAGATCATCTTTAATCTGCCGTAAATAAAACAAATTAGCGGTGCTCAAGGTTGTTCAAGTTTTACATACTCTTTTTCTGGCTTAAAAACTAAAGAACCATGGGAACTGAGTGATCAGGCAATGCAACTTTAACAGCGAGGAAAAAAACAACTAACCTCGAGCAGCGCCCGTATCGCCAGCTTGACTGTCTCCTGGCCCGACGTCTCTTTGTAGTTCTTCTCGAGGAACTCCCTCATGGAATTCGAGTTCCTCCCGGCAGCGTTGGCCTTCCACGCCGAGAAAGTCCCCGAAGGATCTGTCTGGTAAAGCGACGGCGCCCCGGTGTAGGGATCAAAGCCGACAATAAGGGTTGAGAGGCCAAAAGGCCTAACACCACCGCTCTGAGTGTACTTCTGCTGCAGGCCGGCGATGTATCGGGTGATGTACTCGACGGTCACGGGATCCTCGAGCGTGAGACGGTGGCTCTGGCATTCGATCCGGGCGCGATTGATCAGGACCCGCGCGTCAGCTTTGAGACCCGCGCAGGCTAGTGCGATGTGGCTGTCCAGGCTCGCGATCTTCTTCATGGTCCTGTAAAAACGAGCGACCAAGAGCAATGTTCGAGGTCCAGAAGAGGATGACAAGTAAAACCATAGAGGAATGGGAGATAGAAATGAAACCTGGAGTCCTGTAGCTTTGGCGTCGCCTTCTTCTCGACTCCAAGGACGATGGTGTCTGTGCCACGGACGCCAACGGCGGCGTTTCCCTTGCGGACGGCCTCGAGAGCGTACTCCACCTGGAAGAGATGCCCATCTGGTGAGAAAACGGTGATCGCGCGGTCGTAGCGTGCCATGGCGTCGTCTCAGAACTCAACAGATCGCTAGGATTTTCTGCTTTCTTTCTTCTGGTCTCTTCCAAATTGCACTACTCCCGCTTCCAACGTCGCGGCAAGTATATTTGGCGGCTGCTTCCATCGGCCTGCTTGGTGAAGAAGCCACAGACGTATGAGAGTGGAAAAATCTTATGAACGACGGGTGCTCCGTTTTTATGAGCCGAATGTTATTGAAGTCGTTTGATTGGCTTCAAGATGCGTGATTTCCGTTATTTTAGCGGACGTGATTCGTGAGATAATCGTCATGCGGGGATCAATTGTAGGGTATGCTATAGTTTTCCATGTTGATAAATCTCATATTGATATATCGGTTAGAAATTTTGACTATCAATCTAAGGTTTTGAATTCTAAATTGTATATATATTATCTGTATGAATTTGTTTTAATTAGTTTAAATATTAAAAAAAATTAAATCACAGCTCAAAAAAAATTAATTTAAATATTTAGCATTTAAATTTTATTATTAACCCACATCATACTTAAAGTTATAAATATTAATAAAAGTGTTTCAATGGATACTGTCATTTCTGCTATGTAGAAATTAAGAAACATCAACGAGTGCAACCTAATGTTGCACTTTTGACCTAAGTTATACACATGCATGTATATAAGTTATAATTATCAAAATAAAGAGTTAAATTACATCATCATTAACTCAAAATATACTTACAAGATTAACAAAATTAAAACTCCATTTTGATCATCATAGGTGAACTCAGTATTAGGCTTATTTTGGGACAGCCATCTTACTGCTTCTTAAAGTAATTTTTTAGTATAAAGATTTTAATTTTTGTACTTAAAAATTACTTTAAGAAGCAATAAAAAAAGATGTCTCAAACGAAAACTAATATCTTAATCATTGGATGATATCGATTTATTGTAGAGCTTGAAATATTTAGAAGGATATTGATTTGATAGTGAGCTGTGGTTGACTGTCATTAGCTCCATAAATCATAATTCAACCAAAATCTCCTTAACAAGTTGATAATATTGAGTAAAAACAATACAAGTATAATGCTTTCAACACAAGGCAGCTAAAATAATTCAGGTTGGTGTTGAAAATTTATATCATAATCTTTTAATAATTCCAATCATGTTTGTTATCTTAGATTTAACTCTTTTTCACTATAATATTACTTTTATAAGCTTCTTTTCGCATCAAAACTTTATTATTTTGTTGATTGAGCTACATTCTCAATTGTATTTATTACGTACGTCAATATCTTCATTTTATGTAGTTTTCCTATGTTTTATCTATATTAATACAGTTGGATTGTATTCCTCTTCATAGATCTTTCCCATGACGACCATCTGCTGGCTCTAACAAAGTTTCGTCAATGAAACTTTGTGCAGCTTCCACCCTAAAAAGAGGCTATTATAAACTTTAATCGTTGTTGTTTTCCATTAAACAGTTTTAGGATATGTCCAAGCATGAAGTATTTAAACAAATGGGAGATTTAGCACTCAAAAATTATTTTATTTATATATTTAACATCTAAATTTTACTATTTATTTAATATACAATTCCATTAACCCCATATTTCAAGCACACAACTAAGGCTCCGCAGAAGGTCGTTCAGAGACCAACCAGCATAAAGACCAACCAGAATGCGGCACATCAGCTGTACCAAGACACGGTACCAAGCACAAGAGGTAACGTGCCTCATTTTAATTGATCTCTGGACGACATTTGACGCCCGTACAAACTAATTTTTCTCATTTTGGGACAATTTTCTTACTGCTTTCTAAAACAATTTTTTAGTACAAAAATTTTTTATACTAAATAATTGTTTTAGATAGTAATAAAAAAAGCTATTTCAAATGAAGCCCAAGTAATCGAGAAATTATTAGGTGGGCACCTTCCTGAGATAAATCAGGTTGCATCATGTCATCATTTTATTTTGTACCGGCATTGTGTATCAAGTTGACATGACGCATCATGATTCGCCTCTAAACGATTCGGTAACCACACGTAATAATTTCTCCGCCTCACAAAAACAATGCAACTATTGCATTTTTGGAGAGAAGGTCACTGCAAGATCTCATTGGGTCAAGATCATCAACACAATTAATGGCTTATGCAATCCCAAAACTCTTGACGACAACAAACCTAGATGACCAGGCGGCCATTGAAGGGACAAGCAACCTTGATACGAAATCCACAACAATGAAAAAGAGTGAGTAAGAAACAATGAGATCGGTGCAATCACTATTTTTCACAAATATTTATGATAGAATTTTCATCAACATTATTACAAAGAAACTTCACAACTTCAATCCACTCCACAGTACACCAAAATCCCAAACTAATAAAGAAGCTAAAATCTATACAATCCAACTTCATAGAATTCCATCTCTTCGCACGCATCGATTAAAGTAGCTTTGCAGGTAAACAAAGAAACTATTGTCATTTTTTGACTTGCTTACTAGCTTTCAACTCAGCAGCAGCTGATTTGGCAAATGACTTCGCTAAAGTCTTCGGTTTAACGGAATTCTTAGGATTAAGTGCTTTACGAATCTTAAATACAGCCAAAGCAGTTCCTAAGGCATGGCCAGCAGCGCCAAGCCCTTCATGTGTCA
The DNA here is from genome assembly GCA_019514585.1 of Dendrobium officinale. Lineage (NCBI taxonomy): Eukaryota > Viridiplantae > Streptophyta > Magnoliopsida > Asparagales > Orchidaceae > Dendrobium > Dendrobium officinale. The sequence goes on from CM033696.1 coordinate 22,859,159, forward strand.
TGTCCGCAGCTTGCTCTCCATATCTGCAACACCAACAGTACTAAATTAGCTATACATTATAAAAATTCAATTATCCATACAAATATAATTGTTGGAGTGCAACTTAAATTGTATCGATCTACTTAAGCTTTGTTTGGAATGACTTTATTACCGCTTCTTAAATTAATTTTTTAATATAAAAATTAAAATTTTCTACTAAAAAATTATTTTAAGCAGCAGTAAGAAAGTCATCCCTAACAAAACCTTAACTTCTGCTAGTTTCAGGTAAGAAATGCAAGCAATACCTGTGTGACACAACCCCTGTTGTCACAACTGACGATGTTTGCAACACATTCCTTCCAACCACTTCAACGGCATCAGAAACCTTACCTGAATGGATAGAGAGAATCAGCAAATTAGATAATACTTTCATTTTAAAACTAAGAAAACAAGATCAATATCCTAAAAGACAGTCAAAACAACAATGAGTAATGTATTTAAATTAAAAAATAGTAGAAAGTCTGGCCCAGTAAGAATAGGTACTAAGAGGTGCCAAGAAAGAGCTTAGGAACTTGAAAAATATTATGAAACTGATTAATAGAACACAAGCACCAATTACTAGTTTAAATATAATTCAATTGCACCAATTACTAGTTTAAATATAATTCAATTCCTCTCAAAGTTGCTTTAAATTTAGGCTCAGCGAGGACTGGACTAGGATGCAACAGGGAAGGCACTTCGGCTTTCTTTTGGGATGGCTTTTTTTGCTGCTTCTTAAAGTAGCTTTCTAGTACAAAAATTAAAAATTTTGTATTAGAAAGCCATTTTAAAAAGCAGTAAAAAACCGTCTCAAATGAAGCCTTCATAATCTAGAAAGAGTTGGGTTTTTGGTTTTACTTGCATGCCTAAAGATCCTCACATTCCACGTAAGAAAGAAAAATTGTACCAAACTAGCCAAAAGCAATATCATGGTAGCAAACATTCAACACCTGACAAGCGTTGCAATTGAGCAACCAGATCCTGAAGATTTAATAATTATTATATATAGTGATTACTTTAAAAACAAGAAAATTCAAGACACATTGAAGGATTGACTAAATAAAGTTCTCAAAATATAGAATGCTTCTTCTTTTGTTCTAAAGCCTACATAACTACAAATAAGTTTTGATTTCAATATATTTGGTGAGAAATATCAACTCCACAGAGTTTCATAAAATAAGAAGTGAAAAATAAAATCATGATTCATGTTTCATGCTCTAAGCCTTTTTTTTTCTTTTCTTTTTTTAAATATTTTGTTCGACCGGTCCCTAGCGAACCGGCCTAACCCCAACCGGCCTCTTTGAAGAGGCCGGTTCTTTGCTACAGGAGGAGGGCAGCGACATAAGGAGAGAGGAAGGAGTGGGGCCCACTAAGGATTCAAATTGAAAGGAATTGAAGGCAAAGGAGGGGCAGGCAAGGGCAAGGGAGTAATTTGGCTTTAAATAATTAATTGTATGCTTTAAGTATGGGATGAGGAATTAGGGCTAGGGTTATGCATGAATTGGAGTTAATTCCTTGGAGTTTTATTGGTGTCTTGGGCTCTAGATTCAAAATTTAGAGATTGAGAGACGATCCTTCTCTCGAATTGAGGATCAATTGTATCTTGCTTGGAGTTTATTTTGCTTTGTTTCTACTATTGCAATCAGTCTTCTTAAATCGATTTCCTCCGTCTTTTCTTGTTTTTCTATCTGTTTTGGCTAATTATTGCTAGGGTCGCTCTCAAACTCAAATATTTCCTCTTGGGTTACTTGCTAACTCAAGTATTACCTATCATATTCCTTCAAACCTTCAACCAAGTGGAGGTTGTAGTAAATTACAGAAAACAGGAAATCAGATCATGTACGAATGTTTTAGTTCTTTCAATCCCCGGCCTCTCACAATAAATGTGCATATATGGTACTAGTTTATGCATCAACTAAAAAACTAACGAAGTTTATGCATTAAGCATTAAATTTTAACAAAGTGATTTAAAATTTGGGGCTGAGAATTTCCTCAAATTCTACATGAAAATATAGCAAAAAGTACCATGACCATAAAATTCTAAAAAAGAGTTCAAAATTCAAAGCGCTCAGTTTTTAATTTATAATTGACAGAACCTCATTTTTAAGAATTTATCTTATTAACCATAGAAAATGTGGAAATTAAGCAGCAAAAATAGGAAAAAGGCTATGTAAAATGACGACATACCAAATCCCTCTAGAGTAGCAAGAGCAATCTCCCCGGGAACAAGTCCAAAGAATTTCTTGCCTGCCTTTGAATTTACAATAGAACCCGTGACGAATCCAGATACCTTAACGACACCATTAAGAACTCCAGATACCACTTTCTCTGACATTTTTGTGACTGTCTTAACCCTGTCAAAATCACCACAAAACTATCAAATAATAAAAAAACATTAAATTTTCAGTTTACTAAAACATGCACACATGGGAGAGTATAAAACTAAAGGGAGACTGAAGTTGGGCCAAACATGCCAATGGTCTAATCCCTTTTAAACAAAAAATTTTCATTTAATAGGTGAAAGCCAATCACTTCGTATTTGAACACCAATACATATCCATTGTGAATTAAGCTCGGTTACTCTCAAGTGCATTAACAATCCCACTGCCATAGGAGAGCTTTCTGCATTGCCATCATGTCTATGACAGAAAGTCGCTACATCCAGCTCATAGAGGAAGCAATGACTCAGGCTAGCTACCTATGCCTTTCCTTTCTACATGAGGGAGGAAGATAAGAGCAAGAAGGCTAGGCCACAACCTCTTCCACTAGAAATGGCTTCTTCTCTTAAGGCTTCTTGCCAGTAGTGATAAAAATATTGCTTATCTATCTTGAGAAAGAGAATAGATAGAAAGATAACTAGATCAATGTCTTCATCAGCTATAACCGAAGACAAGAGGACGACGCAAAAAGGCAGGACAAATGATAAGACGATGCATCTTTGCGTCTTCTCATTTGAATCTATATATAGGGACGCCTTAGAACTCCTTGGCGTTTTTCACTACTTTTAAGTTGAAAGAACCAATTTCATTAAGAAGAAAAAGCCAAGCCAGCCACTAAGCAAGCCAGGTTTTTGCGATAAAGTGCGATACTCTCTGATTCAATAGAGTCTAGTCGATGGAAGAATCAGATTTTGTTCTATGAATAGAAAGCAAAATGAATTGAGGGCGTTAGCAGGAGCTACATTCCGACGGTTAGGTGAAAGGGTTTAGGCGCAGCACAGTTCATTCAATCCAACAATAACATAAACTTGCTTGCTCTAGAATTTTCTTAACCATAACTGAGCACCACAAAGAACCTCAGGAGCCACAAATCATGTGAACCATTTGATCCTAGACAAATCATGGGCTCTTACACCATTAGTTGGAAGAGTATGTAACCAAATGTGCATTTGAGTTGGTGATTAACCTAGCTTTCAACACAAATTCATATATCTTGTATTTCAGCATCAACATATTTGATATAGAACTAAACCTAATTCTCTTGAGTGTAATAACGGAAAAAAAACAGCCTACTGAGTAAAAGGTAACAAAATAATAAAAATAATGATTAGGAGAGGAGCATAACAAAATAACCATTGTATGGATAAAAACATACCAATTTAAACAAAATGCATTAATTAAATCCATTTAACCAAAGGAAAAAAAAAAACAAACCTTTTCATTCTTTTTAAAGCATCCTTGCTAACTTCCGTCGGCTGGGAGCAGGGGCTCGTTCGTCGCTTCATCATTTCCTCGCCCCACTTAAGCCTATCAACAGTAACATCCCCACACCACAAAATCCCTCTTATAAGCTGTCCAGATCCTTTAGCAATCGCCTTCGCAACTGATCCACTATAGTCCTCTACATTGGGGGCAAGCGTCGTCCAATAAATCTCTGATCTCTTCTCCATTAGCTCTCTCTTTGGCCCATCAGCCATAGCTTCTGCCGGAGTCACCTCTTTTGCCACTGACCCATCCAACACCGATGATGTCGCCTTACCCGGCAGCTTCTGCACAGAAAAGCTGCTATACGCTTCCAAAACTCCGTCTAACGTCATCAGCAAATCTTCCTGCCCCTTCGACGCAAAAGTTAATCCATAGTTCAGAACCCCCTCCGATTCATCCTCAGTGATCTCGGTCTTAGGGACGTGGAGGGAGAAGAAGTAGTGCGAGTCGTCCAGCTTGACAGAGGCTTCATCCTGTGCGAGGGGCCACTGGACGCCAGAGTCGTCATGGTCATCTCCGGCGCCTACGCGGGCAAGGACGGCCACGATGCTCTCACCCTGAACGAGGCGAACAACGGCGAACTCACCGGAAGCAATTTCAACGCTTTGGTTGCGATCAATGAGGTGGAGTATGGCGCCAGGAATGCGAAGAAAGGTCTCCTCAACCGGCGGTGGTAGGGTGGGTGCGGCGGCGTCGGAGTCCTGGAAGAGATTGGCGAGATCCTTCATGTCGACGGTGGGGTAGAGGGACGAGGGTTTAGTATCCGAAGAAATGGAAGGAGACGGTTGCTCTAAAGAGGGGTAGAAGGAAGAGGGCGAGCTATTGGAATTGGATTTAGGATTTGAGAGGAAAGCAGAGTCGATCTCAGGATTTGAGTCGAGTACTTTAGGGTAGAGTGGTTGTTGTTTCGCTTGATTCTGAGAAGACATTGAAGAATTGCAATGGTGTGCAAATTGAGTGACGTTACTGGATTCCTATATAAATGTTGAAGGGATGCGATTAAAGCCCGAGGAGGCTTCGAGTGTAAGAAAAAAAAATGGAGATTTGGGGGAGATGGAAGGGAGAAGACGAGGCGCTGACGCGTTACGTGTCGCTTGGCAGGCGGAGGCGGGTAAAGTAACTGCCAGCAGTAGTACAGATATCGGCCACGTACAGGACGCGTAGTATCCGAAAACTATTTAAATGGCATGATGGGAAACGATTAGGCCTGAGGGAATACCACGGAAAATAAATATGGAAGAAAATTACCCTTTTAACCTCACATTTGTCTTGCGGAATAATTTCTTTAAAAAATTTTTTTTTTTACAAGCACACCAATTTATATTATGTACCCATCGTTTTGCTTGGTTGTTGCGTGAGTATGGTTGAAACTCCCTAATTCGTGTTCACTTTTTTTCGAGCACGAATGCCTTTTAAGTGGGGCTCAATCAAGTGCGGACCAGGAGGTTTCTGAGGTGGGTGACTTTTCTAGATCAACCGAGGATTAGTCACGCCGCCAAGTGCCCTTTCAGGGGTGGCAACCATCCCGTTCCAAAAAAAAATATATATATATATAATGATATTTACATATCTAATACCTAAAATTTTAATATTTTATGTTTACCACTCAGAAATATTTTAAATATTAAATATGTCACTTTTATATTTCATTCCTATCACCCATGACATTCTATAAACTTTAATATTTAATTTCTTGCACTCATATTGATCTATAGATGATACGCATTAAATAGTTTGCAAATTTACGTATGAGCATTGTACGAATATTCAGCACACAAACAGAAAAGAAAGTGAACACCATGATTTTTACGTGGAAAACCCTGAAAAGGGGAAAAACCACGGGGCCGCGCCCAGTTGAAAAGTTTCACTAGTGTTGCGTAAATTACAAGAAGCTGATTCGTCTCACAAGTTAGGACAATCAAGTTACACTAAGTTTCTCCTGAATTAAAACAAAGTTGTGCAAAATCCCAGCGTTTCCCCAATATCCGACAGAATTCCGGCGTATTCAGGAGGCGGAAAGAACTCCGGCGGTGGTCGAGGAGGCGATGATTCTCCTTTCCTCTTTCTCTTCCTCTTCCCTTCTTCTTCTCTCTTCTAACTTGAGTCCCCTCTTGTGAAGAATGAGGGCTCTATTTATAATTTTTCTGGAGTGACATAGCTCGTAAATAGGCGCGAGATCAGGGTAAAATAGGGAGTGGTTGAATGGACGGCTGATATTGAATCCCTTGATCGTGCACCGTTCGTCAGACATTTGAAGGCCTTAGTGATGTCGGAATTCGATGATCTTGCACTCGTTGGATTCGTCTCGTCGAGCCGTTCGATTCGACTATAATCTCGTTAAAATCGGAGACCGTTTGGTAACTCAAATTGTGGTACGAGCTTTCCAACAGCACTTCGGGTGCTTGATTTGGGCTCATTTGGGCTCGGATCGAGTTGAATTTGGAGTCGTTGGGTTCATATTTCCGAAACGTTCAATTTGACTATAAGCTCGCTGAAATCGGAGTTCAGATGCTCTCGGATTTAATTTTTGAGGTTTCCAACTCGATTTTTGCCTCGAGATTCGTGCCCAATCAAGATAATTTTTGCATGACGTATCAAATATATATAATATCACTAAGTATTTCACTTATTTGATGCAGCTTTCTCAATCTCTGAGTACTTAGCCAAGTTGCAATCATAATTTGGATTATTTGAGGGTATTGCCTTCATTGACAAAGCTCTTAATGGAGCCTGGAATTTACCAAATTATTTGTTCTGTTATCTGTCAAAAAAATTTTATTGTTTACCATAATTCCTCACTTGTGCTACAGGTTACTTGGACGGGAAATCCTAAGCCCTCTCTCAAAAATTATATGAGCTGTTTATTTCATAATTATGAGAAAGTTAGTTGGGCTAAGCAAGTGTGGCAAATCCTTTTCTTCTATAATTCCATGTATTTTGTTCTTCTTATTCTTGGATGGTTGAAAAAGTTCTGGTGGTCTACTCGACCGTAACATCTGACTTCTGAGCTGTGTCAATCTTTGACCAGAATGTCTCACAAATTTACCTTAGATATATCATAAAAAAATTGTCTAGATGGGACAAGAAAAATTTGAATTGAAAATTTTCAATATTAAACCGAGGGCCAACCAAATTCAGATTTCAACAAATTTATAGTCGAAATGAACATCTCGTAAAGATGAACCCAACAAAACTAAATTCGACTCAATCCGAGCCCAAATGGATCCAAATAGAGGATCTGAAGCACATTTGGAAGGTTCAAACAATAAATTGGATGATCAAATGATTTCCAAATGTGACATACTTATAGTAAAATCGGCCAGTTCAACGAGATAAATCTAACGAGCACAAGATTGCCGAATTCTGACATCATTAAGACACTCAAATAATCAATACACGGTCCATGATCAAGGGAATCGATATCGGCCCACGTCTCCTGCCGACTACGATCCTTTCGACCAATATCACCCAACTACTGTCTTTCCAGCATCCATTGTCTACCGATTATGGTCTTTCCAACCAACGTCACCCAACTACAATCTTTTCGACCACCGTCACCTGACTACGATGTTTCTTATCTCCGTTGCCCGCCAATTACGATCTTTCCGACCTTCGTTGCTAGCTGACTATGGTTCTTCCGACCACCATCACCTGATTACGATCATTCTGACCACCATCGCTTGACTACGGTCCTTTTGACCTACATCGCTCGCAGACTACAATCCTTCTGATCTACATCTCTCGCCGATTATGGTCCTGTCGACCAAACAAACATGTCAATACTGATTATTCCAACTCCCACCATATAATGCACTCAATATAATGTACATTTGCTACATCAAGTCAAGGCCTTCCTCCTAAGAAAGGGCCTCATTTGTAATCAACTGCAAACACTAGTTGATTCATTTAAACTGGGTCAAGCCTCATGATTTTTCGACCTTTTTATGGGTTTTCATGTCTATTGTCTCTTATGAACTCTACACCCCTATCTTTTATTTGTTTGTGTGATAAATCTTCGTATTAAGCTAGGACGTTAAAGCTCATACTTCTTTACTACCATGAATATTTAGGGACACAACAACTTTGAATGTGATTTCTTTTCAAATTCTTTGCAAAATCTTGCCAATCATCTCTTAATTTCTTTTGATACCCAACATTAAGCAAATCTTTAATTATACTGAGGATTTCTTCTCAATGTCTTGAGACGGGAAAGAGTTTTACTATGTGAACATCAACTACTATATTTACTATATTTGGAGGTAGAGAAATGATTAGGGGATTAAGAAATTTCTTGACTCACTAAACTTTTTAATACTATTTTAAAGACTAAAAAAGATGTCAGATAAGTTGAGAATGAGTGTGTTGATTCATATTTTAAAAAATAAAGGTGATGCACAAAATTGTTCGAATTATATAGGAATTAAGTTAATGTGTCATATTTTTAAACTATGGGAGAGAGTTATGAAGCATAGGTTGTAAAACCCCCTCCAAAGCTGATTTTTTTGAGTGCAGTTAGTCCGTACGAACTGGCTTTAGTACGGGACGAACTGAAGAAAATTGTGAAGAATCTATCAATTTCGTCTGTACGAACCTGGAAGGGTCGGGACGATCCGTCTGGACGAAATTTGTCCAGAGAGCAAGTCGTCCGGACGTTATTTAATTTCGTCTGGACGAAATTCTGCCCGAGGGCAAATCGTCCCGGGACGAATTTTGGATCGTCCAGGACGATTAGTGTTAATAAATATCCGATAGAGATATTTTGGATTCATTTGAAGAGAGAGAAAGAGAAATCAGGAGAGAGAAAGAGAAGGAAGAGAAGGAAAAGCTTGGTTTCAGAGGCCGCATAGCTATTTTCGTCCGTCGTCGTTGTTAGAAGATTTATTTGTCTAGCAGTAAGGACTCCGAATCCTATTTCTGATTTCGAATATTTCGAGTTTTGATATTTATGTGCTCAGATTTGTGTTTCCGTTACTGAAAAACGCGCATAATTTTGTATTGACGAAAGTTTTACCGCACAACTTTTGATATATTCCTGAGATGCTTATTCTGCACGATTTGAGTATTTTCTGTAAAGTTTCTACCGGTTATTTTGAGTTCTATGCGATTTTTATCGAATAGAAAATTATCTGCTTGTTGAAAAATAGTGCTTCAGTACAAGTAAAACTTTGTAATGTTGTTTTCTTTGATTTTTGGTAATTTGGTAAATTTCTGAATCTGTGATTTCTGTGTAAATTCTGTATACTGTCGTTATGCCGCCGATTTCTCGTATGACCTCTGATTTTCTGAATTGATTATTTAAATTATTGAATATGCAAACGAATGTAAATATATGATTGAATTATTGTTATTGTTACTGAAAGACAAGTAAAGACTGGTTGAACCGTTGGTTGGAGATGATACCTGTACATGATGGTGGGCCGACGGGCTTTCCTTTAAAAGGGTTTGGCGATATCCTCTACTGATCACGTGATTACCGAAGGGAGTTATAAGGAGATTTCTGCGCCGACGGGCAAGAGTAACGACTCTTTTCACTGAGCCAACGGATTACTAACATTGAAAAATGCCTTAATAGCCAGTGATTGTACTTGTTAAGTAAGACTACTGTATTGTATTGCATGCATACAGAACAGTTCTTATGATTTCTTGATGGATTTACTGTTTTATTGAGATCGATTGATTCATTGATATATAATTGATTTATCGATATTGAATGGATTTAACGGATTTACGGGTTTACTGTTACTATACGATTTTATTGATATTGCATACGGTACATGTCACTGGACATTGATACTGATACTGATATGGATATGGATATTGTATTGATTCATGGATACCGATACTGATACCGAAACCGATACCACTGATACATTGATTCATTGTACTGGTCTTATAGCACGTGATACACCGAACAAGATACATGTGATACACCGAACAAGATACATGCGATACACCGAACAAGTGATTATTGATTTATTGATTTTTATATGATTTTATTTCATTGATTGATTTCAATTGTATTTGATGATTTTATTGATTTGATTTTATATGTTCTTACGATGTATTGATTTGATCGTTTTATGTGATTCCATACCGATTGATATTATTGACCGGAATTAATTATTTTACTGATCTGATTGATTCGATTTCACTGTTATAGCATAATCGTTCATGTCGTCATTGGATTGTTATTGATATTGATACATACGCTGCTGTACTGATTGAGATACTGATCAATTGATATGTGATTTACTGAACATGTGATATCGATTACTGGATTGCATATGATTTAATGAGAAAGTTATATTGAATAATTGATCGATTTGCAAGCGTATGTTTTGATATGATTCTACTACATTGACTGACTTATGTTATAGACTGATGTGATAGTTAAGATGACTATTAAAGAAATTTGATGCACAAACTGATTTCGGATTTATTGAGCTTTACGGACCTTTGAACTGTTTATTGATTCTTCTACTATGGATTTAGGAGTTTACTGTTTCTTATTGTTACTGTACTGATTATTGTTCATACATTAATTTTCATTATCTGCATCGATACTGTTTCTGTACTGATTTCCGTATCTGCATTATTCACTGATCATGTGCAATTGACTGTTATAGATTCGACTGATTGACATGCATATTGCTTCCGTACCGTGCTTTGATTTCAGTTGTAGGTTTTTGGTGACCTGCTGGGCTTTTTGAAGCTCATTATATGTGGTTAACAATTTCAGGTCCGAGCAAGGGAGCAGGAATGGAGATTGATCAAGACTGTCGACGAATCCTTTTACTATGGATGCCTGGGGCATCACATAGGTTGTGGCATGCCACTAATGTTTCTCAAAATCAATATGGATCATGTCGGATAGGTCTACTATGGAAGCTATACATTTATTGAAAAGTTTGATGGATAAGTACAGATAGAATAAGGAGGATCTACATATGATATTTGTTGATTTAGAGAAAGCATATGATAAAATTCCAAGAGATGTGTTTTGGAAAATTCTAGAAAAGAAAGGGGTTAATAATGCTTATATTCAAGTCATTAAAGATATGTATGTAGTAGCTCTTAATTGTATTTAAACATAAGGTGGTTTAACCAAGCATTTTCTTATTTCAGTTGGATTACATCAAGGATCATCCTTAAACCCATATCTATTTTTCTTTAGTCATGGGAAGTATATTATAAGATAGCAAAGCCAGTGGCGTTAGGATTGAGTCTTCTTTTGGAGCAAGGGAAGCAGATTCTGATGGAAGCAAAAAAATATAACAGAGAAAACAAAAACAAAAAAACTTTTCAGTTCTCTAAATACTTCATAGGCAAAGAAAAACAAGGAGCCTAAAATATCTCTTTTGCTTCTTCACCGAAAATATATAACCATAGGAAACACAAGCAGTTTTTAAAACTGTTCTAAATAAGAAAAATAAAATAAAATAACTAAATTGAAGTGTCACGTTGCTTGGTTTAAAAAAAAATCCAACAGATTCAAATTCAAATATTCATGGATAGCAGCTACGGCGGCGAGCATTCCTGCTCATCTGCGGCGCATGATCAGATCACTTGAGATAGATTTGGTGGATTAGTTGTTATTATAGGAGGCGGCGGAGGAGGTAGCGAAGCCAGTGGTGTCGACTCGCAGTGACTTTGGCTTGAAGAGGAGAGCAGCTGAAGTTCATAACTTGTTGAAAAAGTTTGTAACTTTGTTGGCTGGTTTCCCTCATTTGGTTGGTTGTAAAATACAAAGCAAGTTTTAGAAAGTCATGTTTTCTTGCTTTCATTCATTTTGAGAGGCAAACTTAAATCCTCACTTTTGAGGAATTAAAATAAAATCCTAGTTTTTCATAAATTGATTTCTAACTTGATGAAATCACAAATCTTATATTTAATATTGTAAATTATAAGTTGTTTACTATCTTATATTTAATATTATACATTTTTGGATAATAATTAAAAAAAAATCAAACTGTCTATACCGGTCTCAAGCCCGAATAAAAAAAGTTGAGAGAAAATTTTAATAAAATAATTTAGGCCCCCGTCAATAAATTTTCTGGCTTTGCCACTGGTCATGGATGTTCTCACTAGACATTTGCAAGAGGTTATACCTTGGTGCATGCTTCTTACTGATGATATTATTCTTTTTTATAAGACTAGAGAGGGAGTTGAAGGTAAAATAGAATTATGGAGGTCAACCTTAGAGTCTAAAGGTTTTCGTTTCGGTAGATCTAAAATTGAATATATGCAGTATAATTTCAATAGTAATAATAGATCTAGTGGGCGGATTGTGACTTTGGATAATAAAGTTATTAATAAGAGTACATGTTTTAGATATCTTAGGTCTATTATTCAAAGTAATGGTGAAATAGAATGGGATATTATTAGTAAAATTCAAGTTGGATGGTTGAAGTTGAGGAATGCATTGGGCTTGTTATGTGATAGACAAGTCCCCCTCAAATTTAAGGGAAATTTCTATAAGATGGTAGTGAGACTTGCGATGCTTTATGGTGCAGAATGTTGTCCATTAATAGAGAATCATAATATTAAGTTAAGTGTTGCAGAGATGAGGATGCTCAGGTGGATGAGTGGCTTTACTCTTAGAAATAGGATATGAAATTATCACGTGAAAAGGTTAGAGTAGCTTCAGTGGAAGATAAGATTAGAGAGAGTTGTCTTAAATGGTTTGGTCACATAAAATGGCAGCCTTCCGTTGACCCGCTTAGGAAAGTAGATGTACTAGATTTGGCTTATACTAAAAAAGGTAGAGGTAGACTTAAAAAGACTTGGTTAGAAAATATTTGAAATGATATTCTTTATTAGATTTAAATGAGAATTTGACTCTTAACAGGACAAAGTGGAGAAAAAGGATTCATGTAGGCGACCACACGCAGTGAGATAAATGTTTGATATTGTTGTTGTTATTATTGTTAGAGGTAGAGAAATGGCATGAAGTTTGGCAATTCTATCAAAAGTATTTCCTCGCTCTTCACCTCATAAAAATTGTTGTAATTCACAAGACTGCTATTTGGAGAAATATGAAAGTATTCAAGAGGGTTGGACGGCCTCTCTTTCAGGCAAGTGTTCCTGTCAATAGTTTATTTGACCTTAATATGAATTTGATTTAGCTTACTAAGTCCAGCTATCCATCACCCATCTTAGGCCCATCTGTGCTACTACCTGTTATTTTTTCCTTAGTAAATTCTGTTAAAGTCATTTTGTCATCCTTTTTGGTCTTTACAACTTTGAGCATTGCTATTTTTTGTTAGGCATGGAGATTTATAGAGAGAAAAAAACTGGTATATTATATCTAAATAAAAAAGGGATACATTGAAAATCTTCTTTGTAGGTTTAATATGCAGAATTGTAAATATGTTAGTACTCTATTAACAGCTCATTTAAGACGTTTATTTGCTTTATTTCTACAATCAGATGATGAGGTTGACTATAGGTCACATATTCCATATTCTAATGCAAGTGATTTTTCATGTACGCCATGATTTATTCACATCCAGATTTGTCATATGCAATCAATGTAGTAAGTAGATCTATGACTAATCTGGGTAAGGAACACTGGAGAGAAATTCAATCAATTTTAAACTTGTGAAGCACTAATGATGATTGTCGGTAGTTTGCACTACTAATAAATCAGATTTTTGCAGCGCTTTTTCTAACCTACAGTTAACGGTTTAAACACCTGTGAAATTATTTGCAGTGGTTTAGAGATTGCTGTAAATCCGTTGTATTTATGTTCGCTGGAAAGGCTTTTGCAAGAGTTTGGAAACCATTGCTGTGGGAAAGCTTTAGCAGCTCTTTTAGTAAGGATTGAACTGGATATGGAGTATTTGTTTATGTTGATTTTAATTTGTTCGAGACCTTGATAAAAGAAGCTCTTACTGTCTACTAGAGAGCTACTTTGCAAACTACATTTGTACTATCTACTACTACTAAGGCCAAGAACATGGCTATTACTGAGGCTTGTAAGTTATTTGGTTGAAGGGGTTGTTTGGCGAACTCAATGAAAACAACTTGCAAATTATCACTTTTTGTGTGATGAAGTGTTATTTTTCTCACCAAATATCAAATGTTTCATGAGAGAACAAAGCATATTGATTTTGTTGCCACTCCTTATTGCCAAGTTTGAGCATTGCTTAGACTTTGGCAATCGTTGTTGATCTTGGGACTTTCGTGTACTAAGTGGAGAATATTTTGTCAGGATGGAGAAAGCTCTTTGGTAAGAAATTTGGCTTAACATAACAGAAAAAACACTAAAAGAAAAATGAAGACGCCTTCCAATTACCAAATTTAAAATTTATTCCATTACTGCATTTCGAAGTTTAGCATCAAATTGTCGAATTTCGTCAGGTGAAAACTTGCAGCACATGTTCTTAGAATTTCAACAAGAAAGTACGAATCTCCATAGGACCTAACTCCACAATTAAGGTAGAATTGTTCACAGGACCGCCTCTAAGCGGAGCTGGATGTCTTATAACGTCTCCTTCAACTCTCCAAATCTTTTTCTTCATTTCTGATTTGTTTTGATTTGCTGATAAACTTGTTTCTTCCAGTTCTTTGATCTGCATTTCCAACAATAACATGTGAAAATAGAAGGAACATATCAGAATTTCCATCATCTCATTTTGGGATTAAGAGAATTTTTTTCCCCCAGGATCGAAGCATGATTTTTCCTAATTTAAAAAAAAAAAAAAAAAAAACAAGAATCATAAGTTATATGGAAATATATCTTAAGGGAGCGCCTCTCAAATCAAGCAATCCTATCTATGAGGATTTGGGAGATGTTTGGTTGTCTGCAAATAAGGGGTAAAGTATTTCAAATGTAGGGGTCTTGAGAATATTAGTGTTTGGTTTAAAGTAAAACAAATGTAGTGCAAACTTTTGATGCATTTGGAATTCACCTACTAATTTATTTTTGGTATTTTTAAAATTTCTTATATTTAAGTGAGTTACAAATACATCATAAGTTCATTGCATTTTTCACAGGCCACCACCACCATCACCGTCAGCTGCCCGCTAGCCACACCTTCGGCCACCTGCATCCGGCCATAACGCCGCCAATGTCGGCCACCGACCACTACCTTTTTTTTACTTTACATTTCATTCATTTTACTTCAAACAAAACAAAAAAAATAATAATCTCATGTACTTCTTTTACACTCATCCAAACAACTCCAAAATATTTATTTTACACTGCATTCCTTTTTACATTTTATTCTTTTTTTAGGCAACCAAACAACCCCTAAATGTTAGAGATGAAAAGGTAAAAGCAGAATTATCTGAGAGTAGGGAACTATGCCACTGGTGATAAAATGTTTAGTAAAATATATCATCATAGTTTTATGAAAAATCTATAATATCTTTGCTTACCGATGATACTTCTCATATTAAATCATCATTCAGATTGAAGATGATGCTGTTAGGCGTCTATAGGCTTTGGATGCTAGACCATTGGATCTCCCGTTTAATATTATATCATGGTGTGGATAGATTTGAATTATTTTGATAAGTTTGTCTTTATAGTTAAATTCAAATTAAATAATTATGATAAGAATTATCATTTAGTTTAAACTTATTTCTATTTGTTAAAATGGATAGGGACGGGTTATTACCTCATTGGATCCCTTTTTTTTTTTTTTTTCTTTACTTGTAATCCTATGAATCCTTTTATTATAAATAGGGTCCCAAAGGCTATGCTAAGGAATAGTTATTACTTCAATGAAATATTTTGCTTTGGGAAACCACGGCTTTCCTCACCCATCCCTATCTCTCTTTTTCTCATATATATCTCGTTCATTCCCTCTCTTCTTAAGTCCCTTTTGGTATATGCTCCCTTTCTCTTGTTCACCACGATATCTAAAGGTTTAGAATTAGTAGAACAAAGGCTTAATATATAAGTCCATATTATTAGAAATTAAATTTATATTTAATTGTGATTGTTTTAAGTAATTTAGATTTAAGAATGGAGATATAAAAGAGAATATAACCACAACAGTTAAGGTTGAGTAGTTAAAATTGAGTACCTCAGGTCAGGAGTATTGTATACTAGAATCTGAAAATTTAGATGTTAACTTTATAGAATTACAATTATATTGCCTATGTTATATTGGATCTGAGCACTGGGTAGTAAAATAATTGGAAAACTAAGTTGAGTGTGACAAAAAAATAAAAATATTAAAATTAATTTGTGGTAACTTGAGAAAAAAATAAACCAAGGAATGATAATATTAGGGTAATGATTGGTATGACATTTATTGAAGATGAGGTAAACGAAAAAAAATATTTGGATGGTTTGAAAATATACAAAGAATAGAAAATGAACTTGTTAGATGGTTAGATAACATGATTAGAAGTTACTCAAAATAATTTGTGAAGAATAACTTCAATGCCATAGGTAACACTGAAAAAAGATGAATGAAAAATGAGGACTCATAAAGATGACCAATAAGACTAATGATGATGATGACTATGATTATGATCAAAGGAAAATCACATAATCTGTATTGAATAATAAATAATAATGCATCTAGAATTACTATCTGTGAATTATAAGTTGATCAATGTACCGTTTTTCCAGCAAATATTTTCTTCAGTTCCACCTCGGCTAATACTGAATTTTTTACATCCTCGCCAGCCTGGAAAAAAGTGTGTTGAAAACCATATCTGAACTGAAAAACATAGCAATGCAAAAAAAAAAAAAAAAAAAAAAAGAATCACTAATAATGGTACCTCATATAAATGAGCCAGACGCAGGAGCACAGAGCCATCATCTAATTCCTGCAAGATCACAAACCTTCAAGTCAAACAGTCATCGCTAAATAGCAAAATTTTAAACAGATAGATGAACTCCATACCTCGAGTGTGATGAGTGCAACATTAGGAGGCAAACTATAACTTTGATCCATAGAAGTAGCTTTTGTGATTTGAGAAGATTTCCAAATTCTCTCATCCTGAATGAAAATGATAAATTCTAGCAAACTAAGAGAAGGGCTAAAATGATTTAAGTAATGATGATGTACCTCATGTGTAAATGCTAGAAGAACAGGCGAGTATATCTGTTGACCGTATGTTCGCCGCCAATTTGCACCACTTCCCAATTGGTTGACACTCATGTAATATTTCCCTCTAACCTAAAAGATTATTGTAAAGGGACTCAAAACATTTTTAGAACTTCAAATGTATTTTTAAATTTTCTTCAAGTAAATGACATTTTTACTAAGAAATAAGAGTCTTGAAAGTATCCCACTAAATAAGAAATAGGCCTTGCTTTGAATCATACTAAATGATAGCTTAATAGGATAATAGTTGCAAGGCAAACTGATTAGCATAACGGAATAGAATCATGTAAAGAAAAATAGGTAGTAAAATGTAAAATAAAATTATAAAGATTAGTTGGCGATTTTAAACTCTACAAAGAAAAGCAAAACTTTAAGACTACTGCACACTTTTTGTTCTGCTATTGGAGAAAAAAACTGACAGCTTTGCACCAATAAATTACTTAGCAGTCTTCATATTCACAATGATTCTGAAGTAAATCTTATTCCTGGTAGTTTCTTAGATTATTATAAAAATATTTGAAGCAAGTTTAGAAAGTGATCATCAACAAAACTAAGTTCAGTCGTTAAATGATTGAATTATAATTAATAGATAGAAGGCGTGTCCATTGCAGTAAATTTTAGTTTTAAATTTATTCAAAGTTAGATGAGTTTTTTAATAGAGCTGGACTTGACTAATCTAGATTGCAAAGTCCATCAAATATTATCCTCAGAGAACATACAAATAAAGAATTAAGTATATCATTCTACCTTTAATATTCAAAATATAGGGAGGCCGATTCTGGCTTGTGATTTATGTTTTATGTTCTGTTAATTTCATTTCAACCCTAAGTACATTAAAATAATTACATAAATAAACTAAGAAAGGTTACAATGTGACTTGCTATCATGGGTTAGAACGAAGCAGTCTTCCTTTAATAGTTGGTGACATTGGGTAAATCGATCCCTACCTAACTTTGCATGGACTGGAGCCTCATGCACTAGGTATGCCTACTACATACAAACTTATGGTCTTGACATTTTTTTTAACTATTTATGTTTGAAATTTGAGTTTTCTCTCTGTAATTTGGTTTATGGGCCTAGAGATTCAACTGTTGTTGTAGCTAATCATGGTTAAAATAAACAGAAAGATGGATTCCCTTCCAGTACACCACGTCATATCAATTAGTATGATAAGCATGGTTGCCGCATAAGACTTTGTGAACTCATGCATTCAACTCATACTTTGTGTTGAAGCATAAATTGTTTCCTTAGGTGATTAACATCCTGTGCTGGCTATTCACACATGGAAAAATTATTTTGTGCAAAGTCTGGACGGAAAGAACGAAAGAACGGTCCGAATTACTGTCTGAGTATTTGTTGCATGTTTACTGAGTATAGTAAATACACAATAAATCAGCAAAATACTCACAAAATAAGCATTAATACTCACAACTGAGTATTTGCAGAGTATTTACTGAGTATTTACAAATACGCAGCAAATACTTAATAAATACGTAGCAAATCCGAATGGTTCTTTCCATCCAGACTCCTCACAGAATAATTTCCCTCACACATGACATACTTCATGAAAGTTGCAAAATTTATTTTATAAGTCCAGATACCTCATAAATACTTACGTTATTTTAACTATATGAAAGTATTGTGGAAGAAAATCTGAGCAATATTAGGTGATATAATATGCCATGCGATGAAAATCTTGCTTTCTTTTTAAGCAGGAAGCTGAAGAAAGACACTCCCTCTAAGCATAAAATGAAAATTGTGACTTGGAGGTCATGGGTTCAAATTAAGTTGCATACATCAAACCCTACCTAACTTTGCATTGGCTGGAGCCTCATGCACTAGGTATGCCTCCTACATACATAAACTTCTAATCTTGCTTTGAGTTTTCTCTATGGAATTTAGTTTATGTGTATTTATAGATTCAACTCTTGTTGTTCCGCCTAATCATGGTTACAATAAACAGATAGATGGAATCCCTCCTAATACACTACATGTCACATCAAACAGTATGATATGCATGATTGTCATAGCTTATGAACTGATGCATTCAACTAATTCTTTGTGAGGGATCGTAAATTGTTTCTAAGGTGATTAACATCCTGTGTTGGATATTCACACATTATATACTTGATAAAAGTTACAAAAATTATTTTATCGTCCACTACCTCATAAATACTTCGGTTATATGAACTACATGCAATCATGTAGAGGAAAGTCTAAGCAATATTAGGTGCTATAATATGCCATGAGATGAAAAATTAGCTGTCTTTTTAAGTAAGCAGGAGCCTGAACAAAGATATCTCTAAGCACAAAACGAAGAAGTGGCACTTGCTGTTAATGTTCTCATCTTACTCATTGTCCATAGAAGAAGTGGCACTTGCTGTTAATGTTCTCATCTTACTCATTGTCCATAGGAGCTAGTTCGAAATGTTGAAGTTTAAATAAAAAGTTATAATGCATAGATTGTTTATCTGAAAAAAACAACAGCATGAAGGTTCTAAATTATTTGCATTAAATAATACCTAACCATACTGGTCCATACACCAACTCGGGAGAAATAGAATCAAGAAATTCATTTTACTTGAATTTTTATCGGTTTTAATAATTTTGTAAAATACTGAAAATTCTAAAAGATGAGTGTAAGTTGGGTAGTCCAACTAAGGTTTCATTTGGGACGGCTTTTTTATTATTTTTTTAAAGCGGTTTTTTAGTAAAAAATTAAAATTTCTATGCTAGAAAGCCGCTTTAAGCAACAAAAAAAAAACTTCTCAAACGAAGCCTAAGAAACAAAAACTGCATGCAGGGAAAGAAAAAAATCAAACAGACAAAGGAGCATACCGTAAGACCCTCACAACCATCATCCGTACAAACTTCCTCATCAAGGGCTTCGTCGACGCCTCTAGAATCATCAGCAAGTAGGCGCCTTAAATTAAAAAGAACTTCATCAGCTTGCATTAGCAAAAAAATTTTAGTGGATCAATCTGTGGTTGAATAGAACCTATGAAGCATGATCTCCAATTGACCATCTTGAATGCTAGAGCCTCCACAAGGACTATCAACAAGTACGGAAAGCTCATACTTCCCGTCTGCCATATACATTCCCAAGTTGAGCTGAAAATTTTACCCAAGAAGCAACTTAACCAAAGTGATGTCAACTTGAACGTGACTAGAATGTCCAAAATGTTTTCTAACACCTTATAATTGGTTGCAAGAAAGATAAAAGGGGAAAATAAGAACATTTGAAAGGGTGAGATACATTAATCTCTTCCAAGAGAACTAATGCTTTCATTATTTCATCTTTGTTGCCGGAAATAGCTATTTTTTAAGTAGCATTGAAGTTTGAACAGGCGAAAGATGATTTTTTACATCTAACAAATAGTTTATCCTTCGCCTGTTCAAACTTCAAGCTTATCCTTCGCCTGTTAGAAAACATTTTGCCTGTTCAAACTTCAAGCTTCATTATTTCATCTGAAACAGTGGCTTTCAATTCTTTTTCCTCGTGTTTGCCTAGATTTTAATTATATATTTTGTGAATACATGCTGCCAGGCCAGCAACAACAACTCGCTAAAATGTTTGCTAGTCCATTACTTAGCTTTCGGCTATAAAAAGTTCAATGGTTTTAATAAATTTTTTCTATTGCATGCTTAGATATTTTGTTAGCAAGTGTAAATATATAGGGCTCCAGCAAGCTAAATTCCAAAGAAAAGCCCATCAACCTACCTTTATACACATTTATTGACTTAAAAATTTGTGCACAATTGAATCATTTCCCTTAAATTTTGTTATTATTTTTTTCATGGAAATATTTCAAAGAGGTTAAATTGTAGAAGGCAAAAAAAACCCTTACCGGATAATAATTCCCTGCAATTGGTTGAGTCACTTTAAGATCCCAATCCTCCCTATAATCTCGGACCTACATTTGTTGAAAAAATTCTCATATATCAATAAAGGCCATCATAAAAAAACATGTAGCATGGATAGTTCGAAAGTTTAATAAACTTTTGGCTATTAATTGAACAAGGAAATGCTTATCATATGCGATTAAAAAATTATGATTGATCCAAAAGCCTATACAGTTCTTGTAACCATAGGAATGATACAATAAATTCAAGCCCAACACAAAGATAAGAGAATTCAATTAGAAAGCACATCACCATACAGAATATTTAAAGAATTTCCAAGTTGTCGATTACTAGATTTTATTTTGTCATTTTTTAATGTTATTTGTGTAATTAAAACTGCCAGTTGGTGACATCGTTCAAATAAAAAGATTCAATTTGTTCTTTCCTGATGCAAATTATTAATGAAGGATTTAAAGAATTATCATCAACATGATACGCCCCGGCCCCACCTTGGGGGGCCTACGGGAGCTACTGTTCATTATACAAGGAGGAATCAAGGGGGCTTGATCTAGGAAAGGTTCTTAATCAAGGGGAGTTGTTTAAGAAGGTTCTTAATTAGGGGGTATATTTAAAAAAGTTCCTAATTAATGAAAAAATTATTTATGAATGTTCCTAATTAAGGGATTGTTTAAGAAAGTTTCCTAATTGTATTATGCTATTTAGGAAGATTTCTTAAATTATGTTTAATTATGTAAGAATGTTTCCTAAAATATGTATAATTGTTTAGGAAGGTTCTATTTGTGCTAATATGGCTAGGGCTATTTAAGGGGGAGTGAGAGTTTTGATTAAGGTAAGGTGTGATGATATTGCTGTGTTTATTTTCCTAGTGTTTGTTGTGAGTTCATACAGGATACAACTTGATTTTATCTTGAGTAAATTTTATCCTAATCATGAATACTTATAAAAATGCAGAAAACTGTATTGATTCTAAATTATTAGAAATAGTCTATCTAAATTATCTTCATCCAAAATTCAAGATCAATACATAATCTAGGCTATCAAGTTACATCATTAAGTTCAAATTTCAAACAAAAACTTTATTCTATTCTAATGTAATGCTGACATAATCATCACAGGACACAAGTTGATTTTATTCTGGTTTAATTGAAATACTCGAGTATTTACCGGAGTTATTTAATTTCCAATACACAAAGGAAACTATTCAAACAAATCAGGGACAAGTGAAGTAAACTGGCTTTTTTTTTCAATATTTTTTTCTACAAGAGATACAGAATCAATAATTCCCTTCTGGTAATCAATTTACTGAAATAGCTTTACCTATACAGAAAGAATTTTTTTATTGATTCATAGCATAAATTAGTTATAGGAATGCGAAGAGCTGGAGTCATGTTATGCCGAGGAATGCGGCAAACAGCAAAAAATAAAGAGATCATGGAAGAATTTATCAGAAAGTAGAATTCATAAAAATTACCCGTTTAAGGAAATCTCTTCCATTGGAGTCTGTATAAAATGTCTTATTTGTGACCATATTGGCCGACAACCGAGTGATAACTTCCTTTCCCACACCATCATCAGTTGGGATTGGTCCAATCTTCACACACAAAAGTGAATCAGAATTAGGAACTAGAAGAAGAAAATTATACTAAAAGGAACAAAAATAACAAACAACTTACAGTAAACTCAAACTCAGCATTTTCCTTGTCCTTGTATATTCTTGTGACCTATTTTAAGTCCAATGAAAATAAGACTGATAAGCAGGATTTTCAAGAGAACAATGATTTCACTTAGGAAAAAGTATGAAATATTTCCATAATAAAATCGCATTATCTTGACCGTGCGAAGGCAGTAGGGCATAATCTGGTCAATTGGGATATTACCAAGACTGTAAAAAGTAATAGTGCATGTAAAATTTATCTCCTACTATTGTATTTCTAATGCATATATATTACATAAATTTTAAAAATTTAATGTCAAGTAACTTTAATCAACTGTAAGTAATTACATCAACAAAAATTGATAACTAGAACAAATGAACCTTTAGTATTAAATTTCTTACTCTATTTTTTTGGTTAAATATGTAATTACATAATCTGAAACAACCGCACGTTTGACGTGATGTCAAATAAAATGCAAGTGATGCCATCTTCTGAGTATAGAATCGAGTTTGGAATGACTGGAAATTATCCAAGTTAATGAAACAAGTACAACATGCGCAATCACGAAAAATGTCATATAAAAAGTAAAAAACTTAAAATAAAAATATTAAATCTCAAAATAGTCCTTTAACTATTCATATGTGCTTAATTTAATCTTAGAATATCATATTTCTCAAATTTAGTCCATTGACCATGTAAAATTGATCCAAATTTTATGCAAGCAAAAATTTGGAAAAAGCCCAAAATTTTTGCAAGCAAAAGCAAAGACTAAACCTTCCTAGGAAATAGAAGATACACAAAATTTCCAAAAATAGGCAAAATACGACAAAAACAAACTTTATAAATAAAACATGACGCTTACAACAAAGGACGCTTACAAATGACGCTAACAAACTTTTAAAATAAAGCTCCTAAAGTTGCACTTCTTGGTTGAGAAGAAAGGTAATGATGGGGTGGATACTTGCGGGAAGAAGAATGAGATTAGAAGCCGAGCCGAAGTATAGCTCGCAAGCTATTCCAAAGAAAGAAGAAAAACCATCAGGTTTCTAGCCTCCAAAAATACCACATAATCTCTCTTAAAACTCTAAAACAACCACAAACATCTCCTATATATAGGTAAAGAAAGGAGAGCCAAATAGCCACATAAAAACCAATAAAAACAGCACCCAAAGAGCCTTGCATTTATTTCAAAACAACACTAAAAAAGCCACAGAAATTCTAGGTAAAAATAGCCACGGGAAAGGAGCAGGCAACACAAAACAATTCCCGAAAATCAGCACAAGAAACAGGTAGGAGAAGCCACGGGAACACAGCCAGGGAGGGACCCGAAGAGCCAACACAGAAACCGGGCAAGAGAAGCCACGGGAAAGCAGCCAGGGTGAGAAACCGAAAATCCCACACAAGGAATCGGAACCAACACCCAGCAACCAGCAGGTTTTCACGAGACAGCATAAGGAGAAACCAAGGAGACACAAAAAGAGGAAGAGGAAAAGTGATGTATAACGGATATGGGGGAGAGGGTCATTTGAAATTTGAATTTCAAACTAAATGGAAAAGGGAGGGAAGAGGTACTTAATTAATTCCATAAATGGAGTTCCATTTTTTTGGAAGGAATTAATTAAAATAGGAGAGAAATTGGGGGGCTTAATGGAGAAGCATTAATCAAGTAGAGTGAGGATATAGGAGAGAGGGGGTGGCGGGTAGAGAGAGAAGAGGGTTTAGGAAAAGAGAATTAAAGTGGGCCTTGATTGGAAATCGAAATTGAGGAAGATTAATTGAAATCAAATCTAATCAAAAATTTAATTGGACCTAATTTAATTAATTTAAATCAAATCCAGATTTAGGAAATAAATTAAAATTCAAATTAATTTGAATTTTGAATTCAAATTCGTTACCAAATTAAGATGTATAAAATAAGAAGGCTTTGAATACAAGATGAAATTGTGGGAGGCTTCCTAATTAAGGATTATCAAAGAGGAAAGTATTTGAAATTCAAAAGGAGAGTTGATTTCAAATAAAGACACTTTCCAAATTGATATGAACTACTCTAGGAAGGTAATCAAGGGAGGTTTGAATTTTGAAATTCAAAATTCATTGAGGGAATTTGGAGGGGGGGGGGGGGGGGGGGGAGGAAGATGACTGGTTAGGCTTAGGATGGAGATGGGAAATTTCGGTGGGGAAGAAGAGAGGGTTGTGGGAAGAAGCCGGCAAGTTTGGGTGGAGGAGGGGATGAAGCCGATGGGATTGGAGAGAGGATGGAGATGACCATTAGAATAAAAAAAAGGATAAATAAAAACAAAGAAAACCGCGAATCTCGGACTCTTCCAAAGATTGACGGGTATTGTGTTACCCTTCACCAAGGGACTTCAGGCCACGAGCCCGGACACATCCTACGGCTGGTGGAAGCTATGGATTCCTCCCATAAGAATCTCACTCAAGGTTCTTCCCAAAGAACACAAGTGCAAACATAAAATTTTATTATAATTCCATCATTGTCTAATACAAGAGCAAGGGCCTCTATATCTAGGCCTTAAAAGAAACTAAAAGACAAATTTACCCCTTGGGCTTATATAAGACAAGTCCCTTAAGGGTAAAAACGGAAAATGCATAATTAAATAAAAATTGCAATTAATAAACTAAAATAAAATGGAGGGACCTCGGCCATCGATCTTCGTCTCTTCCTTTGATTAACGTCTATCGTCGGATGTCCGCATCATTCTCCCGGGGTGGAAAAGAGCTCGATTCCGTCGAGTCCACACCACGGGTAATCATGCTCTGATACCAAATTAATGTAGAACGGATATGAGGGGAGAGGGTCATTTGAAATTTGAATTTCAAACTAAATGGAAAAGGGAGGGAAGAGGTACTTAATTAATTCCTTAAATGGAGTTCCATTTTTTTGGGAAGGAATTAATTAAAATAGGAGAGAAATTGGGGGCCTTAATGGAGAAGCATTAATCAAGTAGAGAGAAGATATAGAAGAGAGGGGGTGGCGGGTAGAGAGAGAATAGGGTTTAGGAAAAGAGAATTAAAGTGGGCCTTGATTGGAAACCGAAATTGAGGAAGATTAATTGAAATCAAATCCAATCAAAAATTTAATTAGACCTAATTTAATTAATTTAAATCAAATCCAAATTTAGGAAACAAATTCAAATTCAAATTAATTTGAATTTTGAATTCAAATTCGTTACCAAATTAAGATGTATAAAATAGGAAGGCTTTAAATACAAGATGAAATTGTGGGAGACTTCATAATTAAGGATTATCAAAGAGGAAAGTATTTGAAATTCAAAAGGAGAGTTGATTTCAAATAAAGACACTTTTCAAATTGATATGAGCTACTTTAAGAAGGTAATTAAGGGAGGTATCAAATTTTGAAATTCAAAATTCATGGAGGGAATTTGGAGGGGGGGAGGGGAGGAAGATGGCCGATTAGGCTTAGGAGGGAGATGATAAATTTCGGTGGGGAAGAAGAGAGGGTTGTGGGAAGAAGCCGACGAGTTTGGGTGGAGGGGATGAAGCCGGCGGGATTGGAGAGAGGATGGAGATGACGATTAGAAAAAAAATGATAAATAAAGACAAAGAAAACCGCGAGTCTCAGACTCTTCCAAAGACTAACAGGTATTGCGTTGCCCTTCACCAAGAGACTTCAGGCCACAAGCCCGGACACATCCTGCGGCTAGTGGAAGCTATGGATTCCTCCCATAGGAATCTCACC
The DNA here is from genome assembly GCA_019514585.1 of Dendrobium officinale. Classification (NCBI taxonomy): domain Eukaryota; kingdom Viridiplantae; phylum Streptophyta; class Magnoliopsida; order Asparagales; family Orchidaceae; genus Dendrobium; species Dendrobium officinale. Next base: position 22,885,188 of record CM033696.1, read on the forward strand.
CAAGGTTCTTCCCAAAGAACACAAGTGCAAACACAAAATTTTATTATAATTCCATCATTGTCTAATACAAGAGCAAGGGCCTCTATATATAAGCCTTAAAAGAAACTAAAAGACAAATTTGCCCCTTGCGCTTACATAAGACAAGTCCCTTAAGGGTAAAAACGGAAAATGCATAATTAAATAAAAATTGCAATTAATAAACTAAGATAAAATGGAGGGATCTCGGCCATCGATCTTCATCTCTTCCTTTGATTAACGTCTACCGTCGGATGTCCGCATCAAAAAGGCAGCCAAGGGAAGAAATATAAGAGCCACAAGGGAGGGAATGAACCTAATAAAGATAATTTATGAGCTGAATTAAGTAGAAGAAAAGCATTTCTGAGCTGACATCTACTATAGGAAATTAAAGCTCACCAAAAATAAAACCCAATTTGTTTTGACCCCCCTTGCCTACATCAAAAATAGTGTCGTATACAAATTATAAAACAAAATTGATCACAATCCTAAGGGATTATATATTGTAATGCAAAACCCTAGTATTGAATCGACCACATACGAATAGTTAAGGTGCCATTTTTCATTGTAGTCCACTCAGTTATCTTGAAGGGATGTCAAGTGCTCTGCTCGGGTTTGTGGCGCGACCGTCATCCATTTTCCTGCAAGGAAGTCCGCTTATCCCTAATCTTTTTGGTTGTTCTTTTCCTCTACTTCTTTATGGCTGGTAAACGATTGCTTGACCCCGACTTTTTGGATCGGGTTCTGCAATCTCTCTCTTTTCGGGAGGTTTTGTCGAGGACTTCTTCATCGTCTTCTTTTCCGACTTTGAAAGTTTCGCCCTGTCACAGTTTACCTGCTTTGTTGATTTCTGATGAAGAATTGCGTGCGCTAGCTGCGTCGTTTGAGTTTGCTTTAGTCGAGAAACTTCCCGACCGACGTCCTTCTCTTGAAGCTATACGCAAATTTTTTTTTCCAACTTAAGCTTAATGGTGAGTTCTCTGTCACTATTCTCAACAACAAGAATGTTTTGATCAAGCTTAGGAATGATTTAGATTACTGTAGGGTATTCTCTCATTGTTCCTATTTTGTTAACAACTGTTTCATAAAGTTGTTTAAATGGTCTCCGCATTTTGGCCCTAATGTGGAATCCCCTATCATTCCAAGTTGGATTTCTTTCCCTAACCTTCGCCCTCATCTGTTTTCTACCCGAATTCTTCAGGGGTTAGGGTCCCTCTTTGGCCGGCCCCTAAGGACTAATAACGCTACTGCTAACAGGACTAGACCCTCCGCTGGTCGTGTCCTCGTAGAGCTAGATGTTACTAAGAGGTATTTAAATCAAGTATGGCTAGGTTCTGAAATTATGGGTTATATTCAATTGGTGGAAATGGATGAATTCCCTTTTATTGTGGTTACTGTAAAGCTTTGGGTCATTCGAAAGCTGAGTGTAGTATGTTGCATCCTCATCTTGCTAATGTCCTCGCCCCTATGGTGGGATCGGTTTTGGAACCTTTGACCCATCCTATTGTTGGAGGGGTTGGTAATCAATACGACCAAACAATTGCCCCTGTGGATGTGGGGTTGTATGCTGATGTTGGTTGTTCCTCTCTTGCTGTGGATAAGGTTAGCTTGATAGTTCCAAATGTTGTGGAGTTGAATAATTCGGGTACTGAGGGGGTTTTTGACAAGACGCAAATTCCCTTGTCAGTCGGTGGTGTAGCTAGTTTGGTGGATGTTGATGCTCCTGGTGATGGTGGATTAATGGTTGGTAATAGGCTGGCTATTACTCCAATTGATGCTTTGGTTGTGCCGGTTGTTGTGCTTGATCCTCCAAGCCAACCTAAAAATGGAATTGTGGTATCGTTCGTGCCAGTAGCACCTTATTGTGGTAACCCTTGCTTACTTAATTTGATATCTAGTCCTACAGTAGCCCCAGATTCTAATGTTGATGTTAGTAATGTTGATGTTAGTGATAGTGAAATTGAGTGTTCTGATGATTCTGCTCCTCTAGACCCTACTGACCGTGAATGTGTTCCTTCTGCGGGCAGGAATTTGACTGCTGATGGTTGTAAGGGTGCAAGTACTTTTGTTCTTAAGGGTGATGATATGGCGGGAAATTTGGGATTGGTTGATGTTCCCATATCAATTCTTTCTAATGATGCTTTGCTAGCGCACCTAACTTATAATGCGAAGAATTTTGAGGTCATGCAAGGTGATTGGTTGATTGATGAATTTTCCTCAACTGTTGGGGAAGAAGTTGATATGAATGCTTTGGATTTTGATCAGAGTATTCTTCAAATTGCTGACGTTGGCCTTCATGTTAAAAATAGTAATCAGAAAAACCGTAAATCGAAGAAGAAATGAATTTCTCATCTGGATTCGCTTTAGCTACTGTCTTTTCTTCCTTATCAATGGTGTCCTTTTCTGATGGTTGGTGATTATTTCTGGGCAATAATGATGAGGCTTCGTTGTGCTTCCTCTTGGGCCTTGCTTGTTGGCAACCTTGGTGGTCTTTTTGCGGTTTGGGACTTGTGGCTTGTTGCTCTTGGTTTGCAGACTCCAATGGAGGGCTCTTTCTTGGCTTGGGGGTGGGTATGCGTAGCCTCCTGAGTCTGGTTCCTTTCATTTGTTTCCTTGTTTTTTTGTCTTACACCTTGTTATGTGTTTTGGTTTTTCAGCTCATTAGGACTCTCTTTCCTCCTGTAGTGCTGCTCTTGGGAGCATTAGCGAGCCCTATGATTGTTTTGACTTGTATCCTTTTCTTGATTAACATGGAGGTATTTTTCGTTAAAAAAAAAAAAATTAAGGCACCATTTTGGCGTATGAGAAAGTATCCTTTTGCAAGAAAGGGAAAACAACATGAACTCTCATTTACAACGCCTTGAAGTATTGTAAACCTTATAAAGTGATGATAAACTTTCTTCTTATTTTGCCTCGCATGATGAATAAGATTTGAGGCTTTTTATCCACTCAAGCGTCGATACTTGAAAAAATCCCATAAGAATCATAAAGTTGCTCGTAAACATATTTACCAACGTCCTCAATAATAGGAAGAAGATGAATGTCTAACATATTAGGAGGACCGTGATTAATGTTCATTCATGCAGACGAGCTGACCTTGTCTTGACTAGTAAGATGAAGAGTTGGTTCCAAATTTTGTATGCAAGTGTAATCTAAAGTAGGATCTGCAGCCATTATGTTTAAAGAAAAAAATAGAATGTTTGTAAACTCATTTTGAGCCTATATAGTTTATTTTCTCAGTTCAAACATTCAAAGTTGTTGTATAGTTGTAATAAACAATTTTGCACAATGAACAAGAGGAAGTTATGCCTGCAAATTCTATTTTTTATCAATAGCCACAAGATGAGGAACCAATCCACATCTCCTTTTCCAGAAGAATAGTAACATTCATTTTAACATTAACTCTAGTTACATATGGTCTAGAAAGTAGAGCAGTATCAATATCAACCGGAAATAATTTACCAAAAACAAATCCCAAGGAATATAAGATGGATTAACTACAAACGAAGGAACTAAAAGCAACCTAAATGATAGTCATAGGTGGTAATAGTAATCCTAGTTGATTGAAATGGGCAGTTGTTCCAGGTTTTCTAAAAGAACATGTACTTTCACAAACAAATCTTGCTCAGCCAGGATTTTCAACACTCTTAACTACATGGCTAGTTCAATTGGAAAATAAAGTAAATATACGAAGAATTAAACAGACTACCAGCATACCAAGTGTGGTTGTAACACTTTGTTAGATCGGTTCCTGAACCGACTCAGCCGGCCCCACATGGGCCGGCCTTAGTCTACAGGAGGCAGGTCAAACCGCCTCCCATGTTGCCACCCAAGCTATAGGGGCCCACGCCTATTTGATTGCCGCCCATTAATAGTGGGGTCCACTATTTGATTTAATCTATTTTTGGCGAGGGGTGGGCGGCTAAAGCTATAAATAGGCATGAGAGGGAAGGGATAGGGCATGCTTGAATATTATTTTCTCTTGGAGTCTCTTGGGCTCTAAACTTGATGTCTAGAGATTGGGAGAGAACGATCCTCCTCTCGAATAGAGGATTGTTGACCTCTACTATGCAGCCAAAAGAAACAAACAAAACAAAATAAAAAAATATACTTGAAAATCATTACCTGTGCCGAAACATGCCGCAAATCCTACGCAAATCTAGCTTAAATCCCGCCTCTACTGTGGTGTTGTGTCCGAGCTCTGCAATTTGGCGCTGGATCAGAGCAGAGCGTGCATAAACTCCGCTCTGGCTCTCATTAAAAACGACATACAAAGAGCCCTCCGATTTGGACATGCGAAGCTCCTGTCATTGCCTTCCTCCACTGCCGAAACCTCTTTATCTTCTTCCATGACCGAACCCCATCGAGAGCTGCCCCGTTTTTCTCATTCGCTTCCTCAAGCCAACCACAGCAGCAGCAACTGACGCCTCTTCCCCTCAGCCGATGTTAGCCCAAACCACTAGCTCCCTTGCCCCTGCACTGCAAACCGCAAGCAGAAGCCCCACTACCTTATCCCGATCTCCCCTCCTCTCCATAGCAAGTCGGACTCCACCAATCCCTAGTACTTACCACCCCTCTACCTTGTCCGATCCCATAGCCAAAGCTCTACCCGAGCCTGGCCCTCTCATTTGATCCACAGAGAGAGAGAGAGAGAGAGAGAGAGAGAGAGAGAAAGAGAGAGAGAGAGAGAGAGAGAGAGAGAAAGAGAGAGAGAGAGAGAGAAAGGGAGAAGCCGGCCTACCTCCTCCCTTGCTGACCAAATTCGCTCCTTCCACAACATTTCTTCCTACCCGATCAGAAGCTACGACATTTTGATTAAAAGCAACAGTGGGAGCTTGTTGTGTGTGAAGGTAACTTTCTCCCCCCTTCACGCACCTCTTCGGCCAAATCCCGCAAAGCTGTCGAACTAGAGTTTTTATTTGGTCCGGTGCAAGGACCTAGAGGAAGGTTCCGTTTTGTCTAAAAAAGTGTAAATACCGCTTTTTACCTATTTTTGACTAAAACCGAACCTTCCTCTACATCCAGTGAAAGGACCAAATAATTGCTCGTCGAACTAAGGGGTTAAACCCTTGATTTATGGAAAATAAAAGGAAACAGAGGATTTAGCTTTCTGTGAGATTCAATCATCTCTATATCATGTGTAAATCATCCTTAAATCCTGCTCAAAATCAACATAAATCATGTTCTAATCATGTTTATTTTTATTATTATTAAAATTATTTTTTTATTATAATTAATTATTGTTAATAGTAATTAATTATATTTAATTATTATTATTATTATTAATTAGTTTCAATTAAAATCAATTATGATTAATTTGTTATAATTATGATTAATTATTATCATTAATAATTAACTATAATTTATTAAAATTAATTATTTTAATTTAAATTAATTGTTATCAATTATAATTAAGTATTATAATTATAATTAATTATTTTTATATTATAAATAATTATTATTTATCATATTTAATTATAATTAATTAGTTAATAATAATAATAATAATAATAATAATAATAAAAAGAAAAGATGTTTGCCCTCCTTCCACAAGCCAACACCACCGACGACCTTTGATAAAGTATAAAGTTTTGAACTTGAGAAAACTCGCCCTCAACGGGGAGAATAATCACTCATGCGCGCTTTTCTTAGCACGATGGGAGGAAGTTCGCTCTGATGCTTGTGGCGAGGCGGGTAATCCCCCTAAAGTCCTTTTTCGGTGTTCGCGACGCGCCAAGGGATCACCCATGCACGCTTTTCTTAGTGTGGTGGGAGGGAACTTGGTGCGGTGCTTACAACGAAGAAGGCGATCCCTATGCGCGCTTTTCTTAGCACGGCGGGGCAATAAAGAACAACTTTTTCAAAAAAAAAAAAGCTTTAAAAATCCATGCACGCCTTTCTTGGCGTGGTGGATGACAAAAAAACTACGGCCGCAGTGTCTCACAACACCAACCGTGCATGTCTTTCTTGACGTGGCGGGTAGGCTGCCTTTTGGTTTTTCCCCTAAATGGGGGAGATGCCGGGAGGCTGCCGAAATTTTGTCTAAAAAAGACAATGACTTGTACTTGAATAAAAAAGGCTTGAACTTAAATAAATGAAATTGAATGAACCAAGCCTGAACCATATGCAGAAGAACTTAAATCAATTGACAAATGGGAGTCATAAATCCAAATGAACTTGAGATTATAGTTTGGGACAACTACAATGAACTTGAACTTGAACTGAACAAGAACTCGAGCTCAAGGAAACTAAGTGCAAAGAACTTAATCATTTGAACTTGAAGATAAAGATTTGGACCGCAGCGGACTTGACATTGAACACTTGAACTCAAAGGACAACAAGGGGCTTCTAGACTTGGACTGAATTCAGATAATTTGAACTTGAACAAAATGCATAAAGAACTAAGCTCAAACAAATTATAATAAGCCTAAATTTGAATTCAAAAGAATAATGACAAGGAATCTAAGTGCATTGCAAAAGACCTTGAACTTCTACTCAAACTCAATCTAGAACTTAGACCCATATCAACGAATAAATAAGGGTCCAAATTTTGAACTAAGTGGGACTCAAGTTTGAACAACAAGAAGAAAGACCTGAATCACATGAGCTTAATCCAAGCATGAAATGAGCATAGACTTGTGAATTTGAACATAACTTGTATCAACATATTTTCAAGCAAGGGTCAAATGGAGAAATACAATAGTATGCTCATGCTTAACAATACAAAGTCTTCAATGAGCATTAAAGTACTCTCATTCCAGTTGAGAAGCTAATTCATCATGCGTGGTTCGAGTCATCTTCATATGACACCAAGGGATTTGGCACATTCAAATTGGACAATCTACGAACAATAATATAAAGATCTTTAAATGAAGATCATCAGACTGGTCAGAGCACAATCATCAATGAACTGAATTATTATGAAAATCATGAATTACTTTGACTAGTGCAAGTAATAATGTGCTTAAAAGTGATTACAAGGAGATTGTAAACTACAATAGTTCACTAGCCAACATGCATGAAATGGACAGTGATGAATGTAGCCATGCCTCTACAATCGACAGTAACAGAGATACTACAAAGATGGCCTATCCTCCATGAATACAGAGCAGCAAACACAGCATCTTGTAACCAATACAAACAGAAATGGTAAATCGCTTGCAGGCAACATTGGCATCAGGCAAATGTATTAATCCCCTGTGAATGACAACATTCCTTACAAATACCAACAATCAGCAATGATAGAGGTGTTATAAGCTTGATATAGTCCCGATAAATATTACGGATCTTCTCCAGTCAATGAAAACTGATTCGTCAATAAATAATGTGATTGCCTACGAGTGTTGAAGGTCAGCACACAATGAACATGATAGAGGGCTTGATATACCTTCGACTATCATAGTTGTTGGTTTGAGACAGCGGCCACTAGCTATGAAGTATAAGACATTAATAAAGACACAGTCATTTAAGGTTGAAAAGATTGATCCTTTATTTAAACCAACAACAGAAAATGATGATTACGGCATAACCAGGAAGTCGCTTATTGATTCCTATAGCTCCAGAATGAGAAAGCCGGATCAAATCAATAGGGAGTATAGGCCTCAGTTCAACTAGGTTCTAAATATTGAATTGGATAAGATTATTGAGGCTTACAAGTTTCTTGATAAACATGGATCGTGCATCCAACATACCTTCTACGTACAAAAACTAAAGTATTATGACAAATACAAACTTCTACGAGTTATTGTAGAAGACCAGTCGAATGTCCAAAATACCCCCGCACATGCACCGTAATTTGTATACACATAGGTACACTAAAAAACAGGACAAGCACAATCAAAAACTCGCATGGGCCCCAGCGAGCATGTTGTAGGATACACGTGACGTCTAAGGATGCTGCGCGGGTCAATAAATTCAAACCCAATCCTTTTAAGAAGCTAAATAAGAGTCGGCAAGGTTCAGTAAATAATTATAAAATGCCCTCAAATACTCGCGACGTCTAGGGATGCTGCGCGGGTCAACAAATGAATGTAGTTCGAGCCTGATCCTTCTATGCGAGTAGATAGGAGTTGACACGGCTCGAATTATCAAACAGATATACGATCAAGATGTCAACCGGGATATCTGTTTTATACGTTCATATACCTCCAATAAAGAAATTTCATTAACAAAGCCATAAAGCTAACGACGAACCCGATCCTCTATCGACAAGATGACAGAGTTGACAAGGTTCAGTCAATAAAACAAGAATAATCCCCTCACCCCGATGATGGCCGTGTTGAATGCAAATTCAAACTAGAGGAGTTCATTTCAAATATCTTCAAAATGTCACCCAAACACAAAAAAAAAATCCAAAACTTCAAAAAGAATATCAAATTCAAATATTTAAAACTGAAATCAAACCATCAAACATTTAAGGCACAAAATCCATCCACCCTCCGCAACAGCTTGCTGGGGTGGACAAGTTAAAATGTACTCTGGCTCACAAAGAGCTAATGCCTAGTCGAAAACATCACTAGGATCTATTCTCAAATAATCTCCTGCCAATAAGGACGTGGTATATGCCCTCTGAACTGAGTGATTTTGCCGCCAAATGGCACCTCGAAATACCGGTTATGGCCAGAGCCAATATGTTCCTTAGTGGCATCAAATCCTTGAGATATGAATCAATAGGATATGATTGATAGGGCACAAAGCCCACTGTTAGCTAAGGTGGATTCAAATTTGTCCCCTTAGGCAAATATTCACCCCAGGTCTATAAGGTCCCCTTGGACGAAGAAATCCATGGCTGCCAACAAGGATCCTTCTGTCAGGTTGGGTCGACTACCTCCTCTGACTAAGTAGACCAGGGACCACGATGGCCTAATGGTCAAATCTACTTTCAACCAAAAAGAAGAAATCTACTAGCAAAGGCCAACAACTTGGTTTTCTACACCATCATATTCTATAACCATCCAACTCAGGATTAAACTTAATGCCTCATGCACCTAAACAAGAGGAATTGCAGAATTGTTAATCAAGAAAAACTTCTCCACTAGAAACAAATGAATATTCATCATAAATGTGCCAAATAAAAAATCCAACTTTCTAGCAAAGCAAATCATTATAGTTGTACATTGCAAGTCATCATTGCACTTTTTCAACATTATTTAATATGACATGTTAACTAGTAGTGGTTAAAGCATCATTTGTCATATAGAACTATTTTGATGTTTTTTTTGCTTGTTCAAGGGTACTTTAGTGATTTTGAATGACTATTATTACAAAGTTGTTTAGTATAATGTCATTCATATGGTTGACAATGAAATAAAGAAAGTGCTTTCTTCTAGTATTCTTTTGGGGGATTGGTTCCTCCCTCTTGCGCCCATTTCTTGTTTCTTTCTATTTCTAGCCTCCCGCCTCTCTAGGCATCATCATCCTTTTTTCAAAATTGTTTCTTCTCTTTATCACTTCAATTTTTTTCGTATATCAAATCATTCTCTTCTCAACAATCAAAATATCCAAGTCCACAAAAATCCCCCCTTCCATTGCCAACACTTTTCATCGTAGCCATCACCATTCTAAGATTTATAGCTACAATAGCTAAGCACATCAACATAATTGAGAAGATTCGACAACATCATGATTAAAATACTTTCAATGCAAAAAATATCATTGATTACCCACATATTGCAGGATCCCAAATTATATATTTTTTAATTTTCTTAGCTAAGCCTATATTGGATATGTCCAGCAGAGTATTCCTTTGAGGCTTGAGTTTGTCTGAGATAGGAATGCATCTAATGTTCCATGGATTTTGTTAAGCTAATAGAGAAGCACTTTAGCACACCTGATATATCCACGAATTAAATTGTTGATGGACTTCATCAACTAAGGGTCCCCTCAAAACTTCCAGAGCTACCTACATTCAAGAAATACCAAACATAAATAGATTATTAAGCATGTAAGAGAGCCATTTTGTTAAAGTGTTTCACCAAGAAAAAGAAAGTATTTTGCATAAGAAATTAAAGGAAACCATAAATCATTACCGATCTTGAAGCAGCTGAAGGAGGAGCGCCATTAGGCCGGAAAATGTAAGCGCCCGAGGCCTAATAGAAACAGTACTCATTTCAACAATTTAACAAAATTTTGCACATCAAATATGCCGATAAAATTTAAGTGTTCACCTGTTTGTCTTCATTATCACCCTCACTAGAACCATACCAAAGATAACTTTGTTGCACGGGTAAGTCAACCTAATTAATCAAAAAAGTCGCTTTAAAAGTTCTGCATTAATATAGAATGCATAAATCTATTATTAAACTGTTTTCAAAATTATTTCAGAGTATGAAAACCTAAAGTTGGTCAGCCAATTTTTCCATGGATTAAGGATTTATATGAAAGATATAAATTCCAATAGAACAGAAGGAAAATACCATAAAGACATCAGTACAGAATACCAATAAACTTGACTTGTAATGCAAAAAAGAAATAGTTTTTATTTCATGCCCTAAACAGTAAAATGGCATAGAAAAAAGGGATAGAGTTTAAAAAAAAAGGGATAGTGCATAATGTAATCATGCATGCAAATGGCCAAGTTCATGGCATTTTACAAGCTTTATCTATTCTCAGAAAACTTCCCTTCCACTGAGAATCCACCAGATCATTAAATAGTTAATCCCCAAATGCATTCCATTCCCAAAGCAAAACTTAGATATTTCAATCAAGGAAGAGTTAACATGATGTTGATCAAATCCAACTTCAATAAGATCAAATGCTTGATATCACAAGTAAAAACAGAGTAAGTGGCACATGAATATATATATATATATATATATATATATATATATATATATATATATATATATATAGAACAATATCTTTTTTACTTTATGTTAAA